>CM042175.1:49717119-49844252 GCA_023376005.1 Doryteuthis pealeii
TTGGGTTTGTGGCAACCCTTGATGCACCAATTCTTTCCTATCAACTGTGCCAGAAAGTGTGGATGGTCCAACACAAGCCTTCACCACTATAAACAAATCACTGTCTGGGTGTTCATTGTGTGTGTGAACCCTCATGCGTTGAAAATCGACGAGAGAGTCCATAATATATACACTTTATATATATATAAACAAACAAATGAAAAACCTTTAGGTTATTAAATTATAAATTTATTTTGGCTTGTTAGCCTCTTCAGATTTGACACCAAATAATGTTTTTCATCTATTTGTTCTGTGTGTCTGAGTAAATCAAATGTCAATTGGTGGCAGCATGTTTCAAACAGGACCATCCTGAAGAAAACTGGACTCCCTGGCTTGCACAACATACTTGTCCAGTGCAACAGGAGACGGGCTGGCCACTTAAACAGACTTGGGGTTGACAGACTTCCAAAGCAGATTCTGTACTCTCAACTAAAGGAGGGATCACGCGGAATCGGTAGACCAAAGCTCAGGTACAAAGATAATATCAAGAGAAACCTGGAGGACTTGAAAATCCGCATAGGCAGTTGGCAAGATGAAACCAGAGATTGAATCAAATGGAGAAAGCAGATTCGCATGGTGTCATCCTCGGATACAATGGACAACAAGTAGTAGTATGTGTGTGTGTGTGTATATATATATATATATATATGTGAAAATAAAATGGAAATTAATCCGACAGTATGAATAAGATATAATGAAAAAACAAACGATGTTTACAACTGAAATAGGCTCATCAGAAGAGAAAGTGTGCAAACCGTTTCGGGGCCTAATTCTCTTGACGGTTTAAAAAGCAACACTCGGCCCATCCTCAACTAATATGGGCCGAGTGTTGCTTTTTAAACCGTCAAGAGAATTAGGCCCCGAAACGGTTTGCACACTTTCTCTTCTGATGAGCCTATTTCAGTTGTAAACATCGTTTGTTTTTTCATTATATCTTATTCAATATATATATATATATATATATATATATAATATGGTGTGGTATATTTATAAGTAAATAATGTTCAATATCTTGGATAGAGCATTTATATCTAAGTTAGTGTAGTGTAGACATAAAATCAACGGGTCTTGGTTAATGACAGATTCTCGCCTATGTGATTATAAAACCAAGTTTGATAATCATATAGGCGAGAAACTATCAGTCACTAAGCGCTGTTTACTTCATATCCATACTACCCTAAATCAGATATTGGTAAATCCAAATCATCTAGGCAATGTCAACCCCCCTTCAATTTTTCTGAAACTTTTTTAGTAGTAGGGAACCTCAAGAACTCATTTTACAGACAAAAATAGATTATAAAAAGTCGACATTTTTCGTCAACCCCACCAAATTTGGAGAGGTAAAAATCAACATAACTCTGTCAATTTTTGGAATTGGAAGCTCAAATTTAGGGGATTGTTTAATGTTAACATAGTCCACAGCTGGAAAAAAATTAAGAAAAATTGAAGGGGGTGGTTGACAATTCCATGTCAAATCAACCAGATATAAAAGCCCTATAAAAGCGCTATCCACAATATTGATCACTATTTATTATATATCGTCAGGGTGGCCTAAAGTCAGTATCAGGCAGACAGCAAGGGAGTCTATCCCCTTTTCACTAGCACTAGACCAAGGAGATTGTTTTGGCATCTAAGGTAGAATGCCATACCTACCATCAGCTCCTTACTTTACTGCACACCTATCCTATATCCAACAGACATAAGTGGTATCAACTGATATTAATCGAAAACTTGATTAATTCAGCAGATGTAACCCTGACGATTCAGATGATGGAACTCGAGTAGGTTACTTTATTTCCATTTCTTGAATATATATATATATATATATATATATACATGTAAGCCCATCAGTTACAAAACCTAGAGTAGTAAGAAATTCTGTTGTCATGGTAACATGAACATTAGGTTTTGAAATGTAGAGCACCAGTCTATATATATATATATATATATATATATATATATATATATATATATATATATGTGTGTGTGTGTGTGTGTGTGTGTGTAAATAATTATTACTATATTTCTATGTATGCATTTAACTGCCATACAACAAAAAAGGCACATTGTAGTAAGATTTGCATTAGAGCAATACTGTTAAAATGCCATAACTTAGCAATTTCCAATAGAATTTGCAGGTGGCTGATAATTTTGCAGGGTCTAAAAAAATATTTTTTAACATTCATATTCTTGAAATAATATAGAAATCTATGAGATGTCAGAAGTCTTTAATCCTTCCTAAATAGAAGTATCAATATCATCAGAAACAGCTGTTAGAATAGCAACCCAATAGGTTTACAATTCACCTATATATATATATATATATATATATATATATTGATTTTTCTCGATTTGTTTAGCCATACATTTAATAGGTATTCCCGCCTAATTCATTATTAATTAATTAATTTTCAAAATTAGGTCCGACTCCAATTAAGCACTTATTCTCCCAAAAATTATCGGCAAAAAGCCATTCTAAACAAACCTTGTTTACAATATATATATATATATATATATATATATATGTGTGTGTGTGTGTGTATGTGCATATGAATAAATATATATATATGTGTGTGTGTGTGTGTGTGCATATATATGTATGTGTGTGCATATATATATGCATGTGTGTGTGTGTGTGTGTGTAAATATGTTTGTGTGTGTGTGTGTGTGCATTTGTACATATGTATGTGTGTGTGTGTGCATGTACATATATATATTTACCAAACCCCTACGCACAAGCAGGATGTGACACAGGGTCAATTTCTTAAGTGGAGTTTAACAGGTTTAAATTAAGAGCTTTCCTATTCCTAGACTAGATGCTCTGTTAAAGACCCCAGTCCACCCTACTATTTACCCTTAATTGGAGGGAGAATAGTTGGATTCATACCTTTCCCAAGGGTATTAGCACTATATATATATATATGAGTGTGTGAAAGTACGTAAATAAACACTGTGTTTATTTGATATGGCTTTTAGCCGACAATTTTTGGAGGATATGTGCTTAATTGAAGTCATACCTAATTTTTGAAAATTAATTAGTTAATGATTAATGAATTTTTAGGCGAGCATATATGTTCAAATGTAAGGCTAAATGAATCGAGAAAATATCAATCCCTGAATGTACATTTTGACTTATTAGGTCTCATTAGCAAGGTTATAGACATGGGAGACTGCTCCGTGTGTGACTCGAAACCTCGACTGTCAAGCTGACAGGCGAAGTCTCATATATATATATATATATATGAATTTAGGCGGGCATATATGTTCAAATGTAAGGCTAAACAGATCGAGAAAATGTCAATCCCTGAATAGGTCGAAATGTACATTCAGGGATTGACATTTTCTCGATTTGTTTAGTCTTACATTTGAACATATATGCCCGCCTAAATTCATTAATTATTAACTAATTAATTTTCAAAAATAAGGTATGACTTCAATTAAGCACATATCCTCCAAAAATATATATGTGTGCGTGCGTGCGTGTGTGTGTGTATGAGAGAGAGTAAGGGAGACAGAGAAGTCAATATGATTCCTCTTCTTCGTCTTCTTCCTATCTACCATTTCTTAGAACCAAAGCGCCAACTCTGTTGCCGCTACAACTACCACCTTGTCTTCTATATCTTTTATGTATTGATTTTTGCATAGCTGTGACTGCAACAGCCCAAAAGACTACTGCAGCTGCAGCCACCACAGAAGTAGACAGACAGACATGACTCCTCCAAACAAACAGCCATCTTTCGTTTCATCAGCCTTCCACATCTTTTAGACTCGCATCTTATAGACATCTCCAAACATAAATATTGTGACCTATGATATACGTATATATTGAATCCGAGAAATAAAGAAATAAATTTAAAAAAAAAAAAAAAAAATTAACATAAATAAAGATGAGTTGAACAATATTGATGAGATTCAATGAAGTTAAATTCTTTTTCATGCATCTGTCCGTCGTTGTATACAAAGGTAGGCTGAAAAATTTAGAGGCTGAAAAGTTCATAAGATGACATCATTTCTATGGTTGTTTGGTTTGGTTTGGTTTTACGGCATATCAACCTCAGTGGGTCATTCAATGCCAATAATATTTTTAAATAAATCAATTCTTAATGGATAATACAATTTTTTAATATAAACATTTCTCTATTTAACCCATAGATGGGACCCTAACAGGTACTACCACTCCAGGTCAGAGTGGACCAGAGAGCAATGGTGATGAAGGGGTGCTCCACATTCCCCTCTATGGTTGTTGTTGAGTTTTTTGATGAAGACTGCAACACCAATGAAAGAAGTGCAATTGGTTGATTGATTTTAATGGCACATCAACTCATTCAGGGTTATTTTATGTCAAGCAGTAAATTGTAATTTTGATGAATGGGATCCAAGCACTGCAACACCAATGAAAGAAGTGTAATTGGTTGATTGATTTTAATGGCACATCAACTCATTCAGGGTTATTTTATGTCAAACAGTAAATTGTAATTTTGATGAATGGGATCCAAGCACTGCAACACCAATGAAAGAAGTGTAATTGGTTGATTGATTTTAATGGCACATCAACTCATTCAGGGTTATTTTATGTCAAACAGTAAATTGTAATTTTGATGAATAGGATCCAAGCACTGCAACATTGATGGATGAAGTTATTGAAGTAAGTCAGTTAGACAATCAACAATTGGTTTGAGCAATGTGACTGGCCAAGCCTAACCATGAAGTTACTAGTTCCCCAATGAACCCACTATAACAGCTTAAATAATTACTGCCACCACTGCCAGGAAGAGTCCATTAAGCTGAGGAGGTGTTTGACTGTTCCACTGTCCAATAGTTAACAATCTGTAACAGTCATTTCCAGACTGCAGGTTCAATCCCGGCTAAGGGTGAAAGTAACACAGAATAACAATTAACAGTATTCTACAGAAGTGTGATTGATCGATAGATTTTAATGGCACATCAATCCATCCAGTGTTATTTTATGCTAAGTAGTAAATTTTGAGGGATGATCAAATTTATTATGTTTATTCCAAGGATTTTTCTTGATTTTGACAGAAAATTGTCAGTTGTTTTATTGCTAAATGAATTGGGAATTGCTTTGTTTTATTTTTGGTATAATTGTATTTCTTTGGAGGCGTGTGGTATTATGGTTATCATCATAGGAAATGGACTTGGTGATTGAAGTTCAAATCCTCGACAGGGCTAGTATCATTTCACACATACATCTATATATGTATATCTTATTATAATGGAGATTGTGGGTTTGTCTGTCTGTAACCGAAACTATATTACTATACAAGTCACAATTCCTTTAGTTATTTACATCATATTCTCCATGATTTTATTTTTATTTAAACCTCAATTATTAATAAAATTGTTTTACATTACTTACACTGTTGACCATATCTACATACTAATAACATGCAATTGTATTTATATATACAACAAAATAGAGGTTTACAGTATGAATGGGAAGGCTAATTTGCATATTGATCTTAAAAATTTGATTTTAATAAATATATGCTTAGTATTATCGATTTCTAATTGTTTGGTTTTATCTTATTGAATATGAGCAAACATCTCTTCAATAAATCTTAAGAGAAATCCCTTAACAAGAACAAATAACTGTAATATTATTCTTTACTTCCTATTTTAACTAAATAGTTTAATTAGGAAAATTTACCAATGAAAGACGGGAGTAACGGAAAATGATGGAAGAGTTAGTTTCAAAGTTGTTCTATTTTTCAATCATACCCCCTCTGTTCAAAATCTTTTTATCTACATTCTTATTCAGTTTCATTAGCCTTCTAATTTAATATCATATTTTATTATAAAATTTAACTAAAATACTTGCACCCGGAGGGTGCATATATTTGCTAGTATATATAAATAAATAGAGATATTCGCAAGAATAAAGAAGTAGACAATCAAGGGCTTCAAATCGGTCTACTATGTGACCAGTGTGGAAGGCTATGTATGAGCAAAGCTGGCCTGATCAGTCACCAATCTGTACATCGGCGAGATGGACTAATAAAATACCCTGTGCTCCCTGGAAATACCTGTAATTGTGGGAAGGTGTGCAAGACTTTGGCAGGGCTAAAGAGCCACTTTCGTGCAGCTCATTGTTGAACTTTTTTGAAGCTCACCATTATATTGTTTGAACTATTGAGCTTTTTTTTTGCTTTTTTTTTTTGTTATTGTTACTATATCAAGCAATGGCAATACTTGAATACGAGTTTGCTGCCATCATATAAATATATATACGTGTGTGTGAAATGATATATAAGTTTGCATCAACATGAGCATGCATTATGAATATACAGGAGATATTGATGATCCCAAATAGTCATCCCATACATACCAGTCAGTTGGATCCTTTTACCTTTATATATATATATATATATATATATGTGTGTGTTTGTGTGTGTGTGTGTGAAATGATAATATAAGTTTGCATCAACATGACTGACTGGTATGTAGGGGATAATTCTATTTGGGATCATCAATATCTCCTGTACATCTATAATGCATGCTCATGTTGATGCAAACTTATAGATTTATACAAGTATTTTTACAAATCCTTAAGAGAGCTCAATGTATAATAACTAATAAATTAATTATATATAGAGCAATATTTATACTTTCAAAGAAAGAAAAACTTATAAAACCATCATTTGGTTAGTATTATTTGGATTATTCGGACTATTGTCCTCATCTTTATTGTTATCTGTACAACGTTTCAACTGATGTGCCCCCTTGCCTTCTTCAGGTATTTTTTGTTGAACTCAGGAACCTTCTTTTCAAACTCGGGAACCCATTGTCAGCTTCGAGGTTCAGCCTGTTACCAATTGACACATTACCTTGTTGAGATAGTCACCCTATTGACAGGTAAGTCCTCATCATATGTCAAGAACTTCGTCCACCTCGTGGAAAAAAATCAGAAATGCTCCAATCCATTCCAACCAATTAGTGAGTCTATTCATGAAGGTACCCACTTTGAGATGGGTTCTGACATATACCGACAAGAAGAGGGCCTGGCGATGGGATCCTCATTGTCATTGTCCCCAGTGTTGGCCAATATATACATGGAATACTTTGAAGAGATGGTCTGAGGATTTACACCACTAAAGCCACCAATGTGGCTTAGATTCATAGATGACACATTCATTCTCTGGCACCATCAGGGAGACTAATGGATTATGTGAACTCAATCTGTCCATCTATACAGTTCATGATAAAGAAGGAACAAGACAACAAATTGTCCTTCCTAGATGTGTTTATAACTCGCACAGAGCAAGGATTCAGTTCATCTGTGTATTGAAAGCCTACGTTCACCAGACAGTATCTTAACTTCAACTCCCACTATCCATACAATGTAAAGAAAGCAATCGTCCATTGCCTACAACACTAGGTAAAAGCCATCAACAGTGATGAGGTATATCAGAAGAAAATTAACATCTTAGGGGATACCCTCTGTCATGACAATTATCCTGAGAGCATAACATCATCTAGGAGAAATCTGGATCACAGGACAGAGTATGATACCCGAAAACTTACCACAGACTATCTGCCCTATGCCAAAGGCTTGGCTGAAAAGATTCAAAATATATGTAATCCATATGGCATCAGGACAACATTCAGGAGTGACTCGACTCTTCGTAAACATCTCCTCTAAGTCAAGCCCCCAACAGAATACAACATGACCAACAATTGCGTGTATTCCATCCCATGCAGCTGTGGCAAAGAATACAAAGGCAAAACATGCCGTCCACTGAAAGTAAGACTAGAAGAGCACCGTAAAGCATTGGTTCGAGGTGAAATAGAAAAGTTGGGTATGCCTGACTGTATATAGAATGAAAAGGGAAACCATCTGCCCTTATAGGATGAAGTTAAGTTAATAGATAGTAAAGAACATTGGAGGAGAAGACACCGCAAAGAATCAGTTCATTTGTTAGGCTATAGTAATCTCTTAAGTAGATCAAGTATAGAGATGAATACAATATGGGAACCTATAATTAAAAAGGTCAGATTAGATTAAGAAGAAAAAAAAAGCAATATGAGTTATGGTAAAAAAAAATCAAACATAAGTAAAAAGGTAGATATTCTAGGTAAAACAGGATATTAGGTTTATAAGTTCCCAAAATTTATGTTCCATGATAGCTCCCGATTACAAGAAGGTTACTGAGTTCGAAAAGAAGGTTCCCAAGTTCGAGAAGGCTCCCGACTCCATCAAGAAATACCTGAAGAAGGCCAGAGGGCATATCGGCCAAAATGTTGTACAGATAACAATGAAGATAAGGACAATAGTCCGAATAATCAAAATAATTATCAAGCCTCATCTCAAAAATTCAGAGAAATACATAATTTGGCTATTATAAATTTATCTTGACCAGAACTCAATATGAGCCTAGTATATATATATATATATATATACCAAACTTGTTGGTAAATCCTCGCGGTGAGAAAAAAAACAGCAAATAGTTTGATTGTAAAAATATACTACCAAACATCACCCGTGGAGAAAAAAATTTTTGGAAAAAAAGAAAAGACCAAGATAATCATACCAACCAAAAATAATCTATTGGTACAATATTTGGCCAAAAGAAAAAAACAATTTATATGTATACTAGCAGCGGCTACCCGGCGGAGCCCAGGTAGTGGAGATAAAAACATGATTTAATAATCTTTTGCAGATCTATTACTACTGAATACCGAGTTCGGTCCTCGAATGAGGACCCATAAAAATCACCACGCAAAAACGATATTAATTTAATTCTGCCTGGTAGGAGGTCAGGGAATTTTCTTTTCGTTAGATTTGAGGGAATGGCATCATATGGCTAAACTTGCAAATCGGTTGAAAAATTAAAACATATTACAGGTGACCTAGAAAAAAACAGAACCCAAATTATTTATTTTCCCATTAAACTAACCCTACACCCCACCTCTAACCCTAACCCTAAAAACAGAAAACCTCTAACCCTAACCCTAAAAACAGAAAACAAATTATTTATTTTCTCATTAAAGGAACCCTAAACCCAACTCCAACCCTAACCCTAAACCCCCCAAGTTAAAATTAACAGTTTTATTACAAAATTTATGCGTTCTGTTTTTTTCTGAGTCATCCTAAATTTTCTGACCAATTTGCAAGTTTAGCCCATCACATAATGATATAGTAAGAAATTTTAATTCAATGATTAACTATATTTTTAAAATAAAATATAAATGACGCGATTTGCTAAATTTCAAATTAATATTTGAAAAAAAAAAAGAATTAAATAAAGTAATCAAATTTATGTAAAACGATAAATAATCTTATAACATTATTAATTAAAAAATGTAGTCGATCGAATGTCAAATTATCATAGTAAAGTATACTATATCATAAATTTGATAAGAATTTGAGTTTTCAGGTATTTCCGTGAAATGTATTAGGTAATCTAATGGTATTGTGTGCACTATTCTACATTAGTATCATGATTTTATTTGTATTTCTAGTATTAAAATAAATAAATTAACGCGATTATGAAAAATTTAAAAAAACTGTTTTGTTTACAATTGACGAACAACGGGAATTTATAAAAAAACGTTGAGTTTTCGTTAAATGTTTTCGTTTGATTTGTTATTTAATTTGCTTTAAAAATAATTCAATGTATGAAAAGACATACTAATTATATATTCAGAAAGATCTTTTTTCTAATCAAATAAATATTTTTAAGATAGAAACAGAAATATGCGATAAATAAGATTTGATTTTATGTTAAAATTTAAGCATGAAAAAAATAATACTACGAATTCTAGATTGACTGAAGCAAAATATATATTTTTTTAACTCGCTGTAAAAAATAATTCCATTGATAAAAACTCAATCAAATTACATATTTAGAGAGATTATTTCATTCTCTTTCGAACCATATGGATATCTTAAAGAAGATTGAGAAAAAAGAAATTGTTTTTATTTTCTCAAAATTTAGAATGAAATGAAAAAAAAAAACAAAAAACATACAAATCAGCTCTCTGAAACCAATTTTTTTTATTTTTTAACTCGTTGTGAATAATAATTCAATTAATAAAAACGCATAAAAATTGCATATTCAGAAAGATTATATTATATTCTTTTCAACAATATAAATATTTTAAAGATTAGACCAAGAATAGGTGATAGATTCCTAGCAGAACGGCTTAGACTGCAAAATTTATTTGCAAAAAAATATACATTTCTGCTGTAAATCGCAATAAATCGCTGTAACAAAAAGTCAGTCAGCAGATAATATTTTATTATCAGCAGGTGCTGGTATATGGACAGTTCCACAATTGGGTGATTTCGGTTTAATTAATTGATTATATCCCCTAATTAGTAAAAAATCAATAACCAAATTTGACATGTTTCTTAGTTAGAAGGATATTAATCTATATGCAAGATTTCAAATCTGAGTGACTTCTCTGTTCTTTGTTATAGATCGACACGTACATACCAAAAACTTACTTTTATATATTTAGATATATATATATATATAAGATATATATATATATTCATACAAAACCACCAGGAAACTAAAGCTAATAAGTAAAAAGTGCTCAATACCTAAGTAGAGCAACTAATAAACTTTATTACTTTACTTTATATACATATATATATATATATATATATATATATATATATTCAATAAACAGAAAATACATCTAACGGTATTTCTCATTATGTCCTTGTCAGATCCATTTTCCGTGGGATTTGTGTCCCCATCAACTATTTTAATGAAACTCTGATCATAGAGGAAAAAAAATGCTTTAAGAGTGTTGAGTGAGAGAATTATTGGAAGCCATCAAGAACACAAGAATTGAAATATCAAAGATCTAAAGGCAAAATAGCCACAATTACAAATCTATTTACATATAAAATACAATGTGAATACTGGTCACTCAACCTGGTCTCACTACAGAGTAATGAGAAGTTTGGTTGTTATGGTAACATGAGATGTTACTGAGAAAACACGAAAGATATAGGTAGATGGGGCAAAAAAAAGGGAGAGAGGATGAAGGCTTAGAGGAAGAAGAGAGGGGTGGAGGGCAAATAACAGAGGACAAAGGAAGACAAAGGAGGGTGGGAGATAAGGGAAGAGGAGTAAAACAAAAACAAAAAACAAGGGAAGAAAGGGAGACAAGGGAAGAAAAGGATGAAGGCAGATTAAAACAGGATGAGTAGAAAGATGATGATGAAGGGGGGGGGGGCAAAGAGAGGAGGAGGAGAAGGATGAAGAGAAGGAGATAAGAGGAGAAAGATGAAGAGAAGGAGATAGGAGGAGAGCAAAAAAAGGATGAAGAGAGAGAGCAGAGAGAAGGAGAGCAAGAGAGGAGAAGAGCAGAGAGAAGGAGAGCAGAGGATGAAGAGAAGGAGAGCAGAGGATGAAGAGAAGGAGAGCAGAGGATGAAGTGAAGGAGAGCAGAGGGGATGAGGAGAAGAGAATAAAGAGGGGATGAGGAGAAAGAGAATAAAGAGGGTGAGGAGAGGAGGCAAAGGGGTGAGGAGAAGGAGAGCAGAGGGGATGAGGAGAAGGAGAGCAAAGGGGATGAGGAAGGAGAGCAAAGGGATGAGGAGAAGGAGGGGAATGAGGAGGCAAAGGGGATGAGGAGAAGGAGAATAAAGAGGGGATGAGGAGAAGGAGAGCAAAGGGGTTGAGGAGAAGGAGAGCAAAGGGGATGAGGAGAAGGAGAATAAAGAGGGGATGAGGAGAAGGAGAAATAAAGAGGGGATGAGGAGAAAGAGAATAAAGAGGGTGAGGAGAAGGAGAATAAGAGGGTGAGGAGAAGGAGAATAAGAGGGTGAGGAGAAGGAGAATAAGAGGGTGAGGAGAAGGAGAGCAAAAGGGGGTGAAGGAGAAGGAGAGCAGAGGGGTGAGGAGAAGAGAGCAGAGGGGGTGTGAGGAGAAGGAGAGCAGAGGGGTGAGGAGAAGGAGAGGCAGAGCGGAATGAGGAGAAGGAGAGCAAAGGGGATGAGGAGAAGGAGAGCAAAGGGGATGAAGGAGAAGGAGAGAAAGGGATGAGGAGAAGAGAAAAAGAGGGGATGAGGAGAAGGAGAGCAAAGGGGAAGGAAAAGGAGAGAAAGGGGATGAGGAGAAGGAGAATAAGAGGGGATGAGGAGAAGGAGAATAAAGAGGGGATGAGGAGAAGGAGATAAAGAAGGGATGAGGAGAAGGAGAGCAAAGAGGATGAGGAGAAGGAGAGCAAAGGGGGATGAGGAGAAGGAGAATAAAGAGGGGATGAGGAGAAGGAGAAATAAAGGGGGGATGAGGAGAAGGAGATAAAGAGGGGATGAGGAGAAGGAGAAATGAGGAGAAGGGAGAGGGGTGAGGAGAAGGAGAATAAAGAGGGGTTGAGGAGAAGGAGAGCAAAGGGGATGAGGAGAAGGAGAGCAAAGAAAGAATATGGTAGTGAACAAAGAGATGACGAGGCAATGAACAAAGAGAGGACAAGAAAGAGAGCAAGGCCGAGGAGGAGGGCAAAGACGAAGACAAGTTTAAAGAGAGTAATGAGAAGGAGAACAAAAAAGAGGAAAGCAAAGAAAAGAAGGTGGGGAGAAAAAAAAATCAAAGAAATATGGGGGAAAAAAACTAATAAAAAGAAGATAAGTGGCTGTATGCTATAAAAAGATTCATTTTTATATACAACATAGAAATAAATTGTTAAAAACATTCACGATCAAGTGCACTAAGAATAAGGTTATATATAAGCATTAGTGTATGCTTGAATCTATGAGAACGCATTACTGTTGTGTATGAATTGAAGTAAATGTATATGCATTAAGAGTTTCAAACATGGAATGAGACACTTGTCTGTCCTGAGAGAGAGAGAGAGTTGCAGACCAAGTTAGGATCAGAGAGAGAGAGAGAGAGAGAGAATTCTATCAAAAACACATCCTACAAACAAATGCTTGTTAGAGACAAGAAAGGGATAAAGAGAAAGATAGGGGTGAGAAAGAGAGAAAGAAAGAGTAAGAGAGTAAGGGATAAAGAAAGAGTAAGAGAGTAAGGGATAAAGAGAGAGGGAGTAAGAGATGAGGAAGAGAGAGAGAGTAAGGGATGATCAAGAGAGGAGAGAGAGTAAGGATGATGAAGAGAGAGAGAAAGGGATGAGAGAGAGAGAGAGAGAGATGAGAGAGAGAAGAGATGATGATGAAGAGAGAAGAGAGAGAGAATAAGGGATGATGAAGAGAGAGAGAGTAAGGGATGATGAAGAGAGAGAGAGAGAGAATAAGGATGATGAGAGAGAGAGAGAATAAGGGATGATGATGATGAAGAGAGAGAGAGAATAAGGGATGATGAAGAGAGAGAGAGAATAAGGGATGATGAAGAGAGAGAAGGATGATGAGAGAGAGAGAGAATAAGGGATGATGAGAGAGAGAGAGAATAAGGGATGATGAAGAGAGAGAGAGAGAGAATAAGGGATGATGAAGAGAGAGAGAGAGAATAAGGGATGATGAAGAGAGAGAGAGAATAAGGGATGATGAAGAGAGAGAGAGAGAATAATGGATGATGAAGAGAGAGAGAGAATAAGGGAGAGAGAGAGGAGAGATATGATGATGAGAGAGAGAGAGAGAGATAAGGGATGATGAAGAGAGAGAGAGAGAATAAGGGATGATAGAGAGGATGATGAAGAGAGAGAGAGAGATGAGAGAGAGAGAGAGAGAATAAGGATGATGAGAGAGAGAGAGAGAGAATAAGGGATGATGAGAGAAGAGAGAGAGAGAATAAGGGATGAGGAAAGAGAGAGAGATAGGGATGAGGAGAGAGAATAGAGAGAATAAGGGATGAGGAAGAGAGAGAGAGAATAAGGGATGAGAGAGAGAGAGAGAGAGAATAAGGGATGATGAAGAGAGAGAGAGATAGAGAGAGAGAGAGAGAATAAGGGATGATGAAGAGAGAGAGAGATAAGGATGATGAAGAGAGAGAGAGAGAATAAGGGATGATGAAGAGAGAGAGAGAGAAATAAGGATGAGAAGAGAGAGAGAGAATGATGAGGAAGAGAGAGAGAGAATAAGGGATGAGGAAGAGAGAGAGAATAAGGGATGAGGAAGAGAGAGAGAGAATAAGGGATGAGGAAGGAGAGAGAGAATAAGGGATGAGAAGAGAGAGAGAATAAGGGATCAGGAAGAGAGAAAGTAAAGGATGATGAAGAAAGAGAGTAAGGGATGATGAATAAAAAGAGAGTAAGGGGGTGAAGAAAGAAAGAGTAAGGGATGGAGAGAGAGAAAGAAAGGGATGAAGAAAGAGAGAGAGAGAGTAAGGGATGAAGAGAGAGTGAGAGGAATGAAGAGAGAGAGGGGGATGAAGAAAGAGAGAGAGGGGAGATGAAGAAGAGAGAGGGGAGATGAAGAAAGACAGGAAGAGAGAGAGTAAGGGAGGAAGAGAGACGAAGGGAGAAAGAGATGGAGAGACAGAGACAGAAAGAGAGAGATAGTGAGAAAGGGATGAAATGAGAGAGAGAGAGAGAGAAAAAGAACAGAGAAAGTGAGAAAGGGATGAAATTAAAAAGAGAAAAAGAGAGAGAGAGAGTGAGAAAAGGATGAATGAAAGAGAGAGAAAGAGAAAAGAAACAGGTAAAAGACGAGTTTAGAGGTTATTCACTTCAATGATTCCCATGAATCTTTTCAGACAAAACACGATCCTCTTCTAAAGAGACATGACTCGTCAACATTACCTACCCAGCCCACTTTTATTCATCTGATTATACAATATATTTCAACAATGGACAGAAATATAATTATCATCATATACAAAGATGAACCATCCTTATGCAAAATAATTTTTATTTTACATAATTCAACATTTGTATGTTTTTCAATCTTCATGAAAGCATAGAATGAATTAAATGCTGAGGTTTCTGCAATAAACAAGAGGAAAATATCTTGGTTTCCATCTAGTGATTTTACAAGTATGCAAGGGCAATCCCAAAAGTAAAATCTCCAAAATATTTAGAAATCACAGAAATGTTTATTGTCAATGAGGTTTACATCGAGTTTAACATTATTCCCAGGACATGAAGAACCTCAGCCACCGCCTTCTAGCACCCATATGATAAAAAGGGTTTGGGCTTGTCATAAGGTCAATAGGGATGGGACCCTAACAGGTACTACCACTCCGGGTCAGAGTGTACCAGGGAGCAATGGTGATGAAGGGGTGCTCCACATTCCCCAAAAACTCCAAAACTGGACCCTCACCATCAGATAGAGTTTAACCTCATTCCCAGGACATGTAGACCCTCAGTCACCGCCTTCTAGCACCCATATGATAAAAAGGGGTTGGGGCTTGTCATAAGGTCAATAGGGTTGGGACAATCATATAGGTGCTAGGGCTTGACGTGACCAGCCGATTGATCGGAGGGGGCCTCTCCGACCGCCCGTCTAGCCCAAGATAGGGCCAAAGTGGAGTATTGCAAGTCATGAATTGCTCATCCACCTGGGTTCTATCCTTAAGCATCACGGGTCGCCACCCACGGCCAACAGGTGGCTCCATTGGAGGAGTCTTATCCCTTTGCAGAGGTGCAGTCGGTGTATTCTAATGCCCTAGCCAACAGGTGAGCCATTGCCTAAGAGTCTTTATAGAGCATCATTATAGAATTAACATTTGGATGAGTCTACATGCCAGTAGTATTTGCTCCATCTTCCCTCTGTGTATTTAGTGAAATAGTAGCATTACCTCAAGATTGTTTTTTTTGAACCCCTTCGACTCAACGAATAGTCAGGATTTGAGAATCCCGTAAAATTTTGTTGACTGTTCTTTGAGCCACTTCTTCACTACAGATTTCACTTCCTCATCACAGGAATAATGTTTGCCTCTCAAACCCACTTTAATGGGGTTGAAGATATGATAGTATGAAGGCACTAAATCTGGTGAGTATGGAGGATGCGGATACGTAGTGAATAAGTGGCTCAAAGAACAGTCAACAGAATTTTACGTAGCAAGGATACATGCTCTCATTTGAAGGTGGAAGATTGCTATTGAGAGAAACGGTGACTATGTGGAGAAGTAGGAATGTGATCCACAGAGAACCAGCTTCATTTTGATGTATGATACATGTTCCTGTGTTGGTAATTATACCTGTCCTAAACAAAATGGCATTACTTTTTGAAACACCCTCGTACTAAAACTGAATAAACAGAATGGACAAAAAAGATAAACATATACATATACTAAACCCCTCTACACGAGCAGTAAGTGACACAAGGTCAACTTCTTAAGCGGAGTTTAACAGGTTTGAACTCAAGGTTAGATATCTCTGCCCAACTATTAACCCATAGCTGGAAGGAGAGTAGTTTAATACATAACTTTCTTAAGCGTATTAGTGCAATGTGAAATGCAAACAGCGCTGTCCAGGATTACCTGTGCTGGTAATTACACCTGTCCTAAACAAAATTGCATTACTTTTCGACTCTCCCTCATACTTAGTATGGGTGACCATTTAAGCACTTCCCTAGTGACTTATCTTATTATAATGGAGATTGTGTGTTTTTCTGTCTGTAACCGAAACTATATTATAACTCAAGTCACAATTTCCTTAGTTATTGACATCACATTCTCAATGATTTTATTTTTATTTTAACCTAAATTATTAATAAAATTGTTTTACATTATTAATACTGTTAGCCATATCTACATACTAACAACATGCAATTGTATTTATATATACAACAAAGTATTGGCTTACAGTGTAAACGGGAAGGCTAATTTGCATATTGTTATTAAAAAATCGAATTTAATAAATATGTGTTCAGTGTTATTGATTTCTAAATGTTTGGTTTTATTTTAATGAATATAAGCAAACATCTCTTAAATGAATCTTAAATGAAATCCATTAACAAGAAAAAATAACTGTCATTTTATTCTTTACTTCCTATTTTAACTAAATACTTAAATTAGAAAGAAAAATAACAATGAAAGACGAGAGTGATGAAAGAGTAAGTTTTAGTTGTTCTATTTTTCGATTATACTTCCGATCTGTTTCAAATCTTTTTATCTGCATTCTTATTTAGTATCATTTGTCTTTCTAATTTAATATAATATTTTATTACATTAAAACTTAAATACTTGCACCCGGAGGGTGCATATATTTGCTAGTTAAGATAAAAGACTTTTAAGTAAAACAACAAAGTTTTGTGTTTGATAATAAAAACAAAGGATGATACAAGAAAACCCAAAGAAGAAGATAGAGAATAAATAACTTGTAGAATAATTTTAGGAGACAAACATTGATTCACTCAGCTTTAGTATAATCTATCCATATATAAAGGGCAGCTGTGTGTATATGTATGTCCGGAGGAAACTTTGAAAATAAAACAATTAACAACAAAGTAAATATATATACACATTAAATATCACCAGGGCTTGATTTTTGAGCAAAAATAATAGAGATTTGATTTATATTCGTGAAGATAATTAAAAAATAAAATTTAAATGATAACAGCATGGATTTTTTTTTTTTTCATTTAATATTTTAGATAGTAGACATTAACATTTCTTTTCAGAGTAGCTGGATGAATGCAAGGTCTATTTTTTTTACATAGGGATTTAAATGGGGCATTCCATGAGGATTCAACTCACAATTCAGTAATAA
The DNA here is from genome assembly GCA_023376005.1 of Doryteuthis pealeii. Taxonomy (NCBI): domain Eukaryota; kingdom Metazoa; phylum Mollusca; class Cephalopoda; order Myopsida; family Loliginidae; genus Doryteuthis; species Doryteuthis pealeii. The sequence goes on from CM042175.1 coordinate 49,734,748, forward strand.
TGGATCTGCAGGACTAACTTAAAAAAAAAAAACTCTCTACTCAGGCGATGCTGGATAGCCACTTCTAGTGCATATATAAAGAGCAGTTGTGTGAATCTGTATGTCCAGAGAAAACTTAGAAAATAAAACAATTAACGACTAAGTAAATATATATACAAATTAAATACCACCAGCGCTTGGGTTTTTGAGAAGGTTTGATCTATATTTGTGAAGATAATTTTTTAAAAATTAAATTTAAATGATAACAGCATGGATTTTTTTTTCATTTAATATTTTAGATAGTAGACATTAACATTTATTTTCAGAGTAGCTGGATTAATGCAAGGTCTATTTTTTTTTTTTTACATAGGGATTTAAATGGGGCATTCCACAAGGATTCAACTCACAATTCAGTAATAATGGATCTGCAGGACTAACTTAAAAAAAAACAAACCTCTACCCAGGCGATGCCGGGTAGCCACTGCTAGTAATAAAGAAAGAAAAAGAAAATGATACATAAATAATAAAAATATCTACTTACATGTTTCTGTTCTATGTTTTCAATTTCTTCTGTACAATCTTCATCTTTATAAATTTGTCTGACTAGTTCTTGCTGCCTGCAACAAACAAAACCAATAATAAAACAAACTAAGTTAAATCATCAAATTCATTAAAGGATTAAAAAATAAAACAATTTGAAATGTAAACTTTAAATATGTGTAGCGTTGGGTTTGTATTTGTCTGGTGGAGTTGTTTGCCTGATTTGGTGTGCTGGTGCCCGCTAGGGTGCTAGAGTATTTAAGCGCCGGGTTCAAACCCTTTCAGCCTCTTTTTCCTGTTTCAGTAACTACGAGCCACATGGGGTAGATTTTATCTAACCCCTCTCGTTGGGGCTCCGCCCCCCTTACATTACTGTAAGTTATTCACAGCATGGACTATTCCTAGTCTCATGTCTGTACTTTTATATGTTATAATGTACCATTCATGAATGTGTCTTTATCTTTATTTATGTACTCCTTGTTTATGTACCCTTTTACTATGTACGTTGTATCTCGTCATATCCATGTGCTGTATTATATTAAATGTTTTGTCTGTTAACCTTCGTCGGAGTTATTTGTATTCAAAGTATGTATAACTTTGAACCATCCTTACATATGTATTAAAATAAAACAAACTATATATAGATATATAATACCAGTCATGTATTTATTAAAACTTGTTTTAAAAAACAGTGAGGACAGTCTAATGTTGCATGTTCAAATTTTGAGTGTATTTATTCTAAGTTATGACGGAAGACCGGAAGCGAATTTCCATTATTAATAGATTTATAAAACATAGTTTTCAAATTTGAAACAAATAAAATTATGAACGAATTTGATGACTAACCTCATAGACTACATTTCATGACGTCACATTTCAGTGACTAAGCCTCCTTTACGTAGTCTTCAGTTGAGAGAACTATGGCGCGGTATATTGCTCATTTACTTCTCAAGGAGACGTCTCTGTTAAACTTGACTCGTCTCTTCAGTCGGTCAAAGGCCTTAGAAGCATTTGACATTCGGAGATCAAGTCGGAGATCAAGCTCTGTTAGATATGTGCAACATACAAATATCTTCAAAAATGCGAGTATTTGTTTTGTTTAATTTTCAAATTTGAACAAAATAAAATAATGAACGAATTTCAATCTAATGAATCTCTCTCTCTCTCTGTTGATAGAGAGAGAGAGACACACACTTATTATCAGCATTATAGAGACATTATTATCAGCAAAGGAGGAAAGAATTTAGTTATAACTCAACTTGAGTTGATTTGCCTGTTTACTAGCAATTTCAACAACAAAAATAACATTACATTGAAGTCTATAGAAGGGGGGGGGGGAAATAGAGGGGGAAAATAGATATTTGTGTTACATAATTGTTAGATTCCTAATATTCATGTACAGCAGTGTAGAAACCAAAATGGCTGTTATAAGTTCAGCCGGCGGCCTTGAAGGATGAGTGACAAGGCTTGACCTCAGTCCTGATCTTTTCTTCCGGTGGATACCGTGAAAATCGGTGGAGAAGACCCTCCTCCGGTTTAGATTAGAAAGAGTTTTTTAGTCAGTTCGGCCAAAGACCACGACGGTGGTAAGTCGTGTTATGCACGCTCCGACTCAATCTGCGCAGGTAGTCTGGTGGGAATTTCGAAATAAAATATGATCTAAGTAAATCGAAGTCTTGTTTTATTATCTAAAAACTACCAATGACGCGGGGCTTCTGATAAAGAGAGATCCCCAATGGAAGACCAGACACGAAGTCCCCAAGACTAAGTGCAGATGCTAGAAGAGACGCTAGAAGAATAGAAGTAAGAAAGTAAGGAAAGAGGTATGCAACATTTGCTTCAACAAGTTCCTGCTGAGGGGGGGGGGGCAAAAAGAAGCGAGTTCACTATCTTCTCGCAGGCCAAATTTTCTTTTGGTCAACACAGTCTTCGACCAGCAGCTGAAAATCCGTCGTCGTTGTCGTCGTCAAAATAATATTTTCTGACTGCCGTCTCACGTAAGCCAAAAGCTTCTCTGCTCTTCACCCTACTCGCTTTGGTTATTTATCAGCATATTACTCAAACATCCGGGCACATCAGTCGAACATCGCATCCGTGTAACGCATTCAGATGGACGCATGTAGGCGCCAACACCCGGGCACCTAAATTGCACCTCGCGTCCATCCAGTGCCTAAATCGCATTTGTTTTTGCATGCGGGAGAATGCGGGTTCGATCCCAACAGACAAGACAAAGTCTTGCTCTTTTTCGTTCTCCGTCATAAAGTCTTTAAAAATCAACATAGAATATTATGATTTTTTTTTTGTTTTGTTGCATATCAACTTCAGTAGATCATTTAATGCCGACAAAGTTTTGAAATAAATTCATTCTTAATGGATATTCAATTCTTTTATATATATAAAACACATTCTTCTATTTAACCCATAGATGGGACCCTAAATAGGTATTACTACTCTGGGTAATAGTGGACCAGGGAGCAATGGTGTTCCACATTCCCCAAATATCCAGAATTGGAACCTCATCATCAGATAGAGTTTAATGTCATACCCAGGACATGAAGACCCTTAGCCACCACCTTCTAGCACATATATGATCAAAATGGTTGCGGCTTGCCATAAAGGTAATAGGTTTGGGACAATCATATAGGTGCTAGGGCCTCTCCGACTGCCGTCTAACCTAAGTAAGGACCAAAATGGAATGTTGCATGTCATAGTCACAATCTTCCTGTATGATGTTCATTCTACAGACTGCAACAAAATAATTCTAGGTTTATTTTTTTAAAGGTACAAATAAATGATTTTATATGAAAATTGGTCCCTAATAGGTAATTCCATGTCAAATCATCTAGAAAAAAAAAGTAAAATTGTCACCCACCCCCTTCAATTTTTCTGAAATTTTGTCCAGGTGTGGATTATCTTAAAGTTAGAAAATCCCCAAAATTTGAACTTCCAATTTAATTTTGGCTCAAAACTGAAGCTACAATATCAGTTAAAATTTTTCAAACCTGGATAAAATTTCAGAAAAATTAAAGTGAAAAAATATTGATTTTATGTTGTAGCTTCGGTTTTGAGCAAAAACCAAACTATCTTTTTGGTGACAAATAATGTTCAGATGTAGAATAATTATAAAAATTTTTTTTTCACAAGCCCCCCCCCCCAACATTTGGAGAGCTAAAAATCCGCATAACTCCGCCAATTTTTGGAATTAGAAGCTCAAATTTTAGGGATTGTCTAACTTTAACATAATCCACACCTGTACAAAATTTCAGAAAAATTGAAGGGGGTGGGTGACAATTTTACTTTTTTCTGAATGATTTGCCATGGAATTACCAAGCCTCCCCCAATATTTGGAGAGCTAAAAATCCACATAACTTGGCCAATTTTTTGGAATTGGAAGCTCAAATTTTTGGGATTGTCTAACTTTAACATAATCCACACCTGTACAAAATTTCAGAAAAATTGAAGAGGGGTGGGTGACATGGCCTGGGTGTTTTGACATGGAATTACCCTAACTCTAGTTGACACATCTATTGGCAAGAAATATAATGGTGTTGTCTCCCATTTTCTAATTCAATTCCAAATGTTGCCTCTAGAGATCAAAAATCAGCCATGCACATAAATACACTGTGTTTACATTTTAATGTTTCCTCGTGTGCAGTGTTCTTTAAGACTTCAAGGATTTGGCAGGGAAGGCTGAGGAGGAGGGGTGGCGTCGAATAAAAAGTGTAAATTTGCTCTGTTTAAGCATTCAGTCTCATTCTCACCATCTTATTTTTGGGTTTTGTTTTCTATAGTCTTTCAGCTCCTTCTACTTTCTTTACACCCCTACATAGTTTTTTTTTTCTTCTTAAAACAGTCCCTCACTCACTCCCATCATCTTCCTTCTTTCTCCTACACTTTAAGCATCTTATCTTTTTTTTTTTTTTATACAGGTTCCATAATAGTATTTTCCTTCTTTTTTTTGTAACTTTTGTTTATTTTTTATTAGTTAATGGATTTGCATTACTTCCTATGGGGGCTTGCGTAGGGAAAGAAGCCATTTTGTTTTCCCATTTCGGTTCTTTAAAATCTTTGCAACGTGCCTTTCCTTAACAATCATTCATTGCTTCGTGTGTGTGTGTGTGTGTGTGTGTGTGTGTGTGTGTGTGTGTCCACTGTTTATGTTTATTGGTGTCATTATGTGCAGGTGTGTGTGTGTGTGTGTGTAGGGCACCAAAGTTTCTACTTGATTAGTTATTTGAGATAAAAGTCTGCATTAAGATGTGATGGAATGGATTAAAAATCAATAGGGAAGTCATCAATGCAACTGAAAGTTTCCTTTATTATTTTATCTTTCCCATTCTCTCAGACCCGACCCCCTCCCCCCAAACCCACCCAGGGCCAGTTTTTTTTTCGTTTTTCTATTTTTGGCCTCTTCTCTTTTTGTCACTTATGTCCCACCTTTTTCTCTTTTGGCCACTTTCTTCCCTCTCTTTTCACTTTTGGTCACTTAATTCTCTTCCTTTTCTCTTTTAGCCACTTTCTTTCCTATTTTTTCCCTTTTGGCACTTTCTTCTTTCCATTTTCTCTTTTGGCCACTTTCTTCCCTCTCTTTTCACTTTTGGTCACTTAATTCTCTTCTTTTCTTTTTCTTTCCTATTTTTTTCCCTTTTGGCCACTTTCTTCCCTCTCTTTTCTCTTTTGGTCACTTAATTCTCTTCCTTTTTCTCTTTAGCCACTTTCTTCCCTCTCTTTTCCCTTTTGGCCACTTTCTTCTTTCCATTTTCTCTTTTGGCCACTTTCTTCCCTCTCTTTTCACCTTTGGTCACTTAATTCTCTTCCTTTTCTCTTTTAGCCACTTTCTTTCCTATTTTTTTCCCTTTTGGCCACTTTCTTCTTTCCATTTTCTCTTTTGGCCACTTTCTTCCCTCTCTTTCACTTTTAGCCACTTTCTTCTTTCCATTTTCTCTTTTGGCCACTTTCTTCCCTCTCTTTCACCTTTGGTCACTTAATTCTCTTCCTTTTCTCTTTTAGCCACTTTCTTTCCTATTTTTTCCCTTTTGGCCACTTTCTTCTTTCCATTTTCTCTTTTGGCCCCTTTCTTCCCTCTCTTTTCACTTTTGGCCACTTTCTTCTTTCCATTTTCTCTTTTTGGCCACTTTCTTCCCTCTCTTTTCTCTTTTGGCCACTTTCTTTCCTATTTTTTCCCTTTTGGCCACTTTCTTCCCTCTCTTTTCACTTTTGGTCACTTAATTCTCTTCCTTTTCTCTTTTAGCCACTTTCTTTCCTATTTTTTTCTTTTGGCCACTTTCTTCTTTCCATTTTCTCTTTTGGCCACTTTCTTCCTCTCTTTTCACTTTTGGTCACTTAATTCTCTTCCTTTTCTCTTTTAGCCACTTTCTTTCCTATTTTTTCTCTTTTGGCCACTTTCTTCTTTCCATTTTCTCTTTTGGCCACTTTCTTTCCTCTCTTTTCACTTTTGGTCACTTCTCTTCCTTTCTCTTTTAGCCACTTTCTTTCCTATTTTTTTCCCTTTGGCCACTTTCTTCTTTCCATTTTCTCTTTTGGCCACTTTCTTCCCTCTCTTTTCACTTTTGGTCACTTAATTCTCTTCCTTTCTCTTTTAGCCACTTTCTTTCCTATTTTTTTCCCTTTTGGCCACTTTCTTCTTTCCATTTTCTCTTTTGGCCACTTTCTTCCCTCTCTTTTCACTTTTGGTCACTTAATTCTCTTCCTTTTCTCTTTTAGCCACTTTCTTTCCTATTTTTTTTTTTCCTTTTGGCCACTTTCTTCTTTCCATTTTCTCTTTGGCCACTTTCTTCCCTCTCTTTTCACTTTTGGTCACTTAATTCTCTTCCTTTTCTCTTTTAGCCACTTTCTTCCCTCTCTTTTCTCTTTTGACCACTTTCTTAACACTCTTTTCCCTTTTGGCCACTTTCTCCCTCCCCTTTTTTTCGGCCACTTTCTTTCCTTCCTTTTCTCTTTTGCCACTTCTTTCCTTCCCCTTTCGGACACTTTCTTCCCTACTTTTGTTTTTTTGCCCACTTTCTTCCCTCTATTTTCCCTTTTGGCCTTTTTATTCCCTCACTTTTCTCTTTTAATCACTTGTGTCTGTGTACATATATACTGGTACCATGTAACCCATTACTATATGTTGCATGGTCATGTGACTGGCAGCTAAACTTGTTCCCCTACTGGTTTACCTGATGGGGGGAATAAAAAGAAACCTGACAGGATAAAAGTTAAAATGATCTCATGTAATGGTCATACTCAACTTTGAAGTGGCAGTCATCACACACACATATATATATATATATATATATATATATATATTAAAAACCTTTCATCCATATGGCTTTAATCATAAAACAAGTCCTCTTTAACAGTGGATAATAAACCTGTCTACACCTACGAAGGTGGCCGAGGTCACCAAAATAAACAAACACTGACCACCACACATCAAACAAGCCACTCCTGACCCAATTAAAAATCTAGAAGTCACACGCACAGTATATGTAAACACACACAGACACGCGCCCGCGCCCACACCCACACAGTATATGTAAACACACACATACATATACATGCATACACATACAGTCATATACATGTATACACATACAGTCATACACACAACGCCCATGAACCCCTCCCTCACATATATAAGAGCATCTAAAAAACAAACTACCTCATAGAGGTTCTTCACGGAACGAATGAACATGCTACTATCAAACACACTCGCCTACCCGGATTTTAACAGCATGTTAAACCCACTATAACACTTGAACATTTATAACTCTTCTATAATTCTCTAATAATGTATCAACAATTTCTTCAAATAAGAAATTTTCTCCTGAAGATGACCGAAGGTCGAAACTAGTTGAGATTAAACAACATACAAGAAATATTCCTGATTGTCTTAATAATAATTTTTGTTCACACTATATATATATATATATATATATATATATGTGTATGTGTATATATATATAAGGGCCAGTTTAGCTCCGTCGGTAGAGTGTTCTCCTGGGAACCACAAGGTTCCTGGTTTGATACCAGCCCTCACCAACTCAGCATATGAGTAGCACATGGATCTGTGCAGTAAAGTGAGGAGCTGATGGTAGGTGTGGAGCTCCACCCCAGACACTAAAAAATCAATCTCCTTGGTCTAGTGCTAGTGAAAAGGGGACAGACCTGGGAGTAATGGCAATAAAAGAGTCCTCCACATTTCCCAAGGCTCCAAAATTTGTAAGGCAGCACTAGATGCAGTTTAACGTCATAGCAAGGACACTAAGACCTTCAACCACCACCTTCTAGCACATGATAAAAAGGGTTGGGGGTTTGCCATAAAAGCAATTGAGGAATACGGTCAAGACAATCATATATATATTTACCCACCCCTCCGCACGAGCAGGATGCGACACAAGGTCAATTTCTTACGCGGAGTTTAACAGGTTTAAATTCAGAGTTTTCCTTCTCCTAGACTGGTTACCTAGCCATGGTTAAAGAGTCCAGTCTGCTCTGCTATTTATCCATAGCTGGAGGGAGAATTGGATTCATACCTTTCCCAAGGGTATTAGCGCCATGTGAAATGCCAACGGCTTCGTCCAAGAATTGAACTCGCGTTGACGAGTCCATTTCCTACGACTCTAACCATCAAGACAATCATATAAGTGCTAGGGCTTGACGGGGGCCTCTCCATCCACCCATGTAGCCCAAGTAATGTGTAGTGCTGCATGTCATGGACTGCTCAGACACCAAGATTCCGTCCTTAAGCATCACTGGTCACCATCCACAACCAACAAGTGGCCCAATTAGGGAAGGGCATTCTTACCTCTTCGCACAGGTGTAGTTGGTGTATTCTATTCAAGGCAGATAAAGAATAGTGTCATCAATTTTAAGTGGATTAATTTTTATAGCATTTGATGTAAAATTCTGAGGAGATTAAATTATTTGAGCAACACCAGTCAAAGTGGATGGTGTTAAAAGGGTGAATTTTGATGAAAAAGTACTGAATTAGAAAAACTGAATTTAAAGTTAAAATGAGCACCAAAAAAAGTACAAAATCAAAACAGGTTTCTTCTGCAAACAGAATTTGATGCATATTGATTTTAACTCTTAACATCCTATACCGCCTCATTCCGCCCGGCCGGAAGTCACATTCATTTTCCTTATCTACCCCAAATGATTGGGTTTTTTTTTTAAATGTAATATTAAACATATTTAGAAGTCTTTGATTTAAGGTAAATAATAGGTAACTTTAAATGAAAAGGCCATTTTTAGCTATTTTTTGATAAATCCTTATAAGAATGGAACTCTGGACTTAGAAAATTCTCAACAGGATGTTAAGAGTTAAAGGCATGTCAGTCTCTGAAGAGCTATCTTATGTCTAGAAGTTAGGAATTACTTAACTTTTTTTATAAACACTTTTTTTTTCTATTTAACCCATAGATAGGACACTAACAGGTACTACCACTCCAGGTCAGAGTGAACCAGTGAGCAATGGTGATGAAGGGGTGCTCCACATTCCCCAGACCTCCACAACTGGAACCTCACCATCAGATAGAGTTTAACGTCATTCCCAGGACATGAAGACCCTCAGACACTGCCTTCTAGCACATATATGATAAAAAGGGTTATAATTATTCTATGTTTATAATCTAACTATACAATATTTGGCTATTGTTTTGAAAATTTATTATGATAATTTATGTTAATACAAAGTTTTGAGTCAATGATTAAAACTTGCTGACTTAGTTTTGTTTTTTATTTAATTCAATCTGTTCAAAGTTCATTAAGGTATTTTGGTAGTGAAAAAGTAATAACATTTGGTTAAAATAGGTAGGTTTCCCAAGGCAAAAAAGATGACTTTTAATTTGTAATTTTGATGGTGGGAAAAAAATTATTCCCAGGACATGAAGACCCTCAGACACTGCCTTCTAGCACATATATGATAAAAAGGGTTATAATTATTCTATGTTTATAATCTAGCTATACAATATTTGGTTATTGTTTTGAAAATTTATTATGATAATTTATGTTGATACAAAGTTTTGAGTCAATGATTAAAACTTGCTGACTTAGTTTTGTTTTTTAAAACTCATTTTTTCTATTTAACCTATAGATGGGACCCTTACTTGGGACCAAGGAGCAATGGTGATGAAGGGGTGCTCCACATTCCCCAGACCTCCACAACTGGAACCTCACCATCAGATAGAGTTTAACGTCATTCCCAGGACAAGAAGACTCTCAGCCATCATCTTCTAGCAGATATATGATAAAAAGGGTAAGGGCTTGCCATAGGGGCAATAGGGTTGGGGCAATCATATAGGTGCTAGTCAGCATTTCTAAACCACACCAACAGGGCTGATTTGGTTTGGTTTTTTATGGCATATCAAACTCAGTGGGTTATCTAATACCGATAAAGTTTTGAAATAAATCAACACGGTCCATCGCTGCCAGCGGGCGGTGAGGTTCGTCCACCCCTTTACCTCAACATCGCCAGTCATCATCTCAATAATAGTAGTCATCGTCAATCCTGGGGCATTTCCATTGTCAGTGCTTGCCACCCACCAGCAGAGGAAAAGAAATAAACGCAAGTTTTTACAATACCCATGTGTTGTGATTTTATTAAGCTACTACACATACTTTGCTACGTGACCATACATACCCGCAACAACTACTAACTTACACGACTTAGTGCCGGTAAAGAAGGCGCTATATAACATATAGAATTTGATGCCAGTATATAACATATCTAATTATTCTTATCTAATGCCAATAATTTGCATAGAATTATATGGTTTCAAGTATTCTTATCTAATGGCTTGTATAGAATTATATGGTTTCAAGTATTCTTATCTAATGCCAATAATTTGTATAGAATTATATGGTTTCAAGTATTCTTATCTAATGCCAATAATTTGTATAGAATTATATGGTTTCAAGTATTCTATCTAATGCCAATAATTTGCACCTAGTTATATGAATTCAAGTATCTACATACACTTGTTTCAAAATCTTCTGTCCATTATCATCCAGCAATATCTTCTGGTTAAAAATGACACCATCCAAACTGTCCAAGAGGCAATGTAAAAATGTGAATACAGATTATCTGGTGTTGCTTAATCACAGATTTCTAATTTAGTACTACCCTTCAGGTCAGAGTGAAACTGGGATTAATGCCAATGAAGGAGTGCTCCAGAAGTGGAGCCTCACCACCAGGTGCAGTTTAATGTCATACCTAGGATACCTCATTTTGTGGGTCTTACTGGTCTGTAAGAGATTCTGTTAGCATATTCTAAACCACACCAACAGGGCTGGCATTATATTTCACTAAAAGTAGATGTGTTGTATTGTCCTCTCCCGGAAGATGGAACAAAGAGAAAGATAAAAATGCATAGGCGTGTCGTCAATACAAAAGCGAGAGGGTGGGACAGTCAGGAGAGAGACAGCAGACCGAAGCAGTCACGCACCGCCACGGCTAAGGGCGGTGAGACGCCACCAGCACCCCTTTACCTCACATCTCAGCAACAGTAGGAGTAGTCATTGTCAACCCTTGGGCAGTTCCCATTGTCAACGCTCGCCACCCACTAACATACAGCCGAGATGAGAGAAATAAAGTCAAAACTTCTACTAATGCCATGTGTTGTGATTTCATTAAGCGACCACTAGATACATCGTCTAGGGGTCAGAAACGATCTCTGCTGTATACCAGCAGCGTATACGATTCAGCGTGAGTTTGAAGATGCCAGTGTATAACATATACGATTCAGAGTAGCGAAGAAAGGCTATGCAACAGTTGGGTAAGAGAGGAATATGTTGGGGGAGGGAAAATGAAAATAATATATGTAGAATACTGTTAATTGTTATTCTGTGTTACTTTCACCCTTAGCCAGGATTGAACCTGCAGTCTGGAAATGACTATTACAGATTGTTAACTATTAAACAAAGAAAGAAGTTCAGTCAAATAGTATATATATTTACCTAATCCTCCGCCGTGGGCAGGATGTGACAAGTTAATTTTTTAAGCGGAGTAAAGCTGGTTTAAATGTAGCGTTGCTAAGTATTGAAGTAAGTCAGTTAGACAGTCAACAATTGGTTTGAGCAATGTGACTGGCCAAGCCTAGCCATGAAGTTACTAGTTCCCCAATGAACCCACTATAACAGCTTAAATAATTACTGCCACCACTGCCAGGAAGAGTCCATTAAGCTGAGGAGGTGTTTGACTGTTCCACTGTCCAATAGTTAACAATCTGTAACAGTCATTTCCAGACTGCAGGTTCAATCCTGGCTAAGGGTGAAAGTAACACAGAATAACAATTAACAGTATTCTACAATATACATGGCAGGGGGGGAGATCAAAAGTTTCAATGGGAAAAAAATAATCAAAGCTCGGTCAATTATATACAACACCCCCGGCCCCGCCCCCTGCACGGGTTTGCAGAAAGGCAGATTCTGAGTACGAAGCCAAGATTAGAGAAGATAGGCAACAGTCCTGTGGGAGTGTTAAAATAGTTTTGATGGCAATGAGAAACAGTGTGACTAACAAAAGATTGTTTTCTAGATAACCAAACTGGCTACAAATTCTTCATTTTAAGAGAAGAATTGGATATTTACTAGCCAGTACTAATATAACATTGGGTTTTAGATTTTAAGGCAAATAAAAATAAAAATCTAAAAAGCAAACAAACAAAAAAATTAAAATTGGTGAAAAAATTAGTGAAAATAGATCACTAATTAGGTTTGGTTTGTTTTGTTTTACGGCATATCAACCTCAGTGGGTCATCTAATGCCGATAAAGTTTTGAAATAAATTCATTCTTAATGGATACACAATTTTTTTTTATAAACTCCTGTTTTTCTATTTAACCCATAGATGGGGCCCTAACAGGTACTACCACTCCGGGTCAGAGTGGACCAGAGAGCAATGGTGATGAATTCCCTAAACCTCCAGAACTGGAACCTCACCATTAGATAGAGTTTAACGTCATTCCCAAGATGACCCTCAGTCACCGCCTTCTAGCACATAAAAATGGTTGGGGCTTGCCATAAGGGCAATAGGGTTGGGGCTCACTAATTAGGACTAAGCCTATTCTAATAGTGACCACCCCAATCAGTACTCTGCCTAGGATCAGTGTAGTATATATTTACCCAACCCCTCCACAAGAGCAAGATGTGGTACAAGGTTAATTTCTTAAGCAGAGTTTAACAGGTTTGAATTCAGTTTTCCTTCTCCTAGACTGGTTGCCTAACCAAGGTTAAAGTGCCCAGTCTGTCCTACTATGTAACCATAGCTGGAACGAGAGTAGTTGGATTCATACCTTTCCCAAGGGTATTAGCGCTATGTGAACTGTGGCTTCGTCTAGAACTCAAGTTGACGAGTCTATTTCCTACGACTCTAGCCATTACACTAAGGCTTTAAACAACAACAATTTTTCATCCACATGACTATTTTTGTTCCACTGCCATCCAGAGGAATTACGAGACACATAGATTTAATTTTAATCAGTTGAAATGTCACAGCAATTTATTCACATGCGTCCAACTAGGAACCACAAGATTCCAGGTTCAATACCGGCCCTCACTAACTCAGCCTATGAGTAGCAAAGGGATCTGTGCAGTAAAGTGAAGAGCTGATGGTAGGTGTGGCGCCCTGCTTCAGATGACAAAACAATCTCTTTGGTCTAGCGCTAGTGAAAAGGGGAAAGACTCCCACACTGACTGATACTGATTTTAGGCCACCCTGACAACTTTACTTACTTTATATATCACAATAAAGATGAGGACAACTGTCAGAAAAATCAAAATAATACTGTAGAATAAACATACTAAGTTCCAATTACCATGGAATTGGTAAGACAAGGCAACAAGGAGCCGTAACTTAATACAGACCTAACCTTGTTGCAATCCTACTGCAGAATGCCAGAATATTTATGAAGACTCATAACATTATAGAAACCAAGCAGTCAATCAGGACTCAATGAATTGAATCATCCAAATACATGAACGGACTATTCTTGAGTTCCATAAATACCAGCTGTTTTGGGCACCAGTTAGTAATGCTTAGTTGCTGTTGTTCAAAATGAGTCTCATCTCAAAAATAATGGCAACTTTTGGGTTAATTTATACTTAAGTCAATTTAACAATTACACAATGAAATTTTCTGTAAATTTTATTGGTAATTCTTTTCCAATTCTTCCAAGTCGGACTCAGAATTGTTCTCAAGTTGCTACTCACCGTTAACGCCATCTTCCCCAAAAAATAAGTGACTACTTATATAATAAGCAGCATGTGTCAACACGTTTGCATGCACGGTATGACGATCATACCATATCCTGGCAAACACTGTTGATTGGGGCTTTAGAATACACTGACTGCACCTCTGCAGAGAGGTAAGACCCCCCCCCCCTTAAGGACAGAATCCTAGTGGATGAGTAGACCATGACATGCAACATTCCACTTAGACCTTAGGCTAGACAGTCGGTCAGAGAGGCCCCCTCTGGTCAATCAGCTGGTTACGTCAAGCCCTCGCACCTATATCATTGCTCCAAACCTATTGCCCTTATGGCAACCCCAACCCTTTTTAAGGGTCTTCATGTCCTGGGAATTATGTTAAACTATCTGATGGTGAGGTTCCAGTTCTAGAGGTTTGGGGAATTTGGAGCACCCCTTCACCATTGCTCCCTGGTCCACTCTAACTGGGAGTGGTAGAACCTGTTAGGGTCCCATCTATAGGTTGAATAGAAAAATGTGTTTATAACAAAAAAATTGAGTACCCGTTAAGAATGAATTTATTTTCAAAATATTGTTGGCATTAAATGACCCACTGAGATTGATATGCTGTAAACAGTATACTCACTCGAAAACGAAGGAAAAGAGGGGGGGGTTACTTCTCTGCAAGGGTTATAATGAGTGTATTCTAATCTCTGCCAGCAGGGTAGAGACTCTTCGGGGCTTCAGAACTGGTGACTCATTACTGGATACAGTTTAGTGTCATAACCAGAACAGGGAATATAGTCAGTATATCGTAGGCCACACCCACTGAGTGAGGGTTAGTTTCATTAGATCGAGCTCAACACGTTTCTTGCATATGATATATTGATCAGCCCATTGGAAAATCACTTGTCTATCATTACTTTAACTAGCAAATATATGCACCCTCCGGGTGCAAGTATTTAAGTTTTAATGTAATGAAATATTGTATTAAATTAGAAACGCTAATGAAACTAAATAAGAATGCAGATAAAAAGATTTGAAACAGAGGGGGATATAATCAAAAAATAGAACAACTGAAATTTACTCTTCCATCACTCTCGTCTTTCATTGTTATTTTTCTAATTTAAGTATTTAGTTAAAAGAGGAAGTAAAGAATAAAATGACAGTTATTTTTTGTTGTTAATGGATTTCATTTAAGGTTAATTGAAGAGATTTTTGCTTATATTCATTAAAATAAAACCAAACAGTTAGAAATCAATAATACTAAGCATATATTTATTAAAATTACATTTTTAATATCAATATGCAAATTAGCCTTCCCGTTCACACTGTAAACCGCTATTTTGTTGTATATATAAATACAATTGCATGTTGTTAGTATGTAGATATGGTTAACAGTATTAATAATGTAAAACAATTTTATTAATAATTGAGGTTAAAATAAGGATAAATTCATGGTGAATGTGATGTTAATAACTAAGGGAATTGTGACTTGAGTAGTGATTTAGTTTCGGTTACAGACAGAAAAACACACAATCTCCATTATAATAAGATATATTAAAAAATTCTCTGTTGCTTCAAATTAATTTGATGCTGGTAAATGGGGAAGTGGATATACAAATAAACTTTAAGCATTAGTCATCAAGTTTTCATTGGGATTATTCTATAAGTGTTGTATACCCTTTTTTTACTTCTATTATTCTTCTGCTCATCTTTGGTATCTTACTTTCTTCTTCTAGCGTTTGGACTTCTAACGTCTCTATTCTTGCTGGTTGGTCATCCTTGATTCATTTCTTCCTCTAGGTCAGTCTTGTTGCCAAGACATTCATCAACCACAAAACCATATTATTTCTTTAAACCTTTATTTACTTAACTAAACATTTTTCCCTAACTAAACACAGTGTGTGTGTGCAGTGAGCCCCAGCTAAAGCAGATATATCTTCTCTGCCTGACGTCCAAGCTGAAACTGAGTCCCAAGTGACTTCATATGATATATTGATCAGCCCATTGGAAAATCACTTTTGTCTATCATTACTTTAATATATTAAAAAATTCTCTGTTGCTTCAAATTAAATTGATGCTGGTAAATGGGGAAGTGGATATACAAAGAAACTTGAAGGATTAGTCATCAAGTTTTCATTGGGAATTTTCTTTTCTTTTTTTTTTTTTTTTTTTTTTGGTTGGTTTGATTTTACTACATGTCAACTATTGAAGACAGTAATTCTACTGTTGGTTTGAATAACAGCAGCTAACTAAGTACAACTTAAGCAGTGTCCAAGACAGTTGGTATACATAGAAATCAAGAATGATCCATTCATGAATTTGGGTGATTCCATTCCTTGAGCTCTGACTGGCTGCTTGACTGCCTGATTTGAATGACATTGTGGAGTCTTATAAATACCCTGTCATTCTGTAGTAGACTTTGTGACTATTTAGGCTTGTATTAAGTTACAACCGTTTGTTGCCTTGTCTTCCCAGTTCGACGGTAATTGGAACTTTAATTATTCTTCATCTCCCCTTCCCCCCCCCCATCACGTGGGCGTAGTGGCCTTTGAGGGGGAAGGAAGGGGAGATGAAGAATAATTAAAGTTCCAATTACCGTCGAACTGGGAAGACAAGGCAACAAACGGTTGTAACTTAATACAATAATTTTTTGATCTATTTAACCCATAGATAGAATCCTAACAGGTACTACCACACTGCTTCAGAGAGAATCTGGGAGAAATGACAATGAAGGAGTACTCCACACACCCCAGAGCTACAGAACTGGAACCTCACCACTAGATGCAGTTTAGCATCATATCTAAGATACCAAGACCCTCTGCCACCACCTTCTAGCAGATATATGATAAAAATAGTTAGGGGTTTGCCATAAGAGCAATACAGGCAGGACAATCATATAAATAATACCCTTGGGAAAGGTATGAAACTATATATTCTCCTTCCAGCTATTGATAAATAGAAGGGCAGACTAGGCTCTTTAACCTTGGATAGCTAACCAGTCTAGAAGAAGGAAAACTCTGAATTAGCTCCACTTAAGAAATTGACCTTGTGTCACATCCTGCTTGTGTGGAGGTGTTGGTATATATATATATATATATATATATATATATATATATATATATTAAAAGTAAGTAAATGAAAACACACAGATGTTGTTCAAATAAAGTTTTTTATTATGCCGATACTGCAATATTTCAATTTGTTAAAAATCTTCTTCAGAGCACATGTTGTGTTAATAAGAAGACAGTTTTTAAGAAAATTATGACTTTTGTGATGGGATTATATATATAATTTATATATTATATATATAATATTATATATACTTGACCCATTCGCTCATTTTGAGTGGATAACTCTTTTGGTTTTCACAGTTTTCTTTTTTTTTTTTTCAAGCCATAACAAATGGAAAACACGCTTCATTCAATCATCAACAAGTTTAGAAATATTAATAACATTTCTTTGCAATACAAACTGTATCCATCCATAAAAAAATTCAAATTTTTAACGGTCTCTGCGTTCCTAAAATGATTAAAAAAATATTCTTTTTTTCCAACATTTTAAAATTCTGTTTTGTCACCAACGGATTTTTGTCTCTACTCAAGAAATTAAAAAATTCACTCTGATGAAGGTTGTAAAAAATCTCTCTGTGTACGGAATATAATTTTACATTTTTCCTACTATTATTATTATCATTATTTCAACCTCATCTGATTATTTTAATAATAATAATAGCGTAAATCCATATACATTTTGATAAACGGACCGAAACACATGTGTAAGTGATATTGATTAAAAGTGATATCGATTAAAATTCATTTTTATCCATCTACATTTCGTTACTCATTTTTTCCTCATATATATATATATATATATATATATATATATACCTTACTCAACAACAAATTAAAAACTGCCGCAAAACAATTAAAAAATCATCCAGACATTTATATTAAAAAAGCCGATAAAACTAACATTTTTGTCGTGCTAAACAAAAACAGACTATGACTCCAAGCTGCAAAAAATACTTGACGACCATTCCAAGTTTTAAAAAAATCAACAAAAATCCCATAAACCAACTGAAAACAAAAATAAACAAACTCATCACAGCCAATAATGCTCATGTCGACAGTCAAAAACTTCCAAAGATTATTGGTGACTATAAACCCGGTTACATTTACGGGACTGTGAAAATTCACAAACAAAACTACCCCCTCCGACCTATTATCTCTCAAGTCACTACCCCCGTATACAATTTAACAAAACTTATCAACCAACTCATTACGCCATATATGCCCACCAAATACAGTCTGAAATCTACAAATGAACTAATCGAAATTCTACACACCTCAACACCAAATAACCAACTGATCGCTTCACTTGACGTTGAAAACCTTTTTACAAACGTCCCTGTCAAAGAAACCATCGACATCATAATACAAAACATTTACAACAATCCTGAATATCCACCTCTTAAAATCGACCCTAACACACTTAAAAAGCTCCTCCTCTGCTGTACAACTGAAGTTCCTTTTTATATACATATATATATACATATAGATAGATAGATAGATAGATAGATTACAAGAATTCATAGATATATCCTAACAGATAAAATGTGCACATTATTCTATAATAGTAGAATAAAATGTTAATGTTTACCACCAACCAATCAATTAAACGTCATAATTAAAAACCTCACATCTTTCAGGCTCTTTTCCTAACCATTGAGCTACATCAACACAGAAGTGCTCGAAGTAGGCACACTATTGTTATGCCCCACCCAACAAGTTCAATAATAGGATTTTTGAGATTGACAACAGCGAATAATAGATATGACTAAGACCAAGTGAGAGAAATAAACAAGTAAGGGCAGCGTGAAAGATAGAATTTAAAATGAACGTGACCAACCAGCTTTTTGATAAGTATTTGCACAAAGGAATGAGAAAAGCTGACTAATCAAAAAAATAAATAAATAAAAAGATTCAAGAACAGATTAGAAAGGAGAGAATCAGCCACGTGATTAACTTAGCAGTTTTTAATAATCAGAAACCATTCATCAAATCACAAACGGGAAACCGCCAGAGTAAGGATTGACCAGGATTGATCCGCCTTGGAACCACAAGGTTCCGGGTTCAATACCAGCCCTTGCCAACTCAGTGTATGAGTAGCATAGCTTGGATCTGTGCAGTAAATTGGGGAGCTGATGGTAGGTGTGGTGCTCCACCTCAAATGCAAAAACAATCTCGCTGGTGAAGTACTAGTGAAAAGGCTATAGTTTCCCTCGTTGTCCAGCTAATCTGTGAAGTAAATTGGGAGCTGATGGTAGGTGTGGTGCTCCACCTCAAATGCAAAAACAATCTTGCTGGTGAAGTACTAGTGTGAAAAGGCTATAGTTTCCCTCATTGTCCAGCTAATCTGTGAAGTAAATTGGGAAGCTGATGGTAAGTGTGGTGCTCAATACTGGCCCTTGCCAACTCAGTGTATGAGTAGCATAGCTTGGATCTGTGCAGTAAATTGGGGAGCTGATGGTAGGTGTGGTGCTCCACCTCAAATGCAAAAGCATTCTCCCTGGTGAAGCACTAGTGAAAAGGCTATAGATTCCCACATTGTCCAGCTAATCTGTGTAGTAAATTGGAGAGCAAATTGTAGGTGTGTTGCTCCACCTCAAATGCAAAAACAATTTCCCTGGTGAAGCACTAGTAAAAAGGCTATAGCTTTCCTCATTGTCCAGCTAATCTGTGCAATAAATTGAAGAACTGGTGGTAGGTGTGATGCTCCATCTTAAATGCAAAACATTATTGTCCAGCCAATACCGCCAATAAGTGACTTTGCCGACTTTACTTTATGAGATATCAAACAAGTTTCCATATGATGCATGCAAGAGAGTAGATGAAGATGCTGGCATGATTAATTGAGCTTTCACCTTTTTGCCTCAATACTCCGAGATGAGATGGGTTTTGTTAAACCGCTTGATGGTTTTATGGCATTTTGCTCTCCAATCTTTATATATTCATCAACCACTGGGAGTGATGGACACCTACCTTTTGTTAAATGGTCCATCTAAGTGGACACTAACATAAAAACCTACAACTTCAATAGAATCCAATGATGTAGGCTTGCTATTCATTTTAGATACATGTTATTGAAGCTTACTGAATAGAATTGACTCTGCCGTGCATGCTCTTTCTTCACTATGAAAAGTTTCAAGCACAAATATTGCTTAATATTATGCAAAAGGATGTCATGTGATGCTCATATTTCAATTCAAATCAGTAGCCATTATATATATATATCTTATTATAATGGAGATTGTGTGTTTTCCTGTCTGTAACCGAAACTATATTACTACTCAAGTTACAATTCCCTTAGTTATTGACATCGCATTCTCAATGATTTTATTTTAATTTTAACCTCAATTATTAATAAAATTGTTTTACATTATTAAGACTGTTGACCATATCTACATACTAATAACATGCAATTGTATTTATATATACAACAAAATAGCAGATTACAGTGTGAATGGGAAGGCTAATTTGCATATTGATCTTAAAAAAATTCCTTTTAATAAATATATGCAAGGTATTATTGATTTCTAATTGTTTGGTTTTATCTTATTGAATATGAGCAAAAATCTTGGGGATAAATCTTTTAAAAAATCCATTAACAAGAAGAAATAACTGTAATATTATTCTTTACTTCCTATTTTAACTAAATAGTTAAATTAGGAAAATTTACCAATGAAAGACGGGAGTAAGGGAAAATGATGGAAGAGTTAGTTTCAAAGTTGTTCTATTTTTCAATCATACCCCCTCTGTTCCAAATCTTTTTATTTGCATTCTTATTCAGTTCCATTAGCCTTTCTAATTTAATATAATATATTATTACATTAAAACTTAAATACTTGCACCCGGAGGGTGCATATATTTGCTAGTATATATAAAAGGATGGATCACTCTATGGCAGCCTTTACATACATACAGACGTGTGTATTAAAACAGTTAAAATCCCCTTCGCATTCTGTGGGTGACAATATGGTTGAGTGGTTAAGCTGTCTGACTGCTACTGAATCAATCGGAGTTCTATCCCAGCTGTAGGTAGCTCACAAAATGTCTAGCCACACTGAAGAGACTTGATAAGTTGAAACACGTGTCTGTGGATGACTATATATTTTTTTTTTGGGGGGGGGAGAATAAGTGCTTAATTGAAGTCGTAGATAATAATTAATTAGGCGAGCATGTATGTTGAAATGTAAAGGCGTAAACAAATCAAGAAAAGTCAATCTCTGTATAATGTGAGTGTTATTTGAACCTCTCGTGCCAAACAGCTAACTATTCCTCCTTCTTTCTTTCATCAATATAGTTGCTCTTGATGAACACCGTTTTTATAAAGCATTTTTTACAATTGTCTTTATTTAATTTAAAATGATTTCAGTTGAATATTACTTTACAAACCACATAGGTTGAAACAGATATCTATCAGCAAACTATTAACATTTGTTCTTCTATCTCTTTTCAATCATATATATATATATATATATATTTGGGAGGTTATGTGCTTAATTGAAGTCATACCTAATTTGAAAATTAATTAATTATAATTAAATGAATTAGGCGTGCATATCGGTTTAAACGTAAGGCGTAAACTTCTATATATAATTTCTATAAATAAATTTCTAAACAAATTACGATAAATAAATAAGAATTACGACAAAAAAAGAAGTCCCCCCGTCTAAAATACATTTAAAGCCCTAAGTTGGTTGTTTTCTTTCAAGTAACACCGCCGAGACAACATAGCTGGGGACGTTATTTTAATAGTCACCGGGTAGCAATTTCTGAGACAGGAGACTGGGACGCACTTCCTCATAAATTATCAAAATCATTGAGAGTAATAAAAACATATTTAAATAAACCGAATATGTAATTCTTATCCATTATGGAATCAGACTTGAAGAGGTGAAAGTAACTGAAATACATTTATTTATGATAAATTAAGGTTTTCATATATATGTGTGTGTGTGTGTGTGTGTATAACCATCACTCAGAACAAAATGGCACTTGATACCAAGATTTTTATTTGAATAATAATTTTCTACCTTAAGAGAAATTCCAGTCAAATTTGAAACTAAATGATAAATTTGTGGGGTCTGCATTCACAGTAAATTTAAGTTTTAATCATCCAAATTCTCGATATGATGAAGATAACTATGAAATGCTAATAAAAGCATCAATATCATCAAGGACAGCAGTTAACTATGAAATGTTAATTAGAATCCTGCACTCCTCCCTAAATAGAAGCATCAATACCATCATGGACAGCTGTTAAATATGAAATGCTAATTAGAATACTTCACTCCTTTCTAAATACAAGCATCAGTATCATCATGGACCACAGTTAACTATGAAATGCTAATTAGAAGCCTTCACTCCTTCCAAAATAGAAACGCCAGTATCACCATGAATCACTGTCAACTATAAAATACTTCACTCCTCCCTAAATAGAAGCATCAATACCATCATGGACATCAGTTAACTTTGAAATGCTAATTAGAATCCTTTACTTATTCCTAAACAGAAGCATCAGTATCATCATGGACTGCTGTTAACTATGAATTGTTTCACACCTTCCTAGATAGAAACATCGATATCATCGTGAATCACTATCAACTATAAAATGCTTCACTCCCTCCTAAATAGAAGTATCAGTATCATCATGGACTGCTGTTAGAACAGAACCCATCATGTTGTCTAGTACTTTATTAATTTTTGCAATATAATTGAAAATAACTAAAAACAAATTAAAATGTTAAAAATATTAAATATCAATTTTAAATTTCTGTTGTTTATCCATGACACAAAAAATGGTTTATATTATCTCAGGTAATGTAATTGAATCTTAAATTTAATGTTTGGCATTTTTATTGCCTTCAAAATTATTTCTTATCAGCATTCACACTTATTCAATGCCAACTGTGATGTGAACATATCATTTGTACAGATGTTACTATGGTAATCTGAACATTAGCTACATAAATGAGAGTAACCGCCCCTTGTTTCTTTCACTTTGAGGAAGCTGTGTGTTTTGTTTTGTAATAATACAGATTTTTCGACAAATTGGGTATACCTATACTTTTCTAATATACAGGTACTCTCATAGAAATATTAACATCTTTTTTTCAAATTGATTTAAAAATGTTAAGACCCTTATAGGAATATCTTTAATATATTTTCAAACAGTCTCGACATGTTCACCATCCCTGTCAACATATGCTTAGAATCTTCCACAGGTGATTTAAAAAAAAAGATGTTAATATTTCTATGAGAGTACCTGTATATTAGAACTTTTCTCCTGAGGTCCGTCGTTAGTTGGGTTTGTGGCATTCCTTGTGGCATTCTTTCCTATCGACTGCGCCAAAAAGTGTGGATGGTCCAACACAAGCCTTCACCACTATAAACAAACCACTGTGTGTAGAGCAATCTTATCCCTCTGCACAGGTGCAGTCAGCAGATTCTACAGTCTCAGCTGATAGGGCTGTATATGATACAGTTAATAAACTTGTTTCCTAGACTCATTTGCTAGTATAGTGAATATCATCCTCACTGAGTGTTCTACAATCATGTCCTTGTAAATAATCTAACCTGAAGCTTTCTTCCCCAGACACATATTTACTAGTTTTTATGTTTAATTAAATTGACACCAAATAGACAGGAACCGAGCCAGAGGCTGTATGTTGCGTTAATTAAATTCTTCTGCTTGCATTGACTAGCAAGGCTTTAGGACCCAATAATCTAATATACAATTCATGCTAATTAAACAAAGTTCATCTAAACTATTTAAATGTTTCTACAGAATAGAATAACTATTAATATTAAACAGTAATACTTCAGTTGCAGTAAAAATAGTTGTAATAAAAAAAATATAAGATCTCTAAGAAATTGCAGTAAGATTAAATATATACAATAATACCTTAGTTGCAGTAAAAATTACAGTAATAAACAAAATATGATATCTATAAAAATTGCAATGATAAACAAAATATAAGATCTATTAAAAATTGCAGTAATATTAATATTACTAGCAAATATATGCACCTTCCGGGTGCAAGTATTTAAGTTTTAATGTAATAAAATATTGTATTAAATTAGAAAGGCTAATGAAACTAAATAAGAATACAGATAAAAAGATTTGAAACAGAGGGAGTATAATAAAAGATTTGAAACAGAGGGAGTATAATAAAAAATGGAACAACTGAAACTTATTCTTCCATCACTCTCGTCTTTCATTGTTATTTTTTCTAATTTAAGTATTTAGTTATAAGAGGAAGTAAAGAATAAAATGACAGTTATCTTATCTTGTTAATGGATTTCATTTAAGATTCATTGAAGAGATTTTTGCTTATATTCATTAAAATAAAACCAAACAGTTAGAAATCAATAATACTAAGCGCATATTTATTAAATTCAATTTTTTAATATTAATATGCAAATTAGCCTTCCCGTTCACACTGTAAACCGCTATTTTGTTGTATATATAAATATAATTTCATGTTGTCAGTATGTAGACATAGTTAACAGTATTAATAATGTAAGACAATTTTATTAATAATTGAGGTTTAGATAAAAAATAAAATCATTGAGAATGTGATGTCAATAACTAAGAGAATTGTAACTTGAGTAGGAATAGAGTTTCGGTTACAGACAGAAAAACACACAATCCCATTATAATAAGATACAGTAATACCTCAGTTGCAGCAAAAAGTGCACACATGCATACAGATATGATTGCACTCACATACATATACGCTATGCATATATACTTATACTCACACCTACATGCATAGGCATTATTGCATCTAAATATATGCAAGCTGGTACAGAACAGCTTATAGTGTCAAACCTGAGGACACACTTAAAAATCTGCTGTAGCTAAATGTACATAGATATAGAGGGGAGGGGCACAACAGCTTGGAATTACGTCAAAACAACAGGGAGATGCATTGGCAGGTAAGGTTTAAAGAATATATATATATACATACATATTATATATATATATATATATATATACATACATACATATATATATTTATTTTAACAATGGAAAGGAGTAACCTACTCGAGTTTCATCGATTGATTCTTCAGGGTTACTTTAAATTAATCGAGTTTTCGATTAATCTTAGGTGTTATAAACATGCCCGTTGGAATGGAAAGCATTCCTCTACTAAAATTAAGTCCCATTCCAACGGGCATGTTTATAACACCTAAGATTAATCAAAAACTCGATTAATTTAAAGTAACCCTGAAGAATCAATCGATGAAACTCGAGTAGGTTACTCCTTTCCATTGTTAAAATAAATTTATGCTCTACATTTTATTGAGCACTTTGTATTTGTTTTTTCTCAACCTTAACCTCTGGATATTGTGCGCTTCCAACGATCGTACTTATACCCACCGGTAAGTTAATACTTATACATATACAAATATATACATATATATATAAATAGGTATTTCATAATAAAGAAAGGAAAATAATGTGCTCAATTACAGGAGTAAGAGCTATATTTATTTATTATGAAATACTATACAATTAAACCGGCCCTTCAGTCAGTAGAGTGCCGGGCTAGGGACCACAAGATTCCAGGTTCGATACCGGCCCTCGCCCACTCAGCGTATGAGTAGCACAACGCTCTGTGCGGTAAAACGAGGAGCTGATGGTAGGTGTGGCGCACCATCTCAGACACCAAAAACAATCTCCTTGGTCTAGTGCTAGTGAAAAGGGGATAGACTCCATCACTGTCTGACTAATACCAACTTTAGGCCACACCTACAACTTTACTTTATACAATTAAAAAAAAAATTGTTACTATTTGATTTGTCTTGAAGATAAGCAATTAATGCACTGCTTTGAAACCAATTGTAACAAACGCTTTTTAAGTGTATAGTATATCATAATAGATAAATTTATATATATATATATATATGTATATTGGTTAAAAGGTTGATTTAGAAGGCTATCACAATGCAGGTGTAAAGAAAAAAAATAATAATACGGTAACAATGGTGTTGTATTTTATTCTTGAATTTTTTAAATAAAATCTCTTTTTCAAAAGATCACTGGAACTGAAGTAGTCTAGTTATGGCATTTCTTTTAAAAATAACTAGACTACTTCAGTTCCAGTGATCTTTTGAAAAAGAAATTTTATCTCGAAAATTCAAGAATAAAATACAGGTTAACACACAACATCATTGTTACCGTATTATTTTTTTTTTCTTCTTTACATGTGCATTGTGATAGCCTTCTAAATCAACCTCCTAACCAATATTATACACAATGCTTCAAGCAAATTATAAAACTCTCATATATGTATTTTTTTTTTTGTTATAATTTGCAAAAAAGGACAGGATATCAGGAAAAAATGAAAATACATCCAATGGTATGTGAAAATATAAAAATATGAAAAAAAAGAGTTATTCAGAGGATGATTTTATTTTAGAAACATTCACACATTAGAATGTTTCGGTTTGTTTAATAAACCATCATCAGGGCAATTACATAGAAGGAAAACATTAAAACAGTGGTTAATAAGCTTTTTGATATGTTGTGACTTCTGAATATTATTCAATATTATTATTCCACATGAGCAGGATGTGACACAAGGTCAATTTCTTAAGCAGAGTTTGACAGGTTTGAATTCAGAGTTTACCCCCTCCTGGACTAGTTACCTAGCCATTGTTAAAGAGCCCAGTCCGCCCTACTATTTGCCCATAGCTGGAAGGAGAGTAGTTGGATTCATACCTTTCCCAAGGGTAGCGCTATGTGAAATACAAACAGCTTCGTCCAGGATTTGAACTAAAGTTGACAAGTCCATTTCCTACAACTGTTAGAGTTACACTACACATCTCCAACAATATATATATATACATATATATAAAATTTTGGATGTTTGTTTTTTGTTTTTTTTAGAAGGATTGCACGAGCAGGATGCGATACAAGGTCAATTTCTTAAGCAGAGTTTAACAGGTTTGAATTCAGAGTTTTCCTTCTAGACTGGTTACCTAGCCATGGTTAAAGAGTCCAGTCTTCCCTGATATTTACCCATAGCTGGAGGGAGAATTGGATTCATACCTTTCCCAAGGGTATTAGTGCCATGTGAAATGCCAACAGCTTCATCCAGGAATTGAACACGGGTTGACGAGTCCATTTCCTACTAATCTAACCATTAGACCATGCACCTCCATACATACATACATATATATATATATATATATATATATATATATATATATATGAGTGATGCTGATAGCTTTTTAATTTAGTGTGTCCTGGGACGTACGGATTTGATTTGAATGAGTCCGGGAAATTTGATGTGTCCTAACTTAAGTTTCTTAATAAATTGTAGAGTTTTTATCTATGAACAACTAAAGCCATTTAACCCCTACATTGTAATCCGTATAGTGTAATCCATTTTATAAGAAAATACTGAAATGTATTTACAGTTAGTTTGAAATGGTGGTGGAAGGAAAAATACTGGGATGCATGGATACAATTTTATGCGTTGATTCAAGGCGCGTACCTATCTGTATATGTATGTGTGTTTGAGACCGGCCGTATACAGCATGACCAGTTGAAGAGAGATATTCGCAAGAATAAAGAAGTAGACAATCAAGGGCTTCAAATCGGTCTACTATGTGACCAGTGTGGAAGGCTATGTATGAGCAAAGGTGGCCTGATCAGTCACCAATCTGTGCATCGGCGAGATGGACTAATAAAATACTCTGTACTCCCTGGAAATACCTGTAATTGTGGGAAGGTGTGCAAGACTTTGGCAGGACTAAAGAGCCACTTTCGCGCAGCTCATTGTTGAACTTTTTTGAAGCTCACCATTATATTCTTTGAACTATTGAGATTCTTCTTTTTTTTTTTTTTTTTTTTTTTTTGTTATTGTTACTATATCAAGCAATGGCAATACTTGAATACGAGTTTGCTGCCATCATGTGTGTATATATATATATATATTAAGAAAGAATGAAAAAATACATGTTTACATGATTTAAGTGGTGAGTTTATTGGCCGACGCTGCAGTGTTTCGATCTATTAATTAGATCATCTTCAGGGCATTTGTTGGTATATGGAAGGTAATAAGAAATTTTTATCAAATGCCCTGAAGATGATCTAATTAATAGATCGAAACACTGCAGCGTCGGCCAATAAACTCACCACTTAAATCATGTAAACCTGTGTTTTTTCATTCTTTCTTAATATACTACATATCGTCGGATTCACTTCCTTTTCTTCATATATATATATATATATATATATATATATATATATATATATATATATATATATATAATATATATACACACATACACTATGCTTGGACAAGTTTAACTTAGTTTGGCACAAAGCCAGAAGTATGAGGCACACAGTGAGAATCAAGCTCAATATATGTAAAATTTCTTTCTTTCTTTCTTTCTTTATTTTCTGTAATTTTTTTCTTCTTTTCTATCTATTCAATTGTCTTCTTTCTTTCTTTCTTTCTTTCTTTCTATCTTAACTTTTTCTTTGCTATATCTTTACGTTTCTTTCTTTCTATCTTTCATTCTTTCTTTCTTTACTTTCTTTTCTTTCCTTTTTCTTTATCTAATTCTATTTTTTATTCCATCAATTCAACTTTCTTCCTTCTTTCTTTTTTTCTTTACTTTTGTTACTTTTCTTTCTTTCCTTCTTTCTTTCTTTAAATTTCTTTCTTTCTTTCTTTCTTTACATTTCTTTTTCATCGTTCTTTTCTCTAATTGTATTCTTTTCTGCTATCTATTCACTTTTCTTCTTTCTTTCTTTCTTTCTTTCACTTTTTCTTCCTTTCTTTCTTTTTTACCTTTCCTTTCTTTTTTCTTTTTACCTTCCTTTCTTTCTTTCTTTTACCTTTCCTTTCTTTCTTTCTTTTTACCTTTCCTTTCTTTCTTTCTTTTACCTTTCCTTTTTTCTTTCTTTTTACATATATTATATATATATACATAGGCACACAGTGAGAATCAAGCTCAATAACAAATGCTTGCTAATTATTACACCACATGAGATTATGTGGAATAGTAAATCCATATCAGCTCTGAAAACTGCTGTACACCTATTTAAAAAGAAAGAAAGAAAGAAAGAAAGAAAGAAAGAAAGAAAAAACTCTTATAAAGTTAGCAGAGATCTTCACACCTGTTGAGGGTGATTGTCCATTCTCTTCCGGCTGTTTACAAAACAAAAAGTGTAAAGTCACTAATTTAATATAATTAAAGGAAAGAAGGCTACATCTCTTAAATTATCCAATTGGCTTGTGTCAAATAAATAATCAAAAAGCTCTTCTAATTAAAGCAATTAAAATGCAATTTTTAGATCGTTAAGTTAAATATTTAATCACTTAATTTATGTCTGTTTCAGCTGCCTCGGAAACGATCTTATAACTACATTTGGGGAGGCACGTGGTGTAATGGTTACCATTCTAGGAAATGGACACATTTATGGAGGCATGTGGAAGCGCATGGTGTAATGGTTAAAGTCATGGGAAATGGACTCGTCGCCCTGAGTTCAAATCCTGGACGTGGTAATTGCATTTCACTTAGCGCTAATATCCTTGGGAAAGGTATGAATCTTACTCTCCCTCCAGCTATGAGTAAATAGCAGGGCAGACTGGGTTCTTTAACCATGGCTAGGTAACCAGTCTAGGAGAAGGAAAACTCTAAATTCAAACCTGTTGAACTCCGCTTAAGAAATTGACCTTGTGTCGTATCCTGCTCGTGCGGAGGAGTTGGTATATATATATATATATATATATGGAGGCATGTGGCATAATGGTTAGAGTTATAGGAAATGGACTTGTTGACCCGAGTTCAAATCCTAGACAAGGCTGTTTGCATTTCACATAGCGCTAATACCCTTGGGAAAGGTATAAATCCATATATTCTCCCTCCAGTTATTTGTCACAAAAAACGCCTTCTAACAGCTAAAAAAATATATTTTAAATGGGGCTGGGGTTAAAATATTTACATTTACTTGTCAAGAAAAGACTTGGGAGGGGGGTAAAATATCGCTTTCATATCGTATTAACTTTTCGGAAGAAAACACAGTTCATAGCACAGGTCGGATTTTGAGCAGGCACTGTTTAGCATTTTTTAGGACAGGAGGCCAGGATGCATTTATGCGATATGCACCCTAAAAGCTTCCAAAAGTGACCCTGTAATCAAGCAAAGAAACAATATTCAATCTTATTTTTTATATATTTGTATAGTGGTGAAACTCAGTGTTACATAATCTATGCGGTTGCATAAGATTATTGTCAATACCCTGTATTTCTAAAGGGATGGCCCTTTTCATATCACGGAATAATGGAATATTACAGAAAGCCCACGAAATACGTGAAGTCACATGGGACCTGGTTGGGTCTTCAGTTTCAGGCAGAGAAGATGTACTGCCTTAACTGGAACTCACCTGCATACGCATGAAATGTTTAGTTAAGTAAATAAAAGCTTACGAAAATAACACAGTTTTGTGGTTGGTGAATGTCTTGGTAACAAGACTGATCTAGAAGAAGAAATGAGTTAAGTGCAACCGACCACCAAGACGAAGTCCAGACGCTAGAAGAGACGTAAGATATAAAAGATGAACAGCAGAAGAATAGAAGAAAGTAAAGAAGGGTATACAACACCAGTCCCTCAGCACCAAACAACTGTACGGTGATGGATTTACTGGTGATGGAATGGTTGGAAGATCGGAAGCTGACCTGTGAACCATGCAAGATAGACAAGGTGGAGTGGGTCCTGCCACTGTGATTAAGATGTGGAGATGTATCCATCTTGTTTAAAACAATTTATATTTTCAGAGATTTTTTTAGCTAAGAGACGGAGGAAGGAGGCATGTTAATGAGCTCAAGATTAAATATGGTTTACAATATTATGATTTGGAGGTGCCAATAGATATTCTCATTTTTCTCAATTTAGGAGGGTCTCCTGAGCTCTTAAATACAGAGGGAGGACTGTTTTTTCTGAATAAATATCCAAGATTAAATAAAGCATCTTATCTCCCAAGTTTTCACCATGGGGCAATTGTCACTAGAAAAACTTTGATAAATATGTTGTATATTGAAGATATTTAAAAGAAGGTGAAAACGGAAATAGGCTCTTCCGGTTGGATCGAGGCAGGGAGAAGACAAAAAGAGTAACAAAGGACTTTTTCCGGGTAAAGCAAACAAAGAAGGATGGGTAACAATAAGTTCGGAAATAGATTAGTCCGTGATAAAGAAAACGCGTAGGCGTTTGATATATATAAAAGGAAGTCAGGGATCCCAGGTCAGTGAGACAGTCAGACAGCGGACAGCGAACAGAGCACAAGAAGCGACCGTCAACACGGTCTGTCGCGGCCAAGGGCGGTGAGACACCACCAGCCAACCCCTTTACCTCACCATCCCAGCAGTAGTAGTAGTCATTGTCAGCACTCGCCACCCACCAGCCAAGGAAAAGAAATAAAGTCAAAACTCCTACTATACCCATGTGTTGTAGATTTCATTAAGCGACCACTACATATATCATCTAGGGTTAGCGACGATACCCGCCACGTATGCAGATACACAAAGTAGGGCCGTGAATTTGAAGCCGCTATATAATATATAGAATTTGATGCCAGTATATAACAAATAAAAACCAAGCAAGAATGGGGAGGGGGCAGTAGTAATGCAGTACAGTTAGACAAAAATAACTGTTCCGTCCCCACAGGGTGGGGGTCCAGTGGCTTTGGCCCTGGATCTTACAAGCTAATATCGTTGATTCCAGGGGACCATCCCCGAGGCAACACCTGCCCCTTCAATTTAAAGGGGCAGGGCTGGGTTTATTGCCCGGTGCCTGAGGTGTCCCCTTGAGGGGGGAATGCCGAAGGGATCAAAACATTTTTTGCACCCGCCACCCATGAGTCTCGGCTTGTGGATGGTCCCACATTAATAGGGCCTTGTGAATAAACTATCAAACACAAATAAAAATTGCAATAAATCCTTCCAAACAAATAAAACCCCACAACACAAAACAAACAAAAACTACAGCCAATAATCCCCTTGGGGACAACCAGTGACATTGTTGAAAGCACTTGGGTGAAAAGGCACACCATCTTTATAAATGATAACAGCATGGATTTCTTTTTTTATTTAATATTTTAGATAGTAGACATTAACATTTCTTTTGAGAGTAGTTGGATCAATGCATGGTCTTTTTTTTTACATAGGGATTTAAATGAGGCATCCTACGAGGATTCAACTTACGATTCAGTAATAATGGATCTGTGGAACTAACTTTAAAAAATCCCCCTCTACCCAGGTGATGCTGGATAGCCGCTGCTAGTAAGTAAATAAAGGGATAAAAAAAGGACCAGATAAGAGAAAGAGAAAGAAAAAGGGAAATATAGAATAATAGAGAGAAAGAAAGAAAATAAAAACAGAGAGAGTAAGAAGAAAAGGAGAGAGAGAGAGAAAGGAGAGAGAAAGAAAAGAAGAAGAGAGAGAGGAAGAAAGAAATGGAGAGATAGAAAAAAGAGAAAAAGATACATGAAAAACAGCAGGAATATATATATATTTAAGCCGGTTTTGTTGAAGACTATGGAATATTTCTTGATAATTTTTAAGTGCAGATCTTCAAGTTTTCTTACTGTTTTTCATATATAAAGCTCCAGATGGTAGAGAACGTGTCCCATTAGACCTGTTCAAAGATCAACTTTTTCCTTTTTTCATACCCTCCTGCTCGGTTTCCCATGCTTTTTGACCTGGAAAAGCCGAAAATCACAACCATTTTGAGGTAAAATGTCAGGAACCTTTGCCTCATTGGACCTCAAGATATTAAGCCCGCGATAGTAGAAAAGTGCCAAATTTTGCCTTCTGCTAGACAGTTTTTTTACCTGTAACTTTTGTTACAATTGAGATAGAACAACAAACTGGGTATCAAATTACAGCATTTGTAATACTCTTTCTGGAAAAATAATCCAAGTAAACATTCAAGAAAAAAAAGACACATCATATTCTGAAAAATATCAAAATTTCATAAATATTACAATCTTGACATCAGAAAATGTGTGAGAAAGACCCTAAAAATTATTTTCAAGAGGCAGAAAAGTCTATTGTCAATGTCACAAGGACACTTCAGAGTCATATGTTCAGAGTTTGCTTCTTGAAGCAATCAAATCGCTCATGGTTGTATTCCACAGCTTGAAGGAGATACTCTCTTTGCTGAGAATCTGTGGTAATGATGTTTGCAAAATCACTCATCATTTTGACTCCCCGCTCAGCGATGTCATTTACTACTTTTACATTGCTGACATATTCCAGGGCCTTGCTGTAGTTATCACTCCTTGGACATGTTGCTACAGGTTACAGAAGCCAGTCAGACTCAATGCCAAGGGTGTCAAGCAGAAGATAACACTCTGGATCAGCCAGAGTCGTCTTGGCTGTAACCTGAGGGAATACAGGTTTCCTTGTCTGAAGCTATTTGGCTTCTCAGTAGCAAGCAGCTTGGCAGCAATGTCTTGCTTCTCTTTGTCACTGAGTCTGTTACCGAAGAGAGCGAACGGCACAACCTTCTGTGTCAGGTACCGGTGGTTTTCAAGTTTTTTGTAGCACTGCCTGAGCAATCTCTGGATCTGTTCTCTTGAACTTCATCATGTCCTTCATGAACTGCAGATCACTTGCAGGAGCATCTGCAGCAAGTGTAGATGTTATCCACATGGGTGTATAGAACAGTCCTAGAAAGAGGTTGAGGCGTTCCAGCTTCATAACAGTTTCCTCGTACTCCAACTGTTCAGCAAACATGAACATCTTCATAGAATACAAGTTTGTATATATCACATGATATAGTGAACATTTTCATTCACTTGAAAACTCCTACTGAATGGTTAAATGAATCTTAGGTAGTAATATCTCATCAACAGAAAGCAATGTCAATGTATGAATAGGGAAGGTATGGTCAGCTATAAACAGATTATCAATCCGATCTCACTGGCAAGTTAAAAAACGACAATTTTTCAAATCTGTGGTTGTATCAGTACTGCTGTATGGCTGCACCACTTGGACCCTAATGAAGCACCTGGAGAATAAGCTAGATGGGAGCTGCACAAGAATGCTTTGTGCAATCTTGAACAAGTTGTGGAAGCAGCTGTATGGTCACTTGCCCCCTATCTCACAAATCATCTGAGTGAGACAAACAAGACATGCAGGATACTGCTAGAGAAACAAGGATCAACTCACAAGCGACATTCTCCTATGGAAATTAAAAAGAAGGAGGAAATGAATGAAAAAAGAAAAAGGAAAGTGAATGAAAAAAGAAAAAAAGGATGAAAGAAGAATTAAAAAGGAGGAAAATGAATGAAAAAAGATGAAAAAAGAGTTTAAAAAGAAAGAGGAAAATCAATGAAAAAAGAAAAAGGAAAGTGAATGAAAAAAGAAAAAAGGATGAAAGAAGAATTAAAAAGGAGGAAAATGAATGAAAAAAGATGAAAAAAGAGTTTAAAAAGAAAGAGGAAAATCAATGAAAAAGAAAAAGGAAAGTGAATGAAAAAAGAAAAAAAGGATGAAAGAAGAATTAAAAAAGAGGAAAATGAATGAAAAAAGATGAAAAAAGAGTTTAAAAAGAAAGAGGAAAATGAATGAAAAAAGAAAAAGGAAAGTGAATGAAAAAAGAAAAAAAGGATGAAAGAAGAATTAAAAAGGAGGAAAATGAATGAAAAAAGATGAAAAAAGAGTTTAAAAAGAAAGAGGAAAATCAATGAAAAAAGAAAGAGGAAAATCAATGAAAAAAGAAAGAAAGGATGAAAGAAGAGTTACAACTGAAAGAGGAAAATAAATTAAAAAAGAAAGGAAGGAAGGAAGGAAGAAAGAAAGAAAATTTTAAAAAATGATGTAAAGAAGAAAAAAATAGAATTAAGGCGATAAAATATTGAGGATGAGTAATGAAGGTGTGCATGAAGGCATGCTCTTCTGTCTGTCTGTCACTGATTTGATGGAAACCAGCACATGGACATGCCAACGTGGGCTGTCCAGCAAGGACCTACATTGACTACTGGATGCTGCACAGAGGACCTCCCAGGGACAATGAATGATAGAGAAGGTTGGCGAGAGATTGTCATGGATATCCGTGCTAATTGCGTGACATGATGATCATAAATAAAATCATCAGGCCAATCTTTGAATTGATTTAAAACAGACTGTGCTTATAATCCAGAATACAATAATCAGAATTATTTTTGACTAGAAGTGGCCACCTGGCATGCCAAGGTGAAGGGGGATTTTTTTAAATGTTAGTCCTGTGGATCCATTATTACTCAATCATGAGTTGGATCTTCGTGGGATGCTCAATTAAAATCCCCAAGTAAAAAAAAGACCTTACATTGATCCAGCCACTCTGAAAATAAACGTTAATGTCTACCATTCAAAATATTAAATGCAAAAAAAATATTCCATTCTGTTATTTTTTAAATTTTATTTTAATCCTTTTCACAAATATAAATCAAATCTTTCCAAGCCCTGGTGATTTTTAAAAAGTTAGTCTCGCAGATCCATTATTACTTATTACAAGTTAGATCCTCACTGGATGCCCCATAAAATCCCAAAGTAAATATATAGTAAGAAATTTTAATTCAATAATTTACAATTTAAAAAAAAAAACAATATAAATGAGGCGATTAATTCAATCAATCAACATCATATTTCAATTACCTTCTGTTACTATACAAATTTTAATTTTTAAATATATTCCCAAATATAAATAAAATCTTCATTATTTTTGCTCAAAAACCATGCCCTGGTGATAGTGAATGTATGTATGTATATATATATATATATATATATATACATTTACTTTGTCATTAATTGCTTTATTTTCGAAGTTTCCTCCGGACATACATATATACACAACTGCCCTTTATATATACTAGTTAATATATGCACCCTCCGGGTGCAAGTATTTAAGTTTTGATATAATAAAATATTATATTAAATTAGAAAGGCTAATGAAACTGACTAAGAATGCAGATAAAAAGATCTGCAACAGAGGGGGTATAATCGAAAAATAGAACAACTTTGAAACTAACTATTCCATCATTTTCCATTACTTCCCTCTTTCATTGGTAAATTTTCCTAATTTAACTATTTAGTTAAAATAGGAAGTAAAGGATAATATTACAGTTATTTCTTCTTGTAAATAAATTTCTTTTAAGATTTATCCACGAGATTTTTGTTTATATTTCTTAAGATAAAACCAAACAATTAGAAATCAATAATACCAAGCACATATTTATTAAAATAAAATTTTAAATATCAATATGCAAATTAGCTTTCTCGTTCAAACTGTAAACCGCTATTTCATTGTATATATAAATACAATTGCGTGTTGTTAGTACGTAGATATGGTCAACAGTATTAATAATGTAAAACAATTTTTATTAATAACTGAAGGTTATGAAATCATGGAGAATTTGACGTAAATAATTAAGGGAATTGTGACTTGAGTAGTAATATAGTTTCGGTTACAGACAGAAAAACATACAATCTCCATTATAATAAGATATAGAAAGATATAAATAGATATAGATAGACAGACAGATGATCAAAGCTATACCACTTTTCACTCACTCCTAACAGCTAACTAATCCAAGGGGCATAACTCTGTTAACACCAGCGCCATTTAGCAGGGTATTACTCCAAACAGTCAATTACACTGAAATTTTTGCGTAAAAATAGGCACATGTCATCACTATTTGATGGCTCCACGAACTGACGCATTGCATGCAACTTGGAACATCAACTCGTTTTTCCAACTGAAATAACGTTAACGGACCAGTATCCTGATATTGTCATTTGGTCTGTTAATCCAAAGAAAGTTTTTATCGTTGAAATGACAGTTCCATTTGAAGGAAATCTTGATTGGGCACATCAAGTTGGAAAAATATGAAGACCTATGTAAAAAATGCGTCAGAAACGGATGGATAACAGATGTATTTCCCATCGAAGTCGGATGCTGGGGATTTATTACCAACTCAACCTCAGTATTTGTGTCTAAACTTGGACTTTCTCTACCAGACAAGAGGAAATACTTAAAAATATAACAAAGATTTATGCTAAAATTTACTGTTTTCCAAATAATTTGATTATAGTTTTTGATACAATACTATAAAAATATGAAGACCTACGTGAACAATGCATCAGAAATGGATGGATAACAGATGTATTTCCTATCAAAGTCGGATGCCGGGGATTTATTACCAACGCAACCGTGGCATTTTTGTCTAAACTTGGACTTTCTCCACCAGACAAGAGGAAATACATAAAAAAAGATCCAGGAGAAAGAAATTTTTTTTAACCGCATCAGTGTGGATATGGCAATACTACATTGTGACATCAAACCGACAAAGTCTGGTGATATCGTGAGATACTGCTGGAGCGCTCTGGGTTAGTGGTAATGAGGCTTCGGCCCCGAAACCATGCCTGAACTCAGAGTCATCATCTGATTGTTTGGTTGCAAATGTTACTGTGTAATAGCAGTCATCATCTGAAGGCTTTGTTGGTTGCAATGTTACTGTGTAAATAGCAGTCATCATCTGATGAAGGCTTTGTTGGTTGCAATGTTACTGTGTAAATAGCAGTCATCATCTGATGAAGGCTTTGTTGGTTTGCAATGTTACTGTGTAAATAGCAGTCATCATCTGATGAAGGCTTTGTTGGTTGCAATGTTACTGTGTAAATGTCATCATCTGATGAAGGCTTTGTTGGTTGCAATGTTACTGTGTAAATAGCAGTCATCATCTGATGAAGGCTTTGTTGGTTGCAATGTTACTGTGTAAATAGCAGTCATCATCTGATGAAGGCTTTGTTGGTTGCAATGTTACTGTGTAAATAGCAGTCATCTGATGAAGGCTTTGTTGGTTGCAATGTTACTGTTTAACAGTCATCATCTGAAGGCTTTGTTGGTTGCAATGTTACTGTGTAAATAGCAGTCATCATCTGATGAAGGCTTTGTTGGTTGCAATGTTACTGTGTAAATAGCAGTCATCATCTGATGAAGGCTTTTTGGTTGCAATGTTACTGTGTAAATAGCAGTCATCATCTGATGAAGGCTTTGTTGTTGCAATGTTACTGTGTAATAGCAGTCATTGTATGAAGATTATTATGGTTAGCAAGCTAGTCTTGCATATCCATTATTCCTGAATAGTGAGTTTATTAACAATTCTTTTAATGTTTTGTTTTTTTTTAAAGTAGTGTTATTTCTTAATTACTTATGCCTAAAGTAAACCAGACATATTTTTCTCTTTAAATTTTGCTTTTGAGATCTGGGTAATGAAAGTTTCAAATTCAACAATTTTCCAGAACATTCCAGATAGATTCAGTACTGAATCGCTCAGAGATCACCAAACTTTTTTCATGATGGGCCAGATAAATAGAAAAAAAAAATGTGTTTAACATTTTTGTTTGAATACCCATCAAGAATGGATAAAGCATCATCAGCATGAAATAACCCAGAAAGGGTTAACATTTTGTAAAATCCAACCAGCCAACAAAAATTTTGAGTAATTTCTAGAAAATTCTCTATTAGCTAGTCAAGGGGTCACCAAACTACGGCCTGCAGGCTGGATCTGGCCCGCAAAGGCATTTTATCAGGCCCGCCGAATTTGAATTTATTTGTTAAAATGTACGGAACTGTAGATGTAATGAAAGTAACGTACCTCGGAACACAAAGCGTGCGCGGACGAGTCTGGCTTGCATCACAGGAAAGAAACATGGCTGCTGTAAGCACTACCTTTAATAATGGGCGATCTCGAACCGGCGAGAATAGTATTGCACGTATGCAAATTCTCACGAGATCGGGTGTGTATAAAAACATACGGCGACGGAGAGACAGGGAGTCAAGCGATTACGTACGACAACTGAGAAACAGCTAGCAGTAGTATTTTGACTATTGCGACAGGTAGAGGCCTTTCGAGGATATATTTGTGACATCATTACTAGTGTCATTGAGAAGCGAGTTCGATTCCCAAGACGTTTTGATACCATTTAAATTTAAATATCATGTTAAGCTTACTAAATCTTCATGGACTTGATTACGGAACCAACCCATCGAATGAAATTGACTGATAAATATTTGAAAGCAATTCTCTTGATTGGATGTAGCAATTCCAAACCAAACATTGACGATATCTTGAAAGGCAAACTTCATTTTCACAAATCTCACTAAACCTTTCTGCTAATGTTGCATTCTTTGATAATGTTTTGAAAATAAATATGTTGGTTAAATTTGTTTTTGTGCCACATTATTATTGTAAGACGCCACTCATTCATGAATATAACATGGAAAGATAAATTTTGTTTTACATCTTTTTCTCAGAGTTTTCGTTCTGGCTAGGAAGTATTGAACACAATAATAATGTGGCCTGCGCTCGTTATTTTTTCAATAATCTGGCCCACCATGAAAGAATCATTGAAGTTAAAAAAGTTAAACTGAGTAGCCTCCTAGAGCCACATGGATTACACATATCTGTCATGAGGGCCGCACATGACAACTAAGTCTTTAAATCCTTCATCCACATTATTCTTCCACATTAACAGAACAAAGTGATGATTGCTATCATTAATTTATTTTTTATAAACTAAAAGCCAATGTATACATATCTACCAAAAAAAAAAAAAGAAAAGAAAAACAAATAAAAAAGACTATTACTGACCAAGCTCAAATAAAACATACGTCACTTTCAATGATAGCCATGTGAGGAAAGAGGAAAGACTCACTCCCTTTCATTGACTGAGTCAGCCTCCTCCTTCCTCAAAGAAATGGAAGCACCGTTTCTACCATTGTTTTTGTTATGAAACAGAAGTACTGTTTCAGCCATCTTGTTGAGTTGAAAATAAAAGGCGGAAGTGATCACTTCTCGTAGTTAACGTCAACTGGACTACCATCTTATTATTTCACTAAGCACGTTACAACACTTTCAATCATAGCCATGTGAGGATAGAAGACAAGAGGAAAGACTCACTCCCTTTCATTGACTTAGCCTCCTCCTTCCTCAACTGAAAGGAAGAAGTGAGAGACAATGCATTGATAAAAGACTGTTTCTTAACAACACATTGCCCTAGTAAAAATAAACAACTGTTTTCACGCAAGAATTTTTTGAAAAAAATTTTAAAAGCTGGGGTACTGTAAAAGTGCCGTATGAGAGCGCAGTCTGCATGAGGGCCGGTACTTCTAACCATATACTAAACTAAGTAATTTATGTCGTAGAAGTTTACAACTCACCAGAATGTGTAATCAACGCACATTATATATATATATATATATATATATATATATATATATGTGTGTGTGTGTGTGTGTATAATGGAAAAGGTGACTTACCGGTGAATATGGTCACGATGGTTAGATGATGCAAAATTCAGGAAGGCAAGTCAGTGATATAACAAATACAAAGTGCTCAATTCGTTAGTAGAGCAAAATTATTACTATATAGGTACAAGTGATAACCTACTCGAGTTTCACCATAAGGATCTTCAGAGTTAAACATGTTCGATATAAGTAATCTTATTATAATGGAGATTATGTGTTTGTCTCTCTGTAACTGAAACTATGTAATCTTTTTTTCTATTTAACCAAT
Source organism: Doryteuthis pealeii (assembly GCA_023376005.1). Classification (NCBI taxonomy): domain Eukaryota; kingdom Metazoa; phylum Mollusca; class Cephalopoda; order Myopsida; family Loliginidae; genus Doryteuthis; species Doryteuthis pealeii. Next base: position 49,775,112 of record CM042175.1, read on the forward strand.
AGATGAGAACTGGAGTGGTCGTACTTGTTGGGCCTAACAAGTACGACCACTCCTGGTCAATGTGAGCTTGGGAGCAATGGCAATGATGGGATACTCCACACTTCCCAGAGCTCCATAATTGGAACCTCACCACTAGATTAAGTTTTATCTTCAGAGCAATACGGTAGGGACAATCATATAGGTGCTAGGGTTTGACATGACCAGCTGATTGATTGGAGGGACCTCTCCGACCGCCTGTCTAGCCCAAGTAACGGTGCATGCCATGGACTACTCTGCAAACACCAAGGGTTGTCACCTACGGCTGACAGGTGGCCCAATTGGAAGGAGGTTTTACTCAACAGAGGTACAGTCAGTATATTGTACAGCCTCAGCCGATAGAGCTAAATTAATAAGAACACTTGTTTACTAATTATCTCCTTTTAATTGTAAAAAATAAAATAAATTAAATTAATATTTTTAAGTTAAGGATTACATCTTTTTTTTTAATTCTATGAATTCACAATTCTCTTAGTTATTTACATCACATTCTTTGTGATTTTATTTTTATTTTAACCTCAATTATTAATAAAATTGTTTGGCATTATTAATACCGTTGGCCTTATGTACATACATGTATTTATATATACAACAAAATAGTGGTTTACAGTGTGAACGGGAAGGCTAATTTGCATATTGATATTAAAAATTTGATTTTAATAAATATGTCCTTGATATTATTGATTCCTAATTGTTTGGTTTTATCTTAATAAATATGAGAAAAAATCTCGGGGATAAATCTTAAAAGAAATCCACTTAAAAGAAATAACTTTAATTTTATACTATACTTCCTATTTTAACTAAATACTTGAATTAGGAAAATTTAGCAATAAAAGACGGGAGTGGCGGAAGAGTAAGTTTCAGTTGTTCTATTTTTTGATTATAACCCCCACCACCCTGTTTCAAATCTTTTTATCTGCATTCTTATTTAGTTTCATTAGCCTTTCTAACTTAATATAAGATTTTATTAGATTAAAACTTAAATACTTGCACCCAGGGAATACATATATTTGCTAGTTCATATTGTAACATGGCGGAAGCGATATATTCACAGTACCAAAAGCGATATATGTGTAACGTTCGAATAGCGATATATATTGTATAGCGGGTCTTGTCAACGTGCCTCCAAATTCACGACACTAAAAAGGTGTTTGGCACGTGGCGGTCATCTTGTCGATAAAAAAGTACAACGCGAGAAATATATCGTCATAAGCTGCTAGCTTTATTTCCAGTCTCGTCCGTAGGTTGTATCGGAAGAGGAGGAAAGGCAGAGAGAAAGAGAGAGAGGACACTGTTAAATACTGTGATCCCACATTAGGCACCAGAGGTCTGGTCCGTACCCTACGCGTCCGAAAGCAAAAAGAGGCCAGTATTTTTCTTCGTCGTTCCACGTCACCACGTGACTTCCGGTTCCGGTCAACACCCGAAACTTCCGGTTGACATTCAATTCTCCATCCGGGTGGGGGTGGGGGTCACCTTCCAGTCAAAATCACGACAATGTTTTGTGCTCATCACTTGTTTTTTAAAACCATTACTATCTCTTATTTCTTCTTCCTCTCTTTCTAATAGTAGTTCTCACAAAATCAGGATAACTCCATCTTGCTACAATATAAACATTTATACTTAATTTGATTATTAAAAGCTAATTATATTGCAAAAGAGAAACTTGATCAGTGGTTCTCAACCTTTTTTAACCCATGGACCCTTTCCTCTTGATTTTTTTTGTTTTTTTGTGGACCCCCTAGCCATTTCTTTCATTGGCGCTTCATCTGCAGATGAATGAAAAAAACATCTAAGGTCACTGCCTTACCAGTGACCAAGAAAGTATGGGTGATTTTCACTCCATTTGTTGTAGCTAGCTTTATATTTATGACACTGTCAAGTGTTAACTTTTTTTTCTTATATATATATATATATATATATATATATATATGAGTAAGAAAAGGTGGAATGAAAACATCACACAATGCTGTTAAAGAAGAAAACAATTTATATAATCATAGCTGATACTGATCAATATTTTGATTTACAAAAATCATCATCAGAGCTCATTCACTCCCGTAGTTGTTTGGGTTGGAGAGGAAAGTCAAATGAGTTTACAAAACAAAAAACTTAATACTGCAAAAAACGAAAGACGTTACAATATTCACCAACGTGGGCATTCGCGCCATATATATGTCGTCATGTCTCATATGTATATCTTTTGTCAACCAAATGTAGCGAATTTTTGAGATGTTGCAACCAAGGCGAAACAATTTAAAGGAAGGGGATGGATTAAGAAATGTGACGGTGGAATTCAAAAGATTTTTAGTAAAGGAACTTTTTTACGATTATTGTTTTATTATTTAAATTTTATTTTTAAGTTCTGTAATCATAAATGATTAGATATTTACTGTAATTAGTTTATATATATATATATATATTATATGAGGAAAAATGAGTAAAGAAAGAAATGTAGATGGATAAAAATTAATTTAATCGATTCACTTACACAGGTGTTTCGATCAGTTTATCAAAATGTATACGATTACGCTATTATTATTATTAAATTAATCAGATGAATTGAAATAATGATAATAATAATAATAGGAAAATGTAAAATATTCCGTACACAGAAAGATTTTTTACTACCTCATCAGAGTGAATTTTTATTTTTGGAGTAGAGAAAAATCCATTGGAGACAAAACAGAATTTTAAAAATGTTCGAAAAAGAATATTTTTTGAATCATTTTGGAAACAGAGACCGTTATAAAAATTTGAAAGTTTTGGTGGATGGATACAATTTGTATTGCAAAGAATAAATGTTATTAATATTCCTATCATCATTTCAACTCCATCTGATTATTTTAATAATAATATAATAGCGTAATCCGTATGCTTTTGATAAACTGACCGAAAACACATGTGTAAGTGATATCGATTAAATTCATTTTTTATCCATCTATATTTCTTTTCTTTATCTCATTTTTCCTCATATTGTCAGATTCAATCCTATTCCCATTTTTATATATTATTATATATATATATATTTACCAACCCCTCGGCACAAACAGGATGTGATACAAGGTCAATTTTTAAGCGGAGTTCAACAGGTTGAATTCAGCAGTTTTCCTTCTCCTAGACCGGTTGCCTAACCAAGGTTAAAGAGCCACAGTCTGCCTTACTATTTATCCATAGCTGGAGGAGAGTAGGATTCATACCTTTCCAAGGGTATTAGCGCTAAGTGAAATGCAATTACACGTCCAGGATTTGAACTCGGGGCGACGAGTCCATTTCCGTGACTTTAACCATTACACACGCGCTTTCATATTACCAAAGGTTCTCAACCTGGCGCACATGGATCCCAAGGTCCATGTAACATGATGGAGTTTATATATATATATATTTACCAACACCTCTGCACAAGCAGGATGGGCACACGGTCAATTTCTTAAGCAGAGTTTAATAGGTTGAATTCAGAGTTTTTCCTTCTCCTAAATGGTTACCCAGCCATGGTTAAAGAGCCCAGTCTGCCCTGCTATTTACCCATAGCTAGAGGGAGAATATATGGATTCATACCTTTCCTAAGGATATTAGTGCTATGTGAAATGCAAACAGCTTCATCCAGGAATTGAACTCAGGTTGAAAAGTCCATTTCCTACGACTCTAACCATTAGACCACGTGCGTTCTTTTTTCTCCTATATGATTGCCATTAAAAAGTTCATAACTACATGAATATTTCTACGTTTTAGTATTTTAATATGGCATAGATTACATTTTTGGTTTGTTTTATTTTACGGCATATCAACCTCAGTGGGTCATTTAATGCCAATAAAGTTTTGAAATAAATCAATTCTTAATGGATAATAGAATTTTTTTATAAATACATTTTCCTATTTAACCCATAGATAGGACCCTAACAGGTACTACCACTCCGGGTCAGAGTGGACCAGGGAGCAATGGTGATGAATGGGGTGCTCCACATTCCCAAATCTCCAAACCTGGAACCTCACCATCAGATAGAGTTTAACGTCATTCCCAGGACATATAGGCCCGCAGCCACCGCCTTCTAGCACCCATATGATAAAAAGGGGTTGGGGCTTGCCATAAGGGCAATAGGGTTGGGAAAATCATATAGGTGCTAGTGCTTGACCTGACCAGTCGATTGATCGGAGGGGGCCTCTCCGACCGCCAGTCTAGCCCAAGATAGGGCCAAAGTGGAGTATTGCATGTCATGAATTGCTCATCCACCTGGGCTCTATCCTTAAGCATCACGGGTCACCACCCACGGCCAACAGGTGGCCCCATTGGGGGATTCTTACCCCTCTGCAGAGTTGCAGTCGGTGCATTCTAACACAGGGCGGGCATAGATTACAATAAAAATTTATTTCTCAAATACAAATTGTTCTGAAGTAGAATTACTCTGTGGACCATTAAAATATTACTGTAGACCTCAAATTCGGTATTTTTATTTTTGTGCGTGTAAAACCCTAGTCATGTTACATGGAGCTTGGGGTCCATGTGGGCCCAGGTTGAGAACTTTTAGTGTAAACAGATGATGAAGATTCTAGAAGGTTTATTTTCAAGGGAAGTAACTGTGATAGAAAACATTTGTTATTTCCCTTTATAAATTCTGCTTCTCTTCAAGAGATCTAATAAAATTGAAGGATTTTTCTCAGAATTTTTGAGATGAGACTTGATAATTAGTATTATTTGGATTATTCGGACTATTGTCCTCAGCTTTATTGTTATCTGTACAACATTTCGGCCTTCTTCAGGTATTTCTTGTCGAACTCAGGAACCTTCTTGTCATAAATGGGAGCCATCACAGAACCTAATCCTTTCTTCAATCCACGGGGGTATCCTGTTCTCATTCCGCTAACCATAGCTGGGGTACCGGTGTTAAATTATTCTATGTTACTGCTGCCCTTGACCAGGATTGAACCTGCAGCCTAGAGATAACTGTTACTTAGACTGTCTTAACCTAACGCTTTTATTCACTATGCTATGTGTCCAACTGTCAAGAAGGTTCCCGAGTTTGAAAAGAAGGCTCTCGAGTCCAACAAGAAATACCTGAAGAAGGTCGGAGGGCATATCTTCTGAAACTTTGTACAAATAACAATAAAAATGAGGACAATAGTCCAAATAATCCAAATCTATTAATAATGGAGATTCGCTTCCAGTTTTTGTCTGTAACAAAAACTACGTCATTGCTTACGCCACTATACCCGAAATCATCATAACAATAAGAATAAATACACTCAAAATTTGAGCATGCAACATTAGATAGTCCTCATTGTTTTTTAAAACAAGTTTTGATAGATACATCCCCAGTATCATATATTTATATATAGTTTGTTTTATTTTAATAGATATTCAAAGTTAATAGAACTTAGTTTCGATTTCAAATTGTTTTATTTTTTTTTTTACTTCTTTAATAAATTTCATGATTTATGGTTCAAACTCTACGACATTTAATTTTTAACTTCCACCTCCTCAAGCAATATCTTTAAAAAAATTATTTTTACATCCCTTGTTTTTTTATTTTGCTAGTAATACTAGTTAAAGGATTTTATTTTATATTTCATAAATCTGCATGGAATAGGTCATACTTCATTTCCAAATCCCAACAATTGGTTATTGTATAGGGCAGGGTTAGCTCAGTCGGTAGAGCGTTCGGCTAGAGACCACAAGGTTCTTAGTTCGATACCCGCCCTCGCCAACTCAGCGTATGAGTAGCACAGGGATCTGTGCGGTAAAGTAAGGAGCTGATGGTAGGTGTGGCGCTCCACCTCAGAGGCTAAAAATAATCTCCTTGGTCTAGCACTAGTGAAAAGGGGATATACTCCCTCGCTGCATGGCTGATACCGACTTTAGGCCGCCCTGTCGACTTTACTTTACTTTATAGTAGTAGTAATAGTAGTACTTACCACAGTTCAAAACGTACTTAATTTTTTTTTTTTAAAAGGGGGATAGAATTACTGGGTTATTGGAAACAATGAAATTAATTTTTTTTTCTCTTTTTGATTTTACAGCATGTCAACCCTTATTGGGTTATTTCATGCTGAAAATATTTCATTCTATTCATTACTGATGTGTATTGAAAATTCTTTTTATTGAACTCAATTTTTCAAAACCCGTAATGAGGAAAATGCGACCCACAGTGCTTTCCGAGATGATAATAATAAATAGAATGAAATAATAATAAATAGAATACATTGTGTACAAGGACATCCTCTCAGCTGAAACACAGGTTGGCATTTCATTAAACATTTTTATCCATTCAACATTTTCTTTCCTTTATTTATTCATTTTTTCAACATATTGTTGGATTCACTTCCATTTTTTCAACTTACATACTGTCCAAGGAAAAGAATACACACACAAATATTTATATACTTGATACAAACTCTGATATTAAATTTTCAACTCCCATCCCCTCAGGCAATATTTATTTTGTCTCCCAGAGGGCGTTTTTTTTTTTTATTTTGCTTTTGTAAAAGAAAGTGTTTAAAAAAAAAAATGAAATGGTTACATCTCGGATATACATTAACAGCCCAGATACAAACAAACATCAATAGCTCAACTCGGACTTATTTCCCATTGAAAAGAATGCGACAGTTTTCATTTTCCTTTCATCAGTCAGTTGAATAAGATAGAATTCCCAAAATATAGCAGGAAAAAAAACAACATTTTTTGGTAATTTATGAGGAAGTGCGTCCCGGTCTCCTGCCTCAAAAATTGCTACCCGGTGACTATCAAAATAACGACCCCAGCTCGTCGTAATTCTTGTTTAAATATGAAGATGGATATATAGTTTGGAATAGACTGAGATAGATAGATAGATAAACAAACAAAATAATATAGATTGATATGAACAAATAGAGATAGATAGGTAGATATTTTCGACAAGTAAATGTATTGGGGGGGGGTCGCTTCTTTTGTTGTCGTAAACTAAAAACAAGACATTAAACAAACATGAATAAAATAAAATCTTAGTATTTAAAGTAATATAGATAAATATGAACAAATTTAGATAGATAGATAGATATGAAGATGGATAGTTTTGAGTAGACTGAGCTGGGTCGTTATTTTAATAGTCACCGGGTAGCAATTTATGAGGCAGGAGAACAGGACGCACTTCCTCATAAATTACCCATTTTTTTTCTCATACTTCATTCCAAATGGCCTTTAATTGTAAAAACAAGGGAGTTATTCATGCATGATTTGATGGGCAGAACCATGACTAATCCGCAGAGAACAAACTATTTCATTATATACTCACCGGTTCACCATTACCATCTCTCAAGCTTGCTAAATCTTCTCATCAGTGGTAGAGGTTGACAGACATCCTGTTCCCTCTTCATGCATCATGCTTGTCTGAATACTTTTGTTTGTTTGTTTGGTTGGGTTTTATGGCATGTCAACCCCTTGGGTTATTTTATGCCGAATACTTCTATTGGTTATTTGGGATTAAAAAATGTTTAATGCTGACAAAGTTTTTAAATAATTTCATTTTTAATGGATAATACAATTTCGTTTATAAACTCATGTTTTTCTATTTAACCCATAGATAGGACCCTAACAGGTACTACTACTCCAGGTCAGAGTGGACCAGGGAGCAAAAGGGATGAAGGGGTGCTCCACATTCCCAAAACCTCCCGAACTGGAACCTCACCATCAGATAGAGTTTAACGTCATTCCCAGGACATGTAGACCCACAGCCACCGCCTTCTAGCACCCATATGATAAGAAGGGTTGGGGGTTGCCATAAGGGCAATAGGGTTGGGGCAATCATATAGGTGCTAGGGCTTGACGTGACTGACAATTGATCGGAAGGGGCCTCTCCGAACGTCTAGCCCAAGAAAAGCCTAAAGTGGAATATTGCAAGTCATGGACTGCTCAGCATCACGGGTCGCCACCTACGGCCAACAGGTGGCCCCATTGGGGGAATCTTACCCCTGTACAGAGGCGCAGTCAGTGCATTCTAACGCCCCAGCCGACAGGGCAGCTGAACACTTTTAAACTTCTCTATCCACTCATACACACTTCTACACAGTAAGACATTATAACTATAATAAAACATTATGATAATAACAATTTCATGTACTACTTTCATATATATATATATATTAATATTACTAGCAAATATATGCACCCTCCGGGTGCAAGTATTTAAGTTTTAATGTAATGAAATATCGTATCAAATTAGAAAGTCTAATAAGAAGGCAGATAAAAAGATTTGAAACAGAGTCGGGGTATAATAGAAAAATAGAAATGAAACTTACTCTTCCATCACTGCCGTCTTTCATTGCTGAATTTTACTTATTTAATTATTTAGTTAAATTAGGAAATAAAGAATAAAATTACAGTTATTTTTTCTTGTTAATGGATTTCATTTAAGATTCATTGGAGAGATTTTTGCTTATATTCATTAAAATGAAACCAAACAATTAGAAATCAATAATACTAAGCACATATTTAATAAAATAAAATTTTTAATATCAATATGCAAATTAGCCTTCCCGTTCACACTGCAAACCGCTATTTTTTGTATATATAAATACAATAGCATGTTATTAGTATGTAGATATGGTCAACACTAATAAAAAGGTGAAGCAATTTTATTAATAATTGAGGTTTAAATATAAATAAAATCATGAAGAATGTGATGAAAATAACTATGTTAATTGTGACTCGATTAGTAATATAGTTTCGGTTACAGACAGAAAAACACACAATCTCCATTATAATAAGATTATTATTATTATTATTACATAACATCCTCAAGGCACTGAATCAATTAATGAATATTTATCATGTAGATCAAACATTATAATAATAATAATAATAATAATACTTTTATGTACTACGTTTATATATATATAATATATATATATATATATATATATATATATATATATATATATATATATATATATATATATATATATATATATATATATATATATATATATATATATATATATATATATATATATATATATATATATATATATATATATATATATATATATATATATATATATATATATATATATATATATATATATATATATATATATATATATATATATATATATATATATATATATATATATATATATATATATATATATATATATATATATATATATATATATATATATATATATATATATATATATATATATATATATATATATATATATATATATATATATATATATATATATATATATATATATATATATATATATATATATATATATATATATATATATATATATATATATATATATATATATATATATATATATATATATATATATATATATATATATATATATATATATATATATATATATATATATATATATATATATATATATATATATATATATATATATATATATATATATATATATATATATATATATATATATATATATATATATATATATATATATATATATATATATATATATATATATATATATATATATATATATATATATATATATATATATATATATATATATATATATATATATATATATATATATATATATATATATATATATATATATATATATATATATATATATATATATATATATATATATATATATATATATATATATATATATATATATATATATATATATATATATATATATATATATATATATATATATATATATATATATATATATATATATATATATATATATATATATATATATATATATATATATATATATATATATATATATATATATATATATATATATATATATATATATATATATATATATATATATATATATATATATATATATATATATATATATATATATATATATATATATATATATATATATATATATATATATATATATATATATATATATATATATATATATATATATATATATATATATATATATATATATATATATATATATATATATATATATATATATATATATATATATATATATATATATATATATATATATATATATATATATATATATATATATATATATATATATATATATATATATATATATATATATATATATATATATATATATATATATATATATATATATATATATATATATATATATATATATATATATATATATATATATATATATATATATATATATATATATATATATATATATATATATATATATATATATATATATATATATATATATACATATATATATATATATATATATATATATATATATATATATATGGAGTGTTGCGTATCAACTATGCATGTTGTGGTAAGTTAGACGTCTTTTAAATTTAGAAAGAAATATGTGGGAAAAAGAAAAGTGAGGCAAATCTTATTGAATTTGCTATGAATCCCAATGCGAGAGACTTTAGATTTTAAACCTTGACTCTGAAGCTGACCCAGAGAATGTATTTACGCAGTAACCTTCGATACAAATATTATAGTGGAGTGGCCATGTTTACATTGTAAAGCAAGTAAAATGACACGATCAGTCTTAAATGTCAATCACGTTGCCAACTATAATATAAGTACACATGCACAGAACGCATAGAGTATCCAACCACAAGGTTCCTGGTTCAATACTGGCCTTCACCAACTTAGCACAGGGGTTCAAGATGAAATATAAACCCTGATTATCTGGTGTTGCTTATCCACCGAATTCTTATGATTGTTGTCACCTCATAGAGTATCCAACCACAAGGTTCCTGGTTCAATACTGGCCTTCACCAACTTAGCACAGGGGTCCAAGATGAAATATAAACCCTGATTATCTGGTGTTGCTTATCCACCGAATTCTTATGATTGTTGTCACCTCATAGAGTATCCAACCACAAGGTTCCTGGTTCAATACTGGCCTTCACCAACTTAGCACAGGGGTTCAAGATGAAATATAAATCCTGATTATCTAGTGTTGCTTATCCACCGAATTCTTATGATTGTTGTCACCTCATAGAGTATCCAACCACAAGGTTCCTGGTTCAATACTGACCTTCACCAACTTAGCACAGGGGTTCAAGATGAAATATAAATCCTGATTATCTGGTGCTGCTTATCCACCGAATTCTTATGATTGTTGTCACCTCATAGAGTATCCAACCACAAGGTTCCTGGTTCAATACTGGCCTTCACCAACTTAGCACAGGGGTTCAAGATGAAATATAAATCCTGATTATCTGGTGTTGCTTATCCACCGAATTCTTATGATTGTTGTCACCTCAGCTAAATAATAGGCCATTCCATTAAGATAGGAAGTTTGTTATGTGGATGAGGAAAGAAGGAAGAAAACAACTGGCTAAATAAAGCAAACAAAGGAAAATAACCAAGGGAGATAAATCATGAATTACAATTATGGCGGAGGAAATTAGATAATGACTGAAGTAGGCCAGGAATAAAGGGAAAAAGAGGCAGGTAAAGAATTAATTTAGACGCAAAAACAGTCTCTTTGGTGTAGCGCTAGTGAAAAGGGAATACCAACATTAGGCCACCCCAACGACTTTAATGGCAGATAAGGGGCCAGTTTAGCTTCATTGGTAGAGCACCCACTTTGGAATCGTAATGTTACATAATCTTGTCAACCCCTGTATTTCTGAAGGGATGGCCCCTTTTCATATCACAGGCAGGACTTTCCATGGAATATTACAGAAGCCAGCGAAATACGTAAAGTATGTGGGACCGAGTTAACCCATCAGTTCCAGCTTGGACGTCAGGCAGAAAAGATGTCTGCCTTAGCTGGGATCAAATGCACACGCGCGTTGTGTTAGTTAGTTAGAAGAAGAAGTTTAAGCAATAAAAGTTTAAAGAAATAATATGGTGTTCTTGCTTGATGAATGTCATGGCAAAAAGACTGACCAAGAAGAAGGAATGCATCAAAGACGAACAGCCAACAAGAATCTAGAAATAGAATTCAACATGGAGAGAAAGAATAGAAACGACTAGAGATCACCAATAGCCAAAGAAGTAAGTAATGCATATGCATCTCTCTGTCTACCTGTGTCTATCTCTTCCCCCATCTCCAGTATGTAACAGTAAGATTCTGGGTTCGATACCTGTCACCACCAATAAATGCAGGAGTAGCACAGATTGGGTAATTTGATCTGTGCAGTAAAGTGGGTAGTTGTGGTACTCAGCAAAAACAATCTCCCTGGTCTAGTGCTAGCAAAAAAAAAAAGGGGGGGGTAGACTCCCTCGTTGATACCAATAATAGACCACTCTGCAAACTTCAACTTACTTATGGCTGATATGTAAGTGCAGATACTTTTTGACTCTCCCTCATACATTAAACTTTTTAGTTATTAGTTATAATAATATTGAAAAGAAAAGAATAAAAAAGATATGTTGAATTTGAAACTTACCGAACCATCTCCTCGTTGATTAATTTGTTGAGGTAGGTTTGGAGAGCTATCTCTTGTTGAATTCGTTTCTCTTCAAGCACATTCCAGCGTTTCTTTTTTGCACTTCTTAATGCACTAGCAATATCATCTCCAAAGTTCATTTTTTGTTCTTTGGCCAGGTCGTGAGCTGGAGAGAAAAAGATAAATTACCAACAGGTGGAATTTTAAAGAGGGAAACAAAAAAGGCAATGAGGAATTGAAATAACTTCAAAAATGCTATTTTATTCACATTCAAAGAATAGGGTTTGGTTTGGTTGGTTTTATGGAATATCAAAGAATAGGGTTTGGTTTGGTTGGTTTTATGGAATATCAAAGAATAGGGTTTGGTTTGGTTGGTTTTATAGAATATCAAAGAATAGGGTTTGGTTTGGTTGGTTTTATAAAATATCAAAGAATAGGGTTTGGTTTGGTTGGTTTTATAGAATATCAAAGAATAGGGTTTGGTTTGGTTGGTTTTATAGAATATCAAAGAATAGGGTTTGGTTTGGTTGGTTTTATAGAATATCAAAGAATAGGGTTTGGTTTGGTTGGTTTTATAGAATATCAAAGAATAGGTTTGGTTTGGTTGGTTTTATAGAATATCAAAGAATAGTGTTTGGTTTGGTTGGTTTTATAGAATATCAAAGAATAGTGTTTGGTTTGGTTGGTTTTATAAAATATCAAAGAATAGGGTTTGGTTTGGTTGGTTTTTATAGAATATCAAAGAATAGGGTTTGGTTTGGTTGGTTTTATAGAATATCAAAGAATAGGGTTTGGTTTGGTTGGTTTTATGGAATATCAAAGAATAGGGTTTGGTTTGGTTGGTTTTATGGAATATCAAAGAATACGGTTTGGTTTAGTTGGTTCTATGGAATATCAAAGAATAGGGTTTGGTTTGGTTGGTTCTATGGAATATCAAGAATACGGTTTGGTTTGGTTGGTTTTATGGAATATCAAAGAATAGGTTTGGTTTAGTTGGTTCTATGGAATATCAAGAATAGGGTTTGGTTTGTGGTTCTATGGAATTAGGGTTTGGTTTGGTTGGTTTTATGGAATATCAAAGAATACGGTTTGGTTTAGTTGGTTCTATGGAATATCAAAGAATAGGTTTGGTTTAGTTGGTTCTATGGAATATCAAAGAATACGGTTTGGTTTAGTTGGTTCTATGGAATATCAAAGAATAGGGTTTGGTTTAGTTGGTTCTATGGAATATCAAAGAATAGGGTTTGGTTTAGTTGGTTTCTATGGAATATCAAAGAATACGGTTTGGTTTAGTTGGTTCTATGGAATATCAAAGAATACGGTTGGTTTAGTTGGTTCTATGGAATATCAAAGAATAGGGTTTGGTTTGGTTGGTTCTATGGAATATCAAAGAATAGGGTTTGGTTTGGTTGGTTTTATGGAATATCAAAGAATACGGTTTGTTTAGTTGGTTCTATGGAATATCAAAGAATAGGGTTTGGTTTGGTTGGTTCTATGGAATATCAAAGAATAGAGTTTGGTTTGGTTGGTTTTATGGAATATCAAAGAATACGGTTTGGTTTAGTTGGTTCTATGGAATATCAAAGAATAGGGTTTGGTTTGGTTGGTTCTATGGAATATCAAAGAATACGGTTTGGTTTAGTTGGTTCTATGGAATATCAAAGAATAGGTTTGGTTTAGTTGGTTCTATGGAATATCAAAGAATAGGGTTTGGTTTGTTTGGTTCTATGGAATATCAAAGAATAGGTTTGGTTTGGTTGGTTCTATGGAATATCAAAGAATAGGGTTTGGTTTGGTTGGTTTTATGGAATATCAAAGAATACGGTTTGGTTTAGTTGGTTCTATGGAATATCAAAGAATACGGTTTGGTTTAGTTGGTTCTATGGAATATCAAAGAATAGGGTTTGGTTTAGTTGGTTCTATGGAATATCAAGAATAGGGTTTGGTTTAGTTGGTTCTATGGAATATCAAAGAATACGGTTTGGTTTAGTTGGTTCTATGGAATATCAAAGAATACGGTTTGGTTTAGTTGGTTCTATGGAATATCAAAGAATAGGTTTGGTTTTTCTATGGAATATCAAAGAATAGGGTTTGGTTTGGTTGGTTTTATGGAATATCAAAGAATACGGTTTGGTTTAGTTGGTTCTATGGAATATCAAAGAATAGGGTTTGGTTTGGTTGGTTCTATGGAATATCAAAGAATAGAGTTTGGTTTGGTTGGTTTTATGGAATATCAAAGAATACGGTTTGGTTTAGTTGGTTCTATGGAATATCAAAGAATAGGTTTGGTTTGGTTGGTTCTATGGAATATCAAAGAATACGGTTTGGTTTAGTTGGTTCTATGGAATATCAAAGAATAGGGTTTGGTTTGGTTGGTTCTATGGAATATCAAAGAATACGGTTTGGTTTAATTGGTTCTATGGAATATCAAAGAATAGGGTTTGGTTTAGTTGGTTCTATGGAATATCAAAGAATAGGGTTTGGTTTGGTTTTTTATGGAATATCAACCTCAGTGGGTTATTTAATGCAGTAACAAAGTTTTAAAATTAATTCATTCTTAATGGATACTCAATTTATTTTTATAGACACATTCTTCTATTTAACCCATAGATGGGACCTTAACAGGTACTACCACTCCGGGTCAGAATGGACCAGGGAGCAAAGTTGATGAATGGGGTGCTCCACATTCACCAGACCTCCAGAACTGGAACCTCACCATCAGATAAAGTTTAATGTCATTCCCAGGACATTAAGACCCTCAACCACTGCCTTCTAACACATATATGATACAAAGGGTTGGGACTTGCTATAAGGGCAATAGCGTTGGGACAATCATATAGGAGCTATGGCTTGACATGACCAGCCAATTGATCGGATGGGGTTTTCTGATCACCCTTCTGGGCTAAGTAAGGGGGGTGTTGTATGTCATGGACTGCTCATCCACTTGGTTTGGTTTGGTTTTGGTTTTGTTTTGTTTTACGGCATATCAACCTCAGTGGGTCATTTAATGCCAATAAAGTTTTGAAATAAATCAATTCTTAATGGATAATACCATTTTGATTATCAACACATGTTTTTCTATTTAACCCATAGATGGGACCCTAACAGGTACTACCACTCCGGGTCAGAGTTGACCAGGGAGCAATGGTGATGAATGGGGTGCTCCACATTCCCCAAACCTCCAAAACTGGAACCTCACCATCAGATAGAGTTTAACGTCATTCCCAGGACATGTAGACCCGCAGTCACCGCCTTCTAGCACCCATATGATAAAAAGCGGTTGGGGCTTGCCATAAGGGCAATAGGGTTGGGAAAATCATATAGGTGCTAGGGCTTGACATGACCAGCCGATTGATCGGAGGGGGCCTCTCCGACCGCCTGTCTAGCCCAAGATAGGGCCAAAGTGGAGTATTGCACATCATGAACTGCTCATCCACCTGGGCTCTATCCTTAAGCATCACGGGTCGCCACCCACGGCCAACAGGTGGCCCCATTGGGGGAGTCTTACCCCTCTGCAGAGGTGCATTCTAACGCCTCAGCCGACAGGGCAGATGCGGGATTGATGGATGAGAAAAAGCAATGATGTCATTATTTGAATGAGTTCTTGGTAATCTGAACATTAGCTACATAAATGAGAGTAACCTCCCCTTGTTTCTTTCACTTTGAGGAAATCTTATGTTTCGAAAATATCATAAAATGTGTTCTTAATTGTGCTTGCACATTATTTGAAATGAATTTAATTGTTATTAAGGACACATTTTATGATATTTTCATGTTAAAACATGCATTGGTATTGATTCGGACAAATTCGTATTTTCAGTGTAGATTTACGGTGAAATGAAAATGGCCGACCAAAATATAAGGCTTCCTCTAAGTGAAATAAACAAGGGGAGGTTACTCTCATTTATGTAGCTAATATTCAGATTACCTAGTTCTTCATAACTTCCAAGATGTTATCTTATTCACATTCAAAGATTAGCAAATAAAAAGATTTCAATTAATGTAAGAAAGAAAGAAAAAAAAAATTAATTTGTATAATGATACCAGACAATATGGCTATGCCCTGTTGGCTGGAACAGAAGAATACACCTCTACAGAGGGATAAAATCCCCCCAAAAGAGCCACCTGTTGGTCATAAGTGGTGACCTGTAATACTTAAGGATGGAATCTTGGTGGCTGAGCAGCCTATCACATGCACCACTCCACTTTGGCCCTAACTCCTCTAATCAATCAGCTGGTCACATCAAGCCCTATCACCTATATGATTGTCCCGACCACATTGCTCTTATGGCAAACCCAACCCTTTTTATCATATATGCGCTATAAGGCAATGGCTGAGGGTATTAGTGTCCTGGGTATGACGCTAAACTGCATCAAGTAGTGAGGATCGAATTTTGGAACTTTGAAGAGTGTAGAGTATCCCTTCATTGCCATAATAATAATCCGGCCTTCGGGGGGGGGGGTCCATTGGCTTCGGACACTGGACTATTAATGTAAATTAACGGCATGATCCCAGGGGGGGCCTTCTCCCCAGGCAACACCTGCTCCCCTTGATTTAAAGGGGCAGGGCTGGGGTTTTGTCCAGTGCCAGAGGTGCCCCCTTGAAATGGAATGCCAATGGGATCAACATATTTTTTGCACCCATGAGGCTTGGATCGTGGGTGGTCCCATATTAATAGGGCCTTGTGCCTGACCCGTATACGTTGTATACGCAGTAAATACCTCTTCATTGCCATTTCTCCCAGGTTTACTCTAACCCCGAGTGGAAGTACCTGTTAGGGTCCCATCTATGGGTTAAATAGATCAAAAACTGAGTTTTTATAAAAATGTTTAGAAAAAAAGAAAAAAAGTAAGAAAAAAAATTTGAATCCCTAACATGAATGAATAAAACAAAAACGTCTTTGGCATAAAATAACCCAGCAAGGGTTGACATGCCATAAAAACCAACCAACCAACCAACCTTTCCATAATATATACAATGAAATAGTCATTTACACAATTCAGACTTATCTTCATGCTGGTTATTATATTCACAACTATTCCCCCTCCCTCTGAGTAAATAGTAAGGCAGACTGGGCTCTTTAGTCTTGGTTAGGCAACCTGTCTAAAATCTGAATTCAAACTTGTTAAATTCTTGCTTAAGAAATTGACCTTGCTTCACATCCTGTTTGCGCAGAAAGATATATGGATGGAGATTATTATTGGATTATTTTTGTATATAAGGCATGCTGTAATCCAACACTTAAACTTATAGACTCAATGAGGTCATTTGGTTTAAATCCCAGCCAATCAACAGCCTGAATACGTGGTTAGTTAACTATGTAATCGCTGATATTAACAGCTGTTCATTTGTACATTATTCGACATTGACAAACGGACCTACAACCAAAAGATCATACCCAACACTAAAGGACACCAAAGAACAACCAAAGGTTTCTTCACTAAGGATCGCGCTCTGCTTAACACAAGGGATCTCTGCTGGAGAATGCTCTTGCTTGAAGCCTAAGGATGGCCACAAAAATCATAACAATTATATATATAATATAATATAATGGAAAATGAATGTGAAAAATATTACCATATGAAGGAACTCACTGCTAAAATCGCAGAGCAGATTTAAAATCAAAGGTTAAATATCATGGATATAATATCCCGTAACTACAGTTTCATGCATACTTGCAATCATCAGACGGTTAAAATGTTAAAATCTTAACATTTTAACCAACTGATGATTTCAAGTACACATGAAACTATAGTTACGGGATATTATATCCATAATATCTAACCTTTGATTTTATATATATATATATATATATATATATATATACATTTTTTTTTAAATGTTTTTTTAAAGTTGGGCGTTATTACGAAGCATTAAAAATATATAAATGAATGAACTCGATATTATGGAGTATTGGATTCACTTATTTTTTATTATTATTATTTTTTGTCATAAATTTTCAGGTTTGTTAGATGCCCTTTATCAAATGAATGTTATTCCTGTTTAACGGCTTTTTTGTCTCTGTTGTTATCGACAGCGGCAGCGTCTGTGAAATATTTATAATAACGGAGAATTCCGATGTCTGCGTTCAATCCCTTCACGTGTGTTTGTAATTTTAGAATCCATTTAGTTTCTGATTGTTTTCTATATTGCATTGTTGGAAATATATATATTCACAACTTTTCAGTCCTGTACTCTCTGGCCTTCTTCAGATGTCTTTCATTATAGTAACTTCAGAAAAATTTCAAACCAACAGCAAAAAAAAATAGAATAAAATAAAAAAACATCTGAACACCAGAGGGCAAAACTGTGAGTATAACAACCAAGATGAGGACAATAGTCTGGATTATGTAATTAACAATTCATCTGAAAATTTACATAAATAACAAAGTTGAATAAATTAAAAACTGACCACCCATCTTACCCAAATAAGGGATAAAACATAGTGTTGCATATCATGGACTGCTTAGCCACCAGGATTCTGTCATTAAGCATCAAAGGTCACTACCCATGGCAAACAGGTGGCCCCATCAGAGGGAGGGGGTCTTACCCTTCTGCAAAGGTGTATTCTAAATCCACAGCCGACAGGGCTCTTTGTTACATATTAATTGGATCCCTATTACTTTTTAAGGTAGTATAGAAATCCTTATGGCGATCAGTACAGCTGATGGCCTTGAGAGTGAGTGACAATGCTTGACCTCACTCTCACCTTGCTTTCTGGGGATAGAATCGTGAGAACAGAACCCCGATAGGAAGCCCTTTCCGGTTTAAGGTGTAAGCAACTCAGAGTTGCAGTAGTTAGTTGCAGTTAGTCAGTTGAGAGTTAGGACTGAAGCTAGCAAGATGTGACTCTCCGCACGCATTTGTCTGGTCCTGGGGTTCCAGAATAAAATAACATCCAAAGTAAATCGAAGTCTTGTTGTTATTACTAAAAGCTAACAATGACACAAGGCTTCTGATAAGAAATGGTCCCCAGCAGAACCAGACACGGAATCCCCAGATAAGAAAGACCAGACGAGACCATTAGAAGATAGAAGATAGAAGACAGAAGACTAGACGATCAGAAGACAGCCGGAAGAATAGACCAGAGTAAGACGTAACAAATATATCTACTTGGTACCGTGACGAACAGCTACGTAACATCTTGAGCTGGTTCTGGGGATATGTTATTCCCTGTGAACCTGCTATCTGAGCTTGGGCTGGATTTATTCTCCATCTTCTTCCTAGGGTCTTCTTGTGTCATCATTTGTTTTTATTATCAAACACAAAACTTTGTTGTTTTACTTAAAAGTCTTTTATCTTAATAAGTCGCTAGGGAAGTGCTTAAATGGTCACCCATACTAAGTATGAGGGCGAGTCGAAAAGTAATGCCTAAAGGACAGGTATAATTACCAACACAGGAACATGTATGATACATCAAAATGAAGCTGGTCCTCTGTGGATCACATCCCTACTTCTCCACATAAGTGTGTCAAAAAGTAATGCCATTTTGTTTAGGACAGGTATAATTACCAACACAGGAACATGTATGATACATCAAAATGAAGCTGGTCCTCTGTGGATCACATCCCTACTTCTCCACATAGGTTAGTCAAAAAAGTAATGCCATTTTGTTTAGGACAGGTATAATTACCAACACAGGGACATGTATCATACATCAAAATGAAGCTGGTCCTCTGTGGATCACATCCCTACTTCTCCACATAAGTGTGTCAAAAAGTAATGCCATTTTGTTTAGGACAGGTATAATTACCAACACAGGAACATGTATGATACATCAAAATGAAGCTGGTCCTCTGTGGATCACATCCCTACTTCTCCAGTGTGTCAAAAAGTAATGCATTTTGTTTAGGACAGGTATAATTTCCAACACAGGAACATGTATCATACATTAAAATGAAGTTGGTCCTCTGTGAATCAGATCCCTACTTCTCCACATAGTCACCATTTCTCTTAATAGCAATGTTCCACCTTCAAATAAGAGCATGTATCCCTGCCCCGTAAAATTTTGTTGACTGTTCTTTGAGCCACTTCTTCACTACAGACTTCACTTCATCATCACTGGAATAATATTTGCCTCTCACACCCTCTTTCATGTGTCCGAAGAGATGATAGTCTGAAGGTGCTAAATCTGGTGAGTATGGAGGATGTGGTAAAGTTGTCCACCCAAATGAGGCGATTTTCTCCCTTGTCCTAATACTTGTGTGTGTGGTTGAGCATTGTCAGGCAGAAAGAGGACATTGTCGATTGGCAAGTTGGGTCTTACTTGTCAGATTCTTGCTCTGGGCCTAATTAGGGTCTCAATTTAGGCCTTAGTTTTATAAAAAAAAAAAACTTTACATGAAATAAAGAAAATGGCATTAATTTTTGACAAATTTTCGTACATCATTATATCTAGTCATAGAAATTGGATGTGTATGTTACAATTTATGTGGTAGTATAAATTGTTGACGGACCCTGTGTAACGTACGGGCTCCAATTCGTAATATGTAACGTAGTGCCTTTTCTTTCACGTCACTACATTCGTATTTTGTAATGTACGGAGTTTGTTTCTTTCACGGTATCGAATCGTATCTCCGTACGGTCGTTTGTTTACAGTATCCAAAATCTAGCAGTCAGCCTTTTAGCCCCAAAATTCTTCCACACTCCTTTAGTTTATGGTCAAGCGAAAGGTATCACGTTTCACGGCCGCATGCTTTTCGTTATGGCCAATTTGACTTCCTCCACGATAGTATCTTTACTATTTTGTTTGTGGCAGAGTTCCCATTCATAAAACGGTTTCTTTCGTCGTAAATAGAGAAAATTAATAACACCGTGTTTACTTTTCAGAAGTTTATTATATTCAAAACTTCACTATAACTTTTGAGAGAGAGAGAGAGAGTCCCTAATAATATCTGCGCTTAATAATTAATTAATTGTATTCTAACTGGATTCAACTTCGGTTTTTTTAGTCCTTCATGAATATCTCGGTGACAAGCTTTTCTTATGGTCCTTAGCGACAACAGCTTACTAAACTCCATACGATCACTGCCTGGCCCCGATCTCTGACTGACTCCGACTCCCTCCGATCACAGACTGCCTCTGATCTCTGACTGACCCTAACTCTATTGACAGGTCTCTTAAATACTATTTCAAAGTCATTTTCCAGAAGTTTCTTCTTCTGGTACCATCTCGTTCTTACTCAAAACAATCGAATATTCCATTATTTCGAATCTCTCTGGTCAACTAAGGTTCATGGCCTTAAGATCAAAGACTCCTTGGTAGTCACTAATCCTATTTTTTCGTTAAACATAGACTTATTGTCTCCTTTCTCTCGTTAAAAGATTTTATCATTCTAACTCCTTTTTCAGTGATTCTACAAAGACCACCCAGTAATATAAGAGAATCGGTAGTACATTTTTCTAAAGGTTTTTTTTCTAAGTCTGGCACAAGGCCACAAATATAGGTGCTGGGCGGCGATTACATAACACCTGTAGCTGAATAAGGGGCCATTGGCTTTGAGATCACGGAGTGAAAAACTACCAGGACAGTTATACGCCCCTGATCCCTGGTAGAACAAGTCACAAGAAACACATGACTAGATTTAGATTTGACCGGACATTGAGGCAAGACAGATGTGTCACTGCTGAGGTTGACTCTCATCCACGCCGAGATTAAAAACGTGGACTAAATAAAAGCTTAATCAAGAAATAAAAGGTCTTGTGAATTTAATTAACTAAAGTTAGGGTAATTTATGAGGAAGTGCGTCCCGGTCTCCTGCCTCAAGAGTTGCTGCCCGGTGACTATTAAAATAATGACCCAGCTCATACTATTCAAAACTATCCATCTATCTCAATTTGTTCATATTTATCTATATTACTTTAAATACTAAGATTTTTTTTTATTCATGTTTGTTTAATGTCTTGTTTTTAGTTTAAATAAACAAGAATTACGACAAAAAAAGAAGCGACCCCCCCCCCAATACATTTACTTGTCGAAAATATCTATCTATCTCTATTTGTTTGTATCTATCTATATTATTTTGTTTGCTTATCTATCTCAGTCTATTCAAAACTATATACCCATCTTCATATCTAAACAAGAATTAGGACAAATTACGATAAATGAACAAGAATTACGAGCTGGGGTTGTTATTTTGATAGTCACCGGGTAGCGGCCTTTGAGGCGGGAGACTGGGACGCACTTCCTCATAAATTACCAAAGTTAGCCCTTAGTTAGAAGAGACAGCAACTAGACAAAATGTGGACCAAAGAAGAAGAGGAAACAGCCAGACAAGAGAGTAATGAAGATAGCAAGAAGCAAGTAAGATCTCCTCACCAAGTAAGTCTCTAATCTCTGTCTCTCTCTCTCATATCTCACACTCTCTCTCTCTGAAGTCACTCTCTGATGTATATACCCAATGAGAGTATATAACATATGCATGTTTCTCTTTTTTAATTCAATTAATTGATTTAAGTTATGGAATTAAAAATATAAAGAAATTATTTAATTATTAGTCACAACTTCAATAATGCTGTAGTTTTTCAACAAAAGCAAAGAGTGGTTGTCCGGGACAGGTGTCGTGCAAAGTTATTGGTAATCTGAACATTAGTTACATAAATGAGAGTAACCTCCCCTTGATTGTTTCACTTTGAGGAAGCCGTATGTTTTGGTCGGACATTTTCATTTCACCGTAAATCTACACTGAAAATACGATTTTGTTTGAATCCATACAACTGCATGTTTTAACACGAAAATATCATAAAATGTGTTCTTAATAACAATTAAGTTAATTTCAAATAATGCGCAAGCACAATTAAGAACACATTTTATGATATTTTTCTGTTAAAACATGCAGTTGTATTGATTCGAACAAATTTGTATTTTCAGTGTAGATTTACGGTGAAATGAAAATGGCCACCAAAACACAAGGCTTCCTCAAAGTGAAACAAACAAGGGGAAGTTACTCTCATTTATGTAACTAATGTTCAGATTACCAAGTTATTAAAGGGAGAGCTGGTGTGCTAAAATTTTTGGAACCCAATTCGCTGTTGGCCCATGCAGTTAAAGCATACATGCTAGGTATGGGTGAGGTTTCACTTACCTTAGTCTATCTATCCCTTCCCCTCACAATAACATAACGCACACCAAATCTCGAGGATGTAAGTTAGGTAGATAGCTACAATAGTATTGATAGACATTAGGTTAGTGTAAAAATAATTATAGTTATTGTTATCTTAAATTTTGATGCATATTTTGGAATGTTTTACTATGATCAATTTTTGGATTAGTTTTAAAAACATCATTTGTCTACTAGTTATGACTTAATGGGAGAATTTTGGATGTTGGAGTCTTTTTCCTTCTTTTTTTTTTTGAGGTTCAGCAGCACAAAAATCTAAAAGGATGCAGTAAAATCATACCCATGCATCCCAGTGTTTTTCTTTTTCTTCCTTCACCATTTCAAGTTAACTGTAAATACATTTCAATCGTTTCTTAGAAATGAATTACACAGGATAGGTTACAAGGTAGCAGGACTTGACATTAATGCTGTCCCGTTGTCCTGGGGACGATAAAAATTACATCCGGGACGATCAATACATCATCCGGGACAGTTTACCGGGGATGGTAAAAAATTTTTCATAAAAGTTAGTACTACATTCCAATATTGGCCATCCAGTGATTGCCCAAATGCTGGCCTCAAAATGAGGCTATGCCGCTGTAGGTCTATTCTCAAAGCCATGTAATGAATAATGGTGGAGGGAGATAGTTTAAAAGGACTGAATTATGTACTACTAACCCTTCATTTCTCTTCCTTCCAAATCCTTAAACACTGTGCAAAGACAAAATTCTTTCATTTACGATTCACAACCCAGTACGATAAAATTTACAAGTAAAAAAGTATTATTTTTAGCTCAAAACACACTAGGAAATGAATTTTTTGTCCAAATATCCAGAATTATCACTGCTTCAGCTTATCTTAATGTTTTATTAATTGTTATTATGCTACTGATGACTGACAAGTATAGATGATGCTAATGAATTAAACAAAAATATTTTGATTTCGGGATGGTCCAAACCCCATTTGGGACGGTTGATAATTTTTGTTCGGGACGGTCATGAAAAAAGTTAGTGTCAGGGCCTGCTAGGTAGGAGTTAGGTGGCTTTAGTTAGGACCTATAAATTTTACCGGGGACTCATTCAAAGCAAATATGTGGGTCCCAGGATGCACTAAATCAAAAAGCTATCAGCAACACTGTACTTCATTAAATGAATAATCGACTCCTGCATCTTGATGGTCATGCTGTGCAGTAAAGAGGGGAACTTGATGGTCAATTTTGAACTAGTTTTAAACCAAATATTATCTATTATAACCATTACTGCTACTGTTTTGATTTAATACTAACTAGAAGCAGTTACCCAGCATTAAAAATGCATTGGAAATGATTTAAATGATTTTTACTACAAAAATGCATTGGAAATGATTTTTACTATAAAAATGCATTGGAAATGATTTTTACTATGAAAATGCATTGGAAATGATTTTTACTATAAAAATGCGTTGGAAATGTTTTTTACTACAAAAATGCATTGGAAATGTTTTTTTACTATAAAAATGCATTGGAAATGATTTTTACTATAAAAATACATTGGAAATGATTTTTACTATAAAAATGCATTGGAAATGATTTTTACTATAAGAATGTATTGGAAATAATTTTTAATATAAAAATGCATTGGACAATGATTTTTACTATAAGAATGCATTGGAAATGATTTTTACTATAAAAATGCATTGGAAATGATTTTTACTATAAGAATGTATTGGAAATGATTTTTACTATAAGAATGTATTGGAAATGATTTTTACTATGAAAAATGCATTGGAAATGATTTTTACTATAAAAATGCATTGGACGATGATTTTTACTATAAGAATGCATTGGACGATGATTTTTACTATAAGAATGCATTGGAAATGATTTTTACTATAAAAATGCATTGGAAATGATTTTTACTATAAGAATGCATTGGAAATGATTTTTACTATAAAAATACATTGGAAATTATTTTTAGTATAAAAATGCATTGGAAATGATTTTTACTATAAGAATGCATTGGAAATGATTTTTACTATAAAAATGCATTGGAAATGATTTTTAGTATAAAAATGCATTGGAAATGATTTTTACTATAAGAATGCATTGGAAATGATTTTTACTATAAAAATGCATTGGAAATGATTTTTACTATAAGAATGTATTAGAAATAATTTTTACTATAAAAATCAATTGGATGAAAATAATTCCATTATTTATAACTAGAATCAGCTACCCAGCAATGGTTGGGTAGAGGGGGAGATAATAAAAAGTTAGTCTCGCAGATCCATTGATTGTTTTGGTCTTACATAATTGATTTGTTTATGTTTTAATTATGAATGCAACCAATGACTTTCCCTTCTTTTACTATTCAAATCCTAATTTTTAAATATCTTGCCAGATATAAATAAAATCATTATTTTTGCACAAATCAATCTCTGGTGATTGTGTATATATATTTACTCTGTCATTATTTTTTTTATTTTTGTAGTTTCCTCCAGACATACATACACACAACTGCCCTTTATACATGTTTAGTTTTAAAACAAATATTATTTATTATAACTGTGGGGATTATCTTCCCTTTGCCTGGAAGCGTTATCTTCCCACTGGGTTTACGTTCCGGCCACCAGGAAGTATGGTATATAAGCGCGAGATTCAAATGCTTCTTCCTCTTTTCTACCTCTCCTCGTAGGTACCCACATGGGTTAGACAATTGTCATTCCCTTCTCGTTGGGGCTTCGGCCCTCAACGCCGGCTACTAGTCACTGTAAGTGATTTATACAGCATGGACTATTCTTAGTCTCATGTCTGTACCTTTGTATTATGTGTACTTTTATATTATCTTGTCTGTGACTTTTATGTATGTATGTTTATGTACACTATTCTATTCTATCTTCTATTGTTTATGTATCTTGTTTATTCATGTGCTGTATTATATAAAATGCTTTGTCTCTCAACCTGTGTCGAAGTTGTATGTTCAATTAAAACCTTGAATCTTACATAACCATTACTACTATTACTTTGATTTATTATGCCAACTGTAACTTATATTCAAGTATGGAAACTGAAAGAAAACATTAACCCCCCCCCCGACACCCCTATTGTTTTGGCAATCAGTCTAGTATGAATGATTATCAAAATAGTGACTATCTGTGACAGAGAACACAAGGTGAGTGGCGAACATCAAGGCCTGCCGTATTCTCGAAGGAAGCAGGCTAGGTTTTGCCTGACATGTAGGACTGTAGAATCAAAACCGCTTCCTTCAGAATGCAAACATTGTCACCGAAGTCGAGAAGCTAAAGTCCCGGATATAAGCGCCAGGTGCCCGGATGATAGCTATGAGGATTCCGGTGGTCGGGTTTGGCTCGAGAATCTCATGTGTGGGACGCAGACACCCCGATGTTGAGGAGAAACTAGTACAAGTAGAAGTGGAGTGACGACAGCAGGCGAGTCGCAATTCTTCAGCTGCTGACGATTTTACGACAATGGATTTTTCAGCTGCTGAAGATTTTTGAGTTGATAAAGATTTTTTGACGGCGACAACATTGTCAACAAGTCAAATATTTTTTTTTTTCCCCTCTAATTTTGTTTTCATTCTAGACTATCATTTCTATTATTTCAGTGACAATCATAAATAGCATTTGCATGTATATCTCTGTGATTAGAAAATAGGGATAGAGTGATAGGGATAGGTGGCACGAGAGAGTCATAGGAATTTGTTGGTTGATTGGATTATAAGGCATGTCAACCCTTGTTGGGTTATTTTATGCCAAAGACATTTTTGTTTTATTCATTCTTGTTGGGTATTCAATTTTTTTTTTTTTTTAAACACATTTATTAATACATTCTTTTATATATTCAACCCATAGATGGGACTCGGACAGGTACTACCACTCTGGGTCATAGAAGAACTGGGAATAATGGCAATAAAGAGATACTCCATATTCCGCAGAGTTCCAGAATGGGAATTTTACCAGATGCAGTTTAACGTCATACCCAGGACCCAAAGACCCTCAGCCACATATATGATAAAAATGATTGGGGGTTTGACATAGAGGTAATACAGTTGGGACAATCATATAGGTGCTAGGGGGTAATTTATGAGGAAGTGCATCCCGGTCTCCTGCCTCAGAAATTGCTACCCGGTGACTGTTAAAATAACGTCCCCAAAATATCGTCTCGGCGGTGTTAGTTGAAAGAAAACAACCAACAGGGCGTTAAATGTATTTTAGAGGGGGGGGGCTTCTCTTTTTTTACGTAATTCTTATTTATTTATCGTAATTTGTCGTAATTCTTGTTCATTTATAGAAATGTTTCGTAATTCTTGTTTATTTATCGTAGTTTGTCGTAATTCTTATTTATTTATCGTAATTCTTGTTTAGATATGAAGATGGATATATAGTTTGGAATAGACTGAGATAGATAGATAGATAAACAAACAAAATAATATAGATAGATATGAACAAATGGAGACGACATAACTGGGGACGTTATTTTAATAGTCACAGGGTAGCAATTTCTGAGGAAGGAGACCGGGACGCACTTCCTCATAAATTACCTGCTAGGGCTTGATGTGACCAGCCGATTGATGAGAGGGAACTTCTCCAACTGCCTATCTAGCCTAAGTAAGAGTCAAAGTGGCGTGTTACACAGTGTTGCATGTCATGGACTGCTCAGCATGGGAATCCGTGTTTCAGTGTGCATTAGAGGTGCATCAAGTAAAACAAAATTTGAGAAGCTCCGTCTTAAACTTTCATTCTGTTTTTGTTGTATTGTGAGGTCGAAAGATACACTGATGAATGGTGTGCTTAACATATTTATTAAGCACAAGCATCTGGTGCTGAACGGATACATACACAGAACAAATAATTACAAACAATTAACAAGACAAACTAAACGAGGAAGGTCAGTTCGGTATAGCCAACACAGCAAAGTCAGTCTGAATATTATTTAGTTAGGTATTCTACTTTAATCATGGGCAATTTTATGGCTATAAGCCAGTCCATCTGGTAGAGTTCTGAAGGGGCGCTAGCTACTCTTCAACAAAAACACCATAGCCACCAACCTTACACCATGGCCTCCAACCTTAATGTGTTCTTAATACGTCTATTAACCACCAGCATCCAGTGCCAAACGGATACATACAAACACAGAACAAATAAGTACAAAGAATTAACAAAACAAAATTTACTCTAAATAGAGGAGGGTCAATTTGGCATAGCCAACGCAGCAAAGTCAGTCTGAATATTATTCAGCATGTTAATCTACTTTAATCATAGGCTATTTTATGGCTATGAGCCAGTCCATCTGATAGAGTACCGAAGGGGTGTTAGCTAATCTACAACAGTTTTTTTTTTGTTTTTAATTACAAAACCTCAAATTGGCATTTTTTTCATCTGATGCTTTGAAAATAAAAATTATTCATCTTTCATATTGCTTTTCAAGATTATTGATTCATTTTAATGGCATGCCAACCTGTCAAGCATTATGTTCATCGTACATCTTATTATAATAGAGATTGTGGGTTTGGCTGTCTGTAACCGAAACTATATTCCTACTCAAGTTACAATTCTCTTAGTTATTGACATCACATTCTCCATGATTTTATTTTTATCTAAACCTGAATTATTAATAAAATTGTCTTACATTATTAATACTGTTAACTATGTCTACATACTGACAATATGCAATTATATTTATATATACAACAAAATAGCGGTTTACAGTGTGAACGGGTAGGCTAATTTGCATATTAATATTAAAAAATCAAATTTAATAAATATGTGCTTAGTATTATTGATTTCTAACTGTTTGGTTTTATTTTAATGAATATAAGCAAAAATCTCTTCAATGAATCTTAAATGAAATCCATTAACAAGATAAAATAACTCATTTTATTCTTTACTTCCTCTTTTAACTAAATACTTAAATTAGAAAAAATAACAATGAAAGACGAGAATGATGGAAGAGTAAGTTTCAGTTGTTTCATTTTTTTTATTATACTCCCTCTGTTTCAAATCTTTTATTATACTCCCTCTGTTTCAAATCTTTTTATCTGTATTCTTATTTAGTTTCATTAGCCTTTCTAATTTAATACAATATTTTATTACATTAAAACTCAAATACTTGCACCCGGAGGGTGCATATATTTGCTAGTTCATATTTATATTTTTAGTAAGAGTTTTTTTTTTTGCAAACAGTCCTATCAAATATAATGAATTTTTAAACAGATCTGGTTGACCCATAGATAGGTCTCTAAGAATGTTACAACTCCAGGTCAGAGCCAAAGTGGAGTATTGTATGTCATGGACTGCTTAGCCACCAGGATTCTGGCCTTAAGCATTACGGGTTAGCACTCAACAGGTGGCCCCATATGTGAGAGGTCTTAGCCCTCTGCAGAGGTGCAGTCAGCATATTCTACAACCCTAGCTGACAGGGCTACTCACCGTCCAGCACGGAGATGAACTCCGTTTTATCTGAGTTTACAGTCCAATGCTTTTAAATTATTAATATCAGTTATTGGAGTTTATTATTTTGTTTTTAAGAAAAAAAATAAAATAAAAAGTAATACAAATAAACATCTAAAATCATTAGACACAGGCAAAAAATCATTATTATTTGCCAAATGAACAACATGGATAAAGAAAGGAACACAAGGCTCATTTGATGTAACAATGGGCAGCTTCAACAATGCCGAAACCTGTGAGTTAGTCTGTACATAGATATTAGCAACATTCTAAGAAACTGCAATAAACTTGAAATAGATAAAAATAGAAAACAAATCATAAAAATATTCAAACAAATAAGAATCGAGATATATATTAAAAAACTATAAAAAAATAACTAAAACCAACCAGACAGACTTCCTAGACAAATTAAAAAAAAAATTTAAAAAAATAAAAAAAAATATATATAGAAACTATCCAGAAATCAAAATGACACCCCACTTTATATGTACAACTCCTCCATAATCAAAACAATCCCAAAATTCATCAGTCTAACAACGCAACTGTAGAATAATCATCATACTCACCTTCAAGAAAGGCTGTGACTAGCGTCCAGTCACCAAACAAAAAAAAAAGGCAGTAACTGAATACACTCTGTATCAACTGAGAGGACATGGTCAAGTGTTCAGTATATATGGATACAAATATACACACTAAAACCACCAGCCAATCAAAATGCTGGAAATAGACTTGACCATTCCACAAAGTAGAATAGCCCAAGCTGCTATTTAAGCCACTTACCAAGTTTGGATTCTCTGAAGCTGATCAGTTTACACAAATCTCAACAGTAACAAAAAGTAATAAAACAGGTACCAACCTCTCTTTAAGCTGGCAATAGATTCATCATAATAACCCAATTCTACAAGTGCTTGTCCCATGAAGAAGTGGCCTTTTACCAGACTTCTGTCCATATCAAGGGCCTGTCGACAGTCCTGGATGGCTTGTTCCCATTGTTTCAGCTTCAGATGACACAGTGCACGATTTGTAAAGAATGTTGGACTATTTGGACTTTTTATCTTTGAAAAAAAATAAAATAAAAAGAACAAAAAAATCTAAGTGACATTCATTTCTTTAAAACAGTGGAGCCCAAAGTGGGCAATACAGCTCCCTTAGGGGAGGTGAAAAAAATCGAGGAGAGGGCAGTGCGGAGAGTAGCAGTGCGGAGAGTAGCAGTGTAGCATTAGGAGCAGTTAATAAATAACTTGTTTTTTTTTTTTACAAAATTTAAATGACAAAATATGTCATAAATACGAAGGTAAAGGAACACGTATGCAGTTTATACAGAATAAAACTGACATAAGAATTATAAACGAATGCATAGTTTTGTTACGTAGTCAAAAGTCAGAATGTTTGCTTGATGCCTGTACACAACACGTACATAAAAAATATAGTGTGTTTGTATGTGTGTATGAATGAGGTGCTTCGAATTCACTGGAAAGCCAAGGGAGCACTAGCCTGAAAAAGTTTTGGAACATCTGCTTTAAAACAATGTCATGAATAAAGAAATTGACCCAAACTTAAACCACTATTTTAACAATTTGTATTAAAAAACGATTTTATTATTATTATTTCCTGCTATTGAGATGTCTTGTGTATGCTTATTGCTTGCCTGTACTGCCAAATTGCTTTTATACAGCTATGTTTCTGCTTGTGTAATGCGCAGCTAGACTGTTTTCAACAATATATGCTTAAATACACAAAAAACTTTTTTCTTGAATCTGACCTGTAGAGTAATTACTAGGGTCTACCAGAATTTGAAAATAAAAATAAAACTGTGTTCGGATTTCTAGAGAAAGAGAGGAAAAAGAAATAAGAGCAAACAAAGGTTGAAGTTTGGAGGAGTAGACACACAACGAGGTGCCAGTAACTAGACCAAGGAATGACCCCGGAAGGGGAATTGAAAGTAAAAACAGAAGTTCCAGGTGTTGACCGGAAGTGACAGTGACAGTGACGAGTAACGAGGAAGAAGAAAATCGCCCTATTTTCCTTTCGGCCGTAGCAGGAGTCAGTCAGACAGGCTCCTGGTCCCTTGTGTGCAACAGCATTATAGAAGTTGATACCATGTTAGAAGGTAGAATAATTTAACCGTACCCTCTTCCTCTGTCTCTCTGTAGTATTCCCAGTTGATTTTTTTATTTGAGGTTATTGTTGTTTAATCACATTAGTTATATAGAGCTGTGTAAATGGGGTTCAGAACCGTTTGAATTATGTAAATATCCACAGTGGTTCAAAAGTTATGAGAATTTAAAGCCCCGAAATTGGGGGTACAAATGTGGACATGATTTTGAAAAGAAATTCAGTGATTTCTTCACCATTTCTTTATTTTTGGAGCAATTTTGATACAATTTGGTATTCTTATGTAAAATTGTATGTTCTTTCTGATTATGCACTCAAATTGTATGTATCTCTATGCTTTAACCCATTATTTAGAGAATAAGAGATACAGATAACAGCGATTTTGGGTTTTTTTAAGTTTAACACCCAATTATTAAACATTTTCATTATAATACTGCATGTATATACATGTATAGTATTAACTCAAATAAATAACATCACTTTAAAGAAAAAGAAAACATTTATTGCAAAAACACAGACATAAAATGAGGGTTCAGTTTATTTTATGGTAGGAATTTACAAGGAAAAAGTTAAGGATTACTGACTTTAAAACATAGCTAAAAAAAGTTCAGAAAAAAAAAATAGTAATTTCGTTGTTGCAGAAATTTCCATAAAATACGATAATTATCAAATTTTTTTACGTGTGTATCTTAAAATTGTCATGCCAAAAATTAATGTCAAATATTGGGTAAAACTTGCAAATCATACTCAAAATCCCATGATATTACGGCTAAATTCTGATCAAAATCCCATGATATTACGGCTAAATTCTGATCAAAATCCCATTATATTACAGGGTGACACAGAAAAAAAAAAAACAGAACCCAAATTATTTATTTTCCCATTAAACTAACCCTAACCCCCCCCCCTAGTTAAAATTAATAGTTTTCTTACAAAATTTGTGGGTTCTGTTTTTCCTGGGTTATAGTTTGTTTTGAAATGTACGATTCACGATTGAAAAGTACATTGTACGTTTACGAATTTTGCACAGGTTGATTTTTCAAACGTAAATACATGTATAGTGTATACATATATATATAATATTAATTTAAATATGTAACATCACTTTGAATTTAAAAATACATTTCTAAATGCTTATGTTGAATTACATAAAAGAAATAGATTATCTATTTACATGTTTTCACACAAACCCGGTTTGTTTACATTTCTCGTAATTTCAAGTTTTTTTTTTTCCAAAATTGAAACGGACGTAAAAAATAATTCAATTATTAAAAACACATAAAAGTTAAATATTTAGAAAGATTGTTATTTTATTTTAAAATATATTATAAAATTTAATATATTAAATATTTTAAAAATTGGATGAGAAATAAGCGAATTTAAACTTTATGTGCATAAACAATTCTTAGCTGAGGAAACACGCCTGCTTAGCTGAGGAGTCGTACGCCTGTCGGACAAATAAATTTGAGATTTTTTTTCAAAATACAAATTTTTGAATAAAAAGCCTAAGAACTTAACATTCTTCAAATTTTCAGCTGTTCGACCGAAAATACGGTTTTAACTTGCTGTAAAAAATAATTCAATTGATGAAAACCGATAAAAGTTACATATTTAGAAAGATTACTCTATTCTCTTTCCATCCATATAAATCTTTTTAAGATTGGTTAAGAAATACTCGAGAAATTGCAAATTGAACTGATTAAGGTCACAAATTTGAAAATGTCAGCATTTTTCAGCTAAATGCTTGTAATGCTACTCTCTGTCTTTCCTTCTCTCTCTGAGTAATAATCTGCTGCATCTGTTGAAATAAGCACGTATATACTCTGTATATACTAAAATAAGACTATTTAAAAGACAGAAAACTAGAGGTGATAGAGCAAAACTGTTTATAAATTTGAATTCAGCACACCCAAATTAGTATAAAAAACACCTATTCACATTCTTGCCTCAGACAAAAAATATTTTTTTGTAAAGTAATTTGGGGGAAAAAAAAACATCTATTTTAAAACATGACATTCAATTTTAAGTAGTATTTTTTTTGTTTTTTGTAATTACAACTTTTGAATGATATTATAATGGAGAGTGTGTGTTTTTCTGTCTGTAACCGAAACTATATTACTACTCAAGTTTCGGTTGTTCTATTTTTCAATTATACCCAAATTATTTCAAATTATTTCTTTGCATTCTTATTTAGTTTCATTAGCCTTTCTAATTCAATATATCTTATTACATCAAAACTTAAATACTTGCACCCGGAATGTGCATATATTTGCTACTTAGGCTAATTTAGATGTTCTATCTATGGCAAAACATTATTAGAATTATGGCAAAAAAATAATTATTAGTTAACTAGCTTAAAAGCCA
This sequence comes from Doryteuthis pealeii, assembly GCA_023376005.1. NCBI lineage: Eukaryota > Metazoa > Mollusca > Cephalopoda > Myopsida > Loliginidae > Doryteuthis > Doryteuthis pealeii. Next base: position 49,809,543 of record CM042175.1, read on the forward strand.
ACAAATGCCCTGAAGATGATCTAATTAATAGATTGAAACACTGCAGCGTCAGCCAATAAACTCACCACTTAACCCATTTAAACCTGTGTTTTTCATTTTTCTTAATATTATATATATATATATATATATATATATATATGAGGATAGGAGGGTTGGAGTAAATCCAACAGAATGTGGTAAAGAATAATCTTTTTGTCCACTTTTTCCCTCTATTCTTTACGACATTATATATACTAGTACAAAATAAAAAACGCCCTCCAGGCGATGTAAAAATAGACTTTTGAAACATATTGCCTGAGGGGTGGGAGTAAAAAAATTCAATGTCAACGAGTGTGTAACCTTACTAATTCATTAAAGGATTAAAAAATAAAACAATTTGAAATGTAAACTTTAAATATGTATTAAAATAAAACAAATTATATAGAGATATATAATACCAGTCATGTATTTATTAAAACTTGTTTTAAAAAACAATGAGGACTGTCTAATGTTGCATGTTCAAATTTTGAGTGTATTTATTGAATAAATACATTCAAAATTTGAACATGCCAAATATCGTCATAACATAGAATAAATTCTATTCTGGTTACCTAGACATGGTTAAAGAGTCCAGTCTGCCATGCTATTTACCCATAGCTGGAGGGAGAATTGGATTCATACCTTTCCCAAGGGTATTAGCGCCATGTGAAATTCCAACAGCTTCGTTCAGAAATTGAACTCGGATTGACAAGTCCATTTCCTACGACTTTAACCATTAGACCACACGCCTCCATGAACTTAATCACATAAGTATTCCTAGTAAATACAAATAATTTGCACACAGTTGTATGGTTTCAAGTATTCCTAATCTTATTATAATGGAGATTGTGAGTTTGTCTGTCTGTAACCGAAACTATATTACTATACAAGTCAAAATTTCCTTTGTTATTTACATCACATTCTCCATGATTTTATTTTTATTTAAACCTCAATTATTAATAAAATTGTTTTACATCATTAATACTGTTGACCATATCTACATACAAATAACATGCAATTGTATTTATATATACAACAAAATAGCGGTTTACAGTGTGAACGGAAAGGCTAATTTGCATATTGATCTTAAAAATTTGATTTTAATAAATATAAGCTTAGTATTATTGATTTTTAATTGTTTGGTTTTATCTTAACTCTTAACATCCTATACCACCTCATTCCACCCGTCCAGAAGTCATTCATTTTCCTAATCTACCTCAAATGATAACCTTTCTTTAAATGTGATATTAAACATATTCAGAAGTCTTTGATTTAAGGGAAATAACATGTAACTTTAAATGAAAAGTAATTTTTAGCCATTTTTTGATAAATCCTTATAGGAATAAGGATCTGGACTTGGAAAATTCTCAACAGGATGTTAAGAGTTAATGAATATAAGCAAAAATCTCAGAGATAAATATTAAAAGAAATCCCTTAACAAGAAGAAATAACTGTCATTTTATTCTTTACTTCCTATTTTAACTAAATAGTTAAATTAGGAAAATTTACCAATGAAAGACGGCAGTAATGGAAAATGATGGAAGAGTTAGTTTCAAAGTGGTTCTATTTTTCAATCATACCCCCTCTGTCCCAAATCTTTTTATCTACATTCTTATTCAGTCTCCTTAGCCTTTCTAATTTAATATGATATTTTATTATATTAAAACTTGAATACTTTCACCCGGAGGGTGCATATATTTTCTAGTACAAATAATTTGCAATATTTCAATATTCTTATCTAACTACAGGGATCCATGGATATACCATGGTATGATGATTTGATTATTACGTTTGAAATGTTTACTTCAGAGTTATTACAAATAGTTCAATATGTAAAAAAGATAATCTCAAGTAAAATTTATTCTTTCTTTTTCTCTTTTTTTTTCCCTTATTTTTCTAACTTGATTTATTTATGTCTTTTCTGCTTTTATTGAAACAGATGATAAGTGCTATCACTTCCTATCTCTCACCTTTCTTTCTATATTTGCTTTCTTTTTGCCTATGATGTATAGCATGTTCTTTTTCTTCCCTTTCTTTCCACACAATCACAATGAAATAGTCCATTATTTATCTGAGAGGATGACAGCACATAACATTTAAACACATTGATTAATGCCTTATGAATCAAAATGGAATGGTCCATTATTTATGCCTCATATTTTGGTTTTGGTTTGTTTTGATTTATGGCATATCAACCTCAGTGAGTCATTTAATGCCGATAAAGTTTTCAAATAAATCAATTCTTAATGGATAATACAATTTTTTTTAAATACATTTTTCTATTTAACCCATAGATGGGACCCTAACAGGTACTACCACTCCGGGTCCGAATGGACCAGGGAGCAATGGTGATGAAGGGGTGCTCCACATTCCCCAAACCTCCAAAACTGGAACCTCACCATCAGATAGAGTTTAACGTCATTCCCAGGACATGTAGACCCGCAGCCACCGCCTTCTAGCACCCATATGATGTCTTCGGCCCTGGACCTTACAAGCTAATAGCATTGATCCCAGGGGGCTATCCTCCCTAATAAGGCCTTGTGCCTAACCCATACACGTGGGGTACGTGGTAAATAACTAGTATGTAGACCTGGCCAACACCGGAGATCCAGTGGCTTCGGCCCTGGATCTTACAAGCTAATAGCGTTGATCCCAGCAGGCCATACCTCCAGGCAACACTTGCCCCCTTGATTTAAAGGGCTGGGTTTATTGCCCAGTGTCTGAGACACCCCTCTTGAGGGGGAATGACGGGATCAATGCATTTTTTGCACCTGCTACCCATGAGCTTAAGTTTCTGGGTGGTTCCACATTAATAAGGCCTTATGCCTAACTCATACACGTGATGTACGAGTTAGGCACAACTTATCATGTAGATAAAACCAACAGTATTAATAATGTAGAACAATTTTTATCAATATTTGAGGTTTGAACAAAAATAAAATCATGGAGAATGTGACGTAAATAACTAAGGGAATTGTGACTTGAGTAGTAATATAGTTTACAGAGAGAGAAACACCCAATCTCCATTATAATAAGATTTAACATTTTTGATTTATTCCTTCTTGTTAGGTATTCAAATCTTTTTTTAAACTTATTATTTTATCCATTTAACCAATAGATACGAAACCTAACAAAGCCTACCACTTTGGGTTAGAGTGGACCTGGGAGTAATGGCAATAAAGGGGTACTCTATACTCCCCAGAGCTCCAGTGCTGAAACCTCACTACTAGATGCAGTTTAACGTCATTCCCAGGACACTAAGACCCACAGCCTTCTAGCACATATAATAAAAGAAGGTAGGGGGGTTGCCATAAGAACAATAGGGTCAGGACAATCATATAGGTGCTAGGGCCTGATGTGACCAGCTGACTGATCAGAGAGGGACTCTCCAACTGCCCCAAGAAAGATCCAAAGCGGAGTGTGTCATGGATTGTTCAGCCACCAGGATTACATCCTTAAGCATCATGAATTGACCCCACTAGGAGGGGGTCTTACCCCTCTGTAGAGGTGCAGTCGGTGTATTCTACAGCCCCAGCTGATAGGGCTAATACAGTTATGGTTTCAAGGAACTAATAATCTTTTGTAAACAATTATAGCTTCAAGTAACAATTCTTAATACAAATAATTTGTACAGTTATATGGTATCAGGGTCAGGTTAGCTCAGTCGGTAGAGCGTTCGGCTAGAAACCACAAGGTTCCTAGTTCAATACCGGTCTTCGCCAACTCAGCGTATGAGTAGCACAGGAATCTGTGCGGTAATGTAAGGAGCTGATGGTAGGTGTGGCGCTCCACCTCAGATGCCAAAAAACAATCTCCTTGGTCTAGCGCTATTGAAAAGGGGATAGATTCCCCTCGCTGACTGGCTGATACCGACTTTAGGCCGTCCCGTCGACTTTACTTACATGGTATCAAGTATTCCAATCTAATGAGTTTAGTATCATACTCAAGATACACTCACCTTTCTGCCTGGGGTACTGTTGAGGTGGGGTGGGGGGTGAGAGAAAAAGATTAAGTAATTAAGCGTCAAAGTGTAGTGATGTTGTTATTCCAGAATTGTTGCCATTTTGTATGAAGGAATCTATCAATTTTAGGTTTCAAGTCAGTATATAGAATCTTGAACTTGTCGGGGATCAAATCTAGAGCCGATTTAGCTGCAGAGTCAGATTCAAGTAACAATTCTTAATACAAATAATTTACACACAGTTATATAATGAATAATTTTTGTGCTGCATTATAATTTACAGAGGGGAACATATGTTTCTATGTAAATAAAGTCGTAGGGGTGGCCTAAAGTCGGTATCAGCCAGACAGCGGAGGAGTCTTTTCACAAGCGCTAGACGAAGGAGATTGATTTTGGCATCTGAGGTGGAGCGCCACACCTACCATCAGCTCCTTACTGTACCACACAGATCCCTGTGCTACTCATACACTGAATTGACGAGGGCCGGTATCGAACCCGGAACCTTGCGGTTTCCAGTTGAGCGCTCTACCGACTTTGGCTCATTTACCAAAACTTTTGCCAATTCATTGGAAAAAATAAGGTCTAAAAATAAAAGTTCAGCTTTGGGTTACCCTTACCATGCTTTTAACATTTTAACTTTTACTAAGGATCAGCCTCTGCTTAACACAAGGGATCTTCACTGTAAAATGCTCTCACTTGAAAATGGCCACAAAAATCCTAACAGAAAACCAACCGATTATTGAAATTATTTGCAGCTTAGAATTTAGTGTATAAGAAGAAATGTTATAGAATAAGTATTTAATTAATAATGAAATAAAAGAACAATAAAGACTCTTCAAAGTTTCGGTTGATGAGAAACATCAGAATCCATTGAAAGAGCGACGTAGGGTTGACAAGTTCGAAAATTATAGAAAATACTTGATGCATTTCTTTTTTTATTGTCTGTTTATTGATTTTAACGGCATATCAACCCGTCTGGTGTTATGTCATGCCTAACAGCTAGGAAGTAATATATGTTCTGTATTTATATCTATACTTTTTAGTAATTGGTTTTAACAATGTGTTAGCATTATTGGGGATTAGTTATGTATGTGGCAAATATATGTTCATTATATCTCCAATCATCATATTATTTGTATGATAAAATAGATCTTCATATTGTTTGCATTAAATAACGGTTTCTGATGTGAACAAAAAACCTGCATTCCATGAAAAGTGTTTAACTGTCAAAGGTGTTTAACATGTTTCACATTGTGGTTGTTGTTCTTGTTTGAGTATATAGGAGTGCGTTAGTGTTTAAAATGGAGGCATGTAGTGTAATTGTTGTTTTTTTCCCCCGATATAAGGTGTGTGTCAAATAACCACTTCTACTTATAGACTCGCCGACAACCATGTGGCCAACTTCTTGTCCAATCACTGGCAGTGCTCTGCTGCTGATATTTTTACTTATACTGGCTGTTCTGGTCATACCTACACACATTGCCTTTGAACCTTCGTGGACGACAGAACATAGGATTATATCACTGGACCTTTTGACACTACGTAGGATTACATAACCCAGGACTTATTCACTTACCATATATAAAGAACAGTTTGTATATATGTATGTCCAGAGGAAACTACAAAAATATAACAATCAATGACAAAGTAAATATATATAAACATTCACTATCACCAGAGCTTGTTTTTTGTGCAGAAATTGTTAAGAATTTTAGATATAAGGCGTGTGACAAATGCCCACTTCTACTTATAGACTTGCCGATAACCATGTGACCAACCTATTGGCCAACCACTGACAGTGCTCTGCTGCTGATATTGTATTTATATCGGCTGTTCTGATCTTAGCTACTCACAAATACCTTGAACCTTCGTGGACGACGGAGCATAGGATTATATCACTGGACCTTTTGACACTACGTAGGATTACATAACCCAGGACTTATTCACTTACCAAAGGATTCTATAATTCAGGACTTACTTACTTATTTACTTTAAGTTCTTTACAACTGGCCAAGGATGGTGGCCAGATACTTAACAGTAATGGTTACCGATGTAGGAAATGGACATGGTGAAACAAGTTCAAATTCTTGACGTGGTTGTTTACATTTCATATAGCACTAATAACCTCGGGAAAGGTACAAATCTGTCTATTCTCCCTCCAGCTATGGGTAAATGATAGGACAGACTTTGCTCTTTAATCTCGGTATGGCAACCGGTCTAGAAGGTAAACTGAATTCAAACCTAAGAAGTACTCTTCTCTTTAGTTAAAACTACTTTGAGACTTCCTCCTCCTCTTCCTCCTACAAAAAAAATGGAAGCCCTAATTCCTGGAGTTCTTTTTTTTTTTAAATAGTTGTGAAATTTATGAGCAAATGTTATTGAAGGGTTGGTTGGGTTTTATGGCATGTCAACTCTGGGTGGGTCATTTTATGCTGAAGACATCTTTGTTTCATTCATTCTTGATTGGTACTCAATTTGTTTTAAACACATTTCTTCTATTTAACCTATAGATAGGACCCTAACAGGTACTACCATTCCAGGTCAGAGTGGACCTGGGAGCATTGGTAATGAAGGGGTGCTTCACATTCCCCAGATCTCCAGAACTGGAACCCCACCATCAGATAGTCGTCGTCGGGGCAGCCTAATGTCAGTATCAGCCAGACAGCGAGGGAGTCTATCCCCTTTTCACTAGCGCTAGACCAAGGAGATTATTTTAGCATCTGAAGTGAAGCGCCACACCTACCATCAGCTCCTTACTTTACCGCACAGATCCCTTTGCTACTCATACGCTGAGTTGGCGGGGGCCAGTATCGAACCAAGAACCTTGAGATTCCTAGCCGAACACTCTACCGACTGAGCTAAACCAGATAGATGTAATTCCCAGGACATGAAGACCCTCAGCCACCGTCTTCTAGTACATATATAATAAAAAGGGTTAGGTTTGCCATAAGGGCAATAGGGCTGGGGCAATTATATATGTGCTAGGTACATGACTAGCCAATTGATGGTAGGTGGCCTCTCCGACCGCCCACTTAGCCTAAGTAAGAACTAAAGTGGAGTGTTGCATGTTAAGGACTGCTCAGCCACCTGGCTTCCAGCCTTAAGCATCACAGGTTGGTTTGGTTTGTTTTACGGCATATCAACCTCAGTGGGTCATTTAATGCCGATAAAGTTTTCAAATAAATCAATTCTTAATGGATAATACAATTTTTTTATAAATACATTTTTCTATTTAACCCATAGATGGGACCCTAACAGGTACTACCACTCCGGGTCAGAGTGGACCAGGGAGCAATGGTGATGAAAGGGTGCTCCACATTCCCCAAACTTCCAAAACTGGAACCTCACCATCAGATAGAGTTTAACATCATTCCCAGGACATGTAGACCCACAGCCACCGCCTTCTAGCACCCATATGATAAAAAGGGGTTGGTTAGGGGCAATAGGGTTGGGGCAATCATATAGGTGCTAGGGCTTGACGTGACCAGTCGATTGATCGGAGGGGGCCTCTCCGACCGCCCGTTTAGCCCAAGATAGGGCCAAAGTGGAGTATTGCATGTCATGAACTGCTCATCCACCTAGGCTCTATTCTTAAGCATCATGGGTCGCTACCCACGGCCAACAGGTGGCCCCATTGGGGGAGTCTTACCTCTCTGCAAAGGTGCAGTCGGTGTATTCTCCCACAGGAATGATTATTGAAGAGAATGGCATTTTTTTTTTTTAATTTATGTTTGTTTATCTCTGTTTCTAAAAGGTTGTTTTATTTTTATTTTTTGTTGTTCACGGTACAATGAGACAATTGTGATCTTATTTTTAAAATTGGGGTTTGCTTCAACCCTTTCACTTTCCGAAAGTTAACAAAAACTTGGACACGTAGCTAAAGATAACCTTTTTTTGCTAATGAATGAATTAACTTATTTTATGATAATTGAATTAATGAACATTTAGGGTTGCCATGGTAACAGCCAGAGAGAATGAGGGTGGGGGAGACTTTACAACAACAACAACAAAAAGAACAATAACCACAACAATGTTACACCAGGTCTGAACTTGTCAAAAAAAAAAAAAAAAAAAAAAGAATCGATTAAAAAATAATAGAAATAAAAAAATCTAAGTAGGAAGAGATATTTCTTTTTTTTTTTTTTTTTTTTTAGAAAATGAAGTCGTTAATGTGGCCTGAAGTCGGTATTAGCCAGACAGCGAGGGAGTCTGGCCCCTTTTCACTAGAGCTTGACAAAGAGTTTTTTTTCGCATCTGAGGTGGAGCGCGACACCTACCATCAGCTCCTAACTTTACCGCACAGATCCCTGTGCTACTCATACGCTGAATTGGCAATGGCCGGTATCGAACCAGGAACCTTGTGGTTCCTAGTCGGACATTCTACCAACTGAGCTTTTTAGAAAATAATGAAATTAAATTATCTAAAAATTGATTTGCCGTAAACAAACAATTAGTAATTTGCTTAGTTACTAACTAATGTTTATGAAAATTTTAGATTAAAAGGAAAAAGATCACTAGTATTATTTGGATTGTTCGGACTATTGACCTCATCTTCATTGTTATTTGTACAACATCGGCCGAAACGTTGTACAGATAACAATGAAGATGGGGACAATAGTCCAAACAATCCAAATAATACTAATTATCAATCCTCATCTCAAAAATTCTGAGAAATAGAGAAAGATCACATCACAAAATATGTCAATGTTTTTATTGAAAATTCCTCTTTTGAAAAGTTTTCAAAAGGGGAATTTTGTTTCAGTTTAGCGTAGGTAAGTTTATTTATTCTGAGTTGATATTTATATTTTATTTATTTATTTTGACATAACAGCTGGGGTAGAAAGGAGTTAAAATGTGTTTCGACTTTCTAGTTTAATCGAAAAAATTATATCAGCTTGTTAATGTAAATAATGTTTTTAAGGGATCGAGTATATATATATTTCTTTTTTAAATGATATTATTTTTATTATTATTATTATTATTATATTATTATTATTATTATTCGAAATCTGGACTTGTATTTCGCATACTTTTCTAGAAACTTTGAGCAGGTATTAGAAAAAAATGTTTGTATAAAGTTTTTTTTCTTTAATAAAATACTTTGAAATTTAAAAAATGAATAAATGAAATCGTTATTTTTCTTGAAAGTATAAAAATTAAAATGAATAAATAAAATTTTTAAAAAACAACAAAAAACGTGGAAAATTTGCCCGGAAACTTGTTTTTCTGTAGAACACTAGAATACCTCCACAATCGTGTTTTAACTAAATGTAACTTTTTTTAAAACAAAATAACAATTGCTTATTTAAGTTAAAATAAGGATTTTATTAAAGTGTCCCCATTGTAGTAGTCGTTAAACCGTCGATTACTATTAAAATTCGTGTGAGTCAAACAGTTTTTTGTTTTTGTTTTTTTTTCTTGTAGTTTTCATTCAGACTTCGGACTAGATAGACACAATCTCACTAACTTCCCATGTTAATAAAACATCTTTAAAATATTAAGAATGTTTAAGTGCGTAAAAATCAGACAAAAGTCATTGTTATTAACAACCACCTCACATTGAAAACAAGCTTTCTTTCAAAACTTAATACAAGTGAAAACATGAAGAATATGAAATATCACGTATGTCATTTTTTATAAATATATACTTCGTTATTTAACAGACTTTCTACTCCTGAAAACACACAGTAAAATCTATTAAACACAACCAAAAAAATGTATCTGCAATACGAGGACATGATAATGAATTTATGTTACGACTTAAGTTATTAATAACGAAAAATAAAGAAAAAATAACATAAAAAACAAAAATTCTAAATCTCATGTGTCTTCTTCCGCATTTCCATTTCGACTTACAATTGCTTTTGTATAACAACTTATAGCAGCATCAAACTTCTTCATGGCAAAAAGCCGGTTTCCTTGGTCTTTCAATTCAACCGCCGTCATTTTCGAATATTTTTGTGCAAATTTGGAGCCACGGTGTCGGTTTTAGAAGCGGGATATAAAGTCGAAGTGGGACCTGTATCAAACGTTTCACATGATTTCTAGTCCACAGCCGGCCATGTTTAGACGCATAAACTTTTCTTCCTCTTTTTCAAAAGAACTAAGATCACAGTTACCTCCCTTGTATCGTCTTGCTGGTACCCTTACCTTCAAATTTCTTTTTCTCCCTCCCTCCAAAGAAACAAAACATCGTCTGCTACAGTAAATTTGTTTCACTTCTAGAAAGTCAGATCACACACCTTTTTTTGGACAATTATTTCTTTATTCTGAATGAGCGGAAACTTTCATCAGATATAAAAACCGGAAACAATTTTTGAACTTGTATTATTCATATTTTTCGGACTATTGCCTTAATCTTTATTGTAATAAAGACAATGTTTCAACGGACGTGCCCTCTGGCCTTCTTAATGGGTTTCTTATCAAACTCAGGAACCTTCTTATGCTACTACCTACTACTAATTACTACTACTACTACTATGGATGATGATGATGATGATGATGATAATGATGATGATGATGATGATGATGATGATTTTTTTTAAATTAAAAAAGAGAAAATTTAAAACAATAAAAATTAGAATAAAAAAATTATTGCATATAGTGCTCGGGTGCACTACAATTCATCAAAGGTGCATGTATAGTACTGAATGTCAGTAAAATGAACAGTGTATAGTAGGTATGTGTAGGAATCACAAAGGGGGGTAATAAAACAATTTGAAGATCTTTAGAAATTTTCAAAATATTACCAAAACCTTTAGGAATTGTCCATTTTTAATGAAATGTTCACCAAATTATTCATTAATGACTTAATTTTATAATGAATAGGGTAATCTGAACGTTACATAAATGAGAGTAATCTCCCCTTGTTTGTTTCACTTTGAAGAAGCTTAATAACAATTAAGTTCATTTCAAATAATGTGCAAGCACAATTAAGAACACATTTTATGATATTTTCGTGTTAAAACATGCAGTTGTATTGATTCAAACAAATTTGTATTTTCAGTGCAGATTTACTGTGAAATGAAAATGGCAGACCAAAACATACGGCTTCCTCCAAGTGAAACAAACAAGGGGAGATTACTCTCATTTATGTAACTAATGTTCAGATTACCATGAATAGCTTCTTTTTTTTTTTTTTTAAACTTCAGTTCAGAATGTAGGGAGCGTTTTTTGTTTTCGTAGTTTTAAAAACAATATTTTTCTTTGTAAAAATTTGAATTGATGCAAAAAAAGTATTTTCTCAGATTCAATTGGCCTATTTTTATTCAATTTTATAGTGAATTCTAAGCGTCTGTAAAGTGGCATGTTGAATTTGATATTTAAACTCTAGATCAAGACTTGTTTAATCTATCTAAAAATATTAGTTTGAAAGTGTGCAATTTGGCACAACATATTTTCTGACATTTGCATATGTTTAAAAAATTATTACTAACACTAGCAAATATATGCACCCTCCGGGTGCAAATATTTTAGTTAAATTTTATAATAAAATATCATATTAAATTAGAAAGGCTAATGAAACTGAATAAGAATGTAGATGAAAAGATTTTGAACAGAGGGGGTATGATTGAAAAATAGAACAACTTTGAAACTAACTCTTCCATCATTTTCCGTTACTCCCGTCTTTTATTGGTAAATTTTCCTAATTAAACTGTTTAGTTAAAATAGGAAGTAAAGAATAATATTACAGTTATTTCTTCTTGTTGAGGGATTTCTTTTAAGATTTATTGGAGAGATTTTTGCTCATATTCAATAAGATAAAACCAAACAATTAGAAATCAATAATACTAAGCATATATTTATTAAAATCAATTTTTTAAGATCAATATGCAAATTAGCCTTCCAATTCTCACTGTAAACCTCTATTTTGTTGTATATATAAATACAATTGCTTGTTATTAGTATGTAGATATGGTCAACAGTGTAAGTAATGTAAAACAATTTTATTAATAATTGAAGTTTAAATATAAATAAAATCATGGAGAATGTGATGTAAATAACAAAGGGAATTGTGACTTGAGTAGGGATATAGTTTCGGTTACAGACAGACAAACTCACAATCTCCATTATAATAAGAGTTGTTCTTTTTCTTTATGGAAGACAAAAAGGACATAAGTTATCCCCCTTTTTATTAAAAATAACCAGATTTTTAGTCTAGGACTTGAACAACTGTTCGGTGCGCACACCCATGTTGTGTTTTTATGTTCTTTCTTATGTGTTTTAGTTACACAGTGTAACTTTGTTGTAAAATTTTTTTACACATGTAGGTTTCCATAACTTTGCCTAAATTGTAAATTAATAATTTCCAAAATTGGTGCTGATAGTTATTGTAAAAAAACATTGGAGTTGTCTCCCTTGTACACATACCTAGTGTATAGTCATGATAAATGCTTGTGTGTGTGTGTGTGTGTGAGTGAGTGTGTGTAGGGGGGTACAGGGCTCAACATTAACGCTGTCCCATCGTCCCAGCGATGATAAAAATTACACCCGGGACAATCAATTTGTCATCCGGGACAGTTTGCTGGGGACGGTAAAAATTTTTCCTAAAAGTTAGTACTACATTCCAATAATGGCCGTCCAGTGATTGCCCGAATGCTGACCACAAATTGAGGCTACGGCACCACAGGTCTATTCTGAAAGACATGTAATGAATAATGGTGGAGGGAGATAGTTTAAAAGGACCGAATTATGTACTATTAACCCTACTCAGGGTAACTTAAAGTAAAAAAGTATTTGTTTTTAGCTCAAAACACACTAGGAAATGGATTTTTTGTCCAAATATCCAGAATTATCACTGCTTCAGCTTTTCTTAATGTTTTATTACATGTTATTAAGCTACTGATGACTGACAAGTATAGATGATGCTAATGAATTAAACAAAAATATTTTGATTTCGGGATGGTCCAAACCCCATTTGGAATGGTCCAAAGCCCCTTCGGACGGTTGATAATTTTTGTTCGGTCATGAAGAAAGTTAGTGTCGGGGCCTGGGGGGGGGAGTATCAGGAATAATGTTATCAAATTACAGGAAGTATGGAGGTTTTGCATGATGCAGTATTTCGGTAGCTAACAACAGATGCAGGTAGTTTGTTCCATGCTTCAGCAACTCTGAGTATGAAAAAATGTTTCCGAAAGTCATAGGAACCGTGCTGTTTTTTAACTTTGTAGGTATGCCCATGTGTGTTAGATGTATCGTAATCAAAAAGGTGCTCAAGGTTGCCATTGACAAGATCATGTCATAATCAGGAGCCTTCATGAAACTTTGAACCAAACCTTTTATTTAATCCATTCAGGTAAATTATTATCATTCTGACTGGGTAGAAGTTTTAAAACCTATGTTAAGTATGACCAAACGTTCGCAGTTGGCATTGGGATAGGATGACCTCAATTGGGTCAATGCTGTTACATAATTATTAGATCCCTAATACTTATATAAGGTAGTATAGAAACATAATGGCGATTAGTGCAGCTGATGGCCTTGAGAGTGAGTGACGGCGCTTGACCTCACTCTCACCTTGCCTTCTGGGGGTAAATTGTGAGAACCGGAAGGCATAGAAGACCCTGTCTTCCGGTTTAAGGATAGTAAATAAGTCTCAGTCAGTTAGCAGGTAAGAGCCGAGCCCAATAGGATGTAAGTCGATCTGCGCAGATGTTTGGGGGGAATTTAACAATAAAATAAGATCAAAAGTAAATCGAAGTCTTGTGTTTATTATCTAAAAACTAACAATGACACAGGCTTCTGATAACGAGAAATCCCTAACAGAAAACCAGACCGAAGTCCCCAAGTCAACTCCAGACGCAAGACCTTAGAAGATAGCAGATCCAAGACGCTAGACCAGACCAAGTCAAGATAGATGAAGATATACCAAAGACGATCAGAATACAAAAGACAGCCAAGAAATAGAAGTAAAGAAAGGGTATGCAACAAATGCGTGCTCTGCTTCGAATTTCTGAGTGGGGGATTTTATGCTATATGGTGAGAGAAATCATGCACGTGGTAGCTCAAAGCGAGCATGAACCTGTCTGGCATGCAAAATGAGATCTGGGTGGAGTGTAGCAGACAATTAGGGAGATTGAATTCGCATCCTCCTGATCATGAGTCATGGATTGATGTCAGAAAACCTTGTTGGTGCGTATGCAACTTACTACACTGTGTGGGTATTTGTCTCATACCCCACTTGTATGGACTGGGCACAAGGCCTCGTTTTAACGTGGGCCCACCCACAAGCCGAAGCTCATGGGTGGGAAAGAACAAAAATTGCGTCTTTGCCTGGGGGGATAGCCCCCTGGGATCAACGCTATTATTAAACTCTCGGCAAGTCCAGCGGCCGAAGCTCGCTGGACCCCCGGTATCAACCGGAAAACTGAGTGTGCAATGCGTTTATAAAAAAAAAGAAAAGAAGATACTACACTGTGTGATTGACCCGGATGTGGGATTTTAGTCAGGGCAGTTAATTACTATTTAAGTCCTGCCTTACCACACCAGGACAGTTGCATTTTGATCTTGCTGACGAGGGCACTGATGTATGATGAGGAAGAAGAGGCGAGTATGCGTTGGGGGTAGTTGGTGTGGAATGCCTCCAGTTTCTTCAGGTGTCTGTGATACAACATCCATGACTCGCTTCCGTATAAGAGTATAGATTGGCATATAGATTTATATACAGAGATCTTAGTATTGATGGTGAGATCTCTGTTCATGAACACTCTGTGAGATAGCTTATCAAAAGATGCTGAAGCCAGACCAATCTGCCGAGCTTCTAAAAGGAATGTTAAGTATTCTATGATATTTTTGCCTGTAGTTGGGATTGAACTTGAAAAAGGCCAAAGGATACATCAGCTGAAATGTTGAAAATAACATAATAAAGATGAGGATAACAGTCCAAAAAGTCTAAATGATACAAATTTGCCTAAAAAGTATTTTTGAGAATTTTTATACTAAATATCATTTTTCATTTTGACTATTGACGAATCAATCATGAACCAGACTGTTCTTTTGTTGCTTCTCATGAAACCACACATTAAATAAAAGGATTTATTCTTGCTTACGACCATACAAACTTGGTTGGCTCCCAATTACAACATGAAGCTTCCAGTGTTTGACAAGAAACACTGGCAGAAACGTTGTGTGTATAACAATAAAGATAAGAACAACAGTCAAAAAAATCTAAATAATACAAATTATCAAGCCTCATCTAAAAAAAAAAAATCAGGCAAATAAGTTTCTGTATATAAGTTGTGTATATAACAATAAAGATGAGGACAACAGTCTGAAAAATCTAAATAATACAAATTATCAAGCCTCATCTCAAAAATGCAGACATATAAGCTTCTGTATATAAGTTGTGTATATAACAATAAAGATGAGGACAACAGTCTGAAAAATCTAAATAATACAAATTATCAAGCCTCATCTCAAAAATGCAGACATATAAGCTTCTGTATATAAGTTGTGTATATAACAATAAAGATGAGGACAACAGTCTGAAAAATCTAAATAATCCAAATTATCAAGCCTCATCTAAAAAAGATTCAGGCAAATAAGTTTCTGTATATAAGTTGTGTATATAACAATAAAGATGAGGACAACAGTCTAAAAAAATCTAAATAATACAAATTATCAAGCCCCATCTAAAAAAAGATTCAGGCAAATAATTTTCTGTATATAAATTGTGTATATAACAATAAAGATGAGGACAACAGTCTAAAAAAATCTAAATAATCCAAATTATCAAGCCTCATCTAAAAAAATTCAAACAAATAAGTTTCTGTATATAAATTGTGTATATAACAATAAAGATGAGGACTACAGTCTGAAAAATCTGAATAATACAATAATTTGTATTAAGCTCAAGTCTTATCTAAAAAAAAATCAGACAAATAGTTTTGAACTTGTTTGAAGTTTTATTATTAATTTCAACAAGAATTTCTTTCATCTTATTTCTGTTACTTTTATTGCAACTTTCAGGTTAAAAAAAATGAAGCACTAGTTAAAATTGATAATGATTAAAAATATATGCTTACGATAAACAAGTTCTGTTTTTTAGGAGGAGGAGGGGGAAAGGGGAGGGGGAGATCTCAAAAATAGTTTTGACTAATGAGAAGAAAGCTCCTTTGGTTTGAATTCAGAGTTTTCCTTCTCCTAGACCGGTTGCCATACCATGGTTAAAGAGCGCAGTCCGCCTACTATTTACCCATAACTGGAGGGAGAATAGTTGGATTTGTACCTTTCCCAAGGGTATTAGCTCTATGTGAAATGCGTACAGCCACATCCAGGATTTGAACTCATCTTACCATGTCCATTTCCTATGACACTAACCATTACACCACACTCGTTCAATTGAAAATGCTTTATTTAAGTAAGCTGACCAGCAGAAGTCATTCCAATTTAGCCATAGAACTATGTTAGGTCAGTAAAATATGTTTATTTCTATATGTGGAGTTAAGCTAAGCTTAGTCTGAGCTTGAGTTTTGTTTAACGGCATATCAATCTCTGTGGGTCATTTAATGCCAGAAAAGGTTATTTTGGATTTCAGTCCTTAAAGTAGTGGTTCTGTCGAAGTATTCGGTTATGTTTTGTTATATCTTGTTGAAAAGGTTGCTTTTTTTTATAAAATTTAAAACGTCTTCAGGGTTTGTATTCTTAAAGAGGCCCATCAGGTTTCTTGTTTGATATTATTTGGTGCTGGTGAGTTTGAGGCTGTTGCAATTTAGGAGGATATGTTTGATTGTGAGTTGTACTTTGCATATTGGGCACACTAGGCACACTGGGGCGTCCTCCCTTTTTAAAAGGTGAGAATGGGTGATGTGGGTGTGTCCAATATGCAGTCTGGCGAGTATTACTTCTTCCTTTCTGATCTTTCCGTGGCTTGCCGGCCACTCTCCAATAGCTTCTTGTATCTCATAGAGTTTGTTTTGAGTCTGATTGTCCCATGATTTTTGTCATTTGTCAGATATGAATTTGTTGATGGCTGGTTTTAGATATGTATATGGGAATTTTGATTTGCTCATGTCTGTTAGGAGTGCTTTTTTGTGGCTTTGTCTGCTTTTACATTTCCTTGGATACCAATGTGACTTGGTATCTCTGTACCAGGTCACATCAGTATCAAAGAAGATATAAGTTTAGTATATGGGGCACCTCACATGGTGTAATGGTTAGTAAGCTAGATTCACAGACCATTGTTAGTGAGTTGAATTCTCATTGGGTGCTCCATACTTCTGGCCTTGTGCCACAACTAAGCTAAGAAACTGATACTCAATACATTTTTCTATTTAACCCATAGATGGAACCCTAACAGGTACTACCACTCCAGGTAAGAGTGAATCAGGGAGCAATGATGATGAAGGGCTGCTCCATATTCCCCAGACCTCCAAAACTGGAACCTCACCATCAGATAGAGTTTAACATCATTCCCAGGACATAAAAACCCTCAGCCACCACCTTCTAGCACATATATAATAAAAATAACAGGATACCCCCGTGGAATAAATAAAGGGTTAGGTTCAAAATTTCGTGATGGCTCCCGAATACGACAAGAAAGTTCCCGAGTTCGAAAAGAAGGTTCCCAAGTCCGAGAAGGTTCCCGAGTCTGACAGGAAATACCTGAAGAAGGCCGGGGGCATATCGGCCGAAACATTGTACAAATAACAATGAAGATGGGGACAATAGTCCAAATAATGCAGATAATACTTATCATAATTTGTCGTAATTCTTGTTTAGATATTAAGATGGATATATAGTTTGGAATAGACTGAGATAGATAGATAGATAGATAGATAAACAAACAAAATAATATAGATAGATATGAACATAGATATTTTCGACAAGTAAATGTATTGGAGGGGGGTCGCATCTTTTTTTTGTCGTAATTCTTGTTTATTTAAACTAAAAACAATACATTACACAAACATGAATAAAAGAAAATCTTAGTATTTAAAGTAATATAGATAAATATGAACAAATTGAGATAGATAGATAGATAGATAGATATGGATAGTTTTGAATAGACTGAGCTGGGTCGTTATTTTAATAGTCACCGGGTAGCAATTTTTGAGGCAGGGGACCGGGACGCACTTCCTCATAAATTACCTAAATGGATCATCGCCTTGTATGATAATAACGTATTCTTCAATTGGGAAATGTTTGACGATTAGGTGTGAGTGTTCGCTTGTGCAAATGAATGTGAAGGTTTTGCGAGTAATAATTGAATAAAGGGCATTAACTATGTATACATAGTTACCTCCCCTCATTTACAAATTCATCTAGTAATTTTGAACCATTCTGTGTACGTGCGTGTATGCGCACGCGTGTGCGTGTGCGTGCGTGTGTGTGTGTGTGTGTGTGTCTGTTATAATATTTTTCTATCAGCAAAAATAAATTATTAATTTTGTGATTAAATACTTTTAATCCCAACTAATGATATTGTAGAATACTGATAATTGTTATTCTGTGTTACTTTCACCCTTAGCCAGGATTGAACCTGCAGTCTGGAAATGACTGTTACAGATTGTTAACTATTGGACAGTAGAACAGTCAAACACCTCCTCAGCTTAATGGACTCTTCCTGGCAGTAGTGGCAGTAATTATTTAAGCTGTTATAGTGGGTTCATTAGGGAACTAGTAACTTCATGTTAGGCTTGGCCAGTCAAACCAATTGTTGACTGTCTAACTGACTGACTTCAATAGATATTTTATATAAATTTCCATTGAACTTAAAAATGTAATAACTTTTTTTATTAAACCAATCCTAATTTTTTCAAATCTTTATGGATTGTGAGTAGTCTTTTGTTTAGGACATAAAAATTTACATTTTAAAAATCTGCTAAAAGATCATTAGAATATTATAAATCATATTTTATACACATTTCTCAAGTTTTTTAAACTTAATAAAATTATTTTTATGAAGCAACATTTTTAAGTAGTTACTTTATTGTATAATCTTCAACAGAGGATGTATAGGTCAATAATCATTTATTTATATGATCTTTGGTTTAGTAAATGTCACTAATGGTTTTTCAGTTTCAAATTTTTTTAAATGGTATATATATGTGTGTGTGTGTTATAGTATATTTTTGATCTCCATCTCTCCAATACACGCGGGCATGCCTACAAAGTCAGAAAACAGCACTGTTCACGTGACTTTTGGAAACATTTTTTTACACTCAGAATTGCGGAGACATGGAATAAACTGCCTGCATCTGTTGTAGGCTGCCGGAGCACTGAAACTTTCAAAGCCTCCATGCGTCCTGTAGTCCGCCAACACTATACCTGATGACACTCTCCACATACACATGGACACACATACATGCATATTACTACTATGAACTGTTCATGTTCCTGGCACAACATTACTCTGTGTACCTGACATGAGACTTTGATGAGTTGTGGTGCACCTGAGCACTGTACACAATAAATTACATTACTATATATAAAAAATTAATTGTTTACTCATACAAACTAGTGTGGAATTTACACTAAGAAAACACACACACATAAGAAAAACAAGCACCATAACTACTGGTAATATATTATTATTATTATTATTATTATTATTATTATTATTATATAGGTAAATAATTCTAAAAAGATATTTAAAAGATATTTAATTGATTTTAGACGCCAAAAATTAAATTAAAAAAATTGAAATCTATCAAGATTCTAATTCGATGCACCATTGTAATGACGAGGCAAACTTACCTGACTCGAAACGGTTCCGGTGCATGGCTTGCAAAGAGAAATGTAGCGAAGAAGAAAGGAATGTGGTCGGGGCGGTGTGTCGTGGTGTCCGGTCGGAGTGAGAAATGTCGAAAAGTTGGAAGTGGAGCAGAGAAGACACTTTTATTGGTATTGAAAGGCACTATGGGTAATGGCCCATGGTGCATTGCAACTCCTGTTTTCACTATAAAAGTGGCCCATTTTGGGCAGAGAGGGTGTAGCGATTTTTGCATGCTTTTGTGACACGGCGTTCTGTTTGAAGAAGGAAGGAAAGAAAGAAAGAAAGAAAGAGGAAGGAAAGAAGGCATAGCAGCAGCAGCAGCAGCAGTGGTAGTTGACAAGTGTTAAACAGACTCTGCGAGGAAGTGGCTATAGCGGCTGTTGTGTGTGAACTCAGTCACCTTGACCACCTTGCAACTGCTATTCACACAGAATAGACATAACCATTAACTATAAATAAGTATACCTCTATCAATTTTTTTAATAAAAACTAGTACAAAATAAAAAACGACCTCCGGGCGATGTAAAAATAGATTTTTGAAACATATTGCCCCAGGGGTGGGAGTTAAAAATTCAAAGTTTGTACCCTAAGTAAGTAAAATCATCAAATTCATTAAAGGAGTAAAAAATAAAACAATTTGAAATGTAAACTTTAAATATGTATTAAAATAAAACAAACTATATATAGATATATAATACCAGTCATGTATTTATTAAAACTTGTTTAAAAAAACAATGAGGAGTGTCTAATGTTGCATGTTCAAATTTTGAGTGTATTTATTCTGTTATGAGGATTTTGGGTAATGTGACGTAAGCAGTGACATAGTTTTTGTTACAGACAAAAACCGGAAGCGAATCTCCATTATTAATAGAGTTATAAAAAGTTAGTTTTCTTCTAAATCGAAGATAGCAAGATTTCATTACTTTTAGTGAAACCTTATACTTATTTATATAGTCATAACAGATATTATGTGGTTATTTCCTATAAGTCTAACATAAACAAAGGGGAACCACTCTTGACTGATAAATTATTTATTTATTTTCCCATTAAACTAACCCTAACCCTAACCCTAACTCTAAACCCTAACCCCGTCTTTTTTTTTACCTAGTAAATCAATAAATAAATAATTTATCAGTCAAGAATTCTTTAAATAAGAAAAATAGCACTATATTGGGACCATATGGCCTTTAGGCACCCCTTTTGCAATCTCGATTCTTGGGGACATTTTTTCCAAGTACACTGTCAAAATCCAGTTAATTGTTAACAGATGATTTTAGAGGGTTTTTTTTAATTATAAAACTAACCCCTAAAACTAACCCCTAACAAACAATCGGATTTTGACAGTGTAAATGAGAAAAGTGTCCTTGTGAGTCGAGATCACAGAGGGGGTGCCTAAAGGTCATATGGTCCCTATATTGTATAAAAACATAATAGAATTGAATGTAATGATTTATGTGCTGCAATATGTGTATTTGTATCTTTAATATAAATATAATAATGAAATTTATTGTGTACAGTGCTCAGGTGCACCACAACTCATCAAAGTCTCATGTCAAGTACATAGAATAATGTATTAGTGCCAGGAATATGAATAGTGTACAGTAATAATATACATGTATGTGTACAGTGCTCAGGTGCACCACAACTCATCAAAGTCTCATGTCAAGTACATAGAATAATGTATTAGTGCCAGGAATATGAATAGCGTACAGTAATAATATACATGTATGTGTACAGTGCTCAGGTGCACCACAACTCATCAAAGTCTCATGTCAAGTACATAGAATAATGTATTAGTGCCAGGAATATGAATAGTGTACAGTAATAATATACATGTATGTGTACAGTGCTCAGGTGCACCACAACTCATCAAAGTCTCATGTCAAGTACATATAATAATGTATTAGTGCCAGGAATATAAATAGTGTACAGTAATAATATACATGTATGTGTACAGTGCTCAGGTGCACCACAACTCATCAAAGTCTCATGTCAAGTACATAGAATAATGTATTAGTGTCAGGAATATGAATAGTGTACAGTAATAATATACATGTATGTGTACAGTGCTCAGGTGCACCATAACTCATCAAAGTCTCATGTCAAGTACATAGAATAATGTATTAGTGCCAGGAATATGAATAGTGTACAGTAATAATATACATGTATGTGTACAGTGCACCACAACTCATCAAAGTCTCATGTCAAGTACATAGAATAATGTATTAGTGCCAGGAATATGAATAGTGTACAGTAACAATATACATGTATGTGTATAGTGCTCAGGCGCACCATAACTCATCAAAGTCTCATGTCAAGTACATAGAATAATGTATTAGTGCCAGGAATATGAATAGCGTACAGTAATAATATACATGTATGTGTACAGTGCTCAGGTGCACCACAACTCATCAAAGTCTCATGTCAAGTACATAGAATAATGTATTAGTGCCAGGAATATGAATAGTGTACAGTAATAATATACATGTATGTGTACAGTGCTCAGGTGCACCACAACTCATCAAAGTCTCATGTCAAGTACATATAATAATGTATTAGTGCCAGGAATATAAATAGTGTACAGTAATAATATACATGTATGTGTACAGTGCTCAGGTGCACCACAACTCATCAAAGTCTCATGTCAAGTACATAGAATAATGTATTAGTGCCAGGAATATGAATAGTGTACAGTAATAATATACATGTATGTGTACAGTGCTCAGGTGCACCACAACTCATCAAAGTCTCATGTCAAATACATAGAATAATGTATTAGTGCCAAGAATATGAATAGTGTACAGTAATAATATACATGTATGTGTACAGTGCTCAGGTGCACCATAACTCATCAAAGTCTCATGTCAAGTACATAGAATAATGTATTAGTGCCAGGAATATGAATAGTGTACAGTAATAATATACATGTATGTGTACAGTGCACCATAACTCATCAAAGTCTCATGTCAAGTACATAGAATAATGTATTAGTGCCAGGAATATGAATAGTGTACAGTAATAATATACATGTATGTGTACAGTGCACCACAACTCATCAAAGTCTCATGTCAAGTACATAGAATAATGTATTAGTGCCAGGAATATGAATAGTGTACAGTAACAATATACATGTATGTGTATAGTGCTCAGGCGCACCATAACTCATCAAAGTCTCATGTCAAGTACATAGAATAATGTATTAGTGCCAGGAATATGAATAGTGTACAGTAATAATATACATGTATGTGTACAGTGCTCAGGTGCACCATAACTCATCAAAGTCTCATGTCAAGTACATAGAATAATGTATTAGTGCCAGGAATATGAATAGTGTACAGTAATAATATACATGTATGTGTACAGTGCTCAGGTGCACCACAACTCATCAAAGTCTCATGTCTAGTATACAGAATAATGTATTTGTGTCAGGAACATGAACAGTTTACAGTAGTAATATGCATGTATGTGTGCGTGTGTGTACATATGTGTGTGGAGAGGAGCATCAGGTACAGTGTCGGTGAACTACAGGAAGCATGGAGGCTTTGAAAGATTCAGTGTTTCAGCAGCCTACAACAGACGCGGGTAGCTTATTCCATGCCTCCACATGATTTAATGTTTATTTTTTCATTTGGAAACTAACATGATTTTAGTGAACTTATTAACATAAGAGTATGTGAAGCTCACTTGTACCTCAAACACAAAACAAAAAACTGACCAAGTGACAGCTCATAATTTAGAAAACTTGTAGGTTAGGGCATTCATAATTGAAGGTACCTCTGTATGGTTAAATATGGTTCTGTAAATAGTAGCAGTAGTTAAAGATATTTAAGTACATTTGTTACATAATCTATGCGGTTGCATAAGATTATTGTCGATGGCCCTTTTCATATCACGAGCGGGACTTTCCATGGAATATTACAGAAAGCCCGCTAAATACGTGAAGTCACGTGGGACCTGGTTGGCTCTCAGTTTCAGCTTGGACGTCAGGCAGAGATGATGTCCTGCCTTAACTGGAACTTACCTGCATACGCGCACTATGTTAGTCAGATGTTTAGTTACATGAAATGTTTAGTTAAGTAAATAAAAGCTTAAGAAAATAACACGGTTTTGTGGTTGGTGAATATCTTGGTAACAAGATTGAACTAGAAGAAGAAATGAGTTAAGTGCGACCGACCACCAAGACGCTAAAAGAGATGTTAGAGGAGCCGCTAGAAGACGTAAGATAAAAAAGATGCCAGAAGAAGAATAGAAGTAAGTAAAGAAAGGTATACAACACATTGTATCATCCATTCGGCGACTTGAATGGTTTGTTTGTTTGTTTTGTTTTACGGCATATCAACCTCAGTGGGTCATTTAATGCCGATAAAGTTTTGAAATAAATCAATTCTTAATGGATAATACAATTTTTTTATAAATACATTTTTCTATTTAACCCATAGATAGGACCCTAACAGGTACTACCACTCCAGGTCAGAGTGGACCAGGGAGCAATGGTGATGAAGGGGTGCTCTACATTCCCCAAACCTCCAAAACTGGAACCTCACCATCAGATAGAGTCTAACGTCATTCCCAGGACATGTAGACCCTCAGTCACCACCTTCTAGCACCCATATGATAAAAAGGGGTTGGGGCTTACCATAAGGGCAATAGGGTTCGGAAAATCACATAGGTGCTAGGGCTTGACGTGACTTGAATGGATTGAAAACAAAATATGTAAACAAAAGATGTCAATACTATTTAACCATGCAACATTTCGAACGATTACCATGATCCAATTTCGGATGAGTTACGTCACACAATTTCAAAAGAAAATTAACAGCTAAAAAACGCCAAATCCGTTCACTTCATTTAATTACTTTTTTGTCCTCATATACAACATTTCATCTTTTTCTTCTCCAGACCGTCTTGTTATTACCTTGAAAAAGGGTGAAGGTTCACCCGAAATATCAGAATAGATTAAACCAGGAACAGAGCAACGGTTGAATATATAAAAATTCTGATTTTTGTTCTGTTTTTCTTGTTTTTGTTCTTTATTCCAATGCTTCAAAAGACCAAACAAACAACGTTCACAAGAACATAACACATAATTATATATATATATATATATATATATATATATATATATGAATATGATATAATGAAAAAACAAAAGATGTTTACAACTGCATGGGCTCATCAGGAGAGAAATGGGCAAACCGTTTCAGGGGCCTTCCTCTCGACGGTTTAAAAAGCAACACCGGCCCTTCCTCACTGATATGAGGCCGGTGTTGCTTTTTAAACCGTCGAGAGGAAGGCCCCTGAAACGGTTTGCCATTTCTCTCCTGATGAGCCCATGCAGTTGTAAACATCTTTTGTTTTTTCATTATATCATATTCATACTGTCGGATTAATTTCCATTTTATTTTCACACACATATATATATATATATATATATATATATATATATATATAAAGGTAAAATAATCCAATTGACAGGTAAGTAGGCGATGATTCTATTTGGGATCATCAAAATCTTACTGTACATACTGTATGCTTATGTAGGTGCAAGCTTATAGATTTATACATGGATTTTTATAAATCCCTAAGAGAGCTCAATGTATTATAACTAATAAATTAATTATATACAGAGCAATATTCAACTTTCAAAGAAATTCAAAACATTTACTTGAGTTTAAAGTTTTGTGATACATTATTTGGCATAGATATTGAATAGGTCATTTGGCTATTATAAATTTATTTTGACTATAGACTCAATATGAATCAAGTCTCATCAGATAGCATTTACAAAAGACTGAGAAAACTGAATAGAGAATATATATATATATATATATATATATATATATATATATATATATATATATATATTTCTCAAATGAAAATGTAGATATCCTTTATGCATTCATCCACATGACGAATAAAATTGTTTTTCTTTCTTCTTTTTTTTTTTTCTTAAGGCAAAAGAAGTTTTTCTTTCATTGTCAAATCAGCATCCATTTCCAGCAAAAATATCACAAATAGAAATATTCTTGTTCTAAAATTGTTTGTTAAGGCAAAAGAAGTTTTTCTTTCATTTCCAATTCATGATTCAATTCCAGCAAAAATATCACAAATAAAAATATTCTTGTTTTAAAATTGGTTTTCTTACTTTTTTTTTTTAAGGCGATAAAAGTTTTTATTTTATTTTCAATTCATCATCCAATTCCTGCAAAAATATCACAAATAGAAATATTCTTGTTTTAAAATTGTATTTTTTTTTTTAAGGCGATATGAGTTTTTCTTTCATTTCATAATTCATCATCCATTTCAGAGTTTTTTAAGGCGATAAAAGTTTTTATTTTATTTTCAATTCATCATCCAATTCCTGCAAAAAAATATTACAAATAGAAATATTCTTGTTTTAAAATTTTTTTTTTTTTAAGGCGATATGAGTTTTTCTTTCATTTCCAATTCATCATCCATTTCAGAGTTTTTTAAGGCGATAAAAGTTTTTATCTTATTTTCAATTCATCATCCAATTCCTGCAAAAATATCACAAATAGAAATATTCTTGTTTTAAAATTGTTTTTTTTTTTAAGGCGATATGAGTTTTTCTTTCATTTCCAATTCATCATCCATTTCAGAGTTTTTTAAGGCAATAAAAGTTTTTATTTTATTTTCAATTCATCATCCAATTCCTGCAAAAATATTACAAATAGAAATATTCTTGTTTTAAAATTGTTTTTTTGTAAGGCGATATGAGTTTTTCTTTCATTTCCAATTCATCATCCATTTCAGAGTTTTTTAAGGCGATAAAAGTTTTTATTTTATTTTCAATTTATCATCCAATTCCAGCAAAAATATCACAAATAGAAATATTCTTGTTTTAAAATTGTTTTTTTTTAAGGCGATATGAGTTTTTCTTTCATTTCCAATTCATCATCCATTTCAGAGTTTTTTTAAGGCGATAAAAGTTTTTATTTTATTTTCAATTCATCATCCAATTCCTGCAAAAATATTACAAATAGAAATATTCTTGTTTTAAAATTGTATTTTTTTTAAGGCGATATGAGTTTTTCTTTCATTTCCAATTCATCATCCAATTCCAACAAAAATATCACAAATAAAAATTGTTTTGTTTAAAAATTGGTTTTCTAACTTTCTTTTTTATTTTTTTTAAGGCGATATGAGTTTTTCTTCATTTCCAATTCATCATCCATTTCAGAGTTTTTTAAGGCGATAAAAGTTTTTATTTTATTTTCAATTCATCATCCAATTCCAGCAAAAATATCACAAATAGAAATATTCTTGTTTTAAAATTGTATTTTTTTTTAAGGCGATATGAGTTTTTCTTTCATTTCCAATTCATCATCCAATTCCAACAAAAATATCACAAATAAAAATTGTTTTGTTTAAAAATTGGTTTTCTAACTTTCTTTTTTATTTTTTTTAAGGCGATATGAGTTTTTCTTTCATTTCCAATTCATCATCCATTTCAGAGTTTTTTAAGGCGATAAAAGTTTTTCTTTCATTTCCAATTCATCATCCATTTCAGAGTTTTTTAAGGCGATAAAAGTTTTTCTTTCATTTCCAATTCATCATCCATTTCAGAGTTTTTTAAGGCGATAAAAGTTTTTCTTTCATTTCCAATTCCTCATCCATTTCCAGAGATGATTTTCTATGACAAACTTCTCTGAAATAATCAACAAGATCAACTCGAATGAAAACGTAGATATGCTTTATACATTCAGCCATAGGACGTGGCGTACAGCATTCACCACATTTCTCTATACACCGCGGACAACCAAAAATGCAGAAAGACATTAGGAGCAGTACAAAACTAAGTAGCGCCACTTCAATCAACATGATGTGGGAATCCGTCATACTGGTCACGAATTCCGGCAACCATTTCGAAGAATTATTTGCCAAAGGATTCTCTGTGACTTCCAAGTCACCACTCTCAGCATCTTCATCCTCTCTTGCAATACGATCCTCCACATCATCATCATCATCATCATCAACATCTGGTGAATCATCCAGCAAATATGGTGTCGCACCAATCATCTTCCGGAACGGATCGTCCAGGAAATCTTTTCTGATCGCCTCCGCCTTCTTCCGCATAACCATCCGGGAGAGCCTCTGCGCAATGTCCACCCGTCCTATCTGTTCAATTCGCCTGGCAAAGTCATGGAATGTTTTCCCTCGGCCTTGCTCCCTATCGTAACGGAGCAAGAGTATCAAGCAGGGGGCAGCAGGCTCCTCACTACCAGTGACATTTCCTGGAAGGTCCCAGGTTTGCAGACGAAGATCAGTTGACAGACGACGACACTCTTGATATGTAAGGTGGTCGGAGACATATTGGAGTTCATGAATATTTATATCTATCAATGCAAAGCTGAAAGTGATAAAGAAGAAATCTAGAAAGACAGAACACTTCATGTCAGACTCTGTGGATATCCTGGATCAGGGATCATTTCCAAAATGAGTTTTTGTGCCTGCAAAAGAGCCAAATTAACAACATCCATGAATAAATATTGTCAGAAATTCTAATATATATATATATATATATATATATATATATATATATAAACAAATTTTTGGTACAGATAGATTTATATATAATTTTAAAAAGTATCATACTTTATTGATCAGCAATTTTAAACAAATAAAAAGAAAAGAGAGCGAAAGAAGGAGAAACTTAAGGGCCCTTTCAACCGGTGCTTTTTTCAAAAGTAATGACTGGTAGATCGTTTAAAAATCACACTGTATATATATTGGGTAAAAGAGGGGGATTAGACCATGTATATATATATATATATATATATATATATATATGTGTGTGTGTGTGTGTGTGTGTGTGTGTGTGTGTGTGTGTGTAATATTATAAAAATTGAAAAAACACAAGTTTCATTAATGAATGATGTTTAATAAGTCGACACTGCAGCGTTTTGTTTGTTTAATAAACCTTCCTCAAGGCCTTTGTTGGTTTGAGGAAAAATAAATTATTAATGAAAACAAAAGTCTGAAGGCCCTGAGGAAGGTTTGTTAAACAAACCGAAACACTGCAGCATTGGCTTATTAAACATCCTTCATTAATGAAACTTGTGTTTTTTTTTCAATTTTTATAATATTACATATTGTCGGATTTACTTCTACTTTTTCTTCATGTATATATATATATATTATATAATATATATATATATACAGATGAGAGGTATCGAAAACTTGGTAGTAAGGGATGATTCTATATGTGATTTCTAAGATATACTGTATTATTATTGTATGATCCAGTATGTATAAATACAGTGAATCTTTAAATCACTAAAGAGAGCTCAATGTATAATAAACTTTTTAGATTATATACAAAGCAATATTTATCTTAGAAAGGAAGGAAAAACTCAATTCCATAATAAATTTATTTTGACCAAAATTGGGGCCTTTATAAATCTAAGTTGATTTAATATAGCTTCTCAAAATTTTGTCTCATCAGATGGAAGATCAAGGTAATTTGAATTGCATAACTGAAAAATTTTACTTCTCAAAAAAAAAAAAAAAAAAAAATTTTTTTAACATTGTAAAACTGTCACCATGGCGAGAGGAAGTCAAATGAGAAAAAAGGATACTTTTCAAGGTCTGGTTTCTTAGGGGGATGGTAGTCAGACAAAATCAAACTATGAATTAAACTATTGAATGAGTCTGAAAAAGTATAGAGTAAGGATAAAACAAAAAAATGTATGAAATACAAAATATAAAAATATATAAAGAAATATATTAAAAAATTATATATATATATATATATAAAAAATTAAAAAATTTATATATAAAAAAATATATGATATAAAAAATATTATTACTGCTATATATATATATATATATATATATATATATATATATATTATAATAACAAACTTTTAGTACAACTTATTTAAATAAATAAAGGAAAGAAAATGTTGAATGGATAAAATTAGTTTAATGAAATACCAACATGTGTTTTGGCCGAGAGTTTGTTCATGTAAACATTGTATTCTATTTATTATTATTTTAGATATGTAATAAAATAATAATAATAGACAATTATAAAATATTTAAGTATACAAAGAAAAATGTCCTTCTTTAGGGTAAAGTGTTTGATATTTGAAATATCAAATTTTATTAACTTCACTAGATCAATTTTATCCATTCATCATTTTCTTTCCTTTATTTATTTATCCTTTTAACATATATATATATATATATTATATATATTATATATATATATATATATATATAATAGTAAAGAATAGAGGGAGAAATGTGGACAAAGGAACAAAACTCAGATAAGTATATGTAGGAGATATATTTCGCTGTGCATTGGCTTCATCAGTTGTTTATACTTTTAAATAAACGACTAATGAAGCCGGGCTCAATGCATGGCAAAATATATCTCTTACATATACTTGTCTGAGTTTTGTTCCTTTGTCCACATTTTTCCCTCTATTCTTTACTACATTTTGTCAGATTTACTCCAATCCTCCTATCCTCATATATATATATATATATAAGCCATATCATAAACACACCGTGTGTGTATATACTTCTCATACTGTCGTGTACAAGAAGTCACTATAAGAGGAATACAAACCTACTTCTAAACAAAACAAAAAATCTAAGAAAGTCCGGTTGGTGTAGAGGTTACGATACTCGCCTGTCAGCTTGACAGTCGTTTCGAATCACACACAAGGCAGTCTTCCTATCTATAGCTCTGCTGATGAGGCCTAATAGGCCGAAATGTACATACAGAGATTGATTTTTCTCGATTTGTTTAGCCTTACATTTAAAATAGGTATGCCCACCTAATTGATTAATTATTAATTAATTAACTTTCAAAATTAGGTCCGACTCCAATTAAGCACATATTCTCCCAAAAATTGTCGGCTAAAAAAAGCCATATCATAAACACACCGCGTGTGTATTTACTTCTCACATATATACATATATATATCTTATTATAATGGAGATTGTGTGTTTTTCTGTCTGTAACCGAAACTATATTACTAATCGAGTCACAATTAACATAGTTATTTACATCACATTCTTCATGATTTTATTTATATTTAAACCTCAATTATTAATAAAATTGCTTCACCTTTTTATTAGTGTTGCCCATATCTACATACAAATAACATGCAATTGGATTTATATATACAAAAAATAGCGGTTTGCAGTGTGAACGGGAAGGCTAATTTGCATATTGATATTAAAAATGTGATTTTATTAAATATGTGCTTACTATTATTGATTTCTAACTGTTTGGTTTTATTTTAATGAATATAAGCAAAATATCTTCAATAAATCTTAAATGAAATCCATTGACAAGAAAAAATAAGTGTAATTTTATTCTTTATTTCCTAATTTAACTAAATAGTTAAATTAGAAAAAATAACAATGAAAGATGAGAGTGATGGAAGAGTAAGTTTCAGTTGTTCTATATTTCGATTATACCCCCCTCTGTTTCAAATATTTTTATCTGCATTCTTATTTAATTTCATTAGCCTTTCTAATTTAATATGATATTTTATTGCATTAAAACTTAAATACTTGCACCCGGAGGGTGCATATATTTGCTAGTATATATAACTTTAGGTTTTGTTGTAAACATACAGAAGATTTATTGGATGTTATTAATAGACAATAAATGTCAATGCAACCTTTAAACATGAAAAGATCCCCCCACCCCCTCATCTATACTTAACGCTATAGAGTTTTATCTTTTGATAAATTTATGTGGCATTTTCATTCATCATAAAATTATATGTGCCATTTCCTTTACTTTAGAAACTTTGCAGTATTATATCATATCTACAACTTTGATCTCACAGTGTATGTGTTCTCTTAAAAGGCAGCATATATATATATATATATATATATACTTTGGTGCGGTACCAAGTTTCTTGGTACAAGGTGATTCTAGGTGGGTCCTAATTCTCTACCCGTAGTTTGTTATAGAGTTCAGGTTCCGTATGAGAGCTCAATGTTTAATTATTGTAAACAGAGCAAAGTTATTTGGGAATAAAAAGGCCTTAAATACCATGGGTATCGTGATTATGGACCATTTCCACTCTCGAGTGGAAATGGTCCATAATCACGATACCCATGGTATTTAAGGCCTTTTTATTCCCAAATATATATATATATATATATATATATATATATATATATAAGTTAAAAGAAAGGAAATGAATCCGACAATATGAGTAAGAAAAGGTGGAATGAAAACATCACACAATGCTGTTAAAGAAGAAAACAATTTATAATATAATCATAGCTGATACTGATCAATATTTCGATTTTACAAAAATCATCATCAGAGCTCATTCACTCCCGTAGTTGTTTGGGTCGGAGAGGAAAGTCAAATCAGTTTACAAAACAAAAAACCTTAATACTGTTTTGTAAACTGATTTGACTTTCCTCTCCGACCCAAACAACTACAGGAGTGAATGAGCTCTGATG
This sequence comes from Doryteuthis pealeii, assembly GCA_023376005.1. NCBI lineage: Eukaryota > Metazoa > Mollusca > Cephalopoda > Myopsida > Loliginidae > Doryteuthis > Doryteuthis pealeii. Next base: position 49,841,702 of record CM042175.1, read on the forward strand.
ATGATTTTTGTAAAATCGAAATATTGATCAGTATCAGCTATGATTATATTATAAATTGTTTTCTTCTTTAACAGCATTGTGTGATGTTTTCATTCCACCTTTTCTTACTCATATATATATATATAAATATTTTGAAGGCCAATACAATGCGTATGAAAAATAAAAACAAAAAGATTTTATTTTTGTCTTATCGATTTCGAAGCATGAGCTTCATCATCAGAGTTTATCTTCAGAAATGGACGTGCTTATGTTTTTATTTGTGTGGTTACAATTTCTCTTCTTATTTCTTTTCCTGTCCTTTTTTTTTTTTCTCTTTCTTCTTCTCCTCCTTTTATGAATGAAATGGGCGAATAACTGTAATTTCTTATTTCTCTTTTTTCTTTTTTTTTTAAATAGTTTGTGGAGAACAAATGTTCCTAATATCATCTGTCATCCGGTTTCTCCATAAACTTTTTTTTAAAAATTAAAAAAAGAGAGAGAAATAAGAAATTAATTATTCACCCATTTCATTCATAAAGGAGGAGAAGAAGAAAGAGAAAAAAAAAGGAGAGGAAACAGAAATAAGAAGAGAAATTATAACCACACAAAGAAAAACATAAGTACGTCCATTTCTGATACAAAACTCTGATGATGAAGTTCATGCTTCGAAATCGATAAGACAAAAATAACATCTTTTTGTTTTTATTTTTCATACGCATTGTATTGGCCTTCAAATTATTAATATATTATAACATACTTAACTATGCTTCAAGCAAATTACCAATTGCTTTTATATATACTAGCAAATATATGGACCCTCCAGGTGCAAGTATTTAAGTTTTAATGTAATGAAATATTGTATTAAATTAGAAAGTCTAATAAGAATGCAGATAAAAAGATTTGAAACAGAGTGGGGTTATAATAGAAAAATAGAAATGAAACTTACTCTTCCATCACTCCCGTCTTTCATTGCTGAATTTTACTTATTTAACTATTTAGATAAATTAGGGAATAAAGAATAAAATGACAGTTATTTTTTCTTGTTAATGGATTTCATTTAAGATTCATTGAAGAGATTTTTGCTTATATTCATTAAAATAAAACCAAACAATTAGAAATCAATAATACTAAGCACATATTTAATAAAATCACATTTTTAATATCAATATGCAAATTAGCCTTCCATTCACACTGCAAACCGCTATTTTTTGTATATATAAATACCATTGCATGTTATTTGTATGTAGATATGGTCAACAGTGGCTTCGGCCTCTGGACCATTGATATAATTAACGGCGTCGATCCCAGGGGGCCATCCCCCAGGCAACACCTGCCCCCTTGATTTAAAGGGGCAGGGCTGGGTTTATTGCCCAGTGCCTGAGGCGCCCCCCTTGAGGGGGAATGCTGACGGGATCGACGCAATTTTTCACCTGCCACTCCATGAGCTTCGGCTTGTGGGTGGTCCCACGTTAATAGGGACTTTGTGCCTGACCCGTACAAGTGGGGTACGCGGTAAATACAGTAGATATGGACAACACTAATAATAAGGTGAAGCAATTTTATTAATAATTGAGGTTTAAATATAAATAAAATCATGGAGAATTTGATGTAAATAACTATGCTAATTGTGACTCGATTAGTAATATAGTTTTGGTTACAGACAGAAAAACACACAATCTCCATTATATTAAGATATATATATATATACTAGCAAATATATGCACCCTCCGGGTGCAAGTACTTAAGTTTTAATATAATAAAATATCATATTAAATTAGAAAGGCTAATGAAACTGAATACGAATGCAGATAGAAAGATTTGGAACAGAGGGGGTATGATTGAAAAATAGAACAACTTTGAAACTAACTCTTCCATCATTTTCCCTTACTCCCGTCTTTCACTGGTAAATTTTCCTAATTTAACTATTTAGTTAAAATTGGAAGTAAAGGATAATATTACAGTTATTTCTTCTTATTAATTGATTTCATTTAAGATTTATCCCCGAGATTTTTGCTCATATTCATTAAGATAAAACCAAACAATTAGAAATCAATAATACTAAGCACATATTTATTAAAATCAAATTTTAAAGATCAATATGCAAATTAGCCTTTCCATTCACACTGTAAACCGCTATTTTGATGTATATACAAATACAGTTACCTGTTATTAGTATCTAGATATGGTCAATAGTATTAATGATGTATAACAATTTTATTAATGATAGAAGTTTAGATAAAAATAAAATCATGGAGAATGTGATGTAAATAACTAAGGGAATTATGACTTGAGTAGTGATAGAGTTTCGGTTACAGATAGAAAAACTCACAATCTCCATTATAATAATAAGATATATATATATATATATTTATGAACCCCTCCACATGAGCAGGATGTTATGGGGATTAAAATAAAACTAAAATAAAGTTAAAATTTAAAAAAAACAACAAACTCCCATGAGCCTTCACCGGAAAAACCCTCCGTACATGTGTGAGAAAAAGGACAGACTTCCGCACCACCCCCCACCCACCAAGTTTATATCTTGGCCTTTCGTGTTTAGGCCTGTACTGTG
>CM042175.1:49844352-49851852 GCA_023376005.1 Doryteuthis pealeii
AGTAATCATAGGTTTCGGTTACAGACAGAAAAAAACACAATCTCCATTATAATAAGATTATAAAAAATATCACTTATCTCCCTTTAACCTTTCTTCCTTTAAAAGTAGACAGACCTTTCTCAGTTGGAAGATAAGTATATCAATACACATTGACTTTATATTTTACTAAGCCAATGTTATAAACAAGCATATGGTTGCAAAAGAAAACGGACGAGATGACTGGATTTGATTTCGTTTATTAATAAACAGGAGTTTGTGGATTTAGAAAAGATATTCGCTTTCTTATTCCACTCGGTATTGGTCAGGAGGCGAATGGAAGTAAGTTTGTCCTTGGCCGGATGACTTGGTTGTGTGTGGTTTTCTGATGAGGTGTGGTTTGGTAGGCTGTCAGAGGTCTTTGATCTTGTTCGAAATGTGACGGGTGAATATTCTCCTGGTTACAACTTACAACCAAGCATATCCTTCTAAATTGTAACAGACTTAAACATATCCGCGCAAATTACTATCAAGCTAGAAACCTGAAAGACATCTTCAAGAATACAAACCCTGAAAACATTTTAAATTTTATTAAAAAAAGCAACCTTTTCAACAAAATATAACAGAACATAACCAATTATCTCCATAGAACCGCTACTTTAAAGTCTGAAATCCTTTTTGGCATTAAATGACCCACAGAGGTTGATATGCCGTTAAACAAAACTCAAACTCAAACTCCTGGTACCAGTCTCGGAATCAACTGCTATTCGTGCCTTTTGGTTGACCATTTTATACCTATGTTTGGGATCGAAATCGGCTCTGAAAAACTTTGGGTAGAAAGTTTATGGTCGGTTGAAAAGGGGACTTTTTAAATTGTCTGTTAATCTCATTTTTCAGCCGGAAGCTGCGTGGAGCCTACATGCGCAGAGACATGTTTTATTCATTGTGTTTCTAGCTAATGTCGGGTTCAACATCCCGTTGATGGTACATTTTCTTTAACTAAGTATATGTTTGTTGGATTCTCTTTCCGAGTGTTTTCATTTGTTTTGTGGGTGTATTGAATTATTGAATTTGAGAATCAGCAGAGATATATTCATATTGTATAACCCTAAGCTTAGTAAATAATAACAAACAAAACAAAACAAAAGAAAGAAAGAAAGAAAGGATCTTTCCAGCATAAGGTAAAGGTAGGAGGACATTCACCTGACAATTGCAGCCGCTTGGATTATTCACTCATCATTCATTCATTCATTCAGGGGGGGGGGGTCACGTGACTTTACCTCCTCTGCTGACTGTTCCCAGTAACATATGTTGCTAATTGATTTGCGAAACTACAGACTCGGTCCGCCATCTTTATATCAGTCTATCTCGTTTTAAATTCTGATTATGGCTGGTAGGACAGGAGAGCGTGGTGGTGTACCGGTTAGAGTCGTAGGAAATGGACTCGTCGACCCGAGTTCAAATCCTGGACGAAGCCACAGTTCACATAGCGCTAATACCCTTAGGGAAAGGTATAAATCCAACTATTCTCCCTCCAGCTATGAGTAAATAGTAGGGAAGACTGGGTTCTTTAACCTTGATTAGGCTATGGAAGATGTGTGTGGGCTGTTTGATGTCAATATTCAATAAAAGTATTCAAACATTTAAAGACCATAAATAAATCAAGCACAATGGCATAGAAGACAAAACTCTGGATTAAACAAACAAACAAAATTGTATTAACAGAAGTTACAAAAAAGTAGTATTGAATACTGGGCTAGGTTCCGCCCAAAGTTCTTTTTTTAAAGTTCAAATGTAAAATGTAAGCTGGTATTTCACAGTTCAAAAGTGAGAAAGAAAAGGTGAAAGTTACCTTCAGCAAGTAAGCGAAAAGTTCTTATTAAGGGTGACGTGAATTCCCTTAGGCAGGTGAGATCTTTCTGGTTAGGGTCCGAAAGGCTGGCTTATTTATAGTCCTGGAGAGGATCAGCGAGGCTCCAAAAAGGTCCAGTCGATAAATTTTCTTATTAGGCGGGAACGCCTCTGATTGGTTGAATTTTACGACTTTTATTTTAGATTTTATTTTTACTAAGGTTGTGCGATCCATATGCGCAAACTAATTATTTTTGCCATTCGACTTCCGTCTGTCGAAGTGATAACTTCCGGTTCTCCCACAGAGGCTCGCCACAAGGCAACCAGTCTAGGAATTCAAATCTCCGCTTGGGGTGGTCACTACTAGAATAGGCTCAGACCTACTTAGTGATCAATTTCAATTTTAGAAAAAGATTATTAACAAAAACCTCAGCTCGAGGAAGCAATATTCAACTAACTACCATTCCTCTACAGTATTAATAATAGTTACCCGAAGTTATTGTTTACTAAGAATTGTTATTTTTAGTTACTTGAAACCACATAATTGCTGGAAATAATCAAAACCATATAACGGTGTGCAAATTATTCATATTAAGAATAATTACTTGAAGTTATAATCCTTTACAAATAATTTTTATCAATTACTTGAAACCATATAATTGCTTGAAATTATAAAAACCATATTATTGCTTGAAATAATAAGAAATATATATTTGTCTGTAAAATGTTAATACTAGATAGGTATACTTGAACCATATAAATTGCTTGCAATAAAACGATATAACTGTGTGCAAATTATTTGTATTAAGAATAGTTACCTAACGTTATTGTTTACAAAGGATAGTTATCATTAATTACTTAAAAACATATAATTGCTTGAAATAAAATCATATAACTATGTGCATGTTATTTGTATTAAAATAGTTACCTGAAATTATTGTTTACAAAGGATTGTTATCATTGGTTTGGTTTGGTTTGTTTTACGGCATATCAACCTCAGTCAATAAAGTTTTGAAATAAATTCATTCTTAACGGATACCCATTATTTTATAAACACATTTTTCTATTTAACCCATAGATAGGACCCTAACAGGTGATTGTTATTATTAATTACTTGAAAAAATATAATTTCTTGAAATAAAGCGATATAACTGTGTGCAAATTATTTGTATTAAAATAATTGGTAATAAAGGACTATTTGCTCGTAAATTCCTACCATAAAATAAATTGAACCCCCATTTTATGTTCGTGTTTTTGTATTAAATGTTTTATTTTTCTTGCACCCGTTATGTTACAATACAAAATATATTTTATTTATTTATTTTAATATTCATTTCAATGTGCATATTCTAAAAGTTTTTATTTTGTGAGAATGTTTATTTTAAAGTGGTGGCTCGTTTGTCAATTTAGGCATAAATTGGATCCTCCTTTTATGACTGTGATTTTGTTTTTTCGTCGACGATGATTAAAATCTGACATTTTTATTTTAGAGTACCAAAGCCAAAAAGAAAAGAAATAACAACAACAAAAAGTAATATTCAACTTTTACTCGTAAATTCCTGCTATAAAATTAGGTTTGGGCATTTTATGGTAGGAATTTACGAGTAAAAAGTTGAAGTGTAAAAATGAACCCCCACTTTAAAACTAAGCATTCTCACAAAATAAAAGCTTTTATTTTGCAATCATTGACGAAGGACTTGCAATACTGAGGAGCACCAAGGAACAACCAAAGGATTCTTTATCAAGGATATCCGCTGGACAAGTGCTCTTGCTTGAAGCCTAAAGGATGTCCACTAAAATCGTAACACTTGTTACCTCGTCGGCCGCCATATTCTCTTGTGGGCTCTCCTGTTGTGTTGACTTCTTTCTTGTTCCGGCTGGGTGACTGTGCATTCTTATTTTGATTAATCAACAAGTCTTTGTTGTTTTACTTTAAGTCTTTATTAAGAACAAACCCCAGCTCAAGACCGCTCGATGAGAGCGACATCTCGGTGAGACAAACTTTCGCGTCCGCTTACTCTGAATTTCTGGTCGCATCTGAACTAAAAACTTAAAATTGTCACACGCTTCTAGTGGTGCGTTTCCAGAAAGGTTAAGCAAAGGATATTACCTGCAATAACGTTAACGGTCACGGCTAAGGTAATTTCCCACTCAAGTCCCGTTGTTTTGAATCTAACAAACTCTGATTCAAAATTTATCTAACTACAGTACGTGCATAATTCATAAGCCACCTATGAATTATGTAACAATGGGAGATATCCGTGGTTATGCCTCCTATATTAAATCTTCTACTTACTATTTGAGTAGCTGGCTGGTATTCTACTTTCTTCTGTTTCTTGTGTAACTCTTTATCTTTCTTGTGAGTAGCTGGGGTATTTCTTCTATCTGTTTGGTTCTGGCTTCTTTTGTTCCAGGCGGTTATGCTAAATTCTCTTAACTTCGTGTTCTGGTCTTTTGTTGACTGGTCTGTTAAGGTATCTCGTTATGCCAAGATTGTCATAGTTTTTAGATACAAATTCAAGGCATATAGTTTTTGTGATCATATTTTATTAACTTATGACCGGACCTTAAAACTTAGGATTTCTCAATCGTATGCGGAAGCCAACGCTAAGTGCAACCTTATATTCGGGCGTCTAGCGGCTGACAAACTAAAATACTCTATTCCCGCCATTTGTTTCCTAACCGGAAATCGAAGGTTAAGCTAAGATTACTGCGTGTCAATCACTCCAACGGTTAAGATTTGAATTCAACACCTGAACTCAAATCTGTTTCTACACTAACCGTCGAAAAGCTGACGGTACGCTCATCATTTTATAACATTATGCTTCGTTTAAGCTCCATACGCCGGATGCCCCATACTTTGGGACTTTGTATAACATCCTATCCGTGGCGAACGGGTTGGGTAATAAAAACCTCCCATCGTGGGGTAATGGTTATCAAGCTAGTCTCGCATATCCATTACTACTGAATAACAATTTCTATCCTAGCTGGATACTCCATTGTTGCGACCTTGAGCAACATCCTACTCGTGGAGAATGGGTTGGGCAATAAAAGCGTCCAATCAGTGTGTATTGATTAGCAAGCTCGTCTCGTAGATCATTTACTACTGAATAACAATTTTGATACTCGCTGGATGCTCCATACTTGCGACCTTGTGTCACATCCTACCCGTGGCGGACGGGTTGGGTAAAAAGGGCATCCCATTGGAGTGTAATGGTTAGCAAGCTAGTCTCACATATCCATTACTTCTGAATAACGATTTCGATCCTTGCCAGATGCCCCTTACCCGTGGTGAACGGGTTGGGTAAAAAGGGAATCCCATCGGAGTGTTAGCCAGCTAGTCTCGCAGATCCATTACTTCTGAATAACGATTTTAATCCTCGTCAGATGCCCCTTACCAGTGGTGAACGGGTTGGGTAAAAAGGGAATCCCATCGGAGTATAATGGTTAGCAAGCTAGTCTCGCAGATCCATCACATCTGAATAACGATTTTGACCCTCGCTGGATGCCCCACACTTGCGATCTTGTGTCACATCCTTATCCGTGGCGATCGGGTTAGGTATATACGTATTTTATCGGAAATTGGGTTATCTGCAAGCACCGGAAGCCCGGACAATAGGGGACAGGGGTAAGAACCATGACTCGACAGAACAGATACGGCAGGCACGAGGTAAGACCCAAGAACAGGCCTGACAGGCAAAGGGTGCAGCACTAGCTGAAACTAGCAGAACAACTGAAACACAGCGACTTTACCGGACAACGTAGAGACATTGCAAAGATTAATATAATCAAGATAAGTGTATTTGAATCTCTTGTATTACCTATAAATATATCCCCGCCAGGAGAAATTTCTCTGGCAACTCTGAAAGACAATTACACTACTCTTAAAGACATTTACAAAAGAAATGTATACACTCTAACACATTAATACTAACCCAGAATAAACTGTTAACCCAAATATACACCCTATATTTGCCTTGTACCTTTCCTTTATACAACAGTCTTAAACGTGACTATTTGTCTACTTTATTTCTGTTAACTTCGTTGAAGCCCAGCATTGTTTCTTTTTGACTGTCATATTTGGGTCTGTGGATATTTTTGTGTTGTTTCGTGTTCATTTTCAAGCATACATAGATACATAGATATATAAATATATATAGATACATACATTGTAAAAGCTATGATAGATAGTAATAAAAGGGCTGGTATATAGATAGATAGTTATGAAAATCTATCTATATATCGTCATGTTTTAATGTTTAACTCAATATCTATTTAACCATTTTCATATCTATCTATCTTTATGTTGATCTCTCTCTCTCTCTCTCTCTCTCTCTCTATATATATATATATATATTTATCTATCTATCTCAGCTTTTTAAAATTAGTACATATCTATCGATCTATCTATCTATCCTTTTATATTCATATCTATCTATATATCTATCTAGTTATATATGTATCGCAGCTTTATTAATTATTATCTATCTATCTATTTCAGCATTTTTATTACGATTTATCTATTACTTTTTGTTACTGAGATTGACAGATAGATATTGTAATATATATATATATATATATATATATATATATATATATATATATATATATATATATATATATATATCAGCTTTATTGATTATCTATCTATCTATTTCAGCATTTTTATTACGACTTATCTATTACTTTTTCTTACTGAGATAGATAGATACTGTAAAATACTCTGGACCATTCTTTAAATGGATGGTCGATTTGATTTTACGGCATGTAAACCCTTGTTGGGTAATTTTATGCCGAAGACGTTTTGTTCTATTCATGCTTGGTGGGTATTCAGAATTTTTTTAATCTTAATTTTTTAATTTTTTTAAATTTTTTATGACGTGACCCTCATACTGAAAGGTTTTGAGAGCCTTTGTTTTGAAAGGAGGTATCATTGTATCTTAGTCTATTTTGATTTGTGTCTTCATTTTTCAAAACAGATCTTGACTGTTTTTACGTGTGTACAATGTATTCATCTGTCAATGTGTCAATTGGGTACGCGTATACTTGCGTGTGTATATCTATCTATCTATCTATCTATCTATCTAGCCAGCCCAGTTTGATCCTATCTATCTATCTATCTATCTATCTATCTATCTATCTATCGCAGTTTGCTTTTATCTATGTCTGATTCTGTCTATCTATCTATCTATCTATGGTTAGCTGTTTGCTCATATCTATCTATTTATCTATCTATCTACCTAGTCAGCCCAGTTTGATCCTATCTATCTATCTATCTATCTATCTATCTATCTATCTATCGCAGTTTGCTTTTATCTATGTCTGATTCTATCTATCTATCTATATATCTATCTATCTATGGTTAGCTGTTTGCTCATATCTATCTATTTATCTATCTATCTATCTAGCCAGCCCAGTTTGATCCTATCTATCTATCTATCTATCTATCTATCTATCGCAGTTTGCTTTTATCTATGTCTGATTCTGTCTATCTATCTATCTATCTATCTATCTATCTATATATCTATCTATGGTTAGCTGTTTGCTCATATCTATATTTATCTATCTATCTATCTAGCCAGCCCAGTTTGATCCTATCTATCTATCTATTTATCTATCGCAGTTTGCTTTTATCTATGTCTGATTCTGTCTATCTATCTATCTATCTATCTA
>CM042175.1:49856852-49971852 GCA_023376005.1 Doryteuthis pealeii
AATACGAAACTAACGCTACAGGGCCAAAGTGGAGTGTTGCATATCATCGACAAGGTTCCATCCTTAAGAATCAAGGGTCGCCATCCACGGCGAACAGGTGGTCCCATTGGTGGGGGGGAGTCCTACCCCTCTGCAGAGGTGCAGTCAGTGTATTCTAATGAGTTATCCTCATCCTTATTGTGTATAAACACAACGTTGTGTTTATACATAGTAAAGTGAGGACAATAGTCCGAAATATCAAAATCATGCGGCCTGAATGTTGTTTTTATACACAATAAAGATGAGGACAACAGTCCGAAATATCAAAATCATGCGGCCTGGATGTTGTTTTTATACACAATAAAGATGAGGACAACAGTCCGAAATATCAAACTTATGCGGCCTGAATAGTGAAAAGTCTTGCTACCTCAGTTGATCCCAGTTAAAAGTTATGACTAAACTTTGAAACATCAACACCTATATGGGTTATACTATAATCAAAGGACCGGTTAAGCTCAGTCGGTAGAGCTACCAGTTCGGAATCACAAGGTTCTAGTTCGATACCGGTCCCCACCAACTCAGCACATTAGTAGCACAGGTTGGGTTACGTGTTGAGCTGACGGTAGGTGTGACGCTCCATATGTCCGGTTGATACCGACAATAGGCCACTCCACCAACTTCACTTTTACTGATAACCAAGAACATGAAAATAAGCCATATCTGTTCTTGGATAGCAAAGGAGTCGCTCCCCTTTTCGCCAGCACAGGGAGATTGATTTCTAATGAGGTGGAGCTCCACACCTACCGTGAGGTCCACACTTTACAGTCAATTTTTTTTCTGTTAACTTAAAACTATGATCAACTGAGGTAGCATTTCTCACAGAATTTTCACGTCTCTTTCACACTGGTATGTCCAATGGTAGTATTCCATAGGAGAACACCGCACAGATTAGAGTACCCAATCTGATCCTCTCAGTTGGCGGGGACTGATATCGAACCCAGGACCTTGCGATTCCTAGCTGGGTGCTCTACCGAATCGATTATTATTTGCATCGATTATTAATTTTTTATAAGTGTTTCTTTTATCTTCCTTTTCTTGCTTCATCATCATCATCATCATCATCAAATCGTTCCAACGGCACGGATTATTTTGACTCTCTCTCTCTCTCTCTCTCTCTCTCTCTCTCTCTCTCTCTACATACTCCTTTGGTCTCTATCCCTATCTCTCTCATATACACACATACACTCTCTCTCTCTCTCTCTCTCTCTCTCTCTCTCTCTCTCTCTCTCTCTCTCTCTCTCTCTCTCTCTCTCTCTGACACACACTTGCTCGCTTGGTATTTGTCTCTGTCCCTCTATGTCTCATATACACACATACTGTAATTATCTCTCTCTCTCTCTCTTTCTCTCTCTCTCTCTCTCTCTCTCTGACACACCCACTCCTTTGGTCTCTATCCCTATCTCTCTCATATACACACATACTCTCTCTCTCTCTCTCTCTCTCTATCTATCTATCTATATATATATTCGTCCCACTCTGGCATCACTCTTGATATGTTAACTAGACAGCACTACGACTGATTGTCATGCCCGGCTTTCACCACTCTACAGCTGCATACTACTTAATGATTTTTTTATTATAGTATAACCCATATAGGTGTTGATGTGTCAAATTTTTTCTGTTAACTTTTAACTGAAAACTATTATCAACTGAGATAGCAATTTCTCACAGATTTTTCACGTCTTTTTCCCACTGGTGTGTCCAATGGTAGTATTCCATAGGAGAACATTAGCTTATGAGCTACCCCTTACTTCTCTAACAGTGTCCAGCATGTCTTGTTTGTTTTACTTGAGATGGGAGGTAAGTGGCCGGGTAATTATAACACATGAGCAAATATCAAACTATCTTTTTTGTACAAATAATGTTCAATGTATGTGAAATAATAATAGAAAAAAAAAATTGTCATAGATGCAGTGCCACATCGGGATATTGATTTTGCTATGAAAAAATCAGAAATCATCGATAATTTAAAATTGGTTGACTTTAACTTAAAATTGGTTGACTTTAAAACTTTTTTGATAACATTTTTGCATTCCCCGAGCAAAAGGGATTTATAAACGAATTTTTAGTAGTAGGGAAGCTCTAGAACTCATTTTACAGACAAAAATTGATTACAAAAAGTCGCCATTTTCCCCCCAACCCTACCAAATTTGGAGGGCTAAAAATCGACATAACTCCGCCAATTGGAAGCTCAAATTTTGGGGATCATCTAATGTTAACATGGTCCACACCTGGAAAAATTTCAGAAAAATTGAAGGGGGTGGGTGACAATTTTACTTTTTTTCTGGATGATTTGAAATGGAATTACCCGACCGTACAGTTTCTGTTTCCATGATTTGTCCAAAACAATATTCAGCAACCTTGTATTGTTTACATTTAGCATTCTTTCCAAGCGCATCATTAAAGGCCAAGTGCTGCAACCATACAACAGTACGGACACGGCTACAACTTGGAAGAATTCCAACTGTATTTTATCAGAGAAATCAGATTTCCACATAATCAATAATCTGTCAATATCAATCCATGCCTTTTCGATGCATATATTGACATCGATTTCTGTATGTACTTACTAACCCCACCACACAATCAGGATGTGACACAAGGTCAATTACTTAAGCAGAGTTTAATAGATCTGAATTTAGAGTTTTCCTTTTGTTACGATTTTTGTGGCCATCTTTAGGCTTCAAGCAAGAGCACTCTCCAGCGGAGATCCCTTGTGTTAAGCAACCTTTGGTTGCTCCTTGGTGTCCCTCAGTGTTGGGTATGATCCTTTGGTTGTTCCTTTGTGTCCCTTGATGTTGCAGGTCCGTTCGCCAATATCGAATAACGTGCTGTTAATATCAGCGATTAAATAGTTAACTAACAACGTATTCGTGCTTTTGATTGACTTGGCTGAGTATATAAGTTTAAGTGGTGGATTACAGCACAACTTATATACAGAAAATATCTCAACACCTTCTCCTAGACTAGTTGCTGCACCAAGGTTAACTTATTCCTATCTATCTATCTATCCCAGTCTATTCATATTTATCTAAATTTTAAAATGATGGGAACAACTGGCAATAAACATTTCTCTGGTTTCTAAATATTTTGGAGGCCTTTGATTTGATTTCTAAGTTTTTTTGTGAGACCTTTGATACTCTCGTATCAATCTATCTCAATCTTATTATTACTATCTATCTATCACAATCTACTCATATCTATCTATCTATCTATCTATCTATCTATATCAGTCTAGTCATATCTATCTATCTATCTATCTATTTATCTATCTATATCAGTCTAGTCATATCTATCTATCTATCTATCTATTTATCTATCTATATCAGTCTAGTCATATCTATCTATCTATCTATCTATTTATCTATCTATATCAGTCTAGTCATATCTATCTATCTATCTATCTATTTATCTATCTATATCAGTCTACTCATATCTATCTATCTATCTATCTATCTATTTATCTATCTATATCAGTCTACTCATATCTATCTATCTATCTATCTATTTATCTATCTATATCAGTCTACTCATATCTATCTATCTATCTATCTATTTATCTATTTATCTATCTATATCAGTCTAGTCATATCTATCTATCTATCTATCTATCTATCTATTTATCTATCTATATCAGTCTACTCATATCTATCTATCTATCTATCTATCTATTTATCTATCTATATCAGTCTACTCATATCTATCTATCTATCTATCTATTTATCTATCTATATCAGTCTACTCATATCTATCTATCTATCTATCTATCTATTTATCTATCTATATCAGTCTAGTCATATCTATCTATCTATCTATCTATCTATCTATCTATCTATTTATCTATCTATATCAGTCTACTCATATCTATCTATCTATCTATCTATCTATTTATCTATTTATATCAGTTTACTCATATCTATCTATCTATCTATCTATCTATTTATCTATATATCAGTCTACTCATATCTATCTATCTATCTATCTATTTATCTATCTATATCAGTCTACTCATATCTATCTATCTATCTATCTATTTATCTATCTATATCAGTCTAGTCATATCTATTTAAACTTTAAAATGACTAGCAAATGTATGCACCCTCCGTAGGGTGCAAATATTTAAGTTTTCATGTAATAAAACATTAGATTAATTTAGAAAGGCTAATGAAACTAAATAAGAATGCAGATAAAAAGATTTGAAACTGAGGGTGTATAATCAAAAAATAGAACAACTGAAACTTACTCTTCCCCCACTCCCGTCTTTCATTGCTAAATAATCCTAATTTAACTATTCAGTTAAAATAGGAAGTAAATAATATAATTACTGTTATTTATTCTTGTTAACGGTTTTCTTTTAAGATTTATCCACGAGATTTTTGCTAATATTCATTAAGATAAAATCAAACAATTAGAAATCAGTAATACGAAGCACATATTTATTAAAATCAGATTTTTTATATCAATATGCAAATTAGCCTTCCCATTCTCACTGTAAACCGCTATTTTGTTGTGTATATAAATACAATTGCATGTTATTCTTATGTAGATATTGTCAACAGCATTAATAATGTAAAACAATTTTATTAATAATTGAGGTTTAAATAAAAATAAAATCCTGTAGAATGTGACGTAAATAACTAAGGGAATTGTGACTTGAATAGTAATATAGTTTCGGTTACAGACAGATAAACACACAATCTCCATTATAATAAGATGTGAACGATTGACAATAAACGTTTCTATGATTTCTAAATATTTTGAAGACTATACTTTTGGGATAACCTTCGTATCAAACTATCTCAATCTATTAATTCCTATCTATTTGTCACAATCTGCTCATATGTATGTATGTATGGTATAAGGATTGCTTAAAAAACAACCTTGTAAAAATAAAAATAAATCCTGATAACTGGGAAAAGCTGGCACTGGAGAGAACTGACTGGAGAGTTCATGGGGATGATGGCTGCACCAGTTTTGAGAGTGAAAGAATCGTGCATGAAAACCTAAAGCGTCAACTTCGAAAGGGTTACACCTGTCATATTGGAGAGAACATGGAGGGTTGGAAATGTCTGACATGTGGTCGAGTTGTGTTTTCAAAGGCTGGCTATATCAATCATAGGAAGTCTCACCTGGGTCAATCCATGCAGATTCCAGGAGCAAACAATGTGTCTTGTGTTATCTGTGGCAAGGTCTGTAAGTCGGCTTCTGGTCTTAAGAGACATATGGTGGTGCATAAGCATCAAATTTTATCATCTGATTCATCTGAATAATCTCATTCAACGGGGAAGAAGTCTTTTCAATGTCATATTTGCATCAAACTTTGTAGATCTGCGGCGGGTTTGATGAGTCATTTGAGGGCTCATGCAAGGAAGGGTTCTGGTGGTGGAGTTGTGGGATTGTGAGGGACGGCAATGATCTGTAAAGATTATGCTATTGCCATATCTATCTCAGTCTATTCGTATCTATCTAAACTTTAAAATGATGTGAACAATTGACAATTCACAATAAACGTTTCTATGATTTTTAAATATTTTGAATTACCCACGTATCAGTCTATTCATTCCTATCTATCTGTCACAATCTACTCATCTCTCTCTCTCTCTCTCTCTCTCTCTGTATATATATATATATATATATATATATATATATATATATATATATAATTTAATATACCAAATTTGTTGGTAAATCCTCGCGGTAAGAAAAAAAAACAGCAAATAGTTTGATTGTAAAAATATACTACCAAACATCAACCGGGAAGAAAAACTTTTTGTAAAAAAGAAAAGACCAAGATAATCGTACCAATAAAAATAATCTATTAGTACAATATCTTGGGCCAAAAGAAAAAACAATTTATATGCATATATATATATATATATATATATATATATATATATATATATAAGATATATATATTCATACAAAACCGCCAGGAGACTAAAGCTAATAAGTAAAAAGGGCTCAATACCTAAGTAGAGCAAATAATAAAGATAAATCTAATGAGTCAGACGAACCTACTAAAAGTTTCGCTTAATGCTCTTCAGTAGGTTCATCTGACTCATTATTACTAGCAAATATATGCACCCTACGGGTGCAAGTATTTAAGTTTTAATATAATAAAATATTGTATTAAATTAGAAAGGCTAATGAAACTAAATAAGAATACAGATAAAAAGATTTGAAACAGAGGGAGTATAATAAAAGATTTGAAACAGAGGGAGTATAATAAAAAATAGAACAACTGAAACTTACTCTTCCATCACTCTTGTCTTTCATTGTTGTTTTTCTAATTTAAGTATTTAGTTATAAGAGGAAGTAAAGAATAAAATGACAGTTATTTTTTCTTGTTAATGGATTTCATTTAAGATTCATTGAAGAGATTTTTGCTTATATTCATTAAAATAAAACCAAACAATTAGAAATCAATAATACTAAGCACATATTTATTAAATTCGATTTTTTAATATTAATATGCAAATTAGCCTTCCCGTTCACACTGTAAACCGCTATTTTGTTGTATATATAAATACAGTTGCATGCTATTAGTATGTAGATATGGTTAACAGTATTAATAATGTAAAACAATTTTATTAATAATTGAGGTTTAGATAAAAAATAAAATCATGGAGAATGTGATGTCAATAACTAAGAGAATTGTGACTGGAGTAGGAATATAGTTTCGGTTACAGACAGAAAAACACACAATCTCCATTATAATAAGATATATATATATATATATATATCAGTCTATTCATATCTATCTACACTTTTAAATGATGTGAACAATTGACAACAAACGTTTCTATGATTTCTAAATATTTTGGAGACCTTAATTCCGATAAAACCGAGTTCATGTGCTTCAAAGAGAAAGGAGACATCTCCGCACTTAACGGTAAGCCTCTTAAGCCAGTAGAACAGTTCACATACCTAGGTAGTAATATCTCATCCACAGAAAGCGATGTTAATACACGTATAGGAAAGGCATGGGCGGCCACAAACAGATTATCAATGATATGGAGATCCGATCTCACTGATAAGCTAAAGCGACAATTCTCCCAGGCTGTGGTTATATCAGTACTGCTGTATGGCTGCACCACCTGGATCCTAACAAAGCGCCTTGAGAATAAGCTAGATGGGACCTGCACAAGAATGTTGCGAGCAGTCCTGAACAAGTTGTGGAAGCAGCACCCCACAAAGAAGCCATTATATGGTCACCTGCACCCCCATCTCACAAATGGGTGAGACGGACTAGGCATGCAGGACACTGCTGGAGAAGCGGGGATGAGCTCATAAGCGACGTTCTCCTGTGCAGGCCAACGCATGGACATGCTAACGTAGGACGTCCACTGAGGACCTACATTGACCAACTATGCGAGGATTCGGGATGCTGCACAGAGGACCTCCCAGGGGCCATGAGTAATAGGGAAGGTTGGCGAAAAATTGTCATGGATACCCGTGCTGCTTGCGCGACGTGATGATGATGACCTTTGGGAATACCATCATATATATGAAACTATGAAAACATCTGCATGTTTTTTCTTCAATGGATTATTTATGATTACACACCAATGTATCAGATTTTTAAAAAAATTCTAAAAAGTTATATATAAATAGCTTTTGAAATTTTTTTTTCAATCGTATAGATTGGTGTGTAATCGATAATAATCCGTTGAAAAAAAAAAAAAGTTAAAAACGAAAATTTTACATACGGGGTTCTGAAAGTTCAGGTCCGCCAAATATATTAATGGACAATGTGACGTAAATAACTAAGGAAATTGTAACGTAGTTTAGGTTACAGACAGACATACACATAATCTCCATTATAATAAGACTAGAAGCGGCTATCCAATGTCATCTGGGTAGAGGGGGGACCCTGGTGTATTGATTTGTTTACTTTTGAGATTTACAAATGCTGAACATTTTTAAGTAGAATTTCAATGCTATTTCTATGTATATTTTAATTTTTATATATCTTCTAATTTTGGCACAAAAAGCAAGAACCGGACGCAGTTTAGGATACAGACAGACATACACATAATCTCCATTATGATAAGACTAGAAGCGGCTATCCAATGTCGTCTGGGTAGAGGGGGGACCCTGGTGTATATCAAACTTGAATGATTTGTAATGACATCAGCATGTCAAAATTTGTTTTTCCATTTTGTCACGCACCTTATGTTTACCTTCTATCAATAAACTAAATGACAGTTTGAAAAAGTAATCATTTTAAAAATTAACTAAATTTAGGTTATGTTTGTTATATACCCCTATTATATAATTGGGGTATATAATGGAGGAGAGCCTTCGGGTATATATATATTTACCAAAACCCTCCGCACGAGCAGGATGCGACACAAGGTCAATTTCTTAAGCGGAGTTTAACAGGTTTGAATTCAGAATTTTCCTTCTCCTAGACCGGTTGCCTAACCAAGGTTAAAGAGTCCAGTCTATCCTACTATTTACTCATAGCTGGAGGGAGAGTAGGATTCATACCTTTCCCAAGGGTATTAGCGCTAAGTGAAATGCAATTACCACGTCCAGGATTTGAACTCGGGGCGACGTGTCCATTTTCCATGACTTTAACCATTACACCACGCGCTTCCTTCGGGTATATAGAGAGAGAGAGAGAGAGAGAGAGAGAGAGAGAGAGAGATGAGAGAGAGAGAATGAGAGATGAGAAAGATGAGAGAGAGAGAGAGGAGAGAGATGAGAGATGAAAGATGAGATGAGAGATGAGAGAGAGATGAGAGATGAGAGAGAGAGAGAGATGAGAGATGAGAGAGAGAGAGAGAGAGAGAGAGAATGCGAGATGAGAAAGAGATGTGAGAGGGAGAGGAGAGATGAGAGAGAAAGAGAGAAAGAGAGATAAGAAATGAGAGATGAGAGAGAGATGAGAGAGAAAGAGATGAAAGGGAGTGAGAGAGAGAAAAAGAGAGAATGAGAGAGAGAGAATGAGAGAGAGAGAGAGAGAGAGAGAGAGAGAGAGAATGAGAGAGATGAGAAATGGGAGATGAGAGAGAGAGAGAGAGAATGAGAGATGAGGGATGAGAGAGATGAGATGAAAGAGAGAGAGAGAGAGAGAGAGAGAGAGAGAGAGAGAGAGAGAGAGAAGATGATTATCCTTACTTTATTACTCTTCTTACTGCTTACTGTGCTTGTTGACTCTACCTCTGTCGCCCTTTTATCTGGACCGACTTCTATTAAGGGCTGGTCTTCTTTATTAATTCTTCTTACTGGGCTGGGCTTAACATCTATTAATAATGGAGATTCGCTTCCGGTTTTTGTCTGTAACAAAAATTACGTCACTGCTTACGTTACATTACCCAAAATCGTCATAACATAGAATAAATACACTCAAAATTTAAACATGCAACATTAGGCAGTCCTCATTGTTTTTTAAAACAAGTTTTAATAAATACATGACTGGTATTACATATCTATATATAGTTTGTTTTATTTTAATACATATTTAAAGGTTACATTTCAAATTGTTTTATTTTTTAAATCCTTTAATGAATTTGATGATTTTACTTACTTAGTGTACAAACTCGCTGACATTGAATGTTTTACTCCCACCCCTCAGGCAATATGTTTCAAAAATCTATTTTTACATCGCCCGGGGGGGGGGGGTATTTTGTACTAGTTGTCTAAATATTTTAATGAACAGACACAACTTGGTGTTACTTGATCAAGTTTTATTTCTTAGCCCATATTGGTTCCGCCACAGTGAAAAGGGCCCCGGAGCTGACAAAACGTCTACGCTCCCTGAAAGGTGGGTCGAATCTGCTAAACTAAACTAACTTATTCTCTCGCATCCAATCGCACGCCTTTTAAGAGGTCAAAGGTTATAACCGTCATCGTCACCGGTAATTTTTCATGAGGCTCTGTTATTTTTAATCTAATTTCTAGCTACAGATACGTTCACAATTTATGATTTGCGATTAACATTTTTATATTTTCAGTAATATTGTCAAGACAAAGATTATTTTGATACTGCAAAGTAAACTATATTTTTGCTATAAAATGAAGCGCCCAATATCGAAAAAGGTGTGGTATTGTTTCTTGTTGGTGGCAGAATTACAGTTGAATTCCTGTCGAGTAGGTGTAGTAGTTAAGTGAGTAGACGAGCACTACTAAATAGTAGCAGAAAAAAAGAAAAGAAAAGAAAAAAAAAGATACTCTACAAATTATAAAGAGCTCTAACATTTAATCAGTAGTCAACGTATCTGAACTTTCAGAATAATAATCGACATTGGCTTTTGTTAAAAATTAACCTTTTATATATACTAGCAAATATATGCACCCTCCGGGTGCAAGTATTTAAGTTTTAATGTAATGAAATATCGTATTTTATTAGAGGCAGACAAAAAGTTATGTAACAGAGAGGGGGTATAATAGAAAAATAGAAATGAAACTTACTCTTCCATCACTCCCGTCTTTCATTGCTGAATTTTACTTATTTAACTATTTAGTTAAATTAGGAAATAAAGAATAAAATGACAGTTATTTTTTCTTGTTAATGGATTTCATTTAAGATTCATTGAAGAGATTTTTGCTTATATTCATTAAAATAAAACCAAACAATTAGAAATCAATAATACTAAGTACATATTTAATAAAATCACATTTTAATATCAATATGCAAATTAGCCTTCCCATTCACACTGCAAACCACTATTTTTTGTATATATAAATACAATTGCATGTTATTTGTATGTTGATATGGTCTACAGTGGCTTCGGACCATTGATATAATTAACAGCGTCGATCCCAGGGGGCCATCCCCCCAGGCAACACCTGCCCCCTCGATTTAAAGGGGCAGGGCTGGGTTTATTGCCCAGTGCCTGAGGCGCACCCCTTGAGGGGGAATGCCGACGGGATCGACGCAATTTTTCACCTGCCACCCCATGAGTCTCGGCTTGTGGGTGGTCCCACGTTAATAGGGACTTTGTGCCTGACCCGTACAAGTGGGGTACGTGGAAAATATCATGTAGATATGGACAACACTAATAAAAAGGCGAAGCAATTTTATTGATAATTGAGGTTTAAATATAAATAAAATCATGGAGAATGTGATGTAAATAACTATATTAATTGTGACTCCGTTGGTAATATAGTTTCGGTTACAGACAGAAAAACACACAATCTCCATTATAATAAGATAAAAAAATAAAAGTATAAAGAAAATGAAATATCAAATTTCTCTAGGAAGAGAGGGAGGTTAAAAGGTAGGCAATTAAATTCGGATGAAGACGACAACAACAATTGAAGATGAAAACATATATTCAGAAAGGTACAAATTGCAAACTTAATGGCGTTTGCTGCCAGACTTATCTGCCGAGTTCTTTGAGGTTTTGTGAGTGATCAGATTTAGACGTCTTGTGGTTACCTGCTCAACACTATAAGTGACTTAGTCATGGAATTCAATTTAGGCGCCAACGTACGATATTGGCTGATTCGAACCCTGGTGCCAAGGACACATAATTAATCCTTAATTTTTCCAATGATAATTTTAATATTAAAAAAATTATTTGAATAGGCTGATTTAGCTCGGTCGCTAGAGCATGTAGCATAGCAGGACTATTTGAAAAAAGTAATGACGTGTTAATAGTCTATTATTATATGAAAGTTGAACGAATCAATTTTTGTTTCTAAAAGCTTTTTCCTATTTAGTTTTATGACACAAAATTTATACTAAAATATTCCTTGCTTTTAGTTATTTTTTAAAAAAATCTATTTTAATTGGTTCATTTTAATTGGAAGTATATCATCTTTTTTGTTTTCGGGCATATTTTCTCAGGTTAAAAGGTAGGCAATTAAATTCGGATGAAGAAGATAACAACAATTGAAGATAAAAATATATATTCAGAAAGGTCCAAATTGCAAACTTAATGGTGTTTGCTGCCAGTCTTATCTGCTGTGGTTTTGCAAACGACTGGATTTAGACGTCTTGTTGCTATCTGCTCAACACTATAAGTGACTTGGTCATGGAATTCAATTTAGGCGCCAACGTACGAAATTGGCTGATTCAGTCCTTGGTGCCAAGGACAGATAATTAATCCCTAATTTTCCAATAAGTAGGCGGAGCTTAGACATCGCCTGATCTTTATACAAATACTATACAAGAAAACGAAATATTACATCTAATTATAATGGAGATTATGTGACTGTCTGTCTGTAACCGAAACTATGTTACCACCAACGCAACAATTTCAATATTTATTTACGTTGTATTCTCAATGGTTATTAAATAATCATTATTTAATCTTAATTAGTATTAGCATCGTATCTTATTTATTAACACTGTTTCTATTAAGGTCTAGCTAAGATAGATTTGCCTAAAAAAAGCACATAGTATTAATGTGTTTAAAATCCCGCAATGTGTGTTATATCTTATTATAATGGAGATTGTGGGTTTGTCTGTCTGTAACCGAAACTATATTACTATACAAGTCACAATTCCTTTAGTTATTTACATCACATTCTCCATGATTTTATTTCTATTTAAACCTCAATTATTAATAAAATTGTTGTACATTACTTACACTGTTGACCATATCTACATACTAATAACATGCAATTGTGTTTATATATACAACAAAATAGAAGTTTACAGTATGAATGGAAAGGCTAATTTGCATATTGATCTTAAAAAATCGAATTTAATAAATATATGCTTAGTATTATTGATTTCTAATTGTTTGGTTTTATCTTATTGAATATGAGCAAAAATCTCGGGGATAAATCTTAAAAGAAATCCCTTAACAAGAAGAAATAACTGTAATATTATTCTTTACTTCCTATTTTAACTAAACAGTTTAATTAGGAAAATTTACCAATGAAAGACGGGAGTAACGGAAAATGATGGAAGAGTTAGTTTCAAAGTTGTTCTATTTTTCAATCATACCCCTTCTGTTCAAAATCTTTTTATCTACATTCTTATTCAGTTTCATTAGCCTTTCTAATTTAATATCATATTTTATTATAAAATTTAACTAAAATACTTGCACCCGGAGGGTGCATATATTTGCTAGTATCATTAAAGAATAAATGTTTACATAGTATACAGTATGAATAATTTGCATACTGGTTTTAACCGTGTTTAATAAATAATTACTTAGTGTTATCGATTTCTAATATTATTATTTTATTCTCAGACCTATTTAAATCAATCCTATGTATAATTTTATATTGAAATGAATTAGAATAAAACTAAAAAAAAGTAAAAATAAGTGTAATCTTTTTTGTGTTCTTATTTAATTTTATTAGTCTTCCTATTTTTGCTTCACTTGATGTAACAAGACTAAAGGGATTTTAGGAACACTGGCGAGTGAGACTGCTGTCTGGGGCTGTAGAATACGATGACTGCACCTCTGCGGAGGAGTAAAATCTCCCCCCCCCCGTGGGGCCACCTGTTGACTGTAAGTGGCGATCCACAATGCTTAAGGACGGAATCCTGTTGGCTGAGCAGTCCATGATACGCAACATTCCACTTTAGCCCTTACTTGGTGATAGGAGAGGCCCCTTCCGATCAATCAGCTGGTCACGCCAAGCCCTAGCACTAATACGATTGTTCCGACCGTATTGGTCTTATGGTAAGCCATTAATCCTTTTTATCATATATGTGGTAGAAGGCGGTGGCTGAAGCTCTTAGTGTCCTGGGTAAGACGTTAAACTGCACCTAGTGGTGAGGTTCCAATTCTGGAGTTCGGGGAATGTGGAGTATATCTTCGTTGCCATTACACCCAGGTCCACTCTGACCCGGAGTGATAGCATCTATTAGTGTTCCATTTATGGGTTAGATAGAAAAAAATGAGTTTAAAAATGTATTTAAACATTGAGTTTAAAAAAAATTAACACCCATTAAGAATGAATAAAACAAAACATTTTCAGCATAAAATAACCCGACTCGGGTTGACATGACGTAAAATCCAACCAACCAACCAAAACACGTCAAAAATAGTCACAAAAGCAAAGTTTGGTTTTTGTTTTAGTTTTGTTTTGTTTTGTTTTACGGCATATCAACCTCAGTGGGTCATTTAATGCCGATAAAGTTTTGAACTAAATCAATTCTTAATGGATAATACAATTTTTTTATAAATACATTTTTCTATTTAACCCATAGATGGGCGGGGGAGAAACCTGGTTGGTTTGTTTTGTTTTACGGCATATCAACCTCAGTGGGTCATTTAATACCGATAAAGTTTTGAACTAAATCAATTCTTAATGGATAATACAATTTTTATAAATACATTTTCTATTTAACCCATAGATGGGCGGGGGAGAAACCTGGTTGGTTTGTTTTGTTTTACGGCATATCAACCTCAGTGGGTCATTTAATGCCGATTAAGTTTTGAAATAAATCAATTCTTAATGGATAATACAATTTTTTTATAAATACATTTTTCTATTTAACCCATAGATGGGCGGGGGAGAAACCTGGTTGGTTTGTTTTGTTTTACGGCATATCAACCTCAGTGGGTCATTTAATACCGATAAAGTTTTGAAATAAATCAATTCTTAATGGATAATACAATTTTTTTATAAATACATTTTTCTATTTAACCCATAGATGGGCGGGGGAGAAACCTGGTTGGTTTGTTTTGTTTTACGGCATATCAACCTCAGTGGGTCATTTAATACCGATAAAGTTTTGAAATAAATCAATTCTTAATGGATAATACAATTTTTTTATAAATACATTTTTCTATTTAACCCATAGATGGGCGGGGGAGAAACCTGGTTGGTTTGTTTTGTTTTACGGCATATCAACCTCAGTGGGTCATTTAATACCGATAAAGTTTTGAAATAAATCAATTCTTAATGGATAATACAATTTTTTTTAAATACATTTTTCTATTTAACCCATAGATGGGCGGGGGAGAAAACCTGGTTGGTTTGTTTTGTTTTACGGCATATCAACCTCAGTGGGTCATTTAATGCCGATTAAGTTTTGAAATAAATCAATTCTTAATGGATAATACAATTTTTTTATAAATACATTTTTCTATTTAACCATAGATGGGCGGGGGAGAAACCTGGTTGGTTTGTTTTGTTTTACGGCATATCAACCTCAGTGGGTCATTTAATGCCGATTAAGTTTTGAAATAAATCAATTCTTAATGGATAATACAATTTTTTATAAATACATTTTTCTATTTAACCCATAGATGGGCGGGGGAGAAACCTGGTTGGTTTGTTTTGTTTTACGGCATATCAACCTCAGTGGGTCATTTAATACCGATAAAGTTTTGAACTAAATCAATTCTTAATGGATAATACAATTTTTTTATAAATACATTTTTCTATTTAACCCATAGATGGGCGGGGGAGAAACCTGGTTGGTTTGTTTTGTTTTACGGCATATCAACCTCAGTGGGTCATTTAATGCCGATAAGTTTTGAAATAAATCAATTCTTAATGGATAATACAATTTTTTTATAAATACATTTTTCTATTTAACCATAGATGGGCGGGGGAGAAACCTGGTTGGTTTGTTTTGTTTTACGGCATATCAACCTCAGTGGGTCATTTAATACCGATAAAGTTTTGAAATAAATCAATTCTTAATGGATAATACAATTTTTTTATAAATACATTTTTCTATTTAACCCATAGATGGGCGGGGGAGAAACCTGGTTGGTTTGTTTTGTTTTACGGCATATCAACCTCAGTGGGTCATTTAATACCGATAAAGTTTTGAAATAAATCAATTCTTAATGGATAATACAATTTTTTTATAAATACATTTTTCTATTTAACCCATAGATGGGCGGGGGAGAAACCTGGTTGGTTTGTTTTGTTTTACGGCATATCAACCTCAGTGGGTCATTTAATACCGATAAAGTTTTGAACTAAATCAATTCTTAATGGATAATACAATTTTTTTATAAATACATTTTTCTATTTAACCCATAGATGGGCGGGGGAGAAACCTGGTTGGTTTGTTTTGTTTTACGGCATATCAACCTCAGTGGGTCATTTAATACCGATAAAGTTTTGAACTAAATCAATTCTTAATGGATAATACAATTTTTTTATAAATACATTTTTCTATTTAACCCATAGATGGGCGGGGGAGAAACCTGGTTGGTTTGTTTTGTTTTACGGCATATCAACCTCAGTGGGTCATTTAATACCGATAAAGTTTTGAACTAAATCAATTCTTAATGGATAATACAATTTTTTATAAATACATTTTTCTATTTAACCCATAGATGGGCGGGGGAGAAACCTGGTTGGTTTGTTTTTGTTTTACGGCATATCAACCTCAGTGGGTCATTTAATACCGATAAAGTTTTGAAATAAATCAATTCTTAATGGATAATACAATTTTTTTATAAATACATTTTTCTATTTAACCCATAGATGGGCGGGGGAGAAACCTGGTTGGTTTGTTTTGTTTTACGGCATATCAACCTCAGTGGGTCATTTAATACCGATAAAGTTTTGAACTAAATCAATTCTTAATGGATAATACAATTTTTTTATAAATACATTTTTCTATTTAACCCATAGATGGGCGGGGGAGAAACCTGGTTGGTTTGTTTTGTTTTACGGCATATCAACCTCAGTGGGTCATTTAATACCGATAAAGTTTTGAAATAAATCAATTCTTAATGGATAATACAATTTTTTTATAAATACATTTTCTATTTAACTCATAGATGGGCGGGGGAGAAACCTGGTTGGTTTGTTTTGTTTTACGGCATATCAACCTCAGTGGGTCATTTAATGCCGATAAAGTTTTGAACTAAATCAATTCTTAATGGATAATACAATTTTTTTATAAATACATTTTTCTATTTAACCCATAGATGGGCGGGGGAGAAACCTGGTTGGTTTGTTTTGTTTTACGGCATATCAACCTCAGTGGGTCATTTAATACCGATAAAGTTTTGAACTAAATCAATTCTTAATGGATAATACAATTTTTTTATAAATACATTTTTCTATTTAACCCATAGATGGGCGGGGGAGAAACCTGGTTGGTTTGTTTTGTTTTACGGCATATCAACCTCAGTGGGTCATTTAATGCCGATAAAGTTTTGAACTAAATCAATTCTTAATGGATAATACAATTTTTTTATAAATACATTTTTCTATTTAACCCATAGATGGGCGGGGGAGAAACCTGGTTGGTTTGTTTTGTTTTACGGCATATCAACCTCAGTGGGTCATTTAATACCGATAAAGTTTTGAAATAAATCAATTCTTAATGGATAATACAATTTTTTTATAAATACATTTTTCTATTTAACTCATAGATGGGCGGGGGAGAAACCTGGTTGGTTTGTTTTGTTTTACGGCATATCAACCTCAGTGGGTCATTTAATACCGATAAAGTTTTGAACTAAATCAATTCTTAATGGATAATACAATTTTTTATAAATACATTTTTCTATTTAACCCATAGATGGGCGGGGGAGAAACCTGGTTGGTTTGTTTTGTTTTACGGCATATCAACCTCAGTGGGTCATTTAATACCGATAAAGTTTTGAAATAAATCAATTCTTAATGGATAATACAATTTTTTTTATAAATACATTTTTCTATTTAACTCATAGATGGGCGGGGAGAAACCTGGTTGGTTTGTTTTGTTTTACGGCATATCAACCTCAGTGGGTCATTTAATACCGATAAAGTTTTGAACTAAATCAATTCTTAATGGATAATACAATTTTTTTATAAATACATTTTTCTATTTAACCCATAGATGGGCGGGGGAGAAACCTGGTTGGTTTGTTTTATTTTACGGCATATCAACCTCAGTGGGTCATTTAATACCGATAAAGTTTTGAACTAAATCAATTCTTAATGGATAATACAATTTTTTTATAATACATTTTTCTATTTAACCCATAGATGGGCGGGGGAGAAACCTGGTTGGTTTGTTTTGTTTTACGGCATATCAACCTCAGTGGGTCATTTAATACCGATAAAGTTTTGAACTAAATCAATTCTTAATGGATAATACAATTTTTTTATAAATACATTTTTCTATTTAACCCATAGATGGGCGGGGAGAAACCTGGTTGGTTTGTTTTGTTTTACGGCATATCAACCTCAGTGGGTCATTTAATGCCGATAAAGTTTTGAACTAAATCAATTCTTAATGGATAATACAATTTTTTTTATAAATACATTTTTCTATTTAACCCATAGATGGGCGGGGGAGAAACCTGGTTGGTTTGTTTTGTTTTACGGCATATCAACCTCAGTGGGTCATTTAATACCGATAAAGTTTTGAAATAAATCAATTCTTAATGGATAATACAATTTTTTTATAAATACATTTTTCTATTTAACCCATAGATGGGCGGGGGAGAAACCTGGTTGGTTTGTTTTGTTTTTACGGCATATCAAACTCAGTGGGTCATTTAATGCCGATAAAGTTTTGAAATAAATCAATTCTTAATGGATAATACAATTTTTTTATAAATACATTTTTCTATTTAACCCATAGATGGGCGGGGGAGAAACCTGGTTGGTTTGTTTTGTTTTACGGCATATCAACCTCAGTGGGTCATTTAATACCGATAAAGTTTTGAAATAAATCAATTCTTAATGGATAATACAATTTTTTTATAAATACATTTTTC
Source organism: Doryteuthis pealeii (assembly GCA_023376005.1). NCBI lineage: Eukaryota > Metazoa > Mollusca > Cephalopoda > Myopsida > Loliginidae > Doryteuthis > Doryteuthis pealeii. The sequence continues at coordinate 49,875,494 of CM042175.1, forward strand.
TATTTAACCCATAGATGGGCGGGGAGAAACCTGGTTGGTTTGTTTTGTTTTACGGCATATCAACCTCAGTGGGTCATTTAATGCCGATAAAGTTTTGAACTAAATCAATTCTTAATGGATAATACAATTTTTTTATAAATACATTTTTCTATTTAACCCATAGATGGGCGGGGGAGAAACCTGGTTGGTTTGTTTTGTTTTACGGCATATCAACCTCAGTGGGTCATTTAATACCGATAAAGTTTTGAAATAAATCAATTCTTAATGGATAATACAATTTTTTTATAAATACATTTTTCTATTTAACTCATAGATGGGCGGGGGAGAAACCTGGTTGGTTTGTTTTGTTTTACGGCATATCAAACTCAGTGGGTCATTTAATGCCGATAAAGTTTTGAAATAAATCAATTCTTAATGGATAATACAATTTTTTTATAAATACATTTTTCTATTTAACCCATAGATGGGAATTTTTGTTTTAGCTTTTCCATTTACTTTAGGTAATAATTTATATAAAAATAACTCTTTCTGGCCGGGAACAAGAAGCTTTTTTCTTTAATTGTTACATCATGCTATATTTGCAGGATTATAGACCTTTAGGAGTGTCCTTTTTAAATGTCTCCAGTGATAATGTCAATTTTCAAAATAAACATTTCTAGAATAATTAATTACCATTTTTTTCTTCTTGGAATGCCATGCATATTAAATGAAACCCTGCAGGGTTTAAGTGTGTCATATCTCCATTATTAACTAGACCATATATATATATATATATATATATATATATATATATATATATATATATATATATATATATATATATATATATATAAAGCGTTTTTCAAAGGACAGAATTATATTCCCGAATCTTTTTATGATCATCCATATATATTGTAGGGTCATTCATATTGTTGAAAATGTTCTTCTTTATATTAACTCTTTTCAAAAGACAAGATTATATAATAGATATATAATAGATTAACTTACATATATAATAGATATATAATAGATTATATAATAGATAAATAAGATAAAATGAAAAATAATTAGCCTACTTGTGAAATTTGTGAAAAAAATATGACCCAAAAATTTTGAAGAATTTTCCCATTACAGGGCAGCCAGCCAGACGAACAGGAAATAACATTTGTATATTAAATAATAATAGTAATAAAGATAATAATAATGAGAATGATAATTAGATAAAAATGTCACAGTATTTCTATTCAAAAGACTTGGCCATTCCTTAACATTCTTTTAGAGGTTCCTCTTTATTTCATTTATTTCATTTATTTAATTTTTTTTTAAAATTCCATCATGCTGTCACGTGAGGACTGAAATTAATGATGATAAATATCTATCTTATTATAATGGAGATTGTGTGTTTATGTGTCTGTAACCGAAAATATATTACTACCTAACCCACAATTCCCTTAGTTATTTACGCCACATTCTCCATGATTTTATTCTTATTTGAACATCAATAATCAATGAAATTGTCTTACATTATTAATACTGTTGACCATAACTATATATGATATTTACCGTGTACGGGTTAGGCATAAGGCCCTATTAATGTGGGACCACCCACTAACCGAAGCTCATAGGAGGCGGGTGCAAAGAATTACGTTGATCCCGTCGGCATTCCCCCTCAAGGCAATAAACCCATTCCTGCCCCTTTAAATCGAGGGGGCAGGTGTTGCCTGGGGGACGGCCCTCTGGGACTAACGTTGTTAACTTCTGCGGTCCAGGGCCGAAACCACTTTATCTATTTATCTATTTATTTATTCATTTTTATTTATTTATTTATTTTTTGTTTTTTTGAAAATTACGAATGGGATTTTTAAGAAGTAATGTAAATTAAAAATTATTTTGCTAGGAAATTGTATTAGAAAATACTTCACTATGTAAATCGATTAGAAACAATCTTGCTCTAAAGATGCATTGAAAAGGATTTTAAAAATTGTATTAGAAATAATTTTCCTATAGAAATAAAGACGACTTTTACAATAAGATAGCATTGGAAATATTTTTGCTATAAAAAACGCATTAAAGACGATTTTTAAAATAAAATTGTATTGGAAATAATTTTCCTATAAAAATGCATTGAAAACGATTTTTAAAGTAAAATTGCCTTGGAAATCCCAGAACATCAACCTTACAAGTCTTTTGCCCCTGTCCTTTGACAACTATATATTTTTATAGCAATTACTTTGTTCGTCTCTGACAAAATCTTGATTCCCATAGCAGACCAGTGACCTATTGTCCCATATCGTAACCATTGGTGTGTCACATGACAGTCCCAGAACATCAACCTGATGCTCTTTTGCCTCTGTCCTTTGAACAATGGAGATTACTTTATATTTTTATAGCAGTTACCGTGTTCGGTTTTTTGTCTCCGACAAAAACTTGATTTAATAATTCCCACCATAGACCAGTGACCTCTTGTTCCACATCGTAACCATTGGGATATATGGGGTGTCACATGACAGTTCCAGAACACCAACCTCGTGCTCTTTTGCCTCTGTCCTTTGAACAGTGGAGATTACTTTATATTTTTATAGCAGTTACCGTGTTCGGCTTTTTGTCTCCGACAAAAACTTGATTTAATAATTCCCACCGTAGACCAATGACCTCTTGTTCCACATCGTAACCATTGGGATATATGGGGTGTCACATGACAGTCCCAGAACACCAACCTCGTGCTCTTTTGCCTCTGTCCTTTGAACAGTAGAGCTTACTTTATGTTTTTATAGCAGTTACCGTGTTCGGCTTTTTGACTCCGACAAAAACTTGATTTAACAATTCCCACCATAGACCAATGACCTCTTGTTCCACATCGTAACCATTGGGATATATGGGGTGTCACATGACAGTCCCAGAACACCAACCTCGTGCTCTTTTGCCTCTGTCCTTTGAACAGTAGAGATTACTTTATATTTTTATAGCAGTTACCGTGTTCGGCTTTTTGTCTCCGACAAAAACTTGATTTAATAATTCCCACCGTAGACCAATGACCTCTTGTTCCACATCGTAACCATTGGGATATATGGGGTGTCACATGACAGTTCCAGAACACCAACCTCGTGCTCATTTGCCTCTGTCCTTTGAACAGTAGAGACTACTTTATATTATTATAGCAATTACTTTGTTCGTCTTTTTGTCTGACAAAAGCAATTTAATTATTCCCACAGTAGACCAGTAACCTCTTGTCCCATATCGTAATCATTGAGATATATGGTGTGTCACGTGACTGTTCCAGAACATCAGCCTCGCACACTTTTGCCTCTGTTCTTTGAACAGTAGAGATATTTTATAGCAATTACTTTGTTCGTCTTTTTGTCTGACAAAAACGATTTAATTATTCCCAAAGTAGACCAGTAACCCCTTGTCCCATATCGTAATCATTGAGATATATGGGGTGTCACATGACAATCCCAGAACACCAGCCTGGCACTCTGTTCTTTGAACAGTAGTCATTTCTTTATCAATTACTTTGTTCGTCTTTTCGTCTCTGACAAAAACTTGATTTAATATTTCCCACAGTAGACTAGTAACCTCTTGTCCTATACCGTAACCATTGAGATATATGTCCTTGTGAAATAAATGCTAAATATTAAAGTCGCCCAAGTGGGAAGACATTTCCCCTCACTTAAATAATGCAACACTTCTATTCATATTGTACATGTTCGATCTTGTTCAGTATCAGGTGATATGTGAATCAGTCAGTCCATTTATTTCCATCTTTTCACCCTCTCTCTCTCTCTCTCTCTCTCTCTCTCTCTCTCTCTCTCTCTCTCTCTCTCTCTCTCTGTTTATAATTTATTGCTGAGTGGTGAGTGAGTAGCCGCGAATGAAAAAATGTAAAATTGACACAGTTGTTTTGTGCACACGGCTAGCAATTACCCACCGAGAAAGACTTGCGGTAAAGTCACGCTTAGAAGCATTGGTTCCCGTCAGATAACTGAAGTTAAGCAACCATGTGCGTGTTCAGTATTTAAATGGGTGACTCCTTAGGAACTAGCAGGTACACGTCAAGCAAGTACGCACCGAGAAAGACTTGCGGTAAAGTCACGCTTAGAAGCATTGGTTCCCGTCAGATAATTGAAGTTAAGCAACAATGTGCGTGTTCAGTATTTAAATGGGTGACTCCTTAGGAACTAGCAGGTACACGTCAAGCAAGTACGCACCGAGAAAGACTTGCGGTAAAGTCACGCTTAGAAGCATTGGTTCCCGTCAGATAATTGAAGTTAAGCAACAATGTGCGTGTTCAGTATTTAAATGGGTGACTCCTTAGGAACTAGCAGGTACACATCAAGCAAGTACGCACCGAGAAAGACTTGCGGTAAAGTCACGCTTAGAAGCATTGGTTCCCGTCAGATAACTGAAGTTAAGCAACTATGTGCGTGTTCAGTATTTAAATGGGTGACTCCTTAGGAACTAGCAGGTACACGTCAAGCAAGTACGCACCGAGAAAGACTTGCGGTAAAGTCACGCTTAGAAGCATTGGTTCCCGTCAGATAACTGAAGTTAAGCAACAATGTGTGTGTTCAGTACTTAAATGGGTGACTCCTTAGTAAAGCAGCGATGAGCCTGGTCAGTACTAAAATGGGTGACTCCTTAGAAACTGGCAAGTACATGGCTAGCAATTGCCAACTGAGAAATACTTGCAGTAATGTCACGCTAAGAAGCATTGGCTCCCGTCAGATCATTTAAAGTTAAGCAGCGATGTGTCTGTTCAATACTTAAATGGGTGACTCCTTAGGAATTAACAGGTACACGACCAGCAACTACGCACCGAGAAAGACTTGTTGTAATGTCACCGTTAGAAACTTTGGTTCATGTAAGTGAAGTTAAGCATCAATGAGCCTGTTCAGTACTCAAATGGGTGACTCCGTAAGAACTAGGCAAGTACAGGGCTAGTAATTGCCCACTGAGAAGGACTTGCGGTAAAGTCACGCTAAGAAGCATTGGTTCCCGTCGGATCGCTGAAGTTAAGCAACAATGTGCGTGTTCAGTACTCAAATGGGTGACTCCTTAGTAAAGCAGCAATGAGCTTGTTCAGTACTAAAATGGGTGACTCCTTAGGGACTCGCAGGTATATGGTTAACAATTACCCACCGCGAAAGACTCGCGGTAAAGTCACGCATTAGAAGCATTGGTTCCCGTCGGATCGCTGAAGTTAAGCAACAATGTGCGTGTTCAGTACTCAAATGGGTGACTCCTTAGTAAAGCAGCAATGAGCTTGTTCAGTACTAAAATGGGTGACTCCTTAGGGACTCGCAGGTATATGGTTAACAATTACCCACCGCGAAAGACTCGCGGTAAAGTCACGCATTAGAAGCATTGGTTCCCGTCGGATCGCTGAAGTTAAGCAACAATGTGCGTGTTCAGTACTCAAATGGGTGACTCCTTAGTAAAGCAGCAATGAGCTTGTTCAGTACTAAAATGGGTGACTCCTTAGGGACTCGCAGGTATATGGTTAACAATTACCCACCGCGAAAGACTCGCGGTAAAGTCACGCTTAGAAGCATTGGTTCCCGTCAGATAACAGAAGTTAAGCAACAATGTGCGTGTTCAGTACTAAAATGGGTGACTCCTTAGAAACTAGCAAGTACATGGCTAGCGACTATAGACCGAGAAATACTTGTGGTAAAGTCACGCTTAGAAGCATTGGTTCCCATCAGATAACAGAAGTTAAGCAACAATGTGCGTGTTCAGTACTAAAATGGGTGACTCCTTAGGGACTCACAGGTATATGGTTAACAATTACCCACCGCGAAAGTCTCGCGGTAAAGTCACGCTTAGAAGCATTGGTTCCCGTCAGATAACAGAAGTTAAGCAACAATGTGCGTGTTCAGTACTAAAATGGGTGACTCCTTAGAAACTAGCAAGTACATGGCTAGCGACTATGGACCGAGAAATACTTGTGGTAAAGTCACGCTTAGAAGCATTGGTTCAGATAACTGAAGTTAAGCAGCAATATGTGCGTTCAGTACTTAAATGAGTGACTCCTTAGTAAAGCAGCAATGAGCCTGTTCAGTGCTAAAATGAGCGACTCCTTAGGAACTCGCAGGTATATGATTAACAATTACCCACCGAGATGGACTTGGGGTAAAATCATGCTTAGAAGCATTGGTTCTCGTCAGATTATTGAAGTTAAGCAGCGATGAGTCTATTCAGTGCTAAAATGGATGACTCCTTATGAACTAGCAGGTACACGACCAGCAACTACGCACCGAGAAAGACTTGTGGTATTGTCACGCTTAGAAGCATTGGTTACCGTCAGATAACTGAAGTTAAGCAGCAATGTGTGTGTTCAGTACTAAAATGGGTGACTCTTTAGGGACTCGCAGGTATATGGTTAACAATTACCAGCTGAGAAAGACTTGTGGTAAAATCACGCTTAGTAGCATTGGTTACCGTCAGATAACTGAAGTTAAGCAGCAATATGCGTGTTCTGTACTTGAATGAGTGACTCCTTAGGAACTAGCAGGTATACGTCCAGCAACTACGCGACGAGAGAGACTGTCGGTAATGTCACGTTTAGAAACATTGGTTCCTTTCATATCCTTAAAAGGAACTTAAAGCAATTAAAGTTAAGCAGGAATGAGCCTGCTCAGTTCTAAATGGGTGACTCCTTAGGAATTAACAGGTACACGACCAGCAACTACGCACCGAGAAAAAACTTGTGTTAATGTTACCCTTAGACGCATTATTTCATATAACTGAAGTTAAGCACCACTGAGCCTGTTCAGTATTCAAATGGGTGGCACCGTAAGAATGAATTGGTATACAGCCAGCAACGACGCACCGAGAAAGACGTGCTTAACGCTTAGATGCATTGGTTCATATAAGTGAAGTTAAGCAGCAATGAGCCTGTTCAGTACTCAAATGGGTGACTCCGAAAGAACTAGCAGGTACATGGCTAGCGACTACGGACCGCGAAAGACTTGCGGTAAAGTCACGCTTAGAAGCATTGGTTCCCGTCAGATAACTGAAGTTAAGCAACAATGTGCGTGTTCTGTACTTAAATGGGTGACTCCTGGGGAACTAGCAGGTACACGACCAGCAACTACACACCGAGAAAGACTTGCGGTAAAGTCACGCTTAGAAGCAATAGTTTCCGTCAGATTATTGAAGTTAAGAAGCAATGGGTCTGTTCAGTTATTAAATGGGTGACTCAGTAAGAACTAGCTGATACATTGCCAGCAACTTCGCACCGAGAAAGATTTGCGCTAATATCACGCTTAAAAACATCTGTTTCCGCCAGATTATTGAAGTTAAGCAGCAATTAGCTATTTCAGTACTTGAATGGGTGATTATTAGGCAACCAGTCTAGGTGAGTGGCATCCGGCCCAATACGAGTAAGAAGAAACCCTGATACAACCTAATGGAAGATAGAAGACGATAGAGGCAGACATTACAAAATACTAGGGATAGGCGATTTTGTCGTCTGCTAGGAATTTTAAAAAGCGAATTAGAAATAATTAAATCTATTATTTAAGGTCAAACTTTGTCTAAATCGATAAGTAGTAACATAATAACCATAATTAAAAAAAGAAAAATATCATTACATATGCAGTTTATTTTTCATAGATTTAAAAGTATTTGTTTTGGTCAATTTCGACGATATCAGCCAGTCAGCCTCGTTTTCGATGTTTTTAAGTGCTTGTTTACAATTTGACTGTAACATTCGCGTTTACAAAAAAAATTACCAAAAATCAGGTAATTATCCGATTTTAATGAAATTTTCAGTATTGATTTAATAATTAATGAATTTTATAATGCATTTTAAAACTTTAATTTAGTATTTTTGCTATGAAAAATTAATATATAAAATTCATTTAAAATATGAAAAGCCTGACGTTCAGTTTAAAATCTTATATTTTTAGATTCTAAAAATAAATATCTACTTAATGCAAAACTTATTTTAGGCGCCAAAAGTAATAAGTTTTGAAGAAAAACTCTATTGAAAATGTACCCCCTCCCCCTTTTAAGCAGAAAAAACATTGATGTATAATTTGTTATTTTATAAAATAATAGCCAATTGAATAATTATCGAAATGAGTAAAAAAGAAATCTCCAAAAAGTTAATTATTTATTATTTTTTTACATTTTATTTTTCGATTTTCGGTACTTATTTTCTCATAGAAAAGCCACCGTAAAAAAAGATTTTTGTTTCTATTCATAACTTTTGAAATAAAATGAATAATGCATTATAAAGATCATTTATTGATACATAAACACTGAAAATTTCATTAAAATCCGATAATTTCCTGATTTTTAATAAATTATTTTCTGTAGGGGGGCTAAAGTCATTTTGTCAAAAACGCATTTTAGGCTCCGTTTGCCAGTCCCTAAATAAAGAAATACTCGGCCCGATACAAATAAGAAGGAACCCTGATACAACTCGATGGACGATAGAAGACGAAAACGATAGAAGAACTTCAGGAGCGGTATGCAACACAGCATCTACTGCCATACCACCAATATTCTTCTTCTTCCTCCTTTTTCTTATTTGTCCACTGTCTAATCATCTTCTTCTTCATACATTTAGCATGTGCTAAACTAAACCTTGTAAATGACTACATATTAGTTTCTTTCTTTCATTCATTCTTTCTTTCTTTCTTACTTTCCTTCCTTCTTTCTTTCTTTCTTTGTCTATTTATACTTATACCCTCAATATTTGCTTTTCCTTCTCTCCCACCCCTTCTCAATCTCTATTTATCTATTTATGTTAATATCTACCTATCAGCCTTTGTCTTCTTCTTCTTCTTCTTCTTCTTCTTCTTCTTCTTCTTCTTCTTCTTCTTCCTCTTCTTCTTCTTCTTCTTCTTCTTCTTCTTTCTTCTTCTTCTTCTTCTTCCTCATCCCTTCTCTCTTCTTCTTTCCTCATCCCATCTTCTTCTTCTTCTTCTTCTTCTTCTTCTTCTTCTTCTTCTTCTTCTTCTTCTTCTTCCTCTTCTTCTTCTTCTTCTTCTTCTTCTTCTTCTTCTTCTTCTTCTTCTTCTTCTTCTTCTTCTTCTTCTTCTTCTTCTTCTTCTTCTTCTTCTTCTTCTTCTTCTTCTTCTTCTTCTTCTTCTTCTTCTTCTTCTTCTTTCCTCTTCTTCTTCTTCTTCTTCTTCTTCTTCTTCTTCTTCTTCTTCTTCTTCTTCTTCTTCTTTCCCTCATCCCCTTCTTCTTCTTCTTTTTTCTTCTTCTTTTTTCTTCTTCTTTCCTCATCCCATTCTTCTTCTTCTTCTTCTTCTTCTTCTTCTTCTTCTTTCCTCATCTTCTTCTTCTTCTTCTTCTTCTTCTTCTTCTTCTTCTTCTTCTTCTTCTTCTTCTTCTTCTTCTTCTTCTTTCCTCATCCTTCTTTCTTCTCTTCCTTCTTCTTTTTTTTCTTCTTCTTTTCCTCATCCCATTCTTCTCCTTTTCCTCATCCCATTCTTCTTCTTCTTCTTCTTCTTCTTCTTCTTCTTCTTCTTCTTCTTCTTCTTCTTCTTCTTCTTCTTCTTCTTCTTTCCTCATCCCTTCTTCTTCTTCTTCTTCTTCTTCTTCTTCTTCTTCTTCTTCTTCAATATGAACATTTTAACAGATTTTAATTTACCTTCATAACCACTTATTACCAATTTTAATTATCATTTTTTGACGGCGATAATAAGGGTTAATTTTAATCTTGACAAGTTTAATATACAAGAAGATCTTCGTAGGACATTAGCATAACGGATCCAGGAATTAGAATCATTTTCCCATAACCTACTTGGTCGCAGAGATGCCATACCGAACAGTTGCTTTTCATGGCATCACTCAAGGTAATGAGGCTTCTTGGCAGTGCCCAGCTCCTCCCAAGTAGCCCCAAATGAGGCAATCTTTATTGTGTTCTTATTTAATTTCATTAGTCTTTCTAATTTTATATAATATTTGATTATATTAAAATTTAAATAATTGTGCCCAGAGGGCGCATATTTTTGCTAGTATATCGTAATAGTTTCATTTAATGTAACAGGACTAAAGGAATATTAAGAACATCGGGGGTGGGACTGCCGTCTGGGGTTGTAGAATACACTTACTGTACCCTCTGCAGAGGAGCAAAATCCCCCCCCCCAATGGGACCATCTATTGACCGTATGTGGTGACTCGTGGTGACTCGTGGTGACTCGTGGTGATTAGGTACGGACTCCTGGTGGATAAGCAGTCCATGACATGCAACACTCCACTTAGACCCTTATTGTTGTATATTGTACAAACGGAAATAGGAATTTCCGGTTAAATTAAACAGAGGGGGGACGACAAAAATGACAAAGGGCTTTTTTTCCCGGTAAAAGCGAACAAAGAAGCAAAAAACGGAAATAGATTTGTCAGCTGATAATTGTAACAAAGAAAACGCGTAGGCGTTTGAGATATATAAAAGGAAGTCAGCCAGAGAGAGTCAGACAGGATACAGTGGACGGAGAACAAGTGAGCGACAGACGCTCACTGTCCGTTGCAGCCAACGGCTGTGGGACCCACCAGCCCCCTTGACCATCGCCAGTCATCCCAGTAGTAGTAGTAGTCATTGTCAACCCTTGGGCATTCCTATTGTCACGCTCGCCACCCACCAGCCGAGAAGAGAAATAAAGTCAAAACTCCTACTATACCCATGTGTTGTAGATTTCATTAAGCGACCACTACATATATCGTCTAGGGTTAGTGACGATACCCGCTACGTATGCAGTTACACGATTTAGCAGCATGAATTTGAAGAAGCCGCTATATAACATATAGAAATTGATGAGACCTACCAGTTTGATGGAGAGGGAAATTAAGGATATCTGGTATCTTCAATTTTAGTCAATACTCTTGGAGATAAATGCTGGTCTACTTGTCAGTGGAACTGGTCAGTAGTCTATTGAATCTAGGCACCACAACTACTGGGTGCATATATGGGACCCTAACAGATACTACCAGTCCAGGTCAGAGTTATTGAGAATTCTGGGGTATGGGGGTTATCGTCCTTTGTCTGCGAGCCTCTGTTTCGAACCAACCAATCACGAGCCAGCATACTTTGGCGGCAAAGCCGAATAAGCAAACACACGCCTCTTCTGATCCAGCTCACTGGGGACAGACCTAAAACAGGGTCGCTCCTCTTCCTAAACAACCAGAATCAGAGTCGGACATCAAACAGAACGTCTATCATATCCGAACTATCAGAAGGCCGTAGCAAGGGCTCCGATAATACCCTATCTCAGGACTCAGATAAGTTTATTACAAATTATATTTGTGCAGACGAACTAAAGTTTGCAACCTTATTGTTATTCTGTAATACACGTCTTTTATTCCTATTTCTAGTTGTTTGGTTATTTCTTAAAACTCTCAACCTGTCTGCCACACTCGTGGTTAACTCCATACTTTAAACCTTGGAGTACTGTCGTTTAGTGACTATTTCTTTATAGAGTCGACCTTGAAGTAATGGCGAAGAAGGGGCACTCCACATTCCCCAGAGCTCCAGAATTTGAACTTCACCACTAGATGCCATTCCCAGGACATTAAGATCCTCAGCCACTGCCTTCTGGCACATATATGATACGAAGGGTTGGGGGTTTTCCATAAAGGCAATAGGGTCGGGACAATCACATAGATGCTAAGATTTGACAAGTAATCAATGTTAAATAAAACAATTAGAACAATGATCTGAGCATTTTGAAAGAAAGCAACAAAAATAACGGGAAACAAAGATTAATAATCTAAAAGAGTTTTGGGATTAAATATAAGGAAATATCTTGATTCTTTTTGATCCTGACGGGATGCAATTTCAAAGAATTAAAATAGCTTAAAAAATTAAAAATTATGGATCTTTTTTCCCCCAGAAAGATACATTGATTTCCATAGTCCATTTCTATGCTTCATTAAATTTGGGCTTTTATTTCTAGTAAACCCAAAAGATAAAATAATACTTAATTTTTTTTTTTGAATATCAAAATTTGGACTAAAAATTTAATATCAGATTAATACAAGTCCTGTTTATTTTAAGGAACATTTTGTGCTACCATAGCAATAAAAAATAGATTGTCTTACATTGTTGTGAATATGAAAGTTGATAATTTGTAAATAATATCAGCTGATTGGGACATAACAATTCTGTCGGGGTATTTTGTCCAATTAACAAAAAATTAAAATAAAGTATTTAAAAACACTTTTGATTTAAAGGACAGTGCTTATTACATCTCTTATTATAATGGAGATTGTGTGTTTTTCTGTCTGTAACCGAAACTATATTACTAATCGAGTCACAATTAACATAGTTATTTACATCACATTCTCCATGATTTAATTTATATTTAAACCTCAATTATTAATAAAATTGCTTCAACCTTTTATTAGTGTTGTCCATATCTACATACGATATTTACCGCGTACCCCACTTGTACGGGTCAGGCACAAAGTCCCTATTAACGTGGGACCACCCACGAGCCGAAGCCCATGGAATGGCAGTTGAAAAATTGCGTCGATCCCGTCGGCATTCCCCCTCAAGGGGGGCGCCTCAGGCACTGGGCAATAAACCCAGCCCTGCCCCTTTAAATCGAGGGGGCAGGTATTGCCTGGGGGGATGGCCCCCTGGGATCGACGCGTTAATTATATCAATGGTCCAGAGGCCGAAGCCACTGTTGACCATATCGACATACAAATAACATGCAATTATATTTATATATAAAAAAAATGGCGATTTGCAGTGTGAATGGGAAGGCTAATTTGCATATTGATATCAAAAATGTGATTTTATTAAATATGTGCTTAGTATTATTGATTTCTAATTGTTTGGTTTTATTTTAATGAATATAAGCAAAAATCTTTTCAATGAATCTTAAATGAAATCCATTAACAAGAAAAAATAACTGTCATTTTATTCTTTATTTCCTAATTTAACTAAATAGTTAAATAAGTAAAATTCAACAATGAAAGACGGCAGTGATGGAAGAGTAAGTTTCATTTCTATTTTTCTATTATACCCCCACTCTGTTACATATCTTTTTGTCTGCCTCTAATTTAATACGATATTTCATTACATTAAAACTTAAATACTTGCACCCGGAGGGTGCATATATTTGCTAGTTGTTTTAATAGTTAAAAACAAGTTAAATTGACAAAGTTATGGGGGTCATTAAAATTCGAAGAATGATTCTGACAAACTTTTTGTTTTTATTGATCACTCAACATTTCGACTTATTCATTCTCCAAACACCCATCTAGCCCATGTAAAGGCCAAAGTGGAGTGTTACATCTCATGAACTACTCAGCCACCAGAATCCCGTCCTTAAGCATCATGAGTCGATACACACGGCCAACAGGTGGTCCCATTGGAGAGGGATATCCTTCTGCAGTCGGAATATTCTACAGTCCCAGCCGACAGGACGGCGATAAGTTTGTAATCGGAATAGTATACTTTAAATATTAAAAGAAGTTTTCCATCGATGTCAATTCCTTTTCGCTAAATACACTTTGTTTTGTGATGTTATTGGAATGCTTCATGCTGTAGAGATACAAAGTTAATTGTCTCATCTAGAATTGTAGGCGTGGCTTTCCACGTCAGGTGACCAACGGGTACGTGGCAATTCAATCCCTTAACCCTTTCCCTCTCAACTATTTTTTTCTTGAAGGAACAAGATGTACATCTTGTCTGTACTCGTTTTGGGCGAACAAAGTACCGATTTATCCGTGCTCTATTCATAGAACAGAATTTCATTATAACTCACCGAACAATTAGACATATGGCTTAGTGGATACGGCGTTGAATTAATACAGTTCTAAGTGAGATTTATCTCGAGGCTGTAGGTTCAATCCTGGTCAAGGGCGACAGTAACATAGAATAATTAACATATCTTAACACTTGTGCCCAGTCATGGTTAACGGAACGAGAACAGTATACCCTCGTGGATTGAATAAAGGGTTAGGTTCGAAGTTTCGTGAAGGCTCCCGATTACGACAAGAAGGTTTCCAAATTCGAAGAAGGAGTTCTCGAGTCCGACAAGTAATAACTGAAGAAGGCCGGAGGGCACATCGGCCGAAATGTTGTGCAGATAACAATAAATATTAGGTCAATAGTCCGAATAATCCAAATAATACACCCCCTTTTGTATGACCCCCTTTTTGTTCATTGGAACACACTAATGCTTTTTTATTGTTTGGGACATGTATATAATTAAATGTTAATATCTTTTGTTAATATAACTTTGTCTTTTCCTTACCGAAATATTCAGTGTTAGGTTATCTAATGGATAACTTAATGAATTATAAAAAAAACGTGTGTTAGTGTCGAACTAATAACCATTAATTCTTATAAAGCTAAAGAATATATTTTGTTAAATCCCCACTCACCAATTACTAATGTTAGCATTCAGTTGCTAGAGTGTCCGACTAGGAACAACAAGGTTCCTGGTTCGATACCGACCCCCGCAAACTCAGCATATGAGTAGCACAGGGACTTGTGCGGTAAAGTGAGGAGTTGATTGTAGATGTGGCGCTCCACCTCAGGTGTAACTCGTTGGTTGAGGATGCCAAGATAATGAACATTCAGATGCCAAAACAATCTCCTTGGTCTAGCGCTAGTGAAAAAGGGATATACTCCCTCGCTGTCTGGCTTATACCGATTTTAGGCCACCCCAACGACAACGATATTATGGTGATTTAGGCTGCAAATATGGTTGTTAAGGTGATAACATAAGTCAGTAACAGGAAGCACATGAAACAACTTGGAGTTTTTAAGAATACTGAATTACATTCATATATAAAGAAAATACAATTGTGATATTTTAAGTTGCAAACAAATTGTTCTGTTTGCGGCTATATTGTATTATATAAATATAAACGAATATTAGTCAACTTAATTGAAGTCCTTGGTAAATGGTTTGATGTACTTACGCATGGTTCTTCACATTGTCTCTGCAGCAACAATTTTGACGTTCGTTGTCTTCGAGAAGTTGGTTGAAAAGAGCAAGATACTTATCTTTGATTTCTGGCGCCAACAATTGCGGGCCTGTGATTGGTTGATTTGAAAAGGGGTATATCGACCAAGGGAGTTAACCCACATATTTCATATATATATTTCTTTATAATATCCATGATATACTAATTAGAAACACAACAGAACGAAAGACAAAATAAACTCAATTACACGTACAAGGATATATATTATTTCATATGCACAATATACTTGCAATTGACATTCAAAGAAAGAATACACAATACACAATAGCTAGAATTATACGTATTTTGTTCCATGAACAAGCAGTATGTAGAAGGGGTACAGAAAAGCAAAAGGTTTACTTGTTAAATGTAGACAAGATGGTCGTATGGCTATAACGTTTCCAGGCGCGTGGTGTAATGGTTATCGTCGTCGGAAATGGTCACAACAAGACGAGTTCAAATCCTGGACAAAGCTAATAACCTTTGGAAATGTATGCATCCCACTATTCTCCCTTCAGCTATGGGTAAATAGTAAGCCAGACTAGGCTCTTTAAACTTGGTTAAGCAACCAGTCCAGGAAATGGAAAAAAACTCGGGATTTAAACCTGTTTAAAAAATTGAGCTTGTGTCGCCACTTGCTCGTATGGAGTGGTTGGTAAACATGTCCGATTACCTGGCGGTTCAAAAATATAAGAAATAAGAAATAAGAAATTTATTTATCAATAGTAGTACAAATTATTTAAAAAAAAATATAAGTAAAAGAAAAACTTTATTGGTTTAAACTACTATTGAAGGGAAGCCATGCCTAATAGCGTGAAGCTAATCCCATGGACATGACCACCCTTGGACGCTCACAGGAAACGATACATGAAACACACAACGTAAACATATACATATATATCATGAGACAAATTAGCCGTGTGAGAATCTAAATGCAAATCTGTTGTTTATAAGAGGCAATAAAATGATTTTTCAAAAGTGTTTTAAGGACAAAATAATTAACTGAAACAAGCTTCATCTTTTCTTTATCAAAAAATAACGACTGAACAGTATTCCAATAATTAATTGCATTAAAACGAATCGAATTATGTCCAAAACTAACAGTGTTGATGATAGGGAAATTAAGCAAACCAGATTGGTCAGCACGAGTGACATGAGCATGAGTGAAGTCAACTGCAAAAGCATTCTGAACAGAAACAGGCATTTTATTGTGGAATAGTTTATGTAAGAACAAAATATTTTCACAATGGACCATATCAGAAAATTTGAGAATCTCCAAATTTGTATACAGGTTGTTAGATGATGACCTAGGAGGCACAAAGGACATAAGTCTCACAGCAAAGTTTTGAAGAACAGTTATACGATTAATCAAAGTACCGCCATTAGGCTGACCCCAAATTTGATTGCAGTATTGGAGATGGGAATGGAAAATGGCATAATAAACTTGGATCAGAACATTTAGTGGCACAAAATGACGAAGTTTAGCTAGAGCTGCATTAGCCCTTTTGAGCTTGAGCACAGTGCTATTGATCTGAGATTTCCAAAGAGAACGTCTCTAATGGTCAAAGACTAGAGACGAAAAGAGGTCGAGAATGGATTTCTGGGATTGTCATGTGACACCCTACCGAATTGGACATGTGAATTATCTAAGCGAGATAATTAATTATTGTACCCTTACATTGTTTAATTGTTAAAAATCTGTTGTGTAGTATCTTCAATTTTAAAAAAAAGTTATCAGATCAGTCTTGGCATCCTTCCGTCTGCGAAAGACGATGGTGTAGTGTCCAATTTTACGTAGCCCGAGAGGGTCGTTTTGGAGGATGTGCTGTTGCCCAAACAGCAGATCCACCCTCTCTACACTGCCGCTGTAATCCAAAGGAAAGGTAAGAAACCTATGCAGTCTGGTGACGGCGGTGTTGCAGGAGTTGCTGTGAAGCATTAAAATCCAGCGTTATTTCACCTATGGATTTATTATTGGGGTTTACTCCCCTGACCTTTCACCGGATTATTATTGTGGAAGTGGGGAAGGAGGTATAAAGTCCAATCTTTTGCAGAAGTCTTTCATTTTTAGCGACTTTGAGAGTGCATAGTTAAAAGAAGTGGGTGAAAGAGATGCTGGTTGTTTAATTAGACGATCCGCGAACTCGTTGGGTTCCTGTTGCAAAATCAGTTTATGATGACATTGATGTTTCTCTGTGAAGGATTCTAATTAATTAACATTTAACTCATCTCAGTTATATCGAACATTCAAATAATGCTGAGCACGATTGCTGACCCCATAGGATTATAATTTAGTATCAAATTGTTGTACAGAAAATTTATTAAACTTAATTCATAAAAAAAAAATGAAATAGATCACTGAGTAGGACTGGGTCTATTCTAGTAGTGACCACCCCAAGCGGAGATTTAAGAGGTTTGAATTCAGAGGTTTCCCTCTCCTAGAATGCTTGCCTAACCAAGGTTAAAGAACCCAGACTGCCTTACTATTTAGGGAGAATAGTTGAATTCATACATGTCCCAAGGGAATTAGTGCTATGTGAACTTTGGCTTCGTTCAGGATTTGAACTCGGGTCGACGAGTCCATCTCATACGACTTTAACCAGTACACCACGCGGCTTCCTCAATTTTCTAAGCTATAGCATTTTAATTCTCTTTCATAAATAAAAATACTCCGACCCGTCATATTGAAAAATTAAATGATATTGAGCGCGAATGAATACCCCACAAGATTATAATTCAGTTGCAAATAATTGAATTGGAAATTTCTTAAGCTAAAGCATTTTAAGTGTCTTGCTCTTTTGAATATCTCTATAATGTATAAAAATTAGGGGGTTAACGAAAGGGGGTAAGCAGAATAGAAAAGGCGGATTATGACATTAAGGAACGAGAGTACAACGAAATGAAATGCAACAGTTTTATTACATATATGCACATAAAATGGTACAACAAGAGAATAAAAGTTCTTAGTTCGGACAAGCAACCCGAGGTTTAATAACTTCTTTTAGAAGCTAGCGGCATCTCCTCGTTAGGTATCAGCCGTAGTGTTATTATATAGTTGAGTTTTGGTTACAGCACCGTTCTGGGTAAGCCGTAATTAATTGTTTGAGGGTTCGTTAAGGTTGTTTAGGGTTGTTTAGGGGTTGTTTAGGTTGCAAAAGTTTATTTCTGCTAGCAGCCTATTGACTGCATTGGTAACAAAGTGTGAAGCTTGTCCGATGTTGCAATTATCTCGTCGGCTCCCTTGGTTGTTATCCTGGTGATAAAAGGTAATTTTGCCATCAGCCTTCATGGGTCAAAGATAGCAATCTCTCTTGAGAAGCCGGGAATGGTAGAAGTCCATCGTGGGTTTTTCTATCTCTAAGCCAAGTTCGTAGGGAGAGATAGAGCAAAGCCCTTACCTGGGGTAGCAGTCAGAAGGATATCAACCAAAAAGAGGGACACGTGGAGGGCCGAACCCAGCAGTGAGCCCTCAGAAGGGTTGCAACTAGAAAGAGGGGGAATTACTAATGGTCAGGGCTATTTATAGAGATCACCACATGACGGTGATGATGATGGCTGCTGCTGCTGCTGTGTCGGTGACAGTCCCCTAGTGGCATAAGTCCCGGTGTAGACCATAGATAGTAATATAAAATTTCAATAAATGTGCTGTTTTCAAAAATAAAAATACCCGGTATATCGAAAATTTAAATGATGTTGAGGAGCGCGAATGTGCACCCCATAGGATTATAATCCAGTTGCAAATTACTGAACCGTATAGAATACAATTCTATATTTTTAAATAAATACACGTACACATTTCTTTTCCCAAACTTAAGGGAAAGAGATTAAAGCAAACACACCAACACAATCCTTTTCCCAAACTTAAGGAAAAGAGATTAAAACAAACACACAACACAATCCTTTTCCCAAACTTAAGGAAAAGAGATTAAAACAAACACACAACACAATCCTTTTCCCAAACTTAAGGAAAAGAAATTAAAGCAAACACACCAACACATTTCTTTTCCCAAACTTAAGGAAAAGAAATTAAAACAAACACACAACACAATCCTTTTCCCAAACTTAAGGAAAAGAAATTAAAACAAACACACAACACAATCCTTTTCCTATATTTAAGGAAAAGTGATTAAAACAAATGTTTACACAAAAATCAGAATCGATTGGATAGGTTAGCATTGCTTTCTACTACGTCCGCGCGTTTGCAACAAAAAGTTAATTACTTTTTAATCTGATCTGGTAATTATAAAAACACAAAAGAAATCAGCAATCACACAGACTTCATCTCACGTTCAAACCAGACACATCCGACGACCACAAACAAACAGATATCTGCGGGAACGATTCACTAACACCAAGACAAACACGGCACCCTTCTGAGTCACAGGCTCACTACTAGAATTTACCATTCAATCGTACCGCCGCATTCAACATCAGGAATCCGTTTCAGCAAGTCCTATTTACAAACTTGATTCTCATTTCTGCCCACATCTAAACGAACTTTTCCAAACTTAACATACGAACTCTTACATTTTACATTATGCATATCATATCTTTCACTATTCCTTTTGAACATTTCACATATTATTGCACATTTATTACTTGAATAAATTTATCACTTTATAATCATATGCATTTGTTTTATCATTTCTCCGTATTTTCTACCTAAACTGTGTCATATTTTTATTTGTCATTTAATATTCTTTACGAACCTCTACAACAAGGCCTCTAAAACCGTAAATTTCTTAAACTTAATTCTATAAGCTATTGCATTTTAAGCGACTTGCTCTTATAAAAATCCCTATAATGTGCCATTTTCATAAATCAAAATACCCCGAGCCGGTATATTGAAAAAAAAAAAAATTAAGTGAAAAATAGATCACTAATTAGGACTGAACATATTCTAGTAGTGACCACCCCAAGCGGAGTTTAACAGGTTTGAATTTAGAGTTTTCCTTCTCCTAGACTATTTGCCTAACCAAGGTTAAAGAGCCCAGTCTGTACTACTATTTACCCATAGCTAGAAGGAGAATAGTTGGATTCATACCTTTCCCAAGAGCATTAGATTAAATGATATTGAGCGCGAATGAACACCCTACAAAATTATTGAATTGGAAATTTCTTAAGCTAAATCATTTTAAGTGTCTTGCTCTTTTAAAAATCTCTATGATGTGCCGTTTTCATAAATAAAAATATCCGGTATATCGAAAATTTAAATGATGTTGAGGAGCGCGAATGCGAATTAGGATTATAATTCAGTTGCAAATTATTGAACTGGAAATTTAAAAAAAAACTTTATTCTCTAAACTAGATCATTTTAAGTGTCTTGCTCTTTTAAAAATCTCTATGATGTGCTGTTTTTATAAATGCGGATTTAATTTTTATAGATAGACAGATGTTACATGTAGGTAGGTGTAAGAGTCAGCCTAGTGAAATGAACCGGAATGGTTAGGGGTTTTTTTTGCGGACTATCAAAAGAAAATTTAGTAAAAAGAATCAACGAAATTATTTTCATTTTTTTTTTTTTTTTAGAGCCAGAAAAAAAAAAAAAAAAACTTAAAAAAAAAAAAAAAAAAAAAAAAAACGAAAAGAAAAAGTCCTGATAATAAAGCGAAGTAAGATTGTAATTTATTTAGTACGAGGACTAAAGAAAAAAGAAGAAAAACAAAAAAACAAAAAAGTTACATACGTCTTCTTTAGTCTCATAACACACATTGAGAAAGTAAGTTAAGTATGAAAAAAAAAGTAAAGAAAATAAAGAAGCAGAATAAGAAAGAAAGAAAAAGAAGGAAAAAAAGAAGAAAAGAAAGAGAAAGAAAAGAAATAAGTGGTAACAGCAGTTGTGTAAGGGCATGAGCTTTTTTTTTTCACGGAGAAGGCAGTAATGCAGACATCACCCGACACAGCACTTGCTGCTCTCACCCCAGGCGATTTCGACCAATCAAAATGCACGATTTAGGGTCACCGGCACCGACTTCCGGGTCATTGCCAATTCTCCAGTTCATGGCTTCATGTTTTTGTGGCGCCAAAAAGACCGTACGCCGCTGTTGTCAGTTTTTTTTCTGGAATGTGCCCCTGTGAGTGCGATGATAAGAGGAAATGTCTTTGGAATTTTGTTGTATGGCCTTGTCGAGTGTGGGGACTGATCACAGCCGCTGGTGAGTTAATAATTTTTCGTCTGGGGTCGGTAATTTCATGGGTAGTGCGAGTATCGACCACTTCGGGTTTTTTTTGCTTTAGGGTTGAGAACAAGTTTAATAAAAATTGTTTTTTTTGTTACTTTAAAAAGCGAACAAAAATATATACTTACGCATAAAAAAACTAGTTCTTTTTTGTATTATTTACGATTATTATAAATATATTTATTAGAATAAAAAAAGACAAAACAAAAAAAAACTTACTAAGTTTGATGAGTAATATAAAAAAATGTAGATAAAAAGCGGACTTGTGTTGTTTTTCTTAACTAAAACTTTTTTTTTTCTGGGGGAAGATTTATTTTTAACTGTTTTAAATTAATTACTTAGTCTTCGTATTTATTTGGGGCTATTATTATTATTTTTCCCGTGTGTCCCTTTTTCGTGTGTTGTCAACTGCGAATAATAATAATAGGTAATTAATTTATTTGCTTTTTGTTATTTAGGATCGGGTGATTCTATCTCATAAAATTACACCACGTGATTTTTTTCTTTTTCTTTTTTCTTTCTCTTCTCCCCGTTTTTTTTTTCCCCAGGTGGGTGATAGATTATTATTTTTTTTTTTTGTAGGGTATAATTGCTACAATACCCTTGAAAACAAAAAGTAAAACAAACTTTAAAACTAATTATTTCGTTTTAATTATGATAAAAACAAAAAGAAGCACTTATTGTTGCTTCAGTGTTTTGTAACGTTATATTTCAAACGTTTGATTTATATCAAACAAAATGCTTTGTGTAGTGTACTAATGTAGTTTATTTTTATTTTTTACCATATGTTTTTATTTTTGAATTATCGATGTAGATATAATAAAAAGTTGGAAACTTTTTGAACAATCGATAACAACAGCTAAATCGATAAATAGATGAATAAATAATAATAAATGATAGTAGAATAATTATGAAATGATAATGATGAAAATATTAATAGATAATAAAATGATATTAATAAATAGTTTTAAATAATGATAATAAAGCAATAAGTTATAAATTAAATAGCTATGGATTTTATTGTTCATTCTTCATTGTAAATTTTCTTTTCTTTTAAAACTAAAATAAAAACAAAACAAAACAATTTTTAGTCAAATGTTTTATAGACTTTTTCTAAAGTGAAAGAAAAACTAAATAATACCAAGTAGAAAACGATTATTTTTTCCTCTGGTTTCGATTTTTTGTACGTATCAATCAATCATGATGAACTGTTAGGATATTTTTTTAAAAAAAAAGGTAACTTTTACAACAAGATGATCACGTGATTATTACGCTTTTCTTTTTCTTTTTTTCAAAAATAATATTTAAAAAATAAATCTTGTGTGAACAAACAAGATCTTGTATTTTGGCTAGGGTAGGAGAAAACTGTTTTAGTTTTACTTACCTTGTTTTGTTTTATTAAAAAATAAAATATATATGTATATGATTGGCCGATTTTATTCTTTAAAAATGTGAAATAAAATGTAACATTATTTTCCAGACGAATTAATTATCAAAGAAAGATAATTTGAGTTAAAAAAAAATGATAATAGATTAATAATTCTGTTTGGTGCCTAGAAAAATACTTATTTAAGTTTTCGACTGTATAACTTGCGTCCAAAAAAATAAAAATAAAAATAATGAAATTTGAGCATTTTTTAAAATATTAATTTAAATGATAATAATTTTTAAAAAAGTTTGAAACTTAAAAAATTTTTTTTTTTAAGGACTCGCTAAAAAGAATTCAAATGTATACGAAGCAGTAATTGCTATATTAATTATCATAATATTTAAATATTAAGTATTTCAGTTGGATGTGAAAAATAAATTAAAAACATTAACTTTTTTCATTTCAGGAGAAATAAGATTTTTTAAAAGTCACCCAACACACACATCTTTTTGTTCTCTATAGTTTAGACTTTAGTATCTCTCTTATTTTTAATACTATGTTTTTAAACTTTTAAAACATTTCTTACGTGAAATCATTAAAACATTTTAAAATTAAAAACCTAAAAAACGCTTCATGCCTTTTTTTTCTTCTCTTTCTTTTAAATTTGTGAAGCTGATCAGAGTGCAGATCTCTAAATCCGAAATCGTTAAAAGTTGTAAAACTATTAATGGAAGTTCGATTTTAATTTTTTAAGTGCTCTAAAAATTAGTTCTTGTTGGACCAAATGAAAAACTTTCAAGTTGAGTTGAATTTCAGAATTGTTACCAAAACGGTTTTTTTTTCAGAAGATCAAATTAAGAATTGCGATCCGTGTTTTTTTTTATCTTCCTGAAACGAGGTGAAAATAAATACAACACAAGCAGTAGATTTTTTTTTAAGCCGTCATTTACTTAAAAAAAATTCAACCAACTTGTTCACCACGAGTAGGTTTTGACACAAGGTCACAAGTATTGAGCATCCAGCGACGATCGAACTAGCTTTTTTTTTTTTTTTTTTTTTTAGAGTCGTAGGAAATGGACTCGTCGACCCGAGTTCAAATCCTGGATGAAGCGACAGTTCACATAGCGCTAATAATACCCTTGGGAAATGAATCCAAGTATTCTCGGCTCTGGGTAAGTGTAGGACACTGACAGACTAGGCTCTTTAACCTTGGTTAGGCAACTAGTCTAGGAGAAAGAAAACTCTGAATTCAAACCTCTTAAATCTCCACTTAGGGTGGTCACTATTAGAATATGCTCAGTCCTACTTAGGGATCTATTTCAATTAAAAAAAAAATATGGGTAAATAGTAGGGCAGACTTGGCTCTTTAACCTTGGTTAGACAACCAATCTAGGAGAAGGAAAACTAAATTCAAACCTGGTCACTACTAGAATAGGTTCAGTCCTACTTAGTTATCTATTTCAATTTCAATTTCAAGAATTCGAATGATTTATAAAGAAAAAGAAAAATATGTTCAGCGCGAATTCAAACTTTACAAAATTATTGTTCAATTGCAAATTGGACTGGAAGTTGCTTTTAAGTTTAAATTACAGCAGTCTACTATTCTCTCACTATGACGTGCTGTTTTTCTGGTTTAGAGTTACATCTTTTATAGATGGGGGTAGCATTTATAAATTGTGTAACAGTAAACTAGGGACCTCCAATTTGACGTGTCAAATTTACCCCCACCTATATTTAACACAATGAAACTTGCATAAAGGTTAATAGTATCTCGAAAAATTTTGGGCCATTCAAAAGAAGAAACATTAAAAAAACTACTGATGATTTTTTAATTTTTTTTTTCAGCTTACGGAAACAATGAAAATTATGAACGAAAACAATGTTTACATTTTCGCACCATTAAATCAATTGAAATTTAACGTAGCCAAAAACAAGTTATGACTACCGCTTAAAAAAAAATTCTATGAAAAATCAACTAACATTCAGATTTTCACGAAAATTTCGGTAATTACTTACCTTTTGATGAAAATATGTTTTAAATAGGTTTTTCCTTGAATATATTAGGGGAAATATTTTTTTTTCTTACGGGGTCTGCCCCCACTATTTTATTTGATGAAATCTGAAAAAATGAACCGATAAAAAACGATTTTTTTTCTATAAAGATAAGAGTCTGAATAATTATATCAGAATATTTTTATAAGTTTCTATATTAGATTTCTTTAGTAAAAGAACTATGAATACAGAATTCTGCTAAAAAATGTCAATATTATGACATTTTTTTAGCAGAATTCACTGAAACACCCTGTACCAAATAATCTGTAATATAAGCTTCTCCTCCCCCTAAAAAATGTGACGTGTATAAGATAAATGAAACAAAAAAAGTAAATAATAAAAGATTGAATAAAAAATGAATGATAGTTTATTTGGCTGAATGTAGAAATTATTTCTAAGAAATAGGTCGAAAAAGTAAAACTGAAAAGTTTGGTGTGGGCATAGAATTTAATGAATTTAGAAATTACTAAGGATACGAATTATGTTATTTTTGGGTTTTTGTTATTTTTTGAGCAATACGTAATTAAAAACAACCTTAATCCCAAAACCGTAACCCAATTCGCAAAACGTTAATTCATAGACTGTAGTTAAACTGTCATTGGGTACCACCAAAATACTTTCCGTTTTAATTTTCAGAAGTCAGCCGGCTTGGGCATTTTATGGTAGGAATTTACGAGTAAAAAGTTGAAGTGTAAAAACGAACCCCCACTTTAAAACTAAGCATTCTCACAAAATAAAAGCTTTTAGAATATACACACTGAAGTGAATATTAAAATAAAGGAAATATATTTAGTATTGTAACATAACGGGTGCAAGAAAAATAAAACATTTATTGCAAAAACAAGGACATAAAATGGGGGTTCAGTTTATGGTAGGAATTTACGAGCAAATAGTCCTTTATTACCCCTATAGCTAGAGGTCAGAGTTGGATTCACAACTTTCCCAAGAGTATTAGCGCTATGTGAACTGTAGCTTCGTCCAGTATTTGAACTCTGGTCGACGAGTGCCATTTCCTACGACTCCAGTTGAGTTCCAAATTATCTCAACGAATATTTTAAAACTTTGCCAGCATTAAATGACCCACCGTGGTCGATATGCCGTAAAACAACATAAAACTAAACAAAATTACACTATGTGAGAGGACCTAAGTCATGAAAATAAAAGATAGTTATTAAGGTTTGGTAATTTTTTTTTCAATCGGGGGGTTAAATTTATCTTGAAAACATGGATTTTATGGCAACTTCGGCAGCAATCTTAAGATATATTTGATTGACCGAAAAAATACTTTTAAATGTATTACATGTGTAATATTATTTTTTATTTATTATTATTATTATTATTATTATTATTATTATTATTATTTTTTTACTGATGCTCATTATGTTACTACTTTTCGATTTAGACTAAAATTTGACCTTAAATAATCGATTTAATTAATTTTGATTCGTTTTTAAAATGAAAAGCAGACTAAGGGAATTGCTGTCACCATGTCTTTAAAATAATTTTTTTTTTTTAGTTTATGTAAAATTGTAAATTTAATTAAATTTAGTTATTATTTGTTTTTTTTTTAAAAAAGTAAATCGTTTCTGGGTGGATATTTTAAACCTTAAATTGAATAATCCTTACATTTTGTCAACATAAAGGTTGACCAGACAGAACAGCGTTTTTTTTTTTTTTTTTTTTTTTTTACGTTTACAGCCTTGACGGTAGTTATAGGTGAGAGCTGTTTGCCCAAGTTTATCCCCCACCCCCAGTCAACAGCCGTGACACCCCAGATATCAGGCGATGAGACATACCACACACAAGGGATATTGATTCATGCCTTTATTTCCCACTGACTATTAAATGAACATAAGCTACCCGCCCCCTCTTTTTCTTCGGCCATGTGCTGTTGTGTGTGTGTAAAGAAAAAAAAATAGCAGCAGCAGTTGGAAGTCTAATTCTTAATGGTTACTGATTCGCGTAAAAAAAAAAGAAGTAACAACACGTGCAACATTTTTTATTATAACTAGCAAATATATGCACCCTCCGGGTGCAAGTATTTAAGTTTTAATGTAATGAAATATCGTATTAAATTAGAAAGTCTAATAAGAATGCAGATAAAAAGATTTGAAACAGTGGGGTTATAATAGAAAAATAGAAATGAAACTTACTCTTCCATCACTGCCGTCTTTCATTGCTGAATTTTACTTATTTAACTATTTAGTTAAATTAGGAAATAAAGAATAAAATTACATTTATTTTTTCTTGTTAATGGATTTCATTTAAGATTCATTGGAGAGATTTTAGCTTATATTCATTAAAATAAAACCAAACAGTTAGAAATCAATAATACTAAGCACATATTTAATAAAATCACATTTTTAATATTAATATGCTAATTAGCCTTCCCGTTTTACACTGGAAACCGCTATTTTTTGTATATATAAATACAATAGCATGTTATTAGTATGTTGATATGGTCAACAGCGGCTTCGGCCTCTGGACCATTGATATAATTAACGGCGTCGATCCCAGGGGGCCATCCCCCCAGGCAACACCTGCCCCCTCGATTTAAAGGGGCAGGGCTGGGTTTATTGCCCAGTGCCTGAGGCGCCCCCCTTGAGGGGGAATGCCGACGGGATCGATGCAATTTTTCACCCGCCACCCCATGAGCTTCGGTTTGTGGGTGGTCCCACGTTAATAGGGCCTTGTGCCTGACCCGTACAAGTGGGGTACGTGAAAAATATCATGTAGATATGGACAACACTAATAAAAAGGTGAAGCAATTTTATTAATAATTGAGGTTTAAGTATAAATAAAATCATGAAGAATGTGAAGTAAATAACTATGTTAATTGTGACTCGATTAGTAATATAGTTTCGGTTACAGACAGAAAAACACACAATCTCCATTATAATAAGATAGAGATTGTGTGTTCATCTGTCTGTAACCAAAACTATATCACTACTCAAGTCACAATTCCCTTAGTTATTTAAGTCACATTCGTCATGATTTTATTTTTAGGTAATTTATGAGGAAGTGCTGCCCGGTGATTATTAAAATAACAGCTATGGTGTTACTTGAAAGAAAACAACCAACTTAGGGCGTTAAATGTATTTTAAGGGGGGGGGGTTCTCTTTTTTGTTGTAATTCTTATTTATTTATCAAACAAAGTAAAAAAAAAAATAAAAAATGAACAAATTGAGGTAGATAGATAGATAGATAGATATCCATCTTCATATCTAAACAAGAATTACGACAAATTACAATAAATAAACAAGAATTACGACAAATTTCTATAAATAAATAAGAATTACGACAAAAAAGAGAAGCCCCCCCTCCTAAAATACATTTAATGCCCTAAGTTGGTTGTTTTCTTTCATGTAACACCATAGCTGGGGTCGTTATTTTAATAGTCACTGGGTAGCAATTTTTGAGGCAGGAGACTGGGACGCACTTCCTCATAAATTACCTATTTTTATTTAAACCTCAATTATTGATAAAATTGTTTTACATTATTAATACTATTGACCATATCTACATACTAATAATATGCAATTGTGTTTATCTTATAATGGACACCATGTTTTTGTCTGTAACCGAAACTATATCACTACTCGAGTCACAATTCCCTTAGTTATTTACTTCACATTCTCCATGATTTTATTTTTATTTAAACCTCAATTATTTATTAAATTGTTTTATATCATAAATACTGTTGGCCTTATCTACATGCTATATTTACCACGTACCTCACGTGTACGGGTTAGACACAAGGCCCTATTAATGCGGGGCCACCCACAAGCCGTGACTCATCAGTGGCAGGTGCAAAAAATGCATTCCCTCTCAAGTTGGGCACCTCAGGCCTGCCCCTTGAAATCAACGGGGCAAATGTTGCCTGGGAGAATAGCCTCCTGGGATCAGCGATGTTAGCTTGTAAGGTCCAGGGCCGAAGCCACTGGAACCCCGCCCTGCGAGACTGGTGTACCTACTAATAACATGCAATTGTGTTTATATATACAACAAAATAATGGTTTGCAGTGTAAATGGGGAAGGCTAATTGGTAATTTATGAGGAAGTGCGTCCCGGTCTCCCGCCTCAAAAACTGCTACCCGGTGACTATCAAAATAACAACCCCAGCTCGTCCTAATTCTTGTTTATTTATTGTAATTTGTCGTAATTCTTATTTAGATATGAAAATGGATATATAGTTTGGAATAGACTGAGATAGATAGATAGATAAACAAACAAAATAATATAGATAGATACGAACAAATGGAGATAGATATTTTCGACAATTAAATGTATTGGGGGGGGTCGCATCTTTTTTTTGTCGTAATTCTTGTTTATTTAAACTAAAAACAAGACATTAAACAAACATGAATAAAAAAAAATCTTAGTATTTAAAGTAATATAGATAAATATGAACAAATTGAGATAGATAGATATGAAGATGGATAGTTTTGAATAGACTGAGCTGGGTTGTTATTTTAATAGTCACCGGGCAGCAACTCTTGAGGCAGGAGACCGGGACGCACTTCCTCATAAATTACTGGCTAATTTGCATATTGATATTAAAAAATTGATGTTAATAAATATGTGCTTGGTATTATTGATTTCTAATTGTTTGGTTTTATCTTAATGAATACGAGCAAAAATCTCGGGGTTGGGTGATCTTAAAAGAAATCCATTAACATAAAGAAAGAACAGTAATTTTATTCTTTACTTCCAATTTTACCTAAATAGTTAAATTAGGAAAATTTCGCAATGAAAGACGGGAATGGTGGAAGCATAAGTTTTAATTATACTATTTTTTTTATTATACCACCCCCCTCTGTTTCAAATCTTTTTATCTGCATTCTTATTTAGTTTCATTAGCCTTTCTAATTTAATATAATATTTTATTACATTAAAACTTAAATACTTGCACCTAGAGGGTGCATATATTTGCTTGTAATCTTATTATAATGGAGATTGTGAGTTTGTCTGTCTGTAACCGAAACTCTATTTCTATTCAAGTCACAATTCTCTTTGTTATTTACATCACATTTACCATGATTTTATTTTTATTTATACCTCAATTATTAATAAAATTGTTGTACATTACTTATACTGTTGACCATATCTACATACTACTAACATGCAATTGTATTTATATATACAAAAAAATAGTGGTTTACAGTATGAATGGGAAGGCTAATTTGCATATTGGTCTTAAAAATTTGATTTTAATAAATATATGCTTAGTATTATTGATTTCTAATTGTTTGGTTTTATCTTAATGAATATGAGCAAAAATCTCTTCAATAAATCTTAAAAGAAATCCCCTAATAAGCAGAAATAACTAATATTATTCCTTACTTCCTATTTTAACTAAATAGTTAAATTAGGAAAATTTACCAATGAAAGACGGGAGTAACGGAAAATGATGGAAGAGTTAGTTTCAAAGTTGTTCTATTTTTCAATCATACTCCCTCTGTTCCAAATCTTTTTATCTACATTCTTATTCAGTTTCATTAGCCTTTCTAATTTAATATGATATTTTATTATATTAAAACTTAAGTACTTGCACCTAGAGGGTGCATATATTTGCTTGTAATAATGATAAAGATATCTGCCTTGGAACCACAAGGTTCTGAGTTCGATTCGGGCCCTCACTGGCTAAACGCATGAGTAGCACAGCTTCTGTGTGGTAAAGCATGGAGCTGATGGTAGGTGTGGCGCTCCACCTCATGCCAAAACAAATCACTCAGGTCTAGCGCTAGTGAAAACGGGATAGACTCCCTCGGTAAATAATAGGCCACTCCAGCAACTTTATGTTTTTTACTTTTAGTAATTGATTAATTACAGAAGTTTGAGTAACACAAAGTCTCCTCATTTCTCCAGGACTCTACTCAGTATTCTCACTGATCTCAGTAGTGCTGTGGTCTGGACAATCTTCTTTTTATCCTCTAAAAGTAAAGTAAAGTCGACGGGGCGGCCTAAAGTCGGTATCAGCCTGTCAGCGAGGGAGTCTATCCCCTTTTCAATAGCGCTAGACCAAGGAGATTGTTTTAGCATCTGAGGTGGAGCGCCACACCTACCATCAGCTCCTTACTTTACCGCACAGATCCCTGTGCTACGCTGAGTTGGCGAGGACCGGTATTGAACTAGGAACCTTGTGGTTTCTAGCCGAACGCTCTACCGACTGAGCTAACCCGGCCCTATTTAAATAATTATAACTTGCAGGACCTATGGATATACCACAGCATGATGATTTAGTTATCACAACATTTGATATGTTGGACCAAGACACCTTTTGAGCACCCCAGGGGCAACCTGGATTCAGGACATATTTTTCATTTACACCGTCAAAATCCGTTTTTTTTTTTTTTTTTTTTTTTTACCAGATGATTTTTAGACGTATTTTTAAGGTTAGGGTTAGCAGTTAGTTTTATAAGTAAAAAAAAAAAAATATATATTTACTTAAGAGCTATTGTTCAATATGTAAAAAGTATAATAATCTTGATTTAACTCTCTCTCTCTTTTTTTTTTTCTTTCCTTCTTTTCATTATGTTCGATTGAAATAGATTAGCGTTATCACTTCCGTGTGTTTACCCCCTCTTTATATCCTTCCCCTATTCTCTTTCTTTCTTTCTTATTATATTTTTTTTTCTGTGAAGCATGTCCTTTTTCTTCCCTCGCTTTCTTTATAATAAAAACTAATATTGTTAATTAAAACTTCTGTCATCAATTTACCGAAAGTGGTACTGATGAATTTTATGGCAAATGATATTTTTGGCATGTAAGAATTCCATCAAAGAGTCACAAGTTGGCAGAATCCCCAGATGTTTGCATTGTATTCCTTGTTTTGGAAACAGGTCAGGGAAATTAGATGGGGAATTATTTAGAAACAGGTTGTGGCCAGATGGATAAAATACTCGCTCAATAATAAATGTATTATCAATTATTAATAACCGCAACGACTTTTGTTCTTCTGGCATAGCTGAATCAAATTGGTACTGTCTAATGAAAAAAGAAGAGGAAAACATTTTTTTGGTTTGGTTTGTTTTGTTTTACGGCCTATCAACCTCAGTGGGTCATTTAATGCCGATAAAGTTTTGAAATAAATCAATTCTTAATGGATAATACAAATTTTTTATAAATACATTTTTCTATTTAACCCATAGATGGGACCCTAACAGGTACTACCACTCCGGGTCAGAGTGGACCAGGGAGCAATGGTGATAAAGGGGTGCTCCACATTCCCCAAACCTCCAAAACTGGAACCTCACCATCAGATAGAGTTTAACGTCATTCCCAGGACATGTAGACCCGCAGCCACCGCCTTCTAGCACCCATATGATAAAAAGGTGTTGGGGCTTGCCATAAGGGCAATAGGGTTGGAAAAATCATATAGGTGCTAGGGCTTGACGTGACCAGCCGATTGATCGGAGGGAGCCTCTCCGACCGCCCGTCTAGCCCAAGATAGGGCCAAAGTGGAGTATTGGATGTCATGAACTGCTCATCCACCTGGGCTCTATCCTTAAGCATCACGGGTCGCCACCCACGGCCAACAGGTGGCCCCATTGGGGGAGTCTTATCCCTCTGCAGAAGTGTAGTCGGTGCATTCTAATGCCCCAGGCGACAGGGCGGAAAACATTATTTTGCAAATAATTCGCTACATATATATTATACTAGACAAAACGTGACCTTTTGGGTCACCCATTCAGATCTTGGTAGATAATTGGGATTAGGGAAAAGTGAGTTAGCAAAATGAATAAAATTTTTTAAAAAACCACAAAAAACATGGCATTAAAATCATTTTGTAAGATTTCTAAGAAAGGAAATGTTTGACCTCATTTAAGATACGGGTTGCTGCTTGTGAAATTTAACATAGAATTACATTTCAAATCCTCCTGTCTCTCTCACTCTACTCTCCCAGAGAAACTAACATTATATAACAAGGAGGTAATCAAAAGATACATAGAGGGGAAGAAAGTGATAGGCAGAAAGTAAAGTAAGAGATTGGTCAGTTTTTGACTTAATTGCAAATTACAACTAATTAATACATAATTTTTTTCAAACATAATTCAATCCTAAAAGTAAGGAATGATTTAGTATAATTTTTGTGTCATTAAACTAAACAGTAAAAAAAGCCTTTTGGAAGTAAAAGTTGATTTACTCATCTTTATTATAATAATAGATAGATATTCTACTAAAGCTGAGAGAATCAATGTGACTATAACACATATATTATATCATAATATATATATATATATATATATATATATATATATATATTTGAGCAGCAATTTTTAACACTAATAATCCTTGTTGAATATAATGAGCATAACATTTTTTTTGGTAACTAATTCACCCATTACCATTATCAGTGTGCCCTCTTAACACGCCGCCCTGTCGGCTGGGTGTTAGAATGCAACGACTGCACCTCTGCAGAGGGGTAAGACTCCCCCAATGGGGCCACCTGTTGGCCGTGGGTGGCGACCCGTGATGCTTAAGGATAGAGCCCAGGTGGATGAGCAATTCATGACATGCAATACTCCACTTTGGCCCTATCTTGGGCTTGACGGGTGGTCGGAGAGGCCCCTCCGATCAATCGACTGGTCACGTCAAGCCCTAGCACCTATATGATTTTCCCAACCCTATTGCCTTTATGGCAAGCCCCAACCACTTTTTATCATATGGGTGCTAGAAGGCGGTGGCTGCGGGTCTACATGTCCTGGGAATGACGTTAAACTCTATCTGATGGTGAGGTTCCAGTTTTGGAGGTTTGGGGAATGTGGAGCACCCCTTCATCACCATTGCTCCCTGGTCCACTCTGACCCGGAGTGGTAGTACCTGTTAGCGTCCCATCTATGGGTTAAATAGAAAAATGTATTTATAAAAAAATTGTATCATCCATTAAGAATGATTTATTTCAAAACTTTATCGGCATTAAATGACCCACTGAGGTTGATATGCCGTAAAACAAAACAAACCAAACCAAACTCTTAACACGGATTTCCATGACTATCCCTCATCAAGTTTGTTTGTTTTGTTTTACGACATATCAACCTCGGTGGGTCATTTAATGCCGACAAAGTTGTGAAATAAATTTATTCTTAATGCATAATACAATTTTGTTTATAAACTCATGTTTTTCTATTTAACCCATAGATAGTACCCTAACAGATACTACCACTCCGGGTAAGAGTAGACCAGGGAGCAATGGTGATGAAGGGGTGCTCCACATTCCCTAAACCTTCAGAACTGGAACCTCACCATCAGATAGAGTTTAACGTCATTCCCAGGACATGTAGACCCTCAGCCACCACCTTCTAGCACTCATATGATAAGAAGGACTGAAGAAGGACTGGGGTTTTGCCATAAGGGCAATAGGGTTGGGGCAATCATATAGGTGCTAGGGCTTGACGTGGCCAGCCAATTGATCACATACCTAGTTAGTAATATCTCATCTACTGAAAGTGATGTCAAAGCATGCATAGCTATGGACAGATTATTCATCATATGAAAATCTGATCTTATTGATAAGATAAATCGAGAATTCTTCCAAGCCATAGCCATATCAGTACTACTGTGTGGCTGCACCACTACATGGAGTACAATTCACACACACATATACATATACATATACTGTGATGCTGATAGCTTTTTGATTTAGTGCGTCCTGGGATGCACATATCTGCTTTGAATGAGTCCCCAGGAAAATTTATGGGCCCCAACTAAAGCCATCTAACTCCTATCTTGTAACCTATCCTATGTAATTCGTTTCTAAAGAGTTCTACTGGGTTTGGGAGCATATATACATATATAAATATATATACAGAGATGCTGATAGGTACGCATCCTGCATCTCTGATGCACACAGATCTAAAAGGATGCAGTAAAATCGTATCCATGTGTTTTTCTTTTTTCTTCCCTCACCATTTTAAGCTAATTGTAAATACATTTCTTTAGTTTTTTAGAAATGAATTACACAGGATAGGTTACAACGTAGGAGTAAGATTATAGTCTGAAGGCAAACATTATTCCAGTGACAAGGAAGTGAAATCTGTAGTGAAGAAGTGGCTCAAAGAACAGTCAACAGAATTTTACGGGGCAGGGAATAGGGATACATGCTCTTATTCAAAGGTGGAACATTGCTATTTAGAGAAACGGTAACTATGTAGAGAAGTAGGGATGTGATCCACAGAGGACTAGCTTCATTTTGATGTATGATACATGTTCCTGTGCTGGTAGTTATACCTGTCCTAAATAAAATGGCATTACTTTTTGAGACACCCTAGTATTATTGGCATGATCCATATATATATATATATATATATAAGGAATAAAGGAGAAGTACGGATGTGATCCACAGAGGACCAGTTTCATTTTGTTGTATGATACATGTTCTTGTTTTAGTTATTATACCTGTCCTAAACAAAATGGCATTATTTTTTGATTCACCCTCATATTTGATTTGTTTGGTTGGTTTTGTTTACACATTATGAAATTTTCTTAAACAATTGAATGATTAAAAATAAATTTCATTCTTATCGACACGTATGAACTTTAGTTGGCCAAATTCCTAGCATAAAATTGTGCATGCGCATTATCTGAAATGAACTTAATTGTTATTAAGAACACATTTTATGATATTTTTGTTGTGCACTATCTTATCAACACATTTTTGTTTGTTTGAGAAATAAAAATTTTATTTCTCAAACAAGCAAACAAAAATGTGTCGATAAGAATGAAATGTATTTTTATTCATTCAGTTGTTTAAGAAAATCTCATAAGAAAAACTATACAAGCAAATTTGTTAAGGGAGATAATGCACACGCACAATTTTATGCTAGGAATTTGGCCAACTAAAGTTCATAATTACTGAAAAACAAATGTTAATAGTTATGCTGATAGATATCTGTTTCGACCTGTGTGGTTTGTAAAGTACAATTCAACTGAAATCATTTTAAATTAGATGATGACAATTGTAAAAATGCTTTATAAAACCTTTTTCATCAATATATGTGCCGCCCTGTCGGCTGGGGCGTTAGAATGCACTGACTGCACCTCTGCAGAGGGGTAAGACTCCCCCAATGGGGCCACCTGTTGGCTGTGGGTGGCGACCCGTGATGCTTAAGGATAGAGCCCAGGTGGATGAGCAGTTCATGACATGCAATACTCCACTTTGGCCCTATCTTGGGCTAGACGGGCGGTCGGAGAGGCCCCCTCCGATCAATCGACTGGTCACGTCAAGCCCTAGCACATATATGATTTTCCAAACCCTATTGCCATTATGGCAAGCCCCAACCTCTTTTTATCATATGGGTGCTAGAAGGCGGTAGCTGCGGGTCTACATGTCCTGGGAATGACGTTAAACTCTATCTGATGGTGAGGTTCCAGATTTGGAGGTTTGGGGAATGTGTAGCACCTCTTCATCACCATTGCTCCCTGGTCCACTCTGACCCACTGGATTAGGTTTTTGTAAATAATAGTGTCGATCCCAGGGTGCTATTCCCCCAGGCAATACTTGCCCTCTTGGGGGCAGGGCTGGGTTTATTGCCCAGCGCCTGAAGCGCACCCCTTGAGGGGGAATGCCGAACGGATCGACACAATTTTTGTTCTTTCCCTCCCATGAGCTTTGGCTTGTGGGTGGGCCCACATTAAAACGAGGCCTTGTGCCCAGCCCATACAAGTGGGGTATGAGGCAAATATACCTTTGGTTAAAAATGAAACCGTCCAAATCATCCAAGATGAAATGCAAAAATGTAAATCCTGATTATCTGGTTTTGCTTATCTGCCGAATTCTTATTTCTTATGAGTGTGGTCACCTCAGTGAAGTAATGAATCATTCCGTTTTTATTATAAAGAAAGGGAAGAAAAAAGACATGCTACACACAAAAAATATAATAAGAAAGAGTAGGGGAAAGATAGAGAGAGGGGGTGAACTTGTGGAAACGATAGCACTAATTTCGATAATGCTGTTTCAATCAAACATAATGAAAGAAAAGTGGGAGAGAGTTAAATCCAGATTATTATACTTTTTACATGTTGAACAATTTGCAATAGCTCTTAAGTAAACATATCAAATGTAGGTTGACTTCTGATTTAAGTCGGAAAATTAAAACAAAGTTTTTTGGTGGTCCCCAATGACAGTTTAACTACAGTCTATGAATTAACATTTTGCGAATTGGGTTACGGTTTTAGGGGATTAAGGTTGTTTTTAATTACGTATTGCTTAAAAAAAAATAAACAACAAAAACCCCAAATTACTATACATTTAATTAACCATTGAAATTAATTATTGAATCTATTATTGAGACAGTTGTTTGTGTTAGTATTGCAATGTATAATTTCAATTAAACTTAGTTTAAAAAAATATTTTTCAACATAAAATTTATTAAAATCAATCCTATGAATGATTTTACTTAGAAACCAATTAAAATATAATTAAAATAAGTGTAATCTTTTTATGTGTTCTTATTTAATTTCATTAGTCATTCTAATTTAATATATTTCATTACATTAAAACTTAAATACTTAAGCCCAGAGGGCGCATATTTATACTAGTATATCTTATTATAATGGAGATTGTGTGTTTTTTTGTCTGTAACCGAAACTATATTTCTATGCAAGTCACAGTTCCTTTAGTTATTTACATGATATTCTCCATGATTTTATTTTTATTTAAATCTCAATTATTAATAAAATTGTTTTACATTACTTACACTGTTGACCATATCTACATACTAATAACATGCAATTGAATTTATATATACAACAAAATAGAGGTTTACAGTGTGAATGGGAAGGCTAATTTGCATATTGATCTTAAAAAATTGATTTTAATAAATATGTGCTAAGTATTATTGATTTCTAATTGTTTGATTTTATCTTATTGAATATGAGCAAAAATCTCTTCAATAAATCTTAAAAGAAATCCCTTAACAAGAAGAAATAACTGTAATATTATTCTTTACTTCCTATTTTAACTAAACAGTTTAATTAGGAAAATTTACCAATGAAAGACGGGGGTAACGGAAAATAATGGAAGAGTTATTTTTCAAAGTTGTTCTATTTTTCAATCATACCCCCTCTGTTCAAAATCTTTTTATCTACATTCTTATTCAGTTTCATTAGCCTTTCTAATTTAATATGATATTTTATTATAAAATTTAACTAAAATACTTGCACCCGGAGGGTGCATATATATGCTAGTATAGATAATCTAGTATGCTGTATTTATTTATTTATTTATTTAAAAAAAAAAAAAAATTTTAATTTCTTTTTTTTTGGGGTGGTGGGGGTTAGGTGGAAGAGTACCGCTAAAGGTAAGACTTGAACTCACTAACTGTTGGTTCACTAGAAGGTGCATATTCATTCTAGTATATCTTATTATAATGGAGATTGTGTGTTTTTCTGTCTTTAACCGAAACTTTATTACTAATCAAGTCACAATTCCCTTAGTTATTTACGCCATATTCTCCATAATTTCATTTTTATTTAAACCTCAATTATTAATAAAATTGTTTTACTTTAAGACTGTTGACCATATCTACATACTAATAACATTCAATTATATTTATATATACAACAAAATAGCGGTTTACAGTGTGAACAGGAAGGCTAATTTGCATATTGATCTTTAAAATTTGATTTTAATAAATATATGCTTAGTATTATTGATTTCTAATTGTTTGGTTTTATCTTATTGAATATGAACAAAAATTTTGAGGATAAATCTTTTAACAAGAAGAAATAACTGTAATATTATTCTTTACTTTCTATTTTATTTAAATAGTTAAATTAGGAAAATTTACCAATGAAAGACGGGAGTAATGGAAAATGATGGAAGAGTTAGTTTCAAAGTTGTTCTATTTTTCAATCATACTCCCTCTGTTCCAAATATTTTTATCTGAATTCTTTTTCAGTTTCATTAGCCTTTCTAATTTAACATGATATTTTATTATATTAAAACTTAAATACTTGCACCCGGAGGGTGCATATATATGCTAATATTTATAATATATATTTATAATATATATATGCTATATTTATATATTTATAATATATATATTTATAATATATATATGCTATATTTATATATTTATAATATATATATTTATAATATATATATGCTATATTTATATATTTATAATATATATATTTATAATATATATATGCTATATTTATATATTTATAATATATATCTTATTATAATGGAGATTGTGTGTTTTTCTGTCTGTAACCGAAACTATATTACTAATCGAGTCACAATTCACATAGTTATTTACATCACATTCTCCATGAATTTATTCATATTTAAACCTCAATTATTAATAAGATTGTTTTACATTATTAATATTGTTGACCATATCTACATACTAATTACATGCAAGTGTATTTATATATACAAAAAATGGCGGTTTGCAGTGTGAATGGGAAGGATAATTTACATATTAATATTAAAAATTTGATTTTAATAAATATGTGCTTGGTATTATTGATTTCTAATTGTTTGGTTTTATCTTGATGAATATGAACAAAAATCTCGAGGATAAATCTTAAAAGAAATCAATTAGCAATATTAACAGTAATTATGAAAATTTAGCAATGAAAGACGGGAGTGAAGAAAAAGCAAGTTTTAGTTGTTCCCCCTCTGTTTCAAATCTTTTTATCGGCATCTTATTTAGTTTCATTAGCTTTTCTAAGTTAACATTATATGTAATTGCATTAAAACTTAAATACTTGCACCCGGAGGGTGCATATATTTGCTAGTATTTATAATATAGTACTATATTATCTATATAATATAGTACTATATTATCTTATTATAATGGAGATTGTGTGTTTGTCTGTCTGAAGCCGAAACTAAATCACTACTCAAGTCACAATTCCCTTAGTTATTGACGTCACATTCACCATGAATTTATTTTTATTTAAACCTCAGTTATTGATAAAATTGCTATACCTTATTAATACTTTTGACTTTATCTACATTCTAATAACATGCAATTGTATTTATATATGCAACAAAATAGCGGGTTACAGTGTGAACAGGAAAGCTAATTTGCATATTGATATTAAAAGTTTAATTTTATTAAATATGTGCTTGGTATTATTGATTTCTAATTGTTTGTTTTTTTCTTAATGAATATGAGCAAAAAACTCGGGGATAAATCTTAAAAGAAATCCTTTAATATAAAGAAATAACAGTAATTTTATTCTTTACTTCCTAATTTAACTAAATAGTTAAATTAGGAAAATTCAGCAATAAAAGGAGGGAGTGATGAAAAATGATGGAAGAGTTAGTTTCAAAGTTGTTCTATTCTTCGATTATACCCCCTCTGTTTCAAATCATTTTATTTGGATTTTTATTTAGTTTCAAAAGTATTTCAAATTTAACATATTTCATTACATTAAAATTCAAATACTTGCACCCGGAGGGTGCATATATTTGCTAGTCTATATAATATAGTACTATATTATCTATATAATATAGTACTATATTATCAATATTATGCTATATTTATATTTATTTTATTTCTTGTTTTTTGTAATTTTTGTTTCTATTTCTTTTTGTTTTTTTGAAAGTTAGGTGGAAGAGTACCGTTAAAGGTAAGACTTGAACTCACTGGTGGTTCGCTAGCCCAGCTCGCTAACCATTACACTACCCCAGATGCCTTGTAAAACAGTCACCAGTAAAATAACTACCCTTAGTATGTTGCTCATCACCTCTATCCTCACAATGAAATAAAAATAGGTGTAAGGTGCTATGACCTTTGCCTCTACTACCCACTTTGTTTCAGCTGTTACTTATACTAGCAAAATAAAAAAAAACACCCTCTGGGCGATGTAAAAATAGATTTTTGAAACGTATTGCCTGAGGGGTGGGAGTAAAAAAAATTCAATGTTAGCGAGTTTGTACCCTAAGTTAGTAAAATCATCAAATTCATTAAAGGATTAAAAAAATAAAACAATTTGAAATGTAAACTTTAAATATGTATTAAAATAAAACAAACTATATATAGATATATAATACCAGTCATGTATTTATTAAAACTTGTTTTAAAAAACAATGAGGACTGTCTAATGTTGCATGTTCAAATTTTGAGTGTATTTATTCTATGTTATGACGATTTTGGGTAATGTGACGTAAGCAGTGACGTAGTTTTTGTTACAGACAAAAACCGGAAGCGAATCTCCATTATTAATAGAGTTATAAAAAGTTAGTTTTCTTCTAAATCGAAGATAGCAAGATTTCATTACTTTTAGTGAAACCTTATACTTATTTATATAGTCATATCAGATATTATGTGGTTATTTCCTATAAGTCTAACATAAACAAAGGGGAACCACTCTTGACTGATAAATTATTTATTTATTTTCCCATTAAACTAACCCTAACCCTAACCCCGTCTTTTTTTACCTAGTAAATCAATCAATAAATAAATAAATAATTTATCAGTCAAGAGTGGTGCCCCTTTGTTTATGTTAGAATTATAGGAAATAACCAAAAAAAAGATAATTTCCTATTAGACTAACATTATCAAAGAGGAACCACTCTTGACTGATAAATTATCTATTTATTTTCCCAATCAACTAACTCTAAACCCAAACCTTATGTCATGACGATTTTGGGTAATGTGACGTAAGCAGTGACATAGTTTTTGTTACAGACAAAAACCGGAAGTGAATCTCCATTATTAATAGAGATATCACTCACACTAGAATGAATCTACATATTACAGACCCACTTCTGACTTACCTATCTCAGCAGTTTCCAACTTTTTTTTTTTTAAATTGAATAGTGCTTTTACAAATACCAATGAGTGTGGGGGAAAAAAAAACATTCATGGAGCGCCACACCTACCATCAGCTCCTTACTTTAACGCACATATCCCTGTGCTACTCATACGCTGAGTTGGCGAGGACCGGAATCGAACTAGAAAAAAAAATATCAGAAAGAAACATTGGTACGTGGACATCTTCACTTTATTAAAATTAGCCCTCTTTACAAAAAATTGGAAAATCGGCGAGGGAGTTTATCCCCTTTTCACTAGCGCTACACCAAGGAGATTGTTTTTTGGCATCTGAGGTGGAGCACCACACCTACCCTCAGCTCCTTACTTTACCGCACATATCCCTGTGCTACTCATACGCTGAGTTGGCGAGGACCGGAATCGAACTAGAAACCATGTGGTTAAAAAAAAATATCAGAAAGAAACATTGGTACGTAGACATCTTCACTTTATTAAAATTAGCCCTCTTTACAAAAAATTGGAAAATCGGCGAGTCTATCCCCTTTTCACTTGCGCTACACCAAGGAGATTGTTTTTTGGCATCTGAGGTGGAGCGCCACACCTAGCCTCAGCTCCTTACTTTACCGCACAGATTCCTGTGCTACTCATAACGCTGAGTGGGCGAGGACCGGTATCGAACTAGGAACCTTGTGGTTTCTAGCCGAACGCTCTACCGACTGAGCTAACCCGATTACTTTTTGAGACACCCTAGTATTATTGGCATGATCCATATATATATATATAAGGAATAAAGGAGAAGTACGGATGTGATCCACAGAGGACCAGTTTCATTTTGTTGTATGATACCTGTTCTTGTTTTGGTTATTATACCTGTCCTAAACAAAATGGCATTATTTTTTGACTCACCCTCATGAGTTGACGAGGACTGGAATTGAACTAGAAACCATGTGGTTTCTAGCCGAACGCTCTACTGACTGAGCTAACCCGGCCCTATAATGATAAAAAGAATATACATGGTGTTTAAAAGAAATATTAACATATCCAGTGATGCTGATAGTTTTTTTTAATTTAGTGCATCCTGGGACGCACGGATTTGATTTGAATTAGTCCCCAGGAAATTTGATGGGTCCCAACTAAAGATTCTTAAGGAATTGTAGAGTTTTTATCTATGAACAACTAAAGCCGTCTAACCCCTACCTTGTAC
Source organism: Doryteuthis pealeii (assembly GCA_023376005.1). NCBI lineage: Eukaryota > Metazoa > Mollusca > Cephalopoda > Myopsida > Loliginidae > Doryteuthis > Doryteuthis pealeii. The sequence continues at coordinate 49,917,953 of CM042175.1, forward strand.
CCCGTACAGTGTGATTCGTTTCTAAAAAAATATTGAAATCTATTTACAGTTAGCTGGAAATGGTAGGGGAAGAAAAGAAAAAACACTGGGACGCATGAATATGATTTTACGGCGTCCTTTTAGACCTTTTTGCATCAGGTACGCGTCCTGCGTCTCTATCTGCATCTCTCTGATTTCTTTTATGATATATTTTAAAATTCACTTATTCACCATCCCTATCAACACATTTTGGAATCTTCCACAGGTGGTCTCTGTAATTAGCATTCCCAGTTGATTTTTTTTATTTGAGGTTATTGTTATTTAACAATAACATTAGTTATATAGACCTGTGTAAATGGTGTTCAAAACTGTTTGAATTATACAAATATCCCCAGTGGTTCAAAAGTTATGAGAATTTAAAGCCCCGAAATTTGGGTAAAAAAGTGGACATGATTTTGATAAAAAAAACCTGTCAACTCATGGACCATTTCAGAACAAGAAACTCAGTAATTTCTTCACCATTTCTTTATTTTTGAAGCAATTTTGATAAAACTTTGCATTCTTATGTAAAATTCTATGTTCTTTCTGATTCTGGTCTTAGATTTTATCTATCTCCATGCTAGAATCCATTATTTGGGGAATAAAAAGTAGGAATGTCAAGATTTAAAAAAAATTTTTTTTTTAAAGTTTACCACAAGATTATCAACATTTTCATTTTTATACTGCATGTATACACATATATCTTATTATAATGGAGATTGTGTGTTTTTCTGTCTGTAACCGAAACTATATTCCTACTCAAGTCATAATTCCCTTAGTTATTGACATCACATTCTCCATGGTTTTATTTTTATCTAAATCTCAATTATTAATAAAATTATCTTACATTAATAATACTGTTAACTATGTCTACATACTGACAACATACAATTATATTTATATATACAACAAAATAGCGGTTTACAGTGTGACTGGGAAGGCTAATTTGCATATTAATATTAAAAAATCAAATTTAATAAATATGTACTTAGTATTATTGATTTCTAACTGTTTGGTTTTATCTTAATGAATATGAGCAAAAATCTCTTCAATAAATCTTAAAAGAAATCCCTTAACAAGAAGAAATAACTGTAATATTATTCTTTACTTCCTATTTTAACTAAACAGTTTAATTAGGAAAATTTACCAATGAAAGACGGGAGTAACGGAAAATGATGGAAGAGTTAGTTTCAAAGTTGTTCTATTTTTCAATCATACCCCCTCTGTTCAAAATCTTTTTATCTACATTCTTATTCAGTTTCATTAGCCTTTCTAATTTAATATGATATTTTATTATATTAAAACTTAAATACTTGCACCCGGAGGGTGCATATATTTGCTAGTAATATTAATTTAAATATATAACATCACTTTGAATTTAAAAATACATTTCTAAATGCTTGTTGAATTACATAAAAGAAATAGATTACCTATTTACATATGTTTTCACACAAACCCGGTCAGTGTGTGGCCTGTTTTGTTTACATCTCTGGTAATTTCAAGTTATTTTTTTTTTTTTTTCCAAAATTGAAACGGACGTAAAAAATAATTCAATTGTTAAAAACACATCAAAGTTGAATATTTAGAAAGATTGTTATTTTATTTTCAACGATATAAATATTTTAAAATTGGATGATGAATTTAAACTTTATTGCCTGCATAAACGATGCCTAGCTGAGAGTTTACATTACGCCGTACGCCTGTCCGACAAATAAATTTGAGTTTTTTTTTTTCAAAATACAAACTTTCAAAGCAAATCCCAAACAGTATAGAAATCTTTACATTTTACAAATTATATATCAAAATAATTCTGAAACTTTCTAATATCACGGACATAGTGCTTCTTTTTTGCTTCTCTTATATTTTTTAAACAAATAGCCTTGAACTTTGCCCTCTCATATTTTCATTTCCACGGGTCCTAGAAAAAAAAAAAAAAAGACCCCGTTTGTACTTCCAGGTGTCTTCTAATTGAGTGCAAAATTTCAAGAATATTGATAAAGATTAGCCACTTTGATTTTGAAAAACAAAACAGCGTGTAAAATTTATCCTAAAAAAAACAGGTCATATTTTTGTTTTCAGCTGTTCGACCGAAAATACGGTTTTAACTCACTGTAAAAATAATTCAATTGATGAAAACCGATAAACATTCCATATTTAGAAAGATTATTCTATTCTCTTTCGAACCATATAAATATTTTTAAGATTGGTTAAGAAATACTCGAGAAATTGCAAATTGAACTGATTAAGGTCGCAAATTTGAAAATGTCAGTGTTTTTCAGCTAAATGCTTGTAATGCTAATAACATATTATATTTGCATGTAATGGAAGTGTGTGGTGTAATGGTTAAAGTCATAGGAAATGTACTCGTCGCCCCGAGTTCAAATCCTGGATGTGGTAATTGAATTTCACTTAGCGCTAATACCCTCGGGAAAGGTATGAATCCTACTCTCCCTCCAGCTATGGGTAAATAGTAGGGCAGACTGGGCTCTTTAACCTTGGTTAGGCAACCGGTCTAGGAGAAGGAAAACTCTGAATTCAAACCTGTTGAACTCCGCTTAAGAAATTGACCTTGTATCACATCCTGCTCGTGCGAAGGGGTTGGTAAATAGATATATTTGTATGTAATTTTGTGGTTAAAAAAAAAATCCTCAGAAAGAACCATGAGTGACTAGAGATAAATTCTTTCAAATAATGTAATTTTTCAAAACCGTCTTAAAACCGAAGAATTGTATTCGAATGATAAGTCTTTTTAGAAATGTCTTCAACACATGAGAAAAAACATTCTCAGATTTGTGTGGATTTTGATTTTATCGATAATTGCTTTCCGCCATTTACAAGAAGAAAAAAATGGAGACAATTTTTATATAGATTATCATTGGAGAAACATTAAGAGTATTTTGTGTTGTTTTGTTTTTTGTTTTGTTATTCTTTTCAAACGAGCCACCTAAGGAGAAAATAAACAGAACAAATCAAGAAAATATATATTGGCAAAAATGATAATACATAAAATAATATTAAGATGGACAACGGTGCTAGAAGGCGGTGGCTTCTAAACTTTAATAGAGACATTGTTAATAAATAAGATGCTAATTAAGATTAAATAATGACTATTTCATAATTGTTAAGAATATGATTTAAATAACAGAGGAAATCGTGATGTCAGTGATGACGTAGTTTCGGTTGCAGAGAGACAGTTGCATAATCTCCATTATAATAAATTAAAGATTTTTAAAAATTACATTCCCAACCCTATTGCCCTTATGGCAAGCCCCAACCCCTTTTTATCATATGGATGCTAGAAGGCGGTGACTGAGGGTCTACATGTCCTGGGAATGACGTTAAACTCTATCTGATGGTGAGGTTCCAGTTTTGGAGGTTTGGGGAATGTGGAGCACCCCTTCACCATTGCTCCCTGGTCCACTCTGACCCGGAGTGGTAGTACCTGTTAGGGTCCCATCTATGGGTTAAATAGAAAAATGTATTTATAAAAAAATCGTATTATCCATTAAGAATTGATTTATTTCAAAACTTTATCGGCATTAAATGACCCACTGGGGTTGATATGCCGTAAAACAAAATAAACCAAACCTAAGATGGACAACGGATAAAGATAAGAATCACTAAAAGAAAATATTTTCTTTTCTTTACCTCACACACACACACACACACACACACACACACACACATATATATATATATATATATATATATATATATATATACTAGCAAATATATGCACCCTCTGGGTGCAAGTATTTGAATTTTAATGTAATGAAATATGTTAAATTTGAAATACTTTTGAAACTAAATAAAAATCCAAATAAAATGATTTGAAACAGAGGGGGTATAATCGAAGAATAGAACAACTTTGAAACTAAGTCTTCCATCATTTTTCATCACTCCCTCCTTTTATTGCTGAATTTTCCTAATTTAACTATTTAGTTAAATTAGAAAGTAAAGAATAAAATTACTGTTATTTCTTTATATTAAAGGATTTCTTTTAAGATTTATCCCCGAGTTTTTTGCTCATATTCATTAAGAAAAAAACAAACAATTAGAAATCAATAATACCAAGTGCATATTTAATAAAATTAAACTTTTAATATCAATATGCAAATTAGCTTTCCTGTTCACACTGTAACCCGCTATTTTGTTGCATATATAAATACAATTGCATGTTATTAGAATGTAGATAAAGTCAAAAGTATTAATAAGGTATAGCAATTTTATCAATAACTGAGGTTTAAATAAAAATAAATTCATGGTGAATGTGACGTCAATAACTAAGGGAATTGTGACTTGAGTAGTGATTTAGTTTCGGCTTCAGACAGACAAACACACAATCTCCATTATAATAAGATATATGTGTGAATAGATTGTGGTACGAGCAAAATTTGAAAATGGTTTTAAAAAGCGTGTGCATTGTGAGATGTTATAATAAATACAATTTCACAATTTTTTTTTTTTTCCCCTCTGAAAAAGATATCTTTTTTTCGGTCATGTCTCATCAGAGGAGAAATGATGTTATTCAGGGATTTTATTTGTGCAGAGTTGTACCGACGCTTGAGATATGTGAATAGCGTTGGTACAACTCTGTACAAATAAAACGCTGAATAACATCATTGCTTCTCGGATGAGACGTGACCGAAAAAAAGATATCTTTTTCAGAAGGAAAAAAAAAAAATTTGTGAAATTGTATTTATTATAACATCTCACAATGCACACGCTTTTTAAAACCATTTTCAAATATATATATTTACCAACCCCTCCACACGAGCAGGATGTGACACAAGGTCAATTTCTTAAGCGGAGTTTAACAGGTTTGAATTCAGAGTTTTCATTCACCTAGACCAGTCTACGCTGCTATTTAACTTCACTATCTCATATTTGTCCCTCTTTGTAAAACATTTTGACATCCCTACTCTACAGCATGCTGAACAAGAAAAGAAATATCTTTGCACATTTTTGTTTCATGTTATGTCACCCTCTAGCAATTGTTTGGAAAATTCATCCCGCAGACACACGTAAATAATCCAAGAAAATAGAAATAAAAATGAATAAATAAAAGTCGTCAGTTTTATGGGTACATGCAGGAGGGTCGGCAGATGTCGTGGCCCCTTTGGGCACAAGGTTGGGATTCTGATTTAATCTTTCATTATCTCCACTTATCTTTTTACCCATATGTCACATATAGGTCCCTATTGTAGTGGTACCTTCTGTTACGCTCTATTGTGCTTTTAGAATAGATTGTGGAGTGGACCCTATTATAGTTGACAATGGGTGTAACAGCTTTTACTGTTAACTCCTGCCCCAAGGGGAGAAAGGTTTCTTTGCCAAATTGCTCACTCACCCATACTCTGTGACATGCTAGAATTTAGAATTTGGATTATTCAGACTATTGTCCTCATCTTTAATGTTATCTGTACAACATTTTGGCTGATGTGCACTCCGGCCTTCCAGTATTTCTTGCCGGACTTGGTATTGGGAGCTTTCATGGTACTTTGAACCCAACCTTTTATTCAGTCCACGATCTGAAATGTTGTACAGATAACAATAAAGATGAGGACAATAGTCCAAATAATCCAAATAATACTAATTATCAAGCCTCATCTCAGAAATTCAGAGAAATGCTAGAATATATATATATATATATATATATATATATATATATATATATATATATTTCTCTTATTATAATGGAGATTGTGGGTTTGTCTGTCTGTAACCGAAACTACACAAGTCACAATTCCCTTTGTTATTTACACCACATTCTCCATGATTTTATTTTTTATTTAAACCTCAATTATTAGTAAAATTGTTTTACATCATTAAGACTGTTAACAATATCTACATACTAATAACATGCAATTATATTTATATATTCAACGAAATAGCGGTTTACTGTGTGAATGGGAAGGCTAATTTGCATATTGATCTTAAAAAAATTTGATTTTTATTATAGTATATTAAAATATAAATAGACAAGTAAAATAAAAAGATTTTAAATTTAAACATTAGAGTATAATGATGTATAAAAGAAAATACTAGTTAAGATATAAATAATAAAATAAATTAATAGTAAGATAATAAAAAATAAAATTAAAAAATAAATAATAGAAATTAAAATCAATTAAAAATAATAATACTAATTATAAAAATAAAAATAATACTCAGAAGAGTCCTGGAGATCTGAGGAGACTTGCTGTCACTCGGACTCCAGTGAAAGACCATCAGCTAACACTGATGTGAAAACTCAAAAGGAGTAATTTTAATATACTACTCTGTTTTTTTCTGTCCTGTCACTTTTTTGTCTGTCTGGACACCCTAGAAATCAACTTTGAGATGTATCTCTTTTTTTCATTCACTTCCTGTTTCTATGGTTACAATCCTACACTGTTAAAAATATATATAATTTTTTTTTTTTATTATTTTTGGTTTTTGTTTGAATTTATATATATTCAGCTCTTTGGGGTTTTTTGTGATATGCTTGTCCATAAGTGAATTGAGACCCATCTGATGAGACGAAAATTTGGGGAGCCGGTTTAAATCAACTTATGGGCCCCAATTTTCGTCGAAATAAATTCATTATGGGATTACTGTATTGAGTTCTTCCTTCCTTTATTGATATATATATATATACATATATATATATATATATATATATACAGAGATGCTGATAGGTAAGTGTCCTACGTCCCTGATGCACAAAAGTCTAAAAAGAGGCAGTAATATCATATCCATACATCCCAGTGTTTTTCTTTTTTCTTACCTTACTATTTCAAGCTAACTGTACATACATTTCAGTTGTTTCATAGAAATGAATTACACAGGATAGGTTACAAAGTAGGAGTTAGATGGCTTTAGTTGTTTCCCCCAGATCATAAATAAAAACCCTACAATCTATTAAGAAACTTTAGTTGGGACCCATAAATTTTCCTATATATATATATATATCTTATTATAATGGAGATTGTGTGTTTTTCTGTCTGTAACCGAAACTATATTCCTACTCAAGTCACAATTCTCTTAGTTATTCACATTCTCCATGATTTTATCTTTTTTATCTAAACCTCAATTATTAATAAAATTTTCATACATTATTAATACTATTAACTATGTCTACATACTGACAACATGCAATTGTATTTATATATACAACAAAATAGTGGTTTACAGTGTGAACGGGAAGGCTAATTTGCATATTAATATTAAAAAATCAAATTTAATAAATATGTACTTAGTATTATTGATTTTTAACTGTTTGGTTTTATTTTAATGAATATAAGCAAAAATCTCTTCAATGAATCTTAAATGAAATCCATTAACAAGATAAAATAACTGTCATTTTATTCTTTACTTCCTCTTATAATTAAATACTTAAATTAGAAAAAATAACAATGAAAGACAAGAGTGATGGAAAAATAAGTTTCAGTTGTTCCATTTTTTATTATACTCACTCTGTTTCAAATCTTTTATTATACTCCCTCTGTTTCAAATCTTTTTATCTGTATTCTTATTTAGTTTCATTAGCCTTACTAATTTAATACAATATTTTATTACATTAAAACTTAAATACTTGCACCTGGAGGGTGCATATATTTGCTAGTATATATAATTTAGTTAGTTAGTGTAGTGAAGACATGAAGTCAACGGTGCTTAGTAACTGACAGTTTCTCTCTTCTATATGATTTTTAAACGAAGCGCTTGGTTTGATAATTGCATAGGTGAGAAACTGTCAGTAACCAAGACTCCACATCCCTGTGGGTATTTGCACAAAAAGGTTGGGAAACGCAGGTATAAAATGACCCCCAAACCGTCCAAATCAAAACTTGGACATTATTGTTATGCCCTCTTCCATTGATCAGCCATCGGATTTAATTTGCGGAATGGAATTCATATCAATCAAGGGTTAACTTGAAGGGAATACTTTTAATTAAAGAATTAAATGATATTCATGCCTGGGGTGGGGGTCACTGTAGCTTTTGATTTATGCATGTTGCCCAAGCTTAAAATATCCCCCCCGCCCAGGATCATTAGATTTCTTCTTGAGGTGATTGAATGGTATTAAGTATAAACTCATTATGATTTTGTTCACACTTTTCTTATTGTATTTATCTTCAACATTTTTTTTTACCTTTTATTGGTCTGTTCATCTTTTCTACTTAGGCTGATGTATTTCAATCTTCATCTCTTTATTCCACTTTGAATAGTTGTCAGTTTTTCTCTTCATAGTGACAGGCTGACAATAGGCATATATATATCTTATAATAAATGGAGATTGTGTGTTTTTCTGTCTGTAACCGAAACTATATTACTATTCAAGTCACAATTCCCTTAGTTATTTACGTCACATTCTACAGGATTTTATTTATATTTAAACCTCAATTATTAATAAAATTGTTTTACATTATTAATACTGTTGACAATATCTACATGATATTTTCCACGTACCCCACTTGTACGGGTCAGGCACAAGGCCCTATTTATGTGGGACCACCCACAAGCCGAGACTCATGGGGTGGCGAATGAAAAATTGCGTCGATCCCGTCGGCATTCCCCCTCAAGGGGGGCGCCTCAGGCACTGGGCAATAAACCCAGCCCTGCCCCTTTAAATCAAGGGGGCAGGTGTTGCCTGGGGGGATGGCCCCCTGGGGTCGACGCTGTTAATTATAGCCATGGTCCAGAGACCGAAGCCACTGTTTATTCTACATAAGAATAACATGCAATTGTATTTATATATACAACAAAATAGCGGTTTCCAGTGTGAATGGGAAGGCTAATTTGCATATCGATATAAAAAATCTGATTTTAATAAATATGTGCTTCGTATTACTGATTTCTAATTGTTTGATTTTATCCAATGAATATTAGCAAAAATCTCTTGGATAAATCTTAAAAGAAATCGATTAACAAGAAGAAATAACTGTAATTTTATTCTTTACTTTCTATTTTAACTAAATAGTTAAATTAGGATTATTTAGCAATGAAAGACGGGAGTGGGAGAAGAGTAAGTTTCAGTTGTTCTATTTTTTGATTATACCCTCTCTGTTTCAAATCTTTTTATCTGCCTTCTTATTTAGTTTTATTAGCCTTTCTAAATTAATCTAATATTTTATTACATGAAAAGTTAAATACTTGCACCCGGAGGGTGCATACATTTGCTAGTATATATAAAAAATAAAGTAATCCACAGACACGTGTTTCGAGGTATCACCTCTCATCAGTGTGGTTATACCGTTTTAACAGCTACCTCTGGCCGGGTTCGAGACCCGAATGAACTTTCGTTCGCCAATCCTCTTACCCGTACGGCCACAGGCAGCTGTCAAATATAGGAGACTATTTAATCGCTACATTTCTAAGCGGAAATGAATTTACTTAGAGGCCTCAAACTTTATGTAAACAAAGTGAGGTTTAGCTGTACACCAAATACGGTGAATTTTGCAATTAAATCCCTTCTAATTAAAGTGCTCAACCAAATTGGGGGCATATAATAAAGTAATCCACAGACACGTGTTTCGAGGTATCACCTCTCATCATTGTGGTTATACCGTTTTAACAGCTACCTCTGGCCGGGTTCGAGACCCGAATGAACTTTCGTTCGCCAATCATATATATATATATATATATATATATTGCAGTCTGTCAATTTATATTTCTGCCTATGTCTCTGTGTGATACTTTATACTGATGTGTGTGTCTCTCTGTCTGTCACTTTATGCTGCTGTGTGTATGTCTCTCTGTCAGTCACTTTATGCTGCTGTGTGTGTGCCTCTCTGTCAGTCACTTTATGCTGCTGTGTGTGTGCCTCTCTGTCAGTCACTTTATGCTGCTGTGTGTGTGCCTCTCTGTCAGTCACTTTATGCTGTCTCTCTGTCAGTCACTTTATGCTGCTGTGTGTGTGTCTCTCTGTCTGTCACTTTATGCTGCTGTGTGTGTCTCTCTGTCTGTCACTTTATGCGGCTGTGTGTGTCTCTCTGTCTGTCACTTTATGCGGCTGTGTGTGTCTCTCTGTCTGTCACTTTATGCGGCTGTGTGTGTCTCTCTGTCTGTCACTTTATGCGGCTGTGTGTGCCTCTCTGTCTGTCACTTTATGCTGCTGTGTGTGCCTCTCTGTCAGTCACTTTATGCTGCTGTGTGTGTCTCTCTGTCTGTCACTTTATGCTGCTGTCTGTGTCTCTCTGTCTGTACTTTATGCTGCTGTGTGTCTCTCTGTCTGTCACTTATGCCGCTGTGTGTGTGTCTCTCTGTCACTTTATGCTGCTGTGTGTCTCTCTGTCACTTTATGCTGCTGTGTGTGTCTCTCTGTCAGTCACTTTATGCTGCTGTGTGTGTCTCTCTGTCTGTCACTTTATGCTGCTGTGTGTGTGCCTCTCTGTCTGTCACTTTATGCTGCTGTGTGTGTGTCTCTCTGTCTGTCACTTTATGCTGTGTGTGTGTCTCTCTGTCTGTCACTTTCTCTTTTACTCTCTCTCTCTTCACCGCTTTCTCTCTCTCTCTCTCTCTTCACCGCTTATTCTCTCTCTCTCTCTCTCTTCACCGCTTATTCTCTCTCTCTCTACACCGCTTACACTCTCCCCCCCCACTTACACTCCCCCCCCGCTTACACACTCTCTCTCTCCCCCCTGCTTACACTCTCTCTCTCTCTACATCTTTTATTCCACTGATCTCTGTCACCCCCGCTCTAGTTTCTCTTCTATTTTTAACTACTGTCTATTTGCCTGCCCCCCCATCTCTTTGCCTGTTTCTCCTCCCCCCCATTCCTCAACCTGTTTCTCTCCTCCCCTTCTATGCCTCTTTCACTATATACATTTAAGTTCTGTCTTTTTTTTCTTTCTTTTTTTAAATTTTCTTCTCCCCCCCCCCTTTTTTTTCTTCCTAAAATAATTCTTATCAGGAAGTAAGATTTACTCACCGTTTTTCTTTCCGCTGGTCTGGGCGAGTTTCTTGTTAGAGAAAATAAAAGACGGGGAAAGGAGTTGATATGCAATCTTGGCTGTTATTGGTATAGCAAAACAGAAAAATTGTGTGTGTGCGTGTGTACGTGTACGTGTGTGTGTGTGTGTGTGTGTGTGTGTGTGTTGATGTAAAGGTAGAATGATGACTCTACCTGTTGACTTCGTTCGTTCGTTCGTTCGTTATTTCTTTCTTTCTTTCTTTCTTCGGTGCCCAGGTAAGTTGTCACTTGTCTGGGAAAGACTTAATCAAGAATGTCACATAGAATCCACGTGAGAACAAGACTTGCTATTTAGATATAAAGGTAGATGGGGGGTGGGGCAACGGGTGGTGACAATTGATAGCCTGATGACTATCAGTGCCCCATGGGAACTAGGCTATTTGCTGTAGATTTTTGGTCATTTTTGTACTTCCTTATATTTCCCCCCTCAATTTTTATTTTTATTTTTATTTTTTTTTTTTAAACCGACTTCCTATATACCTTTTAAGAACCAAAGAAAATGAATATAAAAGAAAGGAACCTATAAAACAATTCATATAAACCTGTTCTATCAGTAACACTTTATTCAGGATTACTGACAATATATATATATATATATGAAATAATATATATGTGTGTGTGTATAATTGAGGTGAGGTAAAAGGTAGAATGACCAAAAATGATGACTCAAACAAGTCCAAGTGGGGGAGAAATATTTTGCTCTTCTGACGCAAAGAACTTCCTCAGTCGATCTGACTTTTTTATGATATCATGAAAAAAGTCAGATCGACTGAGGAAGTTCTTCGAGTCAGAAGGACGAAATATTTCTCCCCCACTTGGACTTGTTTGAGTAATCATTTTTGTTCATTCTTCCTTTTACCTCACTGTCGGATCTTACTATAACCCTCCTATCTTCATACATATATATATATACACACACACACACACACACACACACACACAGATGCTGATAGGTACGCGCCCTGTGTCCCTGACGCACAAAAATCTAAAGGCCACTGGGACGCATGGATATGATTTTACTGCGACCTTTTAGATATTTGTGCGTCAGGGTACCTGTCAGTATGTATGTATGCATGTGTGTGTGTATATATATATATATATATATATATATATATATATATATACAATTGTTAATTGTTGTATTCATAGTTTCATATGAACATACATAAATGCATACACACCAACTACCCTTTATATATGGGTCATTCCATGTCAATTCACCGGGGTGTTACACTCACCGACACCGAATTACCTGAAATTTGGCACAAATGTTCCCCTTCATGAGTTAGGAAAGTGTGCCAAATTATTTTGTCTTAAACCTTACAGTTCCGATTTTAGAGGGGGGGGATATAATTTTGCTATTTTGCCTCAAAATTAAGGCCGTGCGGTGTCGCAAAATCTCAGTGTTTTTTTTTTTAAATTTAAAAAAAAAATACTTTCATACATTCAATATTTCTGAAATTTGGTATATAAAGCAAATAAGTAAGACTTTGCCAATGGGGCCACCTGTTGGCCATAGGTGGCGACCCGTGATGCTTAAGAATGGAACCCTGATGGATGAGCAGTCCATGACATGCAAATACTCCACTTATTTTGGCTAGACGGGTGTTCGGAGAGGCCCCCTCTGATCAATCGGCTGGGCATGTCAAGCCCTAGCACTTATATGATTGTTCCAACCCTATTGCCCTTATGGCAAGCCCCAGCTCCTCTTTATCATATGGGTGCTAGAAGGCGGTGACTGAGTGTCTACATGTCCTGGGAATGACGTTAAACTCTATCTGATGGTGAGGTTCCAGTTTTGAAGGTTTGGGGAATGTAGAGCACCCCTGGTCCACTCTAACCCGGAGTGGTAGTACCTGTTAGGGTCGTATTTATGGGTTAAATAGAAAAATGTATTTATAAAAAATTGTGCATCCATTAAGAATTGATTTATTTCAAAACTTTATCGGCATAGAATGACCCACTGAGGTTGATATGCCGTAAAACAAAACAAAACAAACCAAACCAAACCAATTTCAGGTGTATGTTTCTATAGGAAAGGCTAATTTTCAGACGCGTTTCTGTAGGAAGAGTCTATTCTGTACAAATACTAAGAGCTGATTGTCAAGTGCATGTTTCTATTGGAAGAGTCTATTTTTAGGTGCATTTATATATATATATATATATAGTTAAAATCAATGTTAAAATGGATGAAACAAGAATGAATGAAATGAGGAGGATAAATGAAAAATCCTTTCCAAGGGACCCTTCTCAAAAGTATTAAAACACTTTTTGAGAGTGGGGTCCCTGATAGAAAGTCTTTCTCATCTATTATTAGACTCCTTTGAAGCATCAAGTTAATATAATTATTCTATGATTTATTAGAGAAGATAAATCCGTCTCTTACCTTTGTAATATCTGTTGAGAATGGGTTTGAATTTTTATATGTATATATATTTAATCTTGTCTGGTTAACTTCCGGTAAATATTGCTACATTGTAACTATCTTGAATCCAAAATAAAAACGGTCAAATAGAATAATTTATTTACTTAGCTTTTTTTTCAGTTGTAAGATAAGATAATATATACTAGCAAATATATGCACCCTCCGGGTGCAAGTATTTAAGTTTTAATCTAATAAAATATCATTAAATTAGAAAGGCTAATGAAACTGAATAAGAATGCAGATAAAAAGATTTTGAACAGAGGGGGTATGATTGAAAAGTAGAACAACTTTGAAACTAACTCTTCCATCATTTTTCATTACTCCCGTCTTTCATTGGTAAATTTTCCTAATTTAACTTATTAGTTAAAATAGGAAGTAAGGAATAAAATTACAGTTATTTCTTCTTGTTAATGGATTTCTTTTAAGATTTATCCCCGAGATTTTTGCTTATATTCATTAAGATAAAAACAAACAATTAGAAATCAATAATACTAAGCATATATTTATTAAAATCAAATTTTTAAGATCAATATGCAAATTAGTCTTCTTGTTCACACTGTAAACTGCTATTTTGTTGTATATATAAATACAATTGCATGTTATTAGTATGTAGATATGATCAACATTATTAATAATGTAAAACAATTTTATTAATAATTGAGGTTTAAATAAAAATAAAATCATGGAGAATGTGATGTAAATAACTAAGGGAATTGTGACTTGTATAGTAATATAGTTTCGGTTACAGACAAACAAACACACAATCTCCATTATAATAAGATATATATTTACTTTCTTGTTAATTGTTGTATTCATAGTTTCAACTGGATATGCATACACACCAACTACCCTTTATATATTTATAAATAGATAATCATTTTGTATCTCACACCATTTCTTGTTCACTAACTGTATAAAAAAATTTTTTTGTCATTTATTTCTCCCCCCACCCGCACACTTTGTCAGTCTGTCCATCCGTGTCTCCTCCCCACACTCTCTCGGTCTATCCCTGTCCCACTATCTCTTGTTCACGCTTAAATTCATTTTGCCTTCTAGACCCGGTTACCATAACTAGGTCGCTCTGTCAGCTGGGGCTTTAGAGTACACTGACTGCACTTCTTCAGGGAGTTAGGACCCACTCCCTCCCAAAGAGAGGCACCTGTTGTCTGTGGGTGGTGACCTGTGTTGTGAATGAGTAGTCCATGATATACAACACTACATTTTGGATCTTACTTAGGCTAGACAGGTGGGCAGAAAGAGGTCCTTTCTTACCAATCAGCTGGTCATGTTGGGTTAACCCAATTTTCCTTTCTTTCTTTCTTTCCATTCTATTTTGCTAAATCTTTCTTTTCTTTCTTTCATTCATTCATTCATTTTTTCTTTCTTTCTTTCCATTCTATTTTCCTAAATCTTTCCTTTCTTTCTTTTTTCTTTCTTTCTTTCTTTCTTTCTTTCATTTTTTCTTTCTTTCTTTCCATTCTATTTTCCTAAATCTTTCCTTTCTTTCTTTTCTTTCTTTCTTTCTTTCTTTCTTCCTAAATCTTTCTTTCTTTCATTCATCATTCATTCTTTTCTTTCTTTCCATTCTATTTTCCTAAATCTTTCCTTTCTTTCATTCTTTCTTTCATTTTCTTTCTTTTTCCATTCTATTTTCCTAAATCTTTCCTTCTTTCTTCATTCTTTCTTCTTTCTTTTTCTTCTTTCTTTCCATTCTATTTTCCTAATCTTTCCTTCTTTCTTTCATTCTTTCTTTCTTTCTTTCATTTTTTCTTTCTTTCTTTCCATTCTATTTTCCTAAATCTTTCCTTTCTTTCATTCATTCTTTCTTTCTTTCCATTCTATTTTCCTAAATCTTTCTTTTCTTTCTTTCATTCATTCATTCATTTTTTCTTTCTTTCTTTCCATTCTATTTTCCTAAATCTTTCCTTTCTTTCTTTTTTTCTTTCTTTCTTTCTTTCTATTTCCTAAATCTTTCCTTTCTTTCTTTCATTCTTTCATTTTTCTTTCTTTTTTCTTCTTTCTTTCCATTCTATTTTCCTAAATCTTTCCTTTCATTCTTTCTTCTTTCTTTCTTTCTTTCCAGCTTTTTAGTAACTCTTGTCGTTCCTCTTTCTTCCTTTTCTTTCTTTCTTTCTTTCTTTCTTCTTTCTTTCTTTCTTTCATTCTCTTTCATTCATTCTTCTTTCTTTCATTCATTCTTTCTTTCTTTCTTTCATTCATTCTTTCTTTCTTTCATTCATTCTTTCTTTCTTTCTTTCTTTCTTTCTTTCTTTCTTTCTTTCATCTTTCTTTCTTTCATTCTTTCTTTCTTTCATTCTTTTCTTTCTTTCTTCTTTCTTCTTTCTTTCATTCTTTCTTTCTTTCATTCATTTTTTCTTTCATTCTTTCTTTCATTCTATTTTCCTAAATCTTTTCTTTCTTTCTTTCTTTTTTCATTCTTTCTTTCTTTCTTCTTTTTTTCTTTCATTCATTCAATCTTTCATTCTTTCTTTCATTTTTCTTTCTTTCTTTCCATTCTATTTTCCTAAATCTTTCCTCTTTCCTTCCCTTTTTCTTTCTTTCTTTCTTTCTTACCAATCAGCTGGTCATGTCTATATGGTTGACCCCACCCTATTGCCTTTATATCCAGCCTCAAGCCTTTTTATCATATATATGTGCTAGAAAGCGGTGGCTGAGAGTCTTAGTGTCTTGGGTATTGTTGTATACCTCTTTCCTTACTTACTTCTATTCTTCTTCTGGCGTCTTTGATATCTTAAGTTCTTCTAGCATCTGGACTTCGTATTGGTGGTCGGTCGCACTTAACTCATTTCTTCTTCTAGATCAGTCTTGTTACCAAGACATTCACCAACCACAAAACCGTGTTATTTTCTTAAGCTTTTTATTTACTTAACTAAACATTTCGCAATGTATGCCGTGAGTTCCAGTTAAGGCAGGACATCTTTTCTGCCCGATGTCCAAACTGAAAACTGAGGACCCAACCAGGTCCCACGTGACTTCACGTATTTCGTGGGCTTTCTGTAATATTCCATGGAAAGTCCTGCCCGTGATATGAAAAGGGCCATCCCTTTAGAAATACAGGGGATTGACAATAATCTTATGCAACCGCATAGATTATGTAACAGTATGATGTTAAACTGTATCTAGTGGAGAAGTTCTAATTCTGATGCTCTGGGAAGTGTGAAGTACCCCTTCATAGCCATTACTCCCAGGTCAACTCTGACCCTGAGTGGTAGTGCCTTTTAGGGTCCCATCTATGGGTTAAATACGAAAAAATGAATTAAAAAAAAAATGCATCAAGCATTAATAAAACAAAATGTCTTCGGCATAAAATAACCCAATAAAGGTTGATATGCCGCAAAATCCAACCAACCATGAAACGATATAGTTGAAAGGGTAATTTATGTGGAAGTGCGTCCCGTCTCCTGCCTCAGAAATTGCTACCCGGTGACTATTAAAATAACGTCCCCGGCTATGTCGTCTCGGCGGTTTTACTTGAAAGAAAACAACCAACTTAGGGCGTTAAATGTATTTTAGAGGGGGGGGGGCTTCTCTTTTTTTATATGAACAAATGGAGATGGGTGGATAGATATATATAAACAAAGTCAAAAATGAACAAATTGAGGTAGATAGATAGATAGATAGATATCCATCTTCATATCTAAACAAGAATTACAACAAATTTCTATAAATACATTTCTAAACAAATTACGATAAATAAATAAGAATTACGACAAAAAATACATTTAACACCTTAAGTTGGTTGTTTTCTTTCAAGTAACACCACCGAGACGACATAGCTGGGGATGTTATTTTAATAGTCACCGTGTAGCAATTTCTGAGGCAGGAGACTGGGACGCACTTCCACATAAATTACCGTTGAAAGGTTAAAAATGATCGTAATATTTAAAAATGCATTTTTTTTCTTAATCTCTTGCTAAAATACCCGATATGTCAAAAAAAAAAAAGAACGTATTATTTGGACTATTATCCTTATCTTTATTGTTAACTGTACAATGTTTTTGGCTGATGTGCCCTCCGGCCTTCTTCAGGTATTTCTTTTTGAACTCGAGGAAACTTCTTTTCGAACTCAGGGAATTTTCTTTTTAAACTTGGGAAACATTTTTTTCAAACTCTGGGAAACTTCTTGTTGTAATTGGGAGCCATCACGACAAGAAAGTTCCAGAGTCTGACAAGAAATACCTGAAGAAGCCGGAGGGCACATTGTGGTAAAGATAACAATAAAGATGAGGACAATAGTCTGAATAATCCAAATAATACTAATTATCAAGCCTCATCTAAAAAAATTCAGGGAAATAGTGTAGATAACAATAAAGATGAGGACAATAGACCGAATAATCCAAATAATACTAATTATCAAGCCTCATCTAAAAAATTCAGTGAAATAGTTTAGATAACAATAAAGATGAGGATAATAATTCAAATAATACTAATTATCAAGCCTCATCTCAAAAATTCAGGGAAAATAGTGTAGATAACAATAAAGATGAGGACAATAGTCTGAATAATCCAAATAATACTAATTATCAAGCCTCATCTAAAAAATTCAGGGAAATAGTGTAGATAACAATAAAGATGAGGACAATAGTCTGAATAATCAAATAATACAAATTATCAAGCCTCATCTCAAAAATTAAGAGAGAAAAAATATAGTGGCCATATTTGACTTGTGTTCATTGATAAAATGATTTATTTTTTTAAATTTATTTATTTATTTATTTATTTTTTTTTTAAATTTCAGGGCTTTGGGGTGTTGGAATAGAAGCAGCAGTGTACAAACACACAATTGCAGCATACTTCTTGTAAGTATTAACTTTTTTTATCTTTCTGATTGAAAAATAACCCACTTGACCAAAACCAATAATACGAGGGTGAGTCAAAAAGTAATGCCATTTTGTTTAGGACAGGTATAGTTACCAACACGGGAATATGTATCATACATTATTGTATACATACAATATCTATTTTGTAGTAAATGTTTCTTTATATATATATATATATATATATATATATATATATATATAATGTAAAATTGTTTTTGTATGCAAAGAGCAGGACGGAATCTGTTGAGGAGGGCTTCGAGTTGCAATTCATTGGATGAGGATGCCAAAATCGAGAACATCAGGATTGTCCAACAGGTGTCGCCAATTGGTAGAGGGTGAATATGAATTATTTGGTGGAGAAGAGTCAAAGTTGTTGTTACGGATATACAATGGAAAGTGTTGGTTTATTCTGACCTCCAATCTTTGGGTAGTATGCCCAATATAGCAAACATCGCATTTGCATTGGAATTTATAGATTAAGTAACTTTTTTTCATGGGGGGGGGGGGGTACACTATCTTTAAGATTGGGGGGGGGGGAGCAACTTGACAGAATTAAAACAACGGTGGACAGACTGTTCGATGCACTCAAGTAATTGCCGCGATGTGTTGCCAATCCACGGCAAATTCAAATTTACAGGACATTTTTCAGGTCCAAATCTGGGGTCAGTAGTAAACTGCATGCATTTCCTTATTATTATTATTATTAAAATTGTTTCCGATGGAACAGATATATATAATAAAGGATAATTAATATATGTATAAAACATATAATAAATATAATCATTAATATATATATCTTATTATAATGGAGATTGTGTGTTTGTCTGTCTGTAACCGAAACTATATTACTATACAAGTCACAATTCCCTTTGTTATTTACATCACATTCACCATGTGTTTATTTTTATTTAAACCTCAATTATTAATAAAATTGTTTTACATCATTAAGACTGTTGACCATATCGACATACTAATAACATGCAATTGTATTTATATATACAACAAAATAGCAGATTACAGTGTGAATGGGAAGGTTAATTTGCATATTGATCTTTAAAAAATTGATTTGAATATGAGCAAAAATCTTGGGGATAAATCTGGAAAAAAATCCATTAACAAGAAGAAATAACTGTAATATTATTCTTTACTTCCTATTTTAACTGAATAGTTAAATTAGGAAAATTTACCAATGAAAGACGGGAGTAATGGAAAATGATGGAAGAGTTAGTTTCAAAGTTGTTCTATTTTTCAATCATGCCCCCTCTGTTCCAAATCTTTTTATCTGTATTCTTATTCAGTTTCATTAGCCTTTCTAATTTAATATGATATTTTATTATATTAAAACTTAAATACTTGCACCCGGAGGGTGCATATATTTGCTAGTATATATAATAAAGGATAATTAATATATGTATAAAACATATAATAAATATAATCATTAATATATATATATATGCTGTAGATAGAAGGAAAGTGGTCAAAAAATGAACAACTCAAAACAAGTCACAGGGTGAAACGGTTTCGTCTGTGTTCACAGACGTCATCAGTCATTTGTAACTTTATTAAAGCAAAGCATACGTTTAAATACAAGTGGCGGCGGTGGCGCCGGGGAGATCAAAGGGGTGAGTGTAGTGATGTGAGATAAGGAGGAGCGGG
This sequence comes from Doryteuthis pealeii, assembly GCA_023376005.1. NCBI lineage: Eukaryota > Metazoa > Mollusca > Cephalopoda > Myopsida > Loliginidae > Doryteuthis > Doryteuthis pealeii. The sequence goes on from CM042175.1 coordinate 49,937,847, forward strand.
GAATTTTGGGTAGGATGGGGTCGCTGGGTCAGTTGAGTGGATGGGTAGAGGATGTGTGTTTGAAGTGCTGGGGCGGTGACAGTGGTTGATGGGTCAATTGGTGTGGGCATATATTAATTTATGTGAGTAAATGTTCATGTGTGGCTAAGTATGTTAGAGGCAAAATGTGAGTAAATGTTCGTGTGTGGCTAAGTTATGTTAAACGTATGCTTTGCTTTAATAAAGTTACAAATGACTGATGATGTCTGTGAACACAGATGAAACCGTTTCACCCTGTGACTTGTTTTGAGTTGTTCATTTCTTGACCACTTTCCTTCTATCTACAGCATATCGTCGGATCCTAAACCCATCCACCCTTCCTTCATATATATATATATATATATATATATATATATATATGAGTGTTATCCAATAAATAAGATCTTTAAAGCGCTAGGGCTGCAGGGAATTTGTTCGTGTATATTGCCATTGCTTTGCTTGAACAGTATTTTCCCATCAGAAAGCAATGCTTTATCAACACAACAGAAATTCAGATTTTTCCATTGTTTTGAAAATTTGCAACAGTAGCTTCACTTAAGTAACTGTAATTTGTAAACTAATAATCTGATTGGGCTCAAATTTTGATATGTGCCAATTGAAGATTAGTACTCTATAAAAATCCAATATGGATTTTTTTATTAGTGGCGCCATCTATATGTAAAGCCAGGGACTTATTAAGTCATATGTTATAATAATAGATTCAGACTGCTGGGTACATATGCTTCTAGGTAGCGTCATGAACACTGGGTTTTAAGGGTTAGTATATCTCATCATCTCCCTAAAACAAGTGTACAAATACAATTGCAGCATATCTTATTATAATGGAGATTGTGGGTTTGTCTGTCTGTAACCGAAACTATATTACTATACAAGTCACAATTCCTTATTTACATCATATTCTCCATGATTTTATTTTTATTTAAACCTCAATTATTAATAAAATTGTTTTACATTACTTACACTGTTGACCATATCTACATACTAATAACATGCAATTGTATTTATATATACAACAAAATAGAGGTTTACAGTGTGAATGGGAAGGCTAATTTGCATATTGATCTTAAAAAATTGATTTTAATAAATATATGCTTAGTATTATTGATTTCTAATTGTTTAGTTTTATCTTATTGAATATGAGCAAAAATCTCTTCAATAAATCTTAAAAGAAATTCCTTAACAAGAAGAAATAACTGTAATATTATTCTTTACTTCCTACTTTAACTAAACAGTTTAATTAGGAAAATTTACCAATGAAAGATGGTAGTAACGGAAAATGATGGAAGAGTTAGTTTCAAAGTTGTTCTATTTTTCAATCATACCCCCTCTGTTCAAAATCTTTTTATCTACATTCTTATTCAGTTTCATTAGCCTTTCTAATTTAATATCATATTTTATTATAAAATCTAACTAAAATACTTGCACCCGGAGGGTGCATATATTTGCTAGTTTCTTATAATGATTTTACTGGCTATTTAACAGGTTCAGTGCCAAATGATGTTAATTAATATTTTCGATATTTTTACCTATTAAGGATTTTTAAAAAGTTGGCACTGAATTGAATGAAAAAGGAGTTAGTTCTTTGCCAAGAAATAAAAAGTGATTCAACCTGTAAATAATATGTGAAATCTGATATTAATAGATTGTTATTCTGAAATTAGAATAAAGTAACTTAGGACTAATGTGACAAAAGTGTTATTGTAGTTAGTGGAAACCAAAGTAGACCACCCTGTCGGCTGGGGCGTTAGAATGCCTCGACTGCACCTCTGCAGAGGGGTAAGACTCCCCCAATGGGGCCACCTGTTTGCCATGGGTGGCGACCCGTGATGCTTAAGGACGGAGTCTTGTTGGATGAGCAGTCCATGACATGCAACACTCCACTTAGAACCTTACTTAGGCTAGACGGGCGGTCGGAGAGGCCTCCTCCGATCAATCGGCTAGCTACGTCAAGCCCTAGCACCTATATGATTGCCCCAACCCTATTGCCCTTATGGCAACCCCCAACCCCTTTTTATCATATGGATGCTAGAAGGCGGTGACTGAGGGTCTACATGTCCTGGGAATGACGTTAAACTCTATCTGATGGTGAGGTTCCATCATTATTGTACAGTTCTGGAAGTTTGGGGAATGTGGAGCACCCCTTCATCACCATTGCTCCCTGGTCCACTCTGACCCGGAGTGGTAGTACCTGTTAGGGTCCCATCTATGGGTTAAATAGAAAAACGTGTTGATAAACAAAATTATGCATTAAGAATGAATTTATTTCAAAACTTTGTCAGCATTAAATAACCCACTGAGGTTGATATGCCGTAAAACAAACCAAGCCAAAGTAGAATTGTGTCCTAAATATGACACTAAACTGGATCTGATGGTGAGGCTACAGTTCTGGGAGTGTGGAGTGTCCCTTCATTGCTTAATTACTCCCAGGTCCACTCTATGGGTCAAAGAATCCTCTTTGATATGCTACTAAAAAGGGTGTTTTGAATATGACACTAAATTTGATCTGATGGTGAGGCTACAGTTCTGGGAGTGTGGAGTGTCCCTTCATTGCTATTACTCCCAGGTTCACTATGGGTCAAATAGACCTGTTTAATGCACTGCAAAAAGGAGTGTCCTGAGTATGACACCAAATTGTATCTGATGGTGAGACTCCTATTCTGGAGCTCTGGGGAGTGTGGAGTGTCCCTTCATTGCCATTACTCCTAGGTCCACTCTATGGGTCAAATATATCCTTTTAATATGCTGTAAAAAGGAGCTCTGGGGAGTGTGGAGTACCACTTCATTGCTATTACTCCTAGGTCCACTCTATGGTCAAATAGACCTTTTTAATATGCTGTAAAAGGAGCTCTGGGAGTGTGGAGTACCACTTCATTGCTATTACTCCTAGGTCCACTCTATGGGTCTAGACCTTTTTAATATGCTGTAAAAAGGAGCTCTGGGAGTGTGGAGTACCACTTCATTGCTATTACTCCTAGGTCCACTCTACGGGTCAAATAGACCTTTTTAATATGCTGTAAAAAGGAGCTCTGGGGAGTGTGGAGTACCACTTCATTGCCATTACTCCTAGGTCCACTCTATGGGTCAAATAGACCTTTTTTGATATGCTTTAAAAAGGAGCTCTGGGGAGTGTGGAGTACCATTTCATTGCTATTACTCCTATAACACTGTAGTAGTGTTATGGACTGATTGGTGATATCTGACTAGATACTTAAAAATAACAATTGAGTCTAGAGTCGTACAAGCGACTTAGATTAGAGTACAGGTCAGTGGTGTGGTAAAGTCAACACTAGATAAAATTAATTACTCTAACACAAAGAAATTCTAATGGCTAAAAGTCGGTTGATGGTTGATATAACACAAATGACTTTTTGTTTATACAAATGTTTTCATATAAATATATATTATCATTCTTGTAGCGTTGACACAAGATAGGAAATAATGTTGAACTTCTAATGGCAGAAATAGGTTGATATGAAGCAAAATACTGTTTCATACAAATGTTGTCATTTACGTGGAGACTATACAAGATAAGGAAATTTATTACTCGAACAGCGGAGATTTTAAAGGCTAAAAAATTTGGTTGATATAAAAGCAAATAACTGGTTTATATAACTGCTGACATCTCCATGTCTCGAACAAAAACAGTTTAAAGATTAAATCTTTAAAATGTTGATTAGAAGAATCACAAATTCGCCCGGGTGGTCTTGGTCAATTTCTGGGAATTATCATAGCAACTGACAAGACCATTTATACAATAATAAAAATATTGTCAGGTGCCTCACCAATCAGGAAACTGGGGTGGAGACTTGTTGACCCTCCTCCAAGATATGTAACCCAAGGCCATGATTTCGATTGGCCGTCCAATCAAATGCGACCGCGTAGGTGGGTTTTTGTACACCTCCTGATGTTTACACTGTAGGGCCATTGGTCCGGCATTTCTATTGGCTGGCCAATCAGAGCCCATAAAAGAGGACCCAAAAGGGTTCCAGGCAGATTGAATAGCTGGTTCTTGGCCAGATTGATAGCTCCGTCTCACAGCCCTTGCTTTGTCATCTTGTTACTCAAAGTCCTGAATTTGAATCAGAACCCAGCATATATCGCCAGTCAGTCCACAAAATACCGACTCAACTTCAACTCGATACCCCTTTGTGGTTGTACATGATTTTTAATCACTGTATGATTAATAAAGGTCTTTTATTGTCAAAAACGCATTCGTGTTAATTGTGGAACAACCTTGGTGAATTTGGTCATTTTCAGGTACAGCCCGGAACAAGCACTTCAACTTTCCTGTGGGTCAAAGAACACCCATCGCGTTAGATTCGACGCCGCGACAGCATAGTGTTACATTTGGTCCCGTGACCAGATCATAGTATTACATTTGGCACCCCGACCAACATTGTATTACATTTGGTGCCGCGTGACCAGCAAGGATATTATTACACTCCTAGGTTCACTCTATGGGTCGAATAGACCTTTTTAATATGCTGTAAAAAGGAGCTCTTGGGAGTGTGGAGTACCACTTCATTGCCATTACTCACACATCCACTCTGACCTGAAGTGGTAGTACCTGTTAGGGTTTAATATAGGAATCACATAGATCTGCTTGAAAATTACTCATATTTCATAATTGTAGGTGCTTGGCGTAATGGTTATCATTGTAGGAAATAGACTTGGTGACCTGAGTTCAAATCTTGGTCAAGGCTGTTTGCATTTCACATGGTACTAATGCCCTTGGGAAATGTATGCATGTATTCTATATGTATATAGTAGCTCTTTATTGCCATTACTCCCAGGTCCACCCTAACGCACAGTTGTAGTACCTTTTAGGGTTCCATCTATGGGTTAAATAGAGAGGAAAAAAAGAGTGTAAAAAACGTAATTGAAAAAAAAATGAGTTTAGAAAAAAATTTCCTAAATAGTTTTGAATACCCATCAAGAATGAATCAAACAAAATGTCTTCGGCATAAAATAACCCAACAAGGGTTGACATGCCATTAAATCCAACCAACCAACAAAAAGAATTGAATACCCAACAAGAATGAATAAAACAAAACGTCTTTGGCATAAAATAACCCAACAAGGGTTGACATGCCGTAAAATCCAAAAAGATTGAATATCCATCAAGAATGAATCAAACAAAATGTCTTCGGCATAAAATAACCCAACAAGGGTTGACATGCCATAAAATCCAAAAAGATTGAATATCCATCAAGAATGAATCAAACAAAATGTCTTCGGCATAAAATAACCCAACAAGGGTTGACATGCCGTAAAATCCAAAAAGATTGAATACCCATCAAGAATGAATCAAACAAAATGTCTTCGGCATAAAATAATCCAATAAGGGTTGACATGCCGTAAAATCCAACCAACCATCCAGGACTGAAACTATCTCTATCTCCTTCCTCCATTATACACTGTTCTGCGCCTTCACAAATTTTACTCCCAGTCAATCTATACTGGTGTTGCGTGCAGTCGATCTCTACCTCTGCACACACGTCACCAATCCATAACCCCCTCCCCATGTGTTGTCCAACGCTGAACCAGATTTCATACAGCTGTTTCCACATGGCCAGTATGTTCGCCATCCCTCTGTCTTCTTTTCCCTTTCTACCCACATTCAGTTTTCCCCTCCGCATTGTCCATTGCTATTGTTGTCGAAGTTGTTGCTAGGTTTAGACAAAGATTTGACAAAGAAGGAGAATAACTTTCGTCCTTTTAGTCTTCCGTAAAGAAAAAGAACTATCATTAGCAATAATTTTTTTTAGATATAAAAAATTATCAGAAAATATGTTCTGCAAAATTGTATATTGTTAAACCTACATTTTTGGATAGATTAAATAGAGCTTTCTCTCTGGTGAAAATATTGACTTCAACATAGATGCTTCCAGGTGTCAAAATTCATTATTAAGTTTTTAAGTGAAAATAAACCAATTGAATCAGTAAAAAAAAACAAACTTTTTTTTTTTTACATCTTATTATAATGGAGATTGTGTGTTTGTCTGTCTGTAACCGAAACTAAATCACTACTCAAGTCATAATTCCCTTAGTTATTGACGTCACATTTACCATGAATTTATTTTTATTTAAACCTCAATTATTGATAAAATTGTTATACCTTATTAATATTGTTGACCATATCTACCTATTAATAGCATGTAATTGTATTTATATATACAACAAAATAGCGGTTTACAGTGTGAACGAGAAGGCTATTTTGCATATTGATATTTAAAATTTGATTTTAATAAATATATGCTTAGTATTATTGATTTCTAATTGTTTGGTTTTCTCTTAACGAATCTGAGCAAAAATCTCGGGGATAAATCTTAAAAGAAATCCATAAACAAGACGAAAGAACTGTAATTTTATTAAATACTTCATAATCTAACTAAATAGATAAATTAGGAAAAATGAAAGACGGGAGTGAAAGAAAATGATAGAAGAGTTAAATCTAAAGCTGTTCTATTTTTCGATTATACTCCTCAGTTTATCATTTTCTAAATAGTTTATTATTTTGATACAATATTTTATAACATCAAAACCTAAATACTTGCACCCGAAGGGTGCATATATTTGCTAGTTAATTCATATGCCGACTGCATTTCTGTAGAGGGGTAAGGGCCTCCTGTAGGCCGTGGGTGGCAACCTGTGATATCTGAGGATGGGATCTTGGTAGCTGAAACACTCCACTTAGTCCCTTACTTAGGCTAGACAGGTGGGTGGAGAGAGCCACTCCGATCAATAGGCTGGTCACACCAAGCCCTAGCACCTATATGATTGTCCCAACCCTATTGCCCTTATGGAAAACCCCAAACCCTTTTCATCATGTATGTGTTAGATAGCAGGATTATTACACAGCACGTGGTCTAATGGTTAGTTGCAGGAAATGGACTCGTCAACCCGAGTTCAATTCCTGGATGAAGCTGTTTGCATTTTACATAATCTTATACAATAGAGACGGAAAGGTATGGATTCAATTCTCCCTCCAGCTATGGGTAAATAGCAGGGCAGACTGGACTCTTTAACCCTGGCTAGGTAACCAGTCTAGGAAAAGGAAAGCTCTGAATTCAAACCTGTTAAACTCCACTTAAGAAATTGACATTGTGTCACATCCTGCTTGTGTGGAGGGGTTGGTAAATAAATAAATATATATATTTCGGTTGAGCACTCTATTTAGGAGGTATATAATTGCAAAAATCACCGTATTCGGCTCAGCCAAATCTCATTTTGTTTACAAAAGTTTGAGAACTCTAGGTGAAGGTCATTTCCGCTTAGAAATATAGCAATTAAATAGCCTGATATACTTGGCGACTGACTGTGGATGTGTGGGTAAGAGGCTTGGCGAGCGTAAGTTCGTTCGGGTCTCGAACCCAGCCAGAGGCAGCTGCTAAAAATCGTATAACTATACTGATGAGAGGTGAAACCTCGAAACACGTGTCTATAGTTTACCCATATATATATATATATATATATATATATATTAGACAAACTCTTTCGCGTTTTCATGAAGGGTGCCAAAAATAGCTCAGCTCTGTCAGCAGTTTTTTCCCCCAAGGTGTGCCTCAAGTGTCAAGTTTTATTCATGACTTATATTCTTTTTTGTTAATGTGCGTAGTATGTTACTCATCCTGCTTTTCAGATATTAAATTATGATGCGGGGGTGGGCAGGATTCGCTTGTTAACCTTTATCAATGTCTGAATCGGCTTTAGTGTGACGTAATTTTAAAAAAAAAAGACGTCTCTATTGTATAAGATTATGTATGGCAGATTTAAATAGATTACTTTTCATTTTTTTCTTTCCCAATTTTTTGTCTTTTTTTTTTTTTTTTTGTTATTTGAATTGAATACCATCAGTCAACAATTGTGCTATTTTAATCTCAGTAGAGGCAGAAGCACCCCCACCTCCCCAAATGGGGCCACCTGTTTGATGTTGATGGTAACCTGTGATGCATGATGACAGGATACTGGTGGCTGAGCAGTCAGTGACTTGCAGCTCACCTCTTTTGCCCTTACTTAGGCTAGACGAGCAAGCAGAGAGGCCCACCCTGATCAATTGGCCTTAGCACCTATGATTGTCCCAACCCTATTTCCCTATTTATGGTAAACCCCCAACCTTTTTTTCATGACCGTCCCGAATGGGGTTTGGACCGTCCCGAAATCAAAATATTTTTGTTTAATTCATTAGCCTCATCTATACTTGTCAGTCATCAGTAGCATAATAACATGTAATAAAACATTAAGAAAAACTGAAGCAGTGATAATTCTGGATATTTGGACAAAAAATCAATTTCCTAGTCACTAGGAAATGGCTTTTTTGTCTAAATATGAATTATATTATTCAAATCTGCTAGCATTTAATACAAATTATTATAACTAATTTTGACGCCTCCTAAAATGCATTCTGGTAAAAGAAGAAAACTTGTTCAAGTCAAGTTGCAAACCTGTCCAATAAAAATGTAAATAAATAGACCACAGTTGATACCTTTTTTTTTAGTTTGGGTCGAGATTTGTATCAAAATATGTCCAGAAAAGTTTTGTGACTCAAAGTGCTACATTTATTGAAAAATAATCCCTAAATGGCTAGAACATGCTCAAGGACTTCAATATGTACAAATATAGCCACAAAATTGTCCCCAACCACCATAAATAGCTAGAAAATTGGCAACAGTAGCAATCAATGGACAGCCAATATTGGAATGTAGTACTAACTTTTAGGAAGAAAATTTTACCGTCCCCAGCAAACTGTCCCGGATAATGTATTGATCTCCCCAGATGGAATTTTTATTGTCCCCGGGACGAGGGATGACTAAACTGCATCTAGTGGTAAAGTTTCAATTCTGGAGTTCTTTGGAGTGTGGACTACCCCACCATCACCATTAATCACGGGACCACTCTTACCCATAGTGTTTGGGTCCCATTTATGTGATAAATAGAAGAAATGAGATTTAAGAAAATGTGTTTTGAAAAGAAATTGAATTTTAAAAATATTTGAATATCCATGTTGGGTTGTCTTCCCTTTGCCTGGAAGAGTTATCTTCCCTCTTTGTTCCTGTTTTTCACCACCAGGGTTTTTTTGGTATTTAAGCGCCTGTTTTGATCTCTCGGCCTCTTCTTCTTCTTCTACAGCACCTCACGCACATGGTTTAGACTTTTATGTATACACCCTTCTCGTGTATGGGCTTCTGCCCCCAACGCAATGCTAGTAAGTGATATTGCCCGATGGACTCTCCATAACTATCCATTACTTCTATATGTACATTTAGGCAGGGCTCGACACTAATACCGTCCCAAATTTCACCTGGGACGATCAATACATCATCCGGGACAGTTTGCCGGGGACGGTAAATTTTTTTCCTAAAAGTTAGTACTACATTACAATAATGGTCGTCCAGTGATCGCCCGAATGCTGACCTCAAAATGAGGCTACGGCACTGCAGGTCTATTCTCAAAGTCATGTAATGAATAATGGTGGAGGGAGATAGTTTAAAAGGACCGAATTATGTACTACTAACCCTTCTCAGGGTAACTTAAGGTAAAAATGTATTTTTTTAGCACAAAACACACTAGGAAATGGATTTTTTTGTCCAAATATCCAGAATTATCACTGCTTCAGCTTTTCTTAATGTTTTATTACATGTTATTATGCTACTGATGACTGACAAGTATAGATGATGCTAATGAATTAAACAAAAATATTTTGATTTCAGGACGGTCCAAACCCCATTTGGGACGGTTGATAATTTTTGTTCGGGACGGTCATGAAAAAGTTAGTGTCGGGGCCTGACATTTGGGTATCACTTGTATATCTCCTTATTGTATCTCTATTCATGAATGTGTCCTTTTTTATATCTTGTTTGTATTTCTGTTATATGTATCTTCTCCATGTGCTTGTATGTGTATGTAACACTCGTGTCGGAGTTGTTTTGTTCAATTTATAACTTTGAACCTTACATCCATCTAGATTGAATAAAACAAAACATCTTTGGCATTGAATAACCCAACAAGGGTTGACATGCCGTAAAATCTAACCAACTAACCAACTCTAACCCAGTGCGGTTGAACCTGCTATGGGTTAAATAGATAAAAAAAAAGAAATTAGAAAAATGTTTTATAAAAAGATTGGGTAATTTATGAGGAAATGCGTCCCGGTCTCCTGCCTCAGAAATTGCTACCCGGTGACAATTAAAATAACGTCCCCAACTATGTCGTCTCGGCAGTGTTACTTGAAAGAAAATTAGGGCGTTAAATGTATTTTAGAGGGGGGGGGCTTCTCTTTTTTTGTTGTTATTCTTATTTATTTATCGTAATTTGTTTAGAAATTTATTTATAGAAATTTGTCGTAATTCTCATTTATTTATAGAAATTTGTCGTAATTCTTGTTTAGATATGAAGATGGATATCTATCTATCTCAATTTGTTCATTTTTTACTTTGTTTATATATATCTATCCACCTATCTCTATTTGTTCATATAAAAAAAGAGAAGCCCCCCCCCTCCTCTAAAATACATTTAATGCCCTAAGTTGGTTGTTTTCTTTCAAGTAACACTGCCAAGACGACATAGCTGGGGACGTTATTTTAATAGTCACCGTGTAGCAATTTCTGAGGCAGGAGACCGGGACGCACTTGCTCATAAATTACCAAAGATTGGGTACCATTATAGTATGTGACCTACGAAATCATGTCTCTTATAGTATGTGGCCTACCATAAATAAATAAAGCATATTATAAGGTATAACTCTAACCCCAAGCCTAACCCTATTTCAGAATTTTATAATATTTTAGAATTAAATTGATCTCTGATTCATGTAAATTATGGATAAATTCTTTTTTAATTATTCTTAATTACTATATACAACTTATGACTGAATTGCATTTCTGGAAATTAATTATAAGTGAAAAATAATTAGTTTCAATAAATTGCCTACTACTTATATCTATTAATATACTCTTACTGAGGTAGGACACATTCAAACCGGGTAGGCCACATACTATAACAGAATCAAAAAGGTAGGCCACATACTATAACAGCACCAAAGATTGAATACTCAATAAAAATGCCGCCCTGTCGGCTGGGGCGTTAGAATGCATCGACTGCACCTCTAATGGGGCCACCTGTTGGCCGTGGGTGGTGAACCATGATGCTTAAGGATAGAGCCCAGGTGGATGAGCAGTTCATGACTTGCAATACTCCACTTTGGCCTTATCTTGGGCTAGACAGGCGGTCGGAGAGGCCCCCTCCGATCAATCGGCTGGCCACGTCAAGCCCTAGCACCTATATGATTTTCCCAACCCTATTGCCCTTATGGCAAGCCCCAATCCCTTTTTATCATATGGGTGCTAGAAGGCGGTGACTGAGGGTCTACATGTCCTGGGAATGACATTAAACTCTATCTGATGGTGAGGTTCCAGTTTTGGGGGTTTGGGGAATGTGGAGCACCCCTTCATCACCATTGCTCCCTGGTCCACTCTGACCCGAAGTGGTAGTACCTGTTAGGGTCCCATCTATGGGTTAAATAGAAAAATGTATTTATAAAAAAATTGTATTATCCATTAAGAATTGATTTATTTGAAAACTTTATCGGCATTAAATGACCCACCGAGGTTGATATGCCGTAAAACAAAACAAACCATCAATAAAAATGATTAAAACAAAAATGTCTCTGGCATACAATTACTTATGGGTTGACATACCGTAAAATCCAACCAACCAACCAAGACTTCCCTATGAGACTAATAATGAAGATCACCTTTCCCACCCAGTCATGCCTGTTTTTTATATTTCGCTGACCTGTGAGCTATGCGAGATAGACAAGGTGTAGCGTGTCCTGCCACTGTGATTGAAAGGGGGTGGCTTGAGAAACATATTGACAGTTGCCGAAATAGCTTATATCAAACTCCCTAACAATGGTCTGTTAATCTTCCTTGCTAACCATTATACTACATTAGGTACCCTTTTTTTTATTTATATATTTTTATATCAGTCTATACTACTTTAGCTCAGCTGGTAGAGCATGATAAGGTCCCAGGTTCGATACCGTCCCTCAACAACTCAGTGCAGGAGTTGCACAGTTGGAATCTGGACAGTAATGTATGGAACTGATGGTAGGTATGACGCTACACCTCAGATGCAAAGCTATGGTGTGGCCACACTTGGAATTTGCATCACCAGTCTGGAACCCCTATCTTGCTCAGAATATAAACCTCCTAGAAACTGTACTTCATTCACTTATTACATTATTATGTATTATCCATTAAGAATTGATTTATTTGAAAACTTTATTGGCATTAAATGACCCACTGAGGTTGATATGCCGTAAAACAAAACAAACCATCAATAAAAATGATTAAAACAAAAATGTCTTTGGCATACAATTACTTATGGGTTGACATGTCATAAAATCCAACCAACAAACTAAGACTTCCCTATGAGACTAATAATGAAGATCACCTTTCCCACCCAGTCATGCCTGTTTTTCGTATTTCACTTATTACATGATTAACTGTTTCATCTCTATAATATAACCTACAGCGTGTGGTGTAATGGTTAAAGTCATGGGAAATGGACTCGTCGACCCGAGTTCAAATCCTGGACGTGGCAATTATTTCACTTAGCTCTAAATATTATAAATCAAGTTATGATTTATTTCTTTATAAATCTTTTAGCTGATTTTGAAACAACGTTTACATTGTATATGAAAATAAAAATATATCTTTTTTTATTTAAACATACAGTTAGAAATTGAGTGTGTCTCCCCATAGTGTATAGTGAGTAGAGGAAGTGCGTGGTGTAATGGTTAAAGTCATGGGAAATGGACTCGTAGCGCCGAGTTCAAATCCTGGATGTGGCAATTATTTCACTTAGCTCTAATACCCTTGGGAAAGGTATGAATCCTACTCTCCCTCCAGCTATGGGTAAAATAGTAGGGCAGACTGGGCTCTTTAACCTTTGTAAGGCAACCGGTCTAGGAGAAGGGAAACTCTGAATTCAAACCTGTTGCTTAAGAAATTGACCCGCTCGTGCGGAGGGGTTGGTAAATATATATAATATAACCTACACTTGTTGTCTCTTGCGGGTTATCAATTTTGCTTGGTTATAATTAGTTCTGATGGCATTATTAATAAAGAATCAGTTTTTTCTTTTTACAATGGAGAATTACTTCTAAGATAATATTTTTTCTTCTTTTTCCACATCCGTTTGACTTCGACTTTATCTTATTTTTTGTTAAACTTGCTTTGATCTTCGTATCTCCCCACCTACCACTCCTTCCAATTTCTACACCAACATTATTTATCTATCCTCCCGTTTCCACATTAGCAACAGTCTCATCTGAAATATCCGGTTTGATAGTTTCTTTTTCTTAGAAAATTAACAAGATATTCAAAGATAGACCCTCACAGACCATTTCACAGAAATCGACCACCCACATTTTCTCCTTTTTATAAAATGTAAAATTGTTGTTCTTATTTTTTTTTTTTTTTTAAATCTTAAAAGGAAAAATAAAGGGTTATTTCCTATAAGTCTAACATAAACAAAAGGGGAACCACTCTTGGCTGCTAAATTATTTATTTTCCCATTAAACTAACCCTAAACCCTAACCCTAACCCTGTCTTCTTTTTTCCTAGTAGATCAATAAATAAATAAATAATTTATCAGTCAAGAGTGGTTCCCCTTTGTTTATGTTAGATTTATAGGAAGTAACCAAATAAAGACTAGGGTCTGCCAAAATGTTGTCTACTTTTCATTTTAAAAATGAATTAGAATTAATTAAATCGATGATTTAATGTCAAATTTTTGTCTAAGTCAAAAAGTAGTAACATAATGAGCATCAGTAAAAGAAGCAAAATAATATTACACATCTAATTTATTTTTAATACATTTTAAACTATTTTTTGGTCAATTTTGCTAAAATATATTGTAAACATGGCCGTTAAGTTGCCACAAAATTGATTAATCAACACTGAAAATTTCATTAAAATCGGAGAATTCCCTGATTTTTTGGTCATTTATTTTTTTTCAATCAGGGGTTTAAATTTGTTTTGTAAAACACGGATTTTTCAGCAACTTTGGCAGTGCCTAATAATGACATATTTGTAAAACAGATTCTAAGAAAATAACTACATTATGCTCGTATATTTATTAACTTTATTTTAACAAAATTACAGACATTTGAAAAAATATGTCGACACAGGAGTAGCACAGGGATCTGAGTGGTAAAGTGAGTAGCCAATGGTAGGTGTGATGCCCCACCTCAAACGCAAAAACAATCTCCTTGGTCTAGTGCAAATGAAAAGGGGATAGACTCCCTTGCTGTTTGGCTTATACCAACTTTAGACCACCCCGACGGCTTATATATATAATGCAGTGATGCTGATAGTCTTTTAATTTAGTGCATCCTGGGATGCACGGATTTGACTTGAATGAGTTCCTGGGAAATTTTATGGGTCCAAACGATAGTTTCTTAATAAATTGCAGGGTTTTTATCTATGAACAACTAAAGCCATCTAACTCCTACCTTGTACCCCATACAGTGTAATTCGTTTCCAAGAAAATATTGAAATGTATTCACAGTTAGCTGGATATGGTGGGGGAAGAAAAAAAAAAAACCACTGGGACACGATTTTTCTGCATCCGTTTAGATTTTTATGTATGTACCTATCAGCATCTCTGATAGTGTATATATATATTTTTAAATTTGAAAAAAAATATTCAAATGATAATTTTGTTATTTGTTATTGAAAATTACATTAAAGAACAAAACGAAAACAGACATCAATTGCATGATCTTAGAAAATTGATACTCCTATTCTGGTGTAATGGTTATCATTGTAGGATCAAATCAAGTTCAAATTCTGGATGAAGCTGGTTGCATTTCACATGGCACTAATACTCTTGGGAAAGGTATTAATGGGTAAATAGTAGGGCAAACTGGACTCTTTAACCTTGGTATGGCAACTGGTCGAGGAGAGGGAAAACTGTGAATTCAATCACATAGAGATATATACATTTTGATAAAAACAAATGTATATGCCTTGATGATAGCCTAGAGATGTACATAGCACCTCGGTGATAGCCTAGAGATGTACATAGCACCTCGGTGATAGCCTAGAGATGTACATAGCACCTCGGTGATAGCCTAGAGATGTACATAGCACCTCGGTGATAGCCTAGAGATGTACATAGCACCTCGGTGATAGCCTAGAGATGTACATACATAGCACCTCGGTGATAGCCTAGCGATGTACATAGCACCTCGGTGATAGCCTAGCGATGTACATAGCACCTCGGTGATAGCCTAGAGATGTATACACCTTGATAATAATATGCAAAGATCCTATAATCATGTTTATACAAATGTATTAATTTCTTTTTCAGAGTCATAGCTGTCATCACCATGTTTTTAGAAACGGTGTTTTTAATGGATTATTGGGTTGCAGTTTGTATGAGGTATGTCCTATTTTATTTCAGTCTCTGTATGTTTGATGTGCACAGGTCACAAATGTCCTCATCTCCCACAGATCTATTAGTGGTTTCTGTTGAGCTAAAGTCCCCATACATGAGGGTTCAATTTTTTTCAATAGTTTAAGGTCTACATTGGCAAAATTCGATATAAGCCAGTTTAGCTGCTAGCGTTGAAATAGATGGATGACGCACTAGGAAGTGATCGTATCTAGTGGGGTCTAGTTAGCAAGGGTGCTAATATGTTGAAAGACCCGAAACCCCCCAATGAACCAGCAATAACATAACTGATGCCTCTAACTAGCACTCCTTAATTTTATAGGCGTATTTCAAACAAATTTATTCACATGTGAGAAGACCTGTTCTGCACTCTGCTCTGTCAATGTACTTGTCTAGATCCCAACGTTGTGAATTATGTACTGGCCGAATTTAAGGCATGAGTCAGAAAAACAGGCTCACAAGGATTAAAAACAAAACAACAACAACAAGTGTAAACAAGACACATGGAAGAAGGGTGTGTTTGATACTCGCTGGCTGCTACTGTTTATTCCTACCGGCGATCTTGACACCCCAATGGCCAAGTTGTAACTGTCTTAGGGCTCGAGTTTAGTTGTATTTATGTCAAATTCCCCTTCCCCAAACCATCTTCTCCGGACCACACAAATGGCCAGCACTTAAATAAATCGCAGACTTTTAGTCGCCATTAACCCTTAAAATTAAAATACTTAAATATTTTTTCAGACAATACGTCTTCAATACGTTGATCATTAATTTTTTTCAAAAGAGAATTTCTCCTAAAAATCCTTTTTGCTTTTAATACCTGGGTGCCTAAGATATTATCACCAAGTGGTCCCATTTCATGGTGGGCATACAGGTCTCTTTAAACTTTACGACCTAATCTTTGGATTCATAAAAAGGTCAGCCACCCACCCCTTTTACTTATGCCGGACTTTAACCTACTCTCTTTCTTTCTTATTTATTTATTTATTTATTCTGACCATGTTCGTCTTCAACCACAGTATCACACACGTTATTTATGTTAGTTTTGTATGAGATATATTTGTCAAACTTTCTCTATAGAAACAATTTTATATACAGTGGGATTGAAAAGTAACTCCCTTTAAATTACTGCCCTGTCGGTGGGGCATTAGAATGCACCGACTGCACCTCTGCAGAGGGGTAGACTCAGCCAATGGGGCCACATGTTGGCCATGGGTGGCGACCTGTGATGCTTAAGGACGGAACCCAGGTGGCTGAGCAGTCCATGACCTGCAACATTCCATTTTGGCCCTTACTTTGGCTAGACGTGCGGTCAGAGAGGCCTCCTCCGATCAATCGGCTGGTCACATCAAGCCCTAGCACCTATATGATTGCCCCAACCCTATTGCCCTTATGGCAACCCCCAACCCTTTTTATCATATGGGTGCTAGAAGGCAGTGGCTGAGAGTCTACATGTCCTGGGAATGATGTTAAACTTTATCTGATGGTGAGGTTCCAGTTTTGGAGGTTTGGGGAATGTGGAGCACCCCTTTATGACCATTGCTCCCTGGTCCACTCTGACCCGGAGTGGTAGTACCTGTTAGGGTCCAATCTATGGGTTAAATAGAAAAATGTATTTATAAAAAAATTGTATTATCCATTAAGAAGTTTATAAACAAAATTTGATTATCCATTAAAAATGAATTTATTTCAAAACTTTGTTGGCATTAAATGACCCGCTGAGGTTGATATGCCACAAACCAAACCAAACCCTTTGCAATACCATGAATGCCGAAAGGTATCACACCAATTCTGCAAGATGAAATCTGACCTGTTGTCAATACTTGCAAAGATCTTGAAGACTTTATTTTTATGCAAGATGGTGCTCGTCCACATTTTGCTATTGTTGTTTGTAAATGGCTGTATGTCCCGATTGTGCATTGGTCATACAAAACTAACACACTCTTATATACTCAAACAAGAACAACAACCGCAATGTGAAACATGTCAAACACCCCTGACAGTTAAATGCTTATACATAGAATGCAGATTTTTTGCTCTCATCAGAAACCGTTATTTTAAAGCAAACAATATGAAAGATCTATTTGAAAATGTTAACATAGAGGATATTTTCTACTTTTTGAGGGAAATAAAATTATACCATAGAATATAGACATGAAACAAATCAATACCATACAACATAATCCCCAATAATGCTAACGCATTGTTAAAACCAATTACTAAAAGTATATATATGAATACACAATATGTATTACACCCTAACCGTTAGGCATGATATAACCCCGGACGGGTTGATATGCCATTAAAATCAATAAACCAACCAATCAACCATTTTCCTATGAGATGGATGGATAAATGTGGTATGCATGAGTGGTCTGCCAGAAGCCTGGATTTAACACCCTGTGACTTTTTTTCTTTGGGGCTGGATGAAGGAGCAAGTCTACTGTATGAAATCAACGACTTTGGAAGAACATAAAGGGCAAATTCAATAATCTATTTCTGCAATTCCACAAGAGTTCCTGAGAAGATCAATTAATGCGATTCTCGAGCGGCTTGAGAGGCTGGAGGCGAATGCTGGTGACCATATAGAATTTTGAATAAAACTCCATGTTATGTGTGTTCTTCTCATATTCATTTTTTTGTAAAAATAATAATTCAGAAATAAGTTATAAGATTTTTGAAATTGGGAGTTACTTTACAATTGTTATATACCCGTTTACTTGGGTGTATTTTTTGTAGTGGAAACTACGTAGAACCGACCGGTAGGGAGACCACGCCTGCGCTTTAAAGGTGTCTGCAAGAGGGACCTGGCGCCTCCTCGTCAAACAAGGAACAAGAAGGAGTGAAAAGGAGAGGAAAGTAGCCGCTGTAGAAAAGAGAATTAAAAGGAAGGAGAGACAACAACTCCAGCAAGCATCACTGTTTGTTTGCAGTCACTGCACCAGAGATTGCCATTCAAAAATTGATCTCTTCAGCCACTCACGCAGTTTCAGATAAATAAAAAAGAGTGGACACTATGCCATCGTCTCTAGTAGATGGATGGATGCCAACACAAACTTGGGTGTATATATGGGGCCCCCTATGATCAATCGGCTGATCACGTCAAGGCACAGCACTTATATAGTTGTCCCGTATTGATCTTATGGAAAACCCAAACACTTTTCATCGTATATACACCAGAAGGCAGTGGCAAAGGGTCTTAGTGTCCTGGGTATGACATTACGTTAATCATTAGTTAATGTTAATTTCATTAATCAAATATATGTTAACATAGATAAGAATTAAAATTTCAGGCATTGTATTTTGATTTAATTTCATTTTTTTAATCTTTATTTTATTTCAAATCTTTATTTCAAATAAGACCATTTTGAGATATGGATTTATCTGTCAGCGTAACAATTACCGCTTGTAATTTTTGGATACACATTTTTAATTGAAAATACAAATTTTTTAAATATAGAAAATTTAGAAAAATGAAATAAAAAGACGCAATTTCCGGCATGTGTCTGTTAGTCTGGCAATATCTGCGACTCAAATTTTGACATCTTATTAGATGACTTGTTTTATATAATTTATATCTATTCATAAACTTGTTTGTGTGAAGTAACGACTGAAATCAACCACGGTAATCACTGTCATCGAGATAACATGAGAGTCCTTACTTGTTACTTGGCTGCTATTTTGTTGGTTGCCATATTTTTTTCCGGGCTGATTCTGTGGGGCTGTTTCTTCTTTCTTGTTGAGTGCAATTTTTTTGTACAACATTTCGGCCGGAGGGCACATTGGCCAAAACGTACACATAACAATAACGATGAGGACAATAGTCCGAATAATCCAAAGAACACACACTAGCAGTCCTTTTTGTCCTTATTTTCATAGTTTTTTTTTCTTTTCCTTTTCAATGTTAACATTTCTAAATTATAGATATATATATATTATCTATTAATAATGGAGATTAGCTTCCGGTTTTTGTCTGTAACAAAAACTGCGTTACTGCTTACGTCACATTACCCAACACATAATCCAACGTCATAACATAGAATAAATATACTCAAAATGTGAGCATGCAACGTTAGACAATCCTCATTGTTTCAATAAATAGATGCCCCGTGTTATATATTTATATATAGATTGTTTTATTCTAATATAATATTTAAAGTTATCAGAACTGTGTGATACTATGGTTAAAGACGAACATGGTCAGAATAAATAAATAAATAAGAAAGAGAGTAGGTTAAGGTCCGGCATAAGTAAAAGGGGTGGGTGGCTGACCTTTTTACGAATCCAAAGATTAGGTCGTAAAGTTTAAAGAGACCTGTATGCCACCATGAAATGGGACCACTTGGTGATAATATCTTAGGCACCCAGGTATTAAAAGCAAAAAGGATTTTTTTAGGAGAAATTCTCTTTTGAAAAAATTAATGATCAACATATTGAAGACGGATTGTCTGGAAAAATATTTGAGTGCTTTAATTTTAAGGGTTAATGGCGACTCGAAGTCTGCGATTTATTTAAGTTCTGGCCATTTGTGTAGTCCGGAGAAGATGGTTTGGGTAGGGGAATTTGACATAAATACAACTAAACTCGAGCCCTAAGTTAGTTAGCACCCGGGGATTGAAGGGTTAAGTTCGCCAGTAGGGATAGCAGAGTAGTAGCCAGCTGGATAGACAGCGGAAGATCACACACACTCTTCTTCCATCCGCGTCTTGTTTACACACATTTGTGGTTGTTGTTGTTGTTTTGTTTTTAATCCTTGTGAGCCTGTGTTTCTGACTCGTGCTTAAATTCGGCCGGCACATAATTCACAACGTTGGGATCTAGACAAATACATCTAAAGAGCAGAGTGCAGAACAGGTCGTCTCACAACTGTTTCCATTTCAAATTGTCTTTCTTTCTTTCTTTTTTTTTTTTTTTACTCCTTTAATAAAATTGACGATTTTACATACTTATGGTACACACTCTATGACATTGAATTTTCCGCTCCCATCCCCTCAGGCAATATCTTTCAAAAAATTATTTTTATATCGCCCGGATGCGTCTTTTTATTTTGCTAGTATTTATAATATACTAGCAGCGGCTACTTGGCATCGCCTGGGTAGAGGGGGATTTTTTAAAGTTAGTCCCGCAGATCCATTATTACTGAATCGTGAGTTGAATCCTCGGGGGATGCCCCATTTGAAACATTACCTGAAGGGTGGGGTTAAAAAATTCAATGTCAGCGAGTTTGTACTCTAAGCAAAATCAGCAAATTCATTAAAGGATTAGAAAATAAAACAATTTGAAATGTAAACTTTAAATATGTATTAAAATAAAACAAACTATATATAGATATATAATACCAGTCATGTATTTATTAAAACTTGTTTTAAAAAACAATGAGGACTGTCTAATTTTGCATCTTCAAATTTTGAGTGTATTTATTTTGTTATGAGGATTTCGGGTAATGTGACGTAAGCAGTGACGTAATTTTTGTTACAGACAAAAAACGGAAGCGAACCTCCATTATTAATAGATAATATACTAGCAGCGGCTACCTGGCGTCGCCTGGGTAGAGGGGGATTTTTTAAGTTGGTCCCGCAGATCCATTATTACTGAATCGTGAGTTGAATCCTTGTGGGATGCCCCATTTAAATCTCTATGTAAAAAAATAAACCGTGCATTGATCCAGCTACTCTGAAAAGAAATGTTAATGTCTACTATCTAAATTATTAAGTGAAAAAAAAAAAATCCATACTGTTATCATTTAAATTTTATTTTTTAATTATCTTAAGGAATATAAATCAAATCTCTATTATTTTTGCTCAAAAACCAAGCCCTGGTAGTATTTAATGTGTATATATATTTACTTTGTCGTTAATTTTTTTTTTTTCAAAGTTTCCTCCGGACCTACATATACTCACAACTGCCCTTTATATATGTATAGATAGATAAATAGATTTTCAATGTTTTTTTTTTTTTGTTTTTGTTTTTTTAAATGTTAATATTTCTAATTTATATATATATATATATATATATATATAATTAATAATTTATTATATTTATAAAATATTCATCTTTTTCTTTTTATATTACAGTGAAGACTCTTTATGAAGTTTTGTATTGATAACAATAAAGATGAGGACAATAGTCTGAATAATCAAAATAATATACACTAGAAATCCTTTTGGTCCTTATTTTCAATGTTTTTTTTGTTTTTTTAATGTTAACATTTATAATTTATAGATATATATAATTAAGTTTATTATATTTATAAAATATTTTTCTTTTTCTTTTTTCTTACAGTGAAGACTCTTCGTTTATGAAATTTTGGGACAAGGTCTTGTGGCTCGATAACTGGAAAAAGGCACTCTTGTATGCACTCTTTTCGGGCCCTTGTTTTATAAATCCATCTGAATTACCTCTGGGCATTGTATCAGGTACATTTTTATTGTCTTATTTGTAAACTCTTAACAGAAAAATCTAGAGTTATCTCCCTTAACACATTTACAACTTATTGGTACACATATTCAATGATGCTGAGAACCTTTTGATTTAGTGAATCCTGGGATGTACATATTTGCTTTGAATGAGTTCCTGGGAAAATTCATGGGTTCCAACTAAAGCTCTCTGACTCCTACCTTGTAACCTATCCTGTGTAAATCGTTTCTAAGAAACTATTAAAATGTATTTACAGTTAGCTTAAAATGGTGAGGGAAGAAAAAAGAAAAACACTGTAACCTATCCTGTGTAAATAATTTCTAAGAAACTATTGAAATATATTTACAGACAGCTTTAAATGGTGAGGGAAGAAAAAAGAAAAACACTGGGACGCATGGATATGATTTTATAGCATCCTTTTATATTTTTGTGCATCAGCGTGTGTGTATATGTGTGTGTGTGTGTGTGTGTATATGTGTGTGTGTGTGTATATATATATATATATATATATATATATATATCACCCTGTGATCTGCTGGAGCTGCAAAGTCTCCCAGTTGACACGTTCACTTTTTTCTTTCTTTTTTTTTCTTTCTTTTTTTTTTTTTTGTTAATCAACACTGGTCTCCTGGCTCGGATAAGGGATCCGTCTTTATCCCATAGAATTTTATGCGTTTCATTCTGATATATGATAAAATGGACGTGTTAAAAGCTACGTCGTAGTAAAAGGTGTAAAGATGAAAATTTATCTTTTTAGAAAACCTTGAATTTTTTTCTTTTTCTTTTTTTTCCCCGATAAATTTCCATTAAGGAATGAAGTCAGTATCGTTATTTTATTAAGTCGTCCAGTGACAAGCAACCCTCCACTTTTGCCCATATTTGGGCAGTTGGAGAGGCCCAATCCAATGAATCAACTGATGTCAAGCCCTAGCACCTATGTGATTGTCCAGATTGTATTCTTCAAATTGATCTTATGTTAAACATCCAACCATTTTTATTATATGGATGCTAGAAGGCAGAGCCTGGGGGTCAACCACCAGTTTATTAATTATACCAACTTATTAGTACACATGAAAGAAAGTATTGAATGGATAAAATAGGATATTTTAATTGATTTAACTTACACGTGTTTCAGTCAGGAGTTTATCCATGTGTAAATTATTCTATTCATTATTATTTTTAAATAACAAAATGAAATGAAATAATATTTTGTTATTTAAAAATAATAATAGATAGAATAATGTACACATGGATAAACTCCTGACCGAAACACGTGTAAGTTAAATTAATTAAAATAATCCTATTTTATCCATTCAATACTTTCTTTCCTTTATTTCTCTTTTCAACATACCGTCAGATTCACTTCCATTTTCATTTTATATATAATATATATATATATATATATATATATATATACACACACACACACACACACACACACACACAGTCATCCACACAGTTTTTCTACATTTCAAATTAATAAAATAAAATAAAATATATTTGTTTTTGTTTTCAGGTGTAATGCTTGTTGTCAGTTGTATATTTTATCTATTAAAAACACGAAAATCTTGTCAGGAACAAGTTCCAGAAACGACGGAACAAAATGACACGTATGACAGGTAAGTTTATATTTATTTTGTATTATTATTATTATTATTACTAGCAGGACCTGTGGATATACCACAGTATGATAATTTAATTATTACAATATTTGATATGTTTACTTAAGAGCTATTGCCAAATAGTTCAATATGTAAAAAGTATAATAATCTTGACTTGCAGGACCTGTGGATATACCACAGTATGATAATTTAATTATTACAATATTTGATATGTTTACTTAAGAGCTATTGCAAAATAGTTCAATATGTAAAAAGTATAAAAATCTTGACTTGCAGGACCTGTGGATATACCACAGTATGATAATCTAACTATTACAACATTTGATATGTTTACTTAAGAGCTATTGCCAAATAGTTCAATATGTAAAAAGTATAATAATCTTGACTTGCAGGACCTGTGGATATACCACAGTATGATAATTTAATTATTACAATATTTGATATGTTTACTTAAGAGCTATTGCTAAATAGTTCAATATGTAAATATTATAATAATCTTGATTTAATTCTCTCTCACTCTTTTTTTCTTTTCTTTTTTTCTTTCTTTTCGTTATGTTCAATTGAAACAGATTAGTGTCATTGGTTCCACGTGCTTACCTCCTCTCTCTCTCTCTACCCTACTCTCTTTCTTCCTTAGCATATTTTGTCTGTGTTGCATGTTCTTTTTCTTCCCTTTCTTTCTTTCTAATAAAAATGGAATGGTTCATTATTTAACTGAGGTGACGACATTCATTAAAAAAAAAAAGAAAGAATTCCGCGGATAAGTGACATCAGATGATCAGGATTTACATTTTTGCATTTCGTCTTGGATGATTTGGACAGTCTCATTTTTAACCTGAGGGTGTAGCAAGATGATAACAAATGATTAAGGAACACTAGTATTAATATATAGATTATTATTATTATTACTTGGTGTCCATCGTATTCGATGATGACACCATGTGAATCTGCTTTCTCCATTTGATTCAATCTCTGGTTTCGTCTTGCCAACTGCCTATGGGGATTTTCAAGTCCTCCAGGTTTGTAATTAGATAGTATTGTATTATCTCCCTTGCCCAAAATTGAACCTGCAATCGACAGATGATGAAAACACAAAAATATATGTTTAAAAAAATCATTTAAAAGTTTAATTCACAAAAAATATGTAAAAAAAAAAACAAAAAAAAAACCTTTAGAAAATTAAACATTATCACCAATTCATTTCAAAAACGTAGTCGGCATTAAATGACCTATTGAGGTTGATATGCCGTAAAACAAGAACACATCAGATTAACATTGCTTTTTGTGGATGAGATATTACTACCTAGGTATGTGAAATTATTTCTTTTCTCTTAGTAAAATTTAGTTACATTTTCATTAAAATTTAGTTAGATTTTCATTAAAATTTAGATTTTCATTAAAATTTAGTTTTTTCATTAAAATTTAGTTACATTTTCATTAAAATTTAGTTACATTTTCATTAAAATTTAGTTAGATTTTCATTAAAATTTAGTTACATTTTCATTAAAATTTAGTTACATTTTCATTAAAATTTAGATTTTCATTAAAATTTAGTTAGATTTTCATTAAAATTTAGTTAGATTTTCATTAAAATTTAGTTAGATTTTCATTAAAATTTAGTTACATTTTCATTAAAATTTAGTTACATTTTCATTAAAATTTAGTTAGATTTTCATTAAAATTTAGTTAGATTTTACATTTTCATTAAATTTAGTTAGATTTTCATTAAAATTTAGTTACATTTTCATTAAAATTTAGTTAGATTTTCATTAAAATTTAGTTACATTTTCATTAAAATTTAGTTACATTTTCATTAAAATTTAGTTAGATTTTCATACCTAAACATTTGTTTTCTATTTCTTTTCAGATTCGATGACTATCCTGATGATTTAGAGTTTAGCATCATCAACCCAACAAGCAATATCCCTATAATGACAAATGTTGCTGACCAAAATGAGATTTTAGAAGTATAACAAGAAAAAACTGATGGTGGACAAAGTCAGCGTATACATCATGCTCTCGAAAGCCCCTAACAGTAACTTCCTTATCAGGAACACTAACAACACTTTCTAAGGGATACTGCCACAGAGACCCTCATCAGGGACCCTGGGACAGTGTCCTATTGTTCCTGTCACTCAAGCATTTAAATTTCAGTCGGGGGGGGGGGCGGAGAAAGAAAAATGATGTGAGGGGTGGGGTAGCCAGATATCAGAAGAATGGGTCGGTCACTTTTTTTTATGAAAGAGTAGAATGAATGAGAAATTAAAAAAAAAAAAAAAAAAATGAAGAAAAATTATGTGAAGATATCAGAATGGTGGGGGGGGCAGTCTCTTTTTTACTTGAAAGAGTGAATGATTTAAAAGATTAAAAAAAAAAAATGTGTGGGTGAGGCAGATATCAAAAAGGG
Organism: Doryteuthis pealeii; assembly: GCA_023376005.1. Taxonomy (NCBI): domain Eukaryota; kingdom Metazoa; phylum Mollusca; class Cephalopoda; order Myopsida; family Loliginidae; genus Doryteuthis; species Doryteuthis pealeii. The sequence continues at coordinate 49,963,794 of CM042175.1, forward strand.
TGGGGCAGTCTCGTTTTTTTTTTTTTTTTTTTAATGAAAGAATAGAGTGAATTGTTAAAAAAACAAAAAAACAAAAAAACAAAAAAAAGTTGAAAAAGAAGAATTTTTATTGGGGGTCGGTAAGGGGATATATTTCATACTGCTTTTTAAAAATTTTAAATTAAAAATTTTTTTATCATTACACTCTCTGTTCCATAATAGTGGCTACGTTTTGCGTTTTCACTTATAACTTTTCATACACTAAATGTAACGTCTATTATGGGACGGAGAGTTGTACTTTGTTGAAATCATCTTTTGTCCATTTGAAGAATATTTATTTTGCTCGGAGAAAGAGTTGAAAAAATTGGAACAGGTATCTACTAGGGCGAGTGAAAAGTTTTACAATATTTCGGTAATGTGAAGACCAATTCGGCAGCTCCAGATTCTTTAGCCGACGTCGTGAAGGTAGTGAATTGCTATGTATTGTGATATACCAAACTCACCAGGCTAATGGTCAAGTCATGTTGAAGGCACCAGTTCCTGCTAGATCACCGAAGTTAAGCAGTGATGAGCCTGTTCAATACTTAGATGGGTGACCATTTAAGCAACAGCAAGTCCTTCAATATTTCAGTCAAGTCATGTTGAACAGTCAAGTCATGTTGAAAGCACCAGTTCCTGAAAGATCACCAAGGTTAAGCAGTGATGAGCCTGTTCAATACTTAGATGGGTGATTCTTTAAGAAACAGGTACTGTAAGAAACTGAATTTCAAAATGGCTTGATTCAGCATTAAATAACCTGAAAAGGGTTGATATGTCGTAAAACAAAACAATCAACCAACCAAACTCGCCTGATACTCTCTGAGTGCTACTGGCAGGATTTACCTAGTTGACTTGGAGTATGGCCTCAGAATCCGCGGTTTTAAACCTGTTTTTGACCTTGCCTGAATGTTGAAGTTTTTGCACATCAGGTTACTGTGATCAACTCTTTTTGCAATTATTAACTAATTAATTTTCAAAATTAGGTATGACTTCAATTATGCACATATCCTCCAAAAATTGTCGGCTTAAAGCCATATAAAAAAAAATAAACACATTTGTTTGTTTACTTAACCTCATACTGTCGTGTAGCAAGTCAATAAAAAGTGGAATATAAATAAGTTTCAAAACGAACGAAGAATGTGGGAATGGCAAGCTAGTGTAACGGTTAGAGACTTCGCCTGTCAGCTCGACAGTCGAGTTTTCGAGTCAACATGGAGCAGTCTCCCATGTCTATAACCTTGCTGATGAGACCTAATAGGTCGAAATGTACATTCAGTGATTGACATTTACTCGATTTGTTTAGCCTTACATTTGAACATATATGCCCGCCTAAATTCATGAATTATTAATGTACTGTGTAGCTTTCAAATTTCACATGGAATGAAGCAATGCAGAACATGTCAGAGCACCAACTACCACAATACTACTAACTGCAGTGGGTACCGACCCTGGCTTGAACTGTTTTGGTCACGTGACATACGTGCCGCAAACTAGCACGTACCAAAATAATGCAAAACTTTTGACTCGCCTTCGTATAAGAATCTCATTTATTAATGAGATTAAGAATGATATCACCTTCTGGTATTTTGCACATCACATGTGAATCTCGTTGAATGTTTCATTAAACATTACAACATTATTTGTCCAAATTTTTGAGATGAGGCTTGATATGTATTATTTTGACTTTTCGAACCGTTGTCCTCATATACGTACACAATATTTCGGCCGATGTACCCTCTGGCCTTCTGTTGTAAACCTAACAAAGGTTACTAAATGAGAAGTAACCAAACGGAGGTTGGAAATGGAATCTCTAACAAAATATAATACTCACCAGTAACATGAAGAAGGTAAACCACTGCTAGTGGTATAAGACTACTCAGTCAGCATAATACTCCTGTATTTATGAGGATTGGGACATACCCATTAATGTTCATAGGTAAGGGTATATAACACCTTCTTAGAGTGTTCCTTGTAATCCATTGGGGTAGACTGCTCTCATTCCACTCAAGTGTCAAGACTTAAATGAGATTATCAAAGAATTTTTAATGCTTTGTTTGCACAACAGTCAAACTATTCAAATGATTTCCTGAGTTGAATTGTTATACTCAGAAAAACAATCTTGATAATTGTATCGGAGTTAGAGCAGCCTGCTCCAATGGATTACAAGGAACACCTAAAGAAGGCCGGAGGGTACATCTTCTGAAACATTATATATGTGTATTTCAAAATCAAGATGAGGACAACAGTCTGAAAAATCAAAATAATACTTTACGACATTAATAATGATATTTCTTTGTTATTATTATTTGTATTTTTTTTTTTCTATCAACTCAATACTGTCCATTTTCTGATCTATCCATCCATACATACAAATTTTTTATTGATGTGCTTCGTTGGGCACATCAGTAGCGAGCTTGTCTTCAATGCTAGCAGTTGGTATATATGAATCCAGTAATATCCTGGATTTGTATATCGGAATTTTATGGCAAGCTTCGTAATCCTTTGCAAGAAAGAAAACCTACGATGTTGATTTCAAATTTTCTTAGGCAGTTAAGATTCCTCTGTGTTTTTGACCTTTTTACCATGTTGAAGCCAACCCATTCTCCATCCTTCCACAGGTTTATAATCTTTTTATATGTTTAAGACAGGGTGGGCCTGATAAAATGCCTTCACAGGCCGGATCTGTCCTGTGGGCCATAGTTTGGTGACCCCTGGTTTAAGAGATACATTTCCCAAAGGAGTTAACTCAAAATTAAATGCAAACAGCTTTGTCCAGGATTTGAACTTGTTATTACAAGCCAACCCATTCTCCATCCTTCATCAGGTTTATAATCTGTTTATAGGTTCATAATTTTTAAGTGGAGCAATGTTTAAATTCAGTTTCCCTTCTCCAAGATAGGTTGCCTTACCAAAAACCTAGTCTTTACTAATGATAAAGAGTAAAAAGTCTATTTTTCAGCCTTTATACATTTGATGAGGGCTGAAAAATGGATTTTTTACCTTTTACTAATAGCAAAGAGTAGAAAATCCATTTTTCAGCCTTCATCTAATGTATAAAGGCTGAAAAATGGATTTTTTACTCTTTACCATTAGTTAAGAGTAAAAAATCCATTTTTCAGCCTTTATACATTTATACATTAGATGAAGGCTGAAAAATGGATTTTTTACTCTTTGCTATTAGTAAAAAGTAAAAAATTCATTTTTCAGCCTTGATACTTTAATACATTTGACAAGGGCTGAAAAATGGATTGGCTGAAATGTGGGTTAAAAAAACAATAAATAAACTGAATAATCCAAAGGAGTTTAATTGTTCAAACAAAATTTGGAATGTTGATTATTTAAAAAAATTTTTATTTTATTTTTGTTTTCCTTTATTAAAGTCAAGAAAAAATATTTATTTACACATACGAATGATCATTCAGAAAGTTCTAAACCTCACCAAGACAGAAGAACCACTCCTTATAAAACTAGAAAAACTAATTTAGATTTTTATCTTAACTAGCAAATATATGCACCCTCCGGGTGCAAGTATTTAAGTTTTAATATAATAAAATATACTAAATTAGAATGGCTAATGAAACTGAATAAGAATGTAGATAAAAAGATTTGGAACAGAGGGAGTAAGATTGAAAAATAGAACAACTTTGAAACTATTCCATCATTTTCCCTTACTCCCGTCTTTCATTGTTAAATTTTCCTAATTTAACTGTTTAGTTAAAATAGGAAGTAAAGAATAATATTAGTTATTTCTTCTTGTTAAGGGATTTCTTTTAAGATTTATTGAAGAGATTTTTGCTCATATTTATTAAGATAAAACCAAAAAATTAGAAATCAATAATACTAAGCACATATTTATTAAAATCAAATTTTTAATATCAATATGCAAATTAACTTTTCCATTCACACTACAAACCGCTATTTTGTTGTATATATAAATACAATTGCATATTTCTAGTATGTAGATATGGTCAACAGTATTAATAATCTAAAAACAATTTTATTAATAATTGAGGTTTAAATGAAAATAAAATCATGGAGAATGTGACGTAAATGAACAAAGGGAATTGTTACTTGAGTAGGAATATAGTTTCGGTTACAGACAGAAAAACACACAATCTCCATTATAATAAGATTTCTGAGTAAGGATTGTACTTTTCTATTTTAAAAAAATAAAAGTTTCAAACATTTAAGCAATCATTTAGTATTTTTTATTGGACTTCAAATGATGGGTGCCAAGATAGTAATTATTAAAAAATTAATTTTAAATGTCTTTGTATTAAACTATACATGTATAAGAGGTTCACAGAGTATTAACTCTGGTTCGTATAAAACATTGGGTTACTTAAAGGATAAGTACCCAATGCGGAACACTTCAGTTAGGAAAACGACAAACACGTTAGTTACGTTTATAAGACTTTATTACAACATGTATAGGGGAACGAAGTTCCCCAGACTATAAAATGTCACAAGAGTCCAAACATACACAGTAATGTTCATAGACAAAATAGGTGGAAACCACTTACTGTGAGCAGTGTCGTGTCTGTGGCATCTGGCATGCACCATAGGTGTCTGCTGGAGAGAGGTGACAAGCACGTCTAGGCTTGTTCAGTGGAATCAGAAGAGGGTTCCCTCCTTGGGTTCCTGTGTCACGTGACCAAAAAGGGTCTCCAGACACAGGAGATTTACTAAAACTCTCAGACAAGGGAGACTGCCCCTACACCTGTTATGATTTTCTTTTTTCATATTTTTTTGTATTCTTAAATTTTTTCTATAATTCCATTATTAATAGATTAACAATTCTCCACATAATGTAAAGAATATCAAGTTACTATTTGAAAAAGGAAAAAGGAAAAACTAATCTTTTTAAACATGTTCGTTTTATTTTCTATATTATCTTCCTTTCCCAAATTGTCAGATTTTATTCAAAACCTTACACACGCACACACAGATACATATGCACTTACACACACACACACACACACACATGTATATATACACTTATATGTAGAGCTATGACGTAGTTTTTGTTACAGACAATCTCCATTATTAATAGATTAACAATGCTACTTCTATGACTAAAAATGAATAGAGTTATTTTTGGTGGAAAGTATTGTATATATGTTTTTGTATTGAGGTATAACTTTTATGATTTTTTTTTTTTATTTAAAAGAAAAAATCTTTTTAGTATTCTTCTATCTGCATAATGTAAAAAAAGATTGGGTTACAATTTAAGAAAAAAAAACAAAAACTGCTGATCTAATGTGACTTTTTATGTGTCAAGGGTTTTTTTTTTTTTTTAGTTGGGTAGAAATGTTTTAGATTAAATTTTGAATCAGATAATATCAAACTTTGGCTGGATACCTTGCGGAAATCAGTGGAACTCAAATTCTATAGCTGCTATTATATATTTGCTAATCTTTTTACTTTCTTTCATTTTTATTCTATGTTCTCTCTGGAACGGTAAGATCAACTAGTTGACAAGTTCTTTTCTTGTAAATAAATACTAAGTTTGATTATCTGGTCGGAATTGGGTGAGCCGTTTTATATTTCACAGTATCAGAGAATGTTATGCATCTCTTTTTCTAGGACACATTTTGGTATTTCTCTGAATGTTTGAGATGAGGCTTGAAGATTAGTATCATCTGCATTATTCGGACTATTGTCCCCATCTTCATTGTTATTTGTACAACGTTTCGGACGATATACCCTCCGGCCTTCTTCAGGTATTTCTTGTCGTATTCAAGTCCGAGAAGGTTCCCGAGTCCGACAAGAAATACCTGAAATATTTCGGCCGATATACCCTCCGGCCTTCTTCAGGTATTTCTTGTCGGACTCGGGAACCTTCTCGGACTCGAATACAACAAGAAAGTTCCCGAGTTCGAAAAGATGAAGAAGGCCGGAGGGTATATCGGCCGAAACGTTGTACAAATAACAATGAAGATGGGGACAATAGTCCGAATAACACAGACAATACTAACATTTTGGTTTGTGCATATATTTACCAGTATGGTCAACTTTTAATATTTTGCACAATTCCCACTGGATCACATTTCCCACCCAGTCATGCTTACTCTTGTATTTCTTTAGTGCCAGTTTGCTATATTCGCTTATCATATTATTAACTGTTTCATCTCTGTTGCCACATAATCAGCACCTGGTATTATTATTATTATTATTATTATTATTATTATTTTTGTTGTTGTCGTTCACTCCTTTTGAGTTTTTCACATCAGCGTTAGCTGATGGTATTTCACCGGAGTCTGAGTGACAACAAGTCTCTTCAGGTCTCCAGGACTCTTCTGAGTATTCTGGCAGATTGCAGCAGTGCAGTATTCTGGATGGTCCCAATTCTTCCTCTGATTTCCAGATTTTTCCAATCTTTTTTTTTAAAGTTTTTTTTGTGGGGACTGTTCCAAGTGCACCAACCACAATTGGTATCACTTTGACTTTCATATTCTGTAACTTTTTCAGTTTTTATATGAACCATTGTCAAGTTTTGACTCGCATTTCTTTCATCTTATTTCTCTTGCTTTTTATAGCAATTCCCATAAAAAGTAAGGAATATGGCTAAATTTGAATGCATACTGCTGGTTAGGATTATGATAATGAAATTTATTGTGTACAGTGCTCAGGTGCACTACAACTCATCAAAGTCTCATGTCAAGTACACAGAATAATGTATTAGTGTCAGGAACATGAACAGTTTACAGTAGTAATATGCATGTATCTGTGCACGTGTGTGCATATGTATGTGGAGAGTGGCATCAGGTATAGTGTCGACGGACTACAGGAAGCATGGAAGCTTTGAAAGATTCAGTGCTTCGGCAGCCTACAACAGACGCGGGCAGTTTATTCCATGTCTCCGCAACTCTGAGCGTGAAAAAAATGTTTCTGAAAGTCATGTGAGCAGTGCTGTTTTCTGACTTTGTAGGCATACCCACGCGTGTTAGAAACATGGAGATCAAAAAGGTGCTTAAATGAAGCATTGTCAAATAGTTTTTTAAGAAATGAACACTTAAGCATTAAATAAAAATACAGATAAATGAGCTTTTATTTTAAAGACAATACAAAATGAGAAAATTTCTTCTATCATTTGCTTATAATTCTCTGTGTGTGTATATATATATATATATATTAATAATGGAGATTCGCTTCTGGTTTTTCTCTGTAACAAAAACGACGTCACTGATTACGTCACACTACCTAAAACGTCATAACATAGAATAAATATACTCAAAATTTGAGCATGCGATGTTAGACAGTCCTCATTGTTTTTTTAAAACAAGTTTTAATAAATACATACCTGGTATTATCTATCTATATATAGTTTGTTTTATTTTAATATATATTTAAAGTTATCAGAACTAAGTTTCCATTTCAATTTTTTAATATTTTTTACTCCTTTAATAAATTTATTTTATTTTTTATTCCTTTAATAAATTTGATGATTTTACTTTACTTATGATACAAACTCTCTGATATTAAATTTTCAACTCCCATCTCCTCGGGCAATATTTATTTTATGTCGCCCAGAGGGCGTTTTTTATTTTGTTAGTATATATAATGTAATAATAATAATAATTATAAAGTAAGCCTACCACCTAGGTTTCTCCTAATGGATCATCATGATAATTCTGACAGAAGTTTGCATTGTGCAATTACAAACTATAAAGCGGGGATTTTTTTTTATACTGTTGGAGGTAGAAATAATATATATATATATATATATAGATATGATATGATATGATACTATAGCTCATATTCTGGATAGGTTTTTTAAGACATTAATATTACAATTATTAAGTGGAATTTAAAAAAAAAATTGTTTAGAAAGACTAATAAGTACGAGATGATTAATAAAAAAAATAATCCAATAAGGATACAGACTGTCGATATTGTAGAAGTATTCATATATAGTTATTATACAATATGTGATAATGTCTTTGTTGGTCTGATAAGTGAATAATATCTTATTTGGAATGTATTTTGAATTTAAATATTTTTAAAAAAAAGCAAAAAAAAAATCTTTCTAATTTTTAAA
>CM042175.1:49979352-50069352 GCA_023376005.1 Doryteuthis pealeii
TACATGCTCTATCAATGATATTGAGCACTCTTTACTTATAAATATAGCAAACTATATTATCAATATTGATATACATATACAATGGTAATCCCAATGTTAAGGTCACTAAAATATTTAGAAATCACAGAAATGTTTATCATTTTTTGTCAATGATGTTTATATCATTTTAAAGTCTGAACATGTATCTGTTTTTCTATATAATTGCCATTTTGGTTTATGCATTTTGGCAGATGCTCATGTTATACCAGCTTGCTACCATGTCATTAAGAAAGTGTTAAACCTCATCATCATTGCAAACTCCCTCCACCACTTGTGAACGGTTTTGACATCCATACACAACTCACCATACACTTCCGTTAGTTGGTGATGAATTTCAATTTGTTTTTACATTCAAAAACCAAATAACTGCAAACTTCGCACTGGGCGGTAGTGTCAGTTGGGAGCTCCATCAGAAACGACTGCCAAGCCAAGACTGAACGTGGCATGAAAGCATGTGTAGGTGCATGCTCAACGAACATGATAGTGTTGCCAATAGCTACATGAGTAGTTTCCCTGCATTCCCAGTTCTCTGGAGACCTTATTTTTGGGATTACCCTTGTATATAAGTATGAGAGCTATGTAGTTTTTTTTCTTCTTGTTGTGGAATTTAGAACAACTGCAAATTTTATTTATCAATTTTTTTTTTTTTAGTTCTCCCCATCTTTTTGCTATTTCTTATCTTGGTCCTAAAATGGCGACAATACGACTGAGAATAACAATTTATAGAATATTCCATTCACAGAACGTAGATAAGGATAACGGTTTTAAAATACGATATATGTTCAAAAGGTTTGGATTCCTGAAGCTTAATCTTATTGTGCGCAGATGAGCAACTTTGATAATAAAATGTTATTGTCTAGACTTTTGTCACGAGTTCCATCTTGGATTTTTGGCGGGAAGGTTATCTTAAGAGATAAACAAAGAAAGAAGAAGAAACAAGAGGGGAAGATAGAATGGAAAAATCAGTGGAAAAGAATGAAAAAAAGAAAAGGAAATAAAAAAATAAGAGAAGAAAAGGAAAGATAGTGAAAAGAATGAGCAAAGAAGAAGACAAAGAATGAAAAAAAAGAAGAAGAAATAGAATGAAAAAAAAGAAGAAATAGAATGAATAAGGCAATCAGAGTAACCTCCCTTGACTTGGAAAAGAATGAAAAAAGAAAAGGAATTTAAAAAAAATAAGAGAAGAAAAGGAAATATAGTTGAAAAGAAGACAAAAAAGAAAAAAAGAAGAAAAAGAATGAAAAAAAAGAAGAAATAGAATGAAATAAGGCAATCAGAGTAACCTCCCTTGACTTGGAAAAGAATGAAAAAAAAAAAGGAAATAAAAATAATAAGAGAAGAAAAGGAAAGATAGTTGAAAAGAAGACAAAGAAAAAAAGAAGAAATAGAATGAAGAAATAGAATGAAATAAGGCAATCAGAGTAACCTCCCTTGACTTGGAAAAGAATGAAAAAAAAAGAAAAGGAAATAAAAAAAATAAGAGAAGAAAAGGAAAAATAGTTAAAAGAATGAGCAAAGAAGACAAAGAAAGAAAAAAAGAAGAAATAGAATGAAAAAAGAAGAAATAGAATGAAATAAGGCAATTAGAGTAACCTCCCTTGACTTTCACTTTGTAATAAGCTGGTATCTATTTTGAAAGTCTCTGTGCGAAATAAACAAATCATAGAAACTTTTTCGAAAACAATACAACTGCATGATTTAACACAAAAATATCATAAAATGTGTTCTTAATAACAATTAAGTTCATTTCAGATAATGCGCATGCACAATTTTATGTGAGGTAATTTTAACAACTAAAGGTGAAAATTTTACCTAAGAAGTTGGCAATAGTTGGTTGGGTTTTATGGCATGTCAATCCTTATTGCGTTATTTTATGCTGAAGATGTTTTGTCTTATTCTTGATGGGTATTCAATTTTTTTTTAAACTCAATATTTTTTAGACATATTTTTTAAAACTCATTTTCTTTCTATTTAACCCATAGATGGGACTTTAGTATGAACAAAGAAAAAGAGAAAAGACGAAAGAAAGAGGGGAAAATAGACAATGAAAAAGAATGAGCAAAGGAGGAGGAAAACAAATAAAGAAATAAAATGAAAGAGAAAATTATTAACAAAGAAAAAGAAAGTTGAGCACCTTTTTGATCTCCATCTCTCCAATACACGTGGGCATGCCTACAAAGTCAGAAAACAGCACTGTTCACGTGACTTTCGGAAACATTTTTTCACGCTCAGAATTGCGGAGACATGGAATAAACTGCCTGCATCTGTTGTAGGCTGCCGGAGCACTGAAACTTTCAAAGCCTCCATGCTTCCTGTAGTCCGCCAACACTATACCTGATGCCACTCTCCACATACACATGCACACACATACATCCATATTACTACTGTGAACTGTTCATGTTCCTGGCACAACATTATTCTGTGTACCTGACATGAGACTTTGATGAGTTGTGGTGCACCTGAGCACTGTACACAATAAATTACATTATTATTATTATTATTATTTAAAAGATAGAAGGAGAAAATGAGAATGAAAAAAAATAATAAAAAAACCCAAAACACTGGAATGACACATTTTTATAGTCTATGCTATTTTACAATTCTTAGCTTAAAACTTAAGAGTGTCCTCCTCGTCGAATTAACCGTACCGTGGGAAGAAAACCAGGATGGAAGCACACAAGCGAAAAAAAAGAACCGGTACGAGTCACTGCTAGGCTACAGTCCCAAGCGTCAAAAGAAGCTTAGTTTTCGATTTACGTAGCCAAACTACCTAGCAAAATAATTTTAACGTAATTATTAAGAAAAAATCCCAAAAAGACAAATAACCATTGTTCGCCATAAATTTAATAGAATTATGCGAAAAGTACCATTTAAACGGTAGCTCCGAAATAAGAATTAGCCAATGAGAATCGAGTATTCGATATATAAACACGGTAATAAAATGGCGACGTCGAGTGAAGAAGACCATGTTTATTAGCGAGAAAAAAATGTTTTATGTGCATTTTACCTTCAAAAAAGAATAGCGAAATAAACATTACCTTATAATAATCCCTTTACTAAACCAAACAAATTTTCTTCAGGAAAAAAAATCAAAATATAATTTTCAATTAAAAAATGAACTGACTTTTTAGAACAAATAAAAAATAATATTATTTTTCATACATGTGACAACAAGTCACTTCTAAGAAACGTAAATAACGAGTAATATTTCTTTTGCAATAAATGTTTTATTTTTCTTGCACCTGTTATTTTACAATATTAAATATATTTTCTTTATTTATTTTAATATTCACTTCAATGTTTATATTCTAAAAAGTTTTATTTTGTAAGAATGGTTAGTTTTAAAGTGGCCTATGCGTGCCGACTGCGTGGAAAAGGGTTGGACACGCCATGTTATTCCTATTGAGGTTGGGTGTCGTGGATTTCTAGGACACTCAGTCATTTCGTTTCTTTCAAAAATAGGAATCACTGGCCGCTGTTTGAAAATTGCCTCACATCGTCCTCAAACCACGGTGCAAAATGCATCGAGCTGGATCTGTTCGAGGATTAAAAATCTTCAACACGAATGATACACGCGTGGAATCATCATTCCCGTTGTTATTACGTAATATCTGCAATCACGTAATCAACTCAACGGCCAAAAAGAAAGGCGTTTTAAAATAACAAACTGCACTGATAACAAAACTTATCTAAAAACTTTTATAAAACCACCCGAGTCACCCTAATATTTTCCCTGGAAAGTCAATTGTTCTAGTAACCCAACCCGCCTGGTCTACAGAATCCCAATTTTTTACCGACCACCCACTAAGGAGACCCACTCTCATATTAGAGGCACTGACCGGCTTGCTTTCAAACAACAAAGTGCGGAAGACAGTCGGCGGGCCTACACAATAGCTGAGGGAAAGGAGGAAACCAAAATGACCCACAATTTTTGTTTTGTTTACATGTGTTTTTCAGTTTCTTGGGGTTTTTATTTTCAATTTTTTCCCACCCCCTCCATCACCAACCGTCAATATTGGGAACTTTTTAAGTAGGATACATGCATAGAGCGAATGAGGTATTTTGGCGAAAGGGAGCTGCGCAAGGAGAGAATGCAAGAATTTTATTTTTATTTTTGAATGAATCAGTCGGTGAGTGAGCCTAGCTAGATAGATCCGTGTAGTGATATGACCAGTTTTATCACCTCTCCCCCAAAACCAAACTTCCGGCTACATGCCGAGTTGTGTGCACATGCTCTGTACCTCATTTCCAAATAAATTTTAAAGTTTATTTGGAGTGAGTGCACGTATGTGCTCACTTCAAATAATCTGATAACAAAACTTCTCCGATGAACGGATCTTATAATTTCTTCTCTGTATTATTTCATCTTATTTTTTTAATACCCTGTCCGGTGGCGAAACCTGTTTGGTAGTTTAATTGGGAACGGCTTCCATATCCTCCTCACAGTTCAGATTTGTCTCCCTTTGATTTCCAATTGTTTCGTACCTCCAAGGTAAGATAATAAAAAACAAACAAGAATTTATAAAGAATAAAACATAAAGAATTATATACATAAAGAATTTTTAATAATCTACATATAAATGTCGATTTATTTTTAACTTCCTAAATCCCGGACAATACCGCGTAGCTCTGCTAGTATATAATAAGTCTACATAGGTATGTTCAGAAATATCAAATGGGGGTAATAAATTTAAAAAAGTGTCTTAATTTTAAAACAATTACCAAAAATTAGCGAATTGTCCGATTTTATTGAAAATTCCAGTACTTCATTCATTAAGGACTAAATAAAGAATACTGAACTCTTTAACCTTGGTTAGGCAACCAGTCTAGGAGAAGGAAAACTCTAAATTCAAACCAGTTAAACTTCACTTAAGAAATTGACCTTGTGTCACATCCTATTCGTGAGGAGGGGTTGGTAGATATACATATATATAACATTAAAAATCAGTGTAGTCTAAAAACATATTCTGATATTTTTGTAGATTTTTTTACAGACTATTTAACCCATAGATGGGACCCTAACAGGTACTACCACTCCGGGTCAGAGTGGACCAGGGAGCAATGGTGATGGGTGCTCCACATTCCCCAAACCCCCAAAATTGGAACCTCACCATCAGATAGAGTTTAACGTCATTCCCAGGACATGTAGACCCGCAGCCATCGCCTTCTAGCACCCATATGATAAAAAGGGATTGGGGCTTGCCAGCTTGGTATTGTTGATTTCTAATTATTTGATTGTCCGATTTTAACGAAAATTACAGTACAGTAAAATTGTGTCACATCCTATTTGTGAGGAGGGGTTGGTAGATATACATATATATAACATTAAAGATGAGCGTAGTCTAAAAACATGTTCTGATATTTTTGTAAATCTTTTTTAACAGAGTTCCAATGAAACTGAATGTCAGGTCAAAACTCATTTTTTGCTACTGGTAGAACGCGACACAATACAAATTGTCACAATTTACTTGGAGAAGGGACGGGCAATGCCAAGTGACCCTATTCTCGTGGGGGTGGGGGTATTGCAAACGGCAATTATATGACAGATCACTGACTGGCAACTGAAGCTGGCTGTGGACAAATGCACCACCATGCATTTTGGGAGGAAAAATCCATCATACATATACTCCCTCCACAACACTAATATCAAGGAATCTTCTTGTGAACGTGATCTGGGTATTACTGTCAGCAATGATTTACGTTGGACGAAACACATCTCCAAAATTGCCAAAAAGGCCGAGGGTGTCCTGGCGTCACTCAGCAAGACCTTTGTCAGCCGCTCACCGGCTATCTATTTGAAGCTGTACAAAGCTATGGTACGGCCACACTTGGAGTTTGCATCACCAGTCTGGAACCCCTACCTTTCTCAGAATATTAACCTCCTAGAAACTGTACAGAGACTGCCATAATCTGAACGTCTCGCAGCCCTGGGAATGGATTCGTTGAAACTTCGGCGTCTGGCAACTGACCTGGTAAATGCTCATAAGGTCATTAATCATCTTAACAACAGCAACCTTGAGCACCTTTTTGATCTCCATCTCTCCAATACACGCGGGCATGCCTACAGAGTCAGAAAACAGTACTGTTCACGTGACTTTCGGAAACATTTTTCACGCTCAGAATTGCGAGACATGGAATAAACTGCCTGCATCTGTTGTAGGCTGCCGGAGCACTGAAACTTTCAAAGCTCCATGCTTCCTGTAGTCCGCCAACACTATACCTGATGCCACTCTCCACATACACATGCACACACATACATCCATATTACTACTGTGAACTGTTCATGTTCCTGGCACAACATTATTCTGTGTACCTGACATGAGACTTTGATGAGTTGTGGTGCACCTGAGCACTGTACACAATAAATTACATTATTATATTTATTGAAACCTTAATGGACTAAGATCAAGGGAAAATCATATTTTCAATTTCAAGGGCGGTAAGCATTTTCTAACTAAGTTGAATTATCTCCCCTTATTAAAGAAACCCTGTCACAATTACTTTGAGGTGGTTGTGACGCACTACTCGAAACTACGATGGTGTTGATCGAGCGCATATCCTTTCATAAGGAAAAATTGGTGGAGACCAGCAAAGACCAAAATTCAATAAAATCCACACCTTATTTTCACGCGGCGAGTTACAAAAAAAAACTAGGTAATAAAGGACTATTTGCTCGTAAATTCCTACCATAAAATAAACTGAACCCCATTTTATGTCCGTGTTTTTTGCAATAAATGTTTTATTTTTCTTGCACCCGTTATGTTACAATAAAAAATATATTTTCTTTATTTATTTTAATATTCATTTCAATGTGCATATATTTTTATTTTGTGAGAATGGTTAGTTTAAAGTGGGGTGCTCATTTTTACAATTTAGGCATAATTGGATCCTCTTTTTATGACCGTAATTTTGTTTTTTCGTCGACGATGATTAAAATCTGACGTTTTTATTTTAGAGTACCAAAGCCAAAAAGAAAAGAAATAACAACAAAAAGTAATATTCAACTTTTTACTCGTAAATTCCTACCATAAAATTAGGCTTGGTCATTTTATGGTAGGAAATTACGAGTAAAAAGTTGAAGTGTAAAAACGAACCCCCACTTTAAAACTAAGCATTCTCACAAAATAAAAGGTTTTAGAATATACACATTGAAGTGAATATTAAAATAAATAATGGAAATATATTTAGTATTGTAAAATAACGGGTGCAAGAAAAATAAAAGATTTATTGCAAAAACACGGACATAAAATGGGGGTTCAGTTTATTTTATGGTAGGAATTTACGAGGAAATAGTCCTTTATTACCAAAAAACTATTTACCTCCCATTTTCCATAAGAAAAGCTGAATTGAAATATTATAAGGGTATAAAATAAGATATATTAAAAATTATTTTTTTTTAAAAAATTATTGAAAGGTAAAACTAATTAATAATGGATAAAACATAATAAAGTGCTAATAAAAGACAAAGAAAAAGGTAATTTATGAGGAAGTGCGTCCCGGTCTCCTGCCTCAAAAATTGCTACTGGGTAACTATTAAAATAACGACCCAGCTCAGTCTATTCAAAACTATCCATCTTCATACCTATCTATCTATCTATCTATCTATCTCAATTTGTTCATATTTATCTATATTACTTTAAATACTAAGATTTTCTTTATTCATGTTTGTTTAATGTCTTGTTTTTAGTTTAAATAAACAAGAATTACGACAAAAAAAAGATGCCCCCCCCCCAAATACATTTACTTGTCGAAAATATCTATCTCCATTTGTTCATATCTATCTATATTATTTTGTTTGTTTATCTATCTATCTATCTCAGTCGATTTTAATGAAAATTTCGGTACTTCATTCATTAAGGACTTAATTTTATTATGAATGACTTATTTCATTGGAAAAAAAAGTCTTGTATCAATTCAGATTGTAAGACGGGGGTTAATCTTTGGTCATTTGAATAAAAATGTATTCCAGTCCCTAATTTTTATATTTCGAGAAAGATCAAATCCTGAAGGTCACACAATAAGATTGAAAAAAAAAAAAATTCAACACCCGAAAAAAGTTGTTTGAAAATTAAAAAAAATTTTTTTCTAAAAACTAAAAAAAAAAAAAATGTTGCGTTTTTTTTTTGTTTGTTTTTTTTTCATAATTTTAAAAGCAATACCTTTTCTGTGATTCAGTTGGCCTATTTTTATTCAATTTGATAGTGTATTTTAAACGTTTGGAAGGTAGCATCTTGCTCCCAATATTTTTACCATATATTAAGCTTTATTTTATCTATCCAAAAATCTAAGTTTAAAAATGCGAAATTTTGCGCAACATATTTTCTGAGATTTTCTATAAATTTAGAAAATATTACTAACAATTTTTTTTTTAAATCTATGGATAATCATACTCATCCCTCACATTGATGCCAATTTTAATAAAACTAGCAAATATATGCACCCTCCGGGTGCAAGTATTTAAGTTTTAATGTAATGAAATATCGTATTAAATTAGAAAGTCTAATAAGAAGGCAGATAAAAAGATATGTAACAGAGTGGGAGTATAATAGAAAAATAGGAATGAAACTTACTCTTCCATCACTCCCGTCTTTCATTGCTGAATTTTACTTATTTAACTATTTAGTTAAATTAGGAAATAAAGAATAAAATGACAGTTATTTTTTCTTGTTAATGGATTTCATTTAAGATTCATTGGAGAGATTTTTACTTATATTCATTAAAATAAAACCAAACAATTAGAAATCAATAATGCTAAGCACATATTTAATAAAATCACATTTTTAATATCAATATGCAAATTAGCCTTCCCATTCATACTGTAAACCGCTATCTTTTGTATATATAAATACAATTGCATGTTATTTGTATGTAGATATGGACAACACTAATAAAAAGGTGAAGCAATTTTATTAATAATTGAGGTTTAAATATAAATAAAATCATGAAGAATGTGATTAAAATAACTATGTTAATTGTGACTCGATTAGTAATATAGTTTCGGTTACAGACAGAAAAACACACAATCTCCATTATAATAAGATATATTCCAGCAATATGATGTTTTTTTCTTAAAGGCCGGGTTCACCAAAGGTGGCCCGAGGGACCCCCTAGGAATCAATTAGAAATTACAGGGGTTCGATGATAGCTAAGAGCTCAAATGAGGGTTGGTGTGTGAAAGACCAGCTCACACAAATTGTAGCTGTCGCCTTTGAGTGCGCCTAATAGTTAGATATATTTATTTTCTACCCTCAAAATATACCCTTAAATTTGGACAGTGTAAGGGAAACAACTCTGTTAGGGTCTGATAATCAAGTGATCCACAGGGCCAGGCTGATGCAGCAAAAAGGTTGTGTGGAAAATATTGTCCTAAAATTAGAATTTTAGTCTTTTAGTTAGTTTTGGTACTGGTAACGGCGCACAGGTATGTTTCTTTCCAATTTTCCCGTGAAGTTGCTGGCATTTGTTAAAGACCCTTTTTGTAAATTAGTAATTGTTTTATACCCCATTTTATTTCAGTATTTCACGGTGTTTGGAAGTAAATAAAATCTTCTACATTCAACATCAGTCGGTCTACGTGTCATCATTACATCACCAGAAAATATTACCAGGGAACTGCTACACAAATGAAATGCTTGAAAAATTTAGTCATCGCCACGGAAATTGGGAAAATAGGATAAATATTTTACTGCCTTGATTGCAGATTGTCATACTCATCCCACATATTGATGTCAATTTTAATAAAATATATTCCAGCAATATGATGTTTTTTTCGAAACGCGAAAAAAAATTTCATAAAATAAAAGTTTGTTTCTGTATACTCCTACATGTAATTTTAAATATAAAATATCAGTTATCTTCAATAGAAATTTTAAATTTTCATATATGTATATTTTAGCAAACATGTACTCATTTAAGATATGGTACGTTACAGTAGAGTACTTTAGTATTAAAACACACACACACACACACACACAGACAGATCTATCTATCTATTTTTATTGTTTGATATCTATTTCAATCGATTATTATGTATGTGTCTATCTATATCTGAAATTATAAAGTATCCAATTAACTGTTATTTTTAACACCCACCCATCCACACACATACACACACTCAAACGCACACACAAACGCACACACACACACACACATACATACACACATACACACATACATACATACTCAAAGACACACACACACACACACTCAAAGACACACTCAAACACACACACACTCAAAGACACACACACACACACAAAAACACACACATACATACACACACATACATACATACATACAAACACACTCAAACACACACACACTCAAACACACACACACACATACATACACACACATACTTACACACACACACACTCAAACACATACATACACACACACACTCAAACACACATACACACACATACATATATACATACACACACAAAGAAGTGAATTGATTTTTATGTAGCAGATTTTCAGATAATTTTTCGTTCAAATTATCCATTTAAACTTATGAATCTCAGTTTCAAAACAGACATATGCTGACTTTAAAAAAAAACAAAAAAAACAAACAATATTTTTTACATTCAGATTTTAAAAACTTATTTGTTTACTGGAAGAAAAAACAAAAAAACATTTCTTCGAAATAGTCTTAACGTGAAGGACAAAATGTCATAAAATCTGAACTTCCATATTTGGATATGAAGTGTCAACAGCTGGCTGGTTGTTTATTGACATTTCTCTCAATGACACAGAACTTCACTTCAAACCAAGTAACATTGCATTGTTATTCCCATCTCAGTCCGGCGGCGGGGGGGGGAGTCATTTTAAGAATAACAGTAACTAGCAGGACCTGTAGATATATAATAATAATGATAATAATAATGATAATGATAATAATGATAATAATGATAATAATAATAATGATAATGATAATAATAATAATACAACTGGAATACAACTGCCAAATCAGGAAACTATAAAATCTCTTGATGAAAATGAAAGCTACAAATACTTAGGAATTTTAGAAGCGGACAATATCATGCAAGCAGAAATGAAAGGAAAAGTTAAAAAAGAATATCTCAGGAGAACTAGAAAACTTCTGGAAACGAAACTTAACAGCAGAAATCTGATCAAAGGAATTAATACCTGGGCTGTCCCCATTATAAGATACTCAGGACCATTCTTAAAATGGACAAAAGAAGAACTCAGACAGATAGACCAAAGAACGAGAAAATTAATGACAATGCACAAGGCTCTCCACCCTAGAGATGATAGAGATAGATTGTATGTGTCAAGAAAGGAAGGGGGAAGAGGTCTTGCCAACATAGAGGAATGCGTAGAAACCACAATCCAGCAACTTGAAGATTACACAAGGAAGAGCAAAGACAAACTACTTATGGCAGCCAACAATAGTAGAAACGGCAGATGGACAAACAGAAAAACGACAAAGACTAGAAAACAAAAATGGGAAGAAAAACAATTATACGGACGCTTCAAACGACAAATAGAAGAGGTTGCACAGGAAAAGACTTGGACATGGTTAAGAAAGGGAAACCTCAAAAGAGAAACAGAATCACTTATAATTGCTGCACAAAATAATGCCATAAGGACAAACTACATCAAAGCAAAAATTGATAAGACCCAACAAAATAGTAAATGTAGACTTTGCGGTAATAGAGATGAGACTGTAAACCATATACTCTGCGAATGTAGCAAACTAGCACAACGAGAATACAAAGCTAGACACGACTGGGTTGGGAAGGTGATCCACTGGGAATTATGCAAAAAATTAAATTTTGACCATACAACAAAATGGTATATGCATAAACCAGAATATGTTCTTGAGAACAAAATGCACAAAATTCTCTGGGACTTTGAGATAAAAACGGATCACCTTATCCCAGTAAGAAGACCAGACCTAGTGTTGATAAACAAAAAAGAAAGAACTTGTCAACTGGTGGATTTTGCAGTGCCAGCAGATCACAGGGTGAAGCTAAAGGAAAATGAAAAAATAGACAAATATCTGGACCTTGCCGGAGAACTAAAAAAGTTATGGAATATGAAAGTGAACGTTATACCAATTGTAGTTGGTGCACTTGGAACAGTCCCAAAAGGATTAGAAAAGGGTTTGAAAAGTTTGGATATCAGAGGAAGGATTGAAACAATTCAGAACACTGCACTGCTGCAATCTGCCAGAATACTCAGAAGAGTCCTGGAGACCTGAGGAGACTTGCTGTTACTCAGACTCCAGTGAAAGACCATCAGCTAACACTGATGTGAAAACGCAAAAGGAGTAAATAATAATAATATAATAATAATAATAATAATAATAATAATAATAATAATAATAATCACAACGGGAGTACAAAACTAGACACGACTGGGTTGGGAAGGTGATCCACTGGGAATTATGCAACAAATTTAATTTTGACCATACAACAAAATGGTTGTTGAAAATTGTGTAGATGCGACAATTCGAGCACTCGAAGAATATACTAAAACAGAGCAAAGAAAAACTAATAGCAGCAGCCAGAAAAAAGACAAGAAAAAACAATTGCAATATATGGACAAGCACAAAAACTAGAAAACAAAATGGGAAGAAAAACAACAATATGGACACGTCAAGCGACCAACTGGAGAGATCGCATATGAGAAGACATGTTCATGGCTAAAGAAGGGAAACAGCAAGAGAGAAACTGAATCTCTTATAATTGCAGCACAAGACAACGCCATTAGAACAATCTTATTATAATGGAGATTGTGTGTTTGTCTGTCTGTAACCGAAACTATATCACTACTCAAGTCACAATACCCTTCGTTATTGACGTCACATTTACCATGAATTTATTTTTATTTAAACCTCAATTATTGATAAAATTGTTATAACTTATTAATACTGTTGACCATATCTACATACTAATAGCATGCAATTGTATTTATATATACAACAAAATTGTGGTTTTCAGTGTGAACGAGAAGGCTAATTTGCATATTGATATTTAAAATGTGATTTTAATAAATATATGCTTAGTATTATTGATTTCTAATTGTTTGGTTTTCTCTTAACGAATCTGAGCAAAAATCTCGGGGATAAATCTTAAAAGAAATCCATAAACAAGACGAAAGAACAGTAATTTTATTAAATACTTCATGATCTAACTAAATAGATAAATTAGGAAAAATGAAAGATGGGAGTGAAAGAAAATGATGGAAGAGTTAAATCTAAAGCTGTTCTATTTTTCGATTATACCCCCTCAGTTTATCATTTTCTAAATAGTTTATAATTTGATACATTATTTTAGTACATCAAAACCTAAATACTTGCACCCGAAGGGTGCATATATTTGCTAGTTTATATAAAAGCAAAAATAGATAAAACCCAACAGAATAGAAAGTGCAGAATGGGTGGGAGAAAAAGACGAAACGGTCAATCACATAATAAGTGAATGCAGTAAACTGGCACAAAGAGAATACAAGACTAGGCACGACTGGGTGGGAAAGGTGATTCAGTGGGAACTGTGCAAAAAATTCAATTTTCACCATTCAACTAAATAGTAGATGTAAATGCCTGAATCTGTCCTGGAGAATGAGACGCACAAAATTCTCTGAGACTTTAAGGTCAAACGGATCACTTAATCCGGGCCAGGAGACCAGACCTAGTATTGATCGACAAAAATAAGAGAACCTGTCATCTCGTGGATTTTGCCATGCCGGCCGACCTCCAAGTGAAAATGAAAAAGCAAAAAGATAAACAAATACTTAGACCTTGCCAGAGAACTAAGGAAACTATGGAACCTGAAGGTGAAGGTCGTACCTATTGTAATCGGTGCCCTTGGAACGACCCCAAAGCCCCGGAAAAGAATTTCGGTGAATTGGAAATCAGAGGACGAATCGAGACCATCCAAACTACATCACTGTTGGGATCGGCTAGAATACTCAGAAGTGTCCTGGAGACCTGAGGAGACTTGCTGTCACTCAGCCTCCAGTGAACTACCAGCTACGGCAGGTGTGAAAACCGAATAATAATAATCTATTAATAATGGAGATTCGCTTCCGGTTTTTGTCTGTAACAAAAACTACGTCACTGCTTACGTCACACTAGCGAAAATCGTCATAACATAGAATAAATACACTCAAAATTTGAGCATGCAACATTAGACGATCCTCATTGTTTTTTTAAAACAAGTTTTAATAAATACATGTCTGGTATTATATATCTCTATATAGTTTGTTTTATTCTAATATATATTTAAAGTTATCAGAACAAAGTTTACATTCAATTTTTTGTTTTACTCCTTAATGAATTTTATGACCTTACTACTTTAGGGCGTACAAACTCGCTGACATTGAATTTAAATCCCACACCCTCAGGCAATAGCTTTCAAAAATTTTATTTTTACATCGCCCGGAGGTTTTTTTTCATTTTGATGATAATAATAATAATAATAATAATAAAATAATAATAATAAACGGATCACCTTATCCCAGCAAGAAGACCAGACCTAGTGTTGATTAACAAAAAAGAAGAACTTGTCAACTGGTGAGTTTTGCAGTGCCAGCGAATCACAGGGTGAAGTTAAAGGAAAATGAAAAAATTGACAAATACTGGACCTTGCCAGAGAACTGAAAAAGTTATGGAATATGAAAGTGAAAGTTATACCAATTGTAGTTGGTGCACTTGGAACAGTCCAAAAGGATTGGAAAAAGGGCTTGGAAAGTTTGGATACAGAGGAAGGATTGAAACCATTCAGAACACTGCACTGCTGCAATCTGCCAGAATACTCATAAGAGTCCTGGAGACCTGAGGAGACTTGCTGTCACTCAGACTCCAGTGAAAGACCATCAGCTAACACTGATGTGACAACCAAAAGGAGTAAATAATAATGATAATGACAGTTTGAAGATAATAATAATAAATAATAATAATAATAATAATAATAATAATAATCAACGAATCACCTTATCCCAGCAGAAGACCAAACTAGTGTTATTAACAAAAAAGAAAGAACTTTCAACTGGTGGATTTTGCAGTGCCAGCGGATCACAGGGTGAAGTAAAGGAAAATGAAAAAATGACAAAATCTGGACCTTGCCAGAGAACTGAAAAAGTTATGGAATATGAAAGTGAAAGTTAACAATTGTAGTTGGTGCACTTGGAACAGTCCCAAAGCATTAGAAAAGGGTTAGAAAAGTTTGGCATATCAGAGAAGGATTGAAACCATTCAGAAACACTGCACTGCTGCAATCTGCCAGAATACTCAGAAGAGTCCTGGAGACCTGAGGAGACTTGCTGTCACTCCAGACTCCAGTGAAAGACCATCAGCTAACACTGATGTGAAAACTCAAAAGGAGTAAATAATAAATAGAATATTTGTGACAAGATAAATCTCAGGATTCCTTCTTTGACACAAAGACAAAATTGACAATTTAGTCATCCCATTTTTTTATTTTTTATTTTTTAACCCCAGAATACGATTTTTGTTTGTTTGTTTATTTGTTCATTTTTAAAAATGTCTTTCTTCTCTTTCTGACTTTGCCGAATATTTCAATTCCTTTCGACGCGCGTTTTTCATCATGTTATCTTTCCTCTCCACTTGAACATAATCATTAGTTTGCCTCTAATGCACTCACAAATGAGACAAACTTTCTTTGTTTTTGTTTCTATCAGGCTCATAGAAATTACTGTGTATACAAAAAATAAATAGAGAATAAAAGAAATTGTGTGAGTGAAAAAACCGGAGCAATTAATACCAGCTAATCAGCAATAAATTTTTAGAGGCAAAGAAAAAAATACAAACACACTAAATCCCAAAAGCCCAAACAAAACTATAGAATACAAATTCTATTATTTTTTATCAAAAATAAAAATATAAAAATACACTACACATTTCTTTTCAAAACTTAAGAGAGACATTAAAAAAAATAAATAAAAAAAGAAAAAATTAAATAAAAACAAAAATCAAAACACAAGAATCCTTTTCCTCAAACTTAAGGAAAGAGATAAAACAAACACTACAACACCAATCCTTTTCACCAAAACTTAAGAAAAGAGATTAAAACGAAACACCGAACACAATCCCTTTTTCCAAAACTTAAGGAAAAGCGAGAGTTAAACACACACCCAACACAATCCTTTCAAAACTTGAAGAAAAAGAGATTAAAACGAACACACCACACAACCTTTTCTAAACTTAAGGAAAAGTGATTAAAACAAATGTTTACACAAAATCAAAATCGCATTGCTAGGTTAGCATTGCTTCCTACTATACGTCGCGTGCGTTGCGCCAAAAAGTTAATTACTTTTTGATCCACTCAAGTATCAATAAAAGAAGAAAATGAAATAAAATAGACAGGACTTCTTCCACGTTCAAACCGGAGCACTATCCAACGACCACAACAAAACACACGACCCTGTCTCACTGCCAGATTAGAATACGACCAAGTCAACACAATTACTACATTTAACCATCACCTACCACCGCATTCGACATTCAAGAATTCGTTTCAGCAGGATCATAAAAACAGAACTGATTCTCATTCTGTCCACATTCTAAACGAACTTTTCCAAACTTATCAAAGAAACTTTTACATTTTTACATTACACATATTCATACTACACTATTCCGTTTTAAACATTTCACATATTATTGCACATTTATTCTCTGACATAAATTTTTTGTTATTTATAATTATATGCATTTTGTTTTATCCATTCTCCGCTATTTTCTACCTAAACTGTGTCATATTTGTTTATTCGTCATTTATATCCTTGTTCTGTTGGTTGGTGCGATTTTGAGGCAAATCCACCACACACATGCACGACACACACACACACACCCATAATATATATATATATATATGGTATATATTAGTTATATATAGAAGTAAACTAAGGAAGTCAGATATACCTACTAATAGTTTCGCTTAAGTTAAGCTTTCGGGGCAAGAAATCTGATGAGCGCTTAAGTGAAACTATTAGTAGTATATCTTGACTCATTAGGTTTAACTTTATTGCTCTACTTGGGTATCGAGCACTTTTTTCATCTTTAGCTTTAGACAATCCTATATATACTAGACTTTTCTATATATTATTTTTTATTTTTTGGTCAAAGTGTTTTAGTGTTAATCTGAGTTATTTTCTGGTTGGTGCAACCCTCTTGGTTTTTTATTTTTTTCAATTTTTCCCCAGGTGAAGTTTTGTAGTTAATTTTTACTGAACAAAGTTTTGGCCGGTTTTTTTTATTATTTTACTGCAAGCACTCTACAAACTGAAAATATCCCCAGGTCACGGAAAATCGATCAAATCAACTTTGTTCTCCCAGTAATAGACACCTTTTGTCTACCGTGGTCAGTCTAGAGTCTTTCAAAAGTAAAGAATTTATATCTCGTCAAAAATGTTACGATTGTGGTAAGTATAATAAGGTTCATAGTGAACACGTATTTCCTTTTCTTTTATCTCTCTCTCTTTGGTGTGACATGCTGTAGGTTTGGCTGGACGTCCAATAGCTCAGCTAGTCATGGTTTGTCACTGTCTCAAAGGGAAGAATCAATAGACGTTACGCCGGACGACTGGGTTAGACCTAAGTCGCCTTGCTGGAGTGGTTGAAAAAAAAAAACACAAAACAAAACACGACAGACTGCGCTTGCTGACATTTCTGGCATTATTTATTCTTGCTCAATATTCTGTTCAAACATCGGTATGGGCATGTTGTATATTTTTTTTTTTCTATTTAACTAAGTCCGTATATCAAATAACGCCTTATTAAAATATGTATAAGTTCAAGCTATTTTTAATTGGTATAATGAACCAAGTGAGTTTTGTTGTTGTTTTTTTTGGTTTGTTTCTAAGGGAGGTTAACTCAAGCTGTACTAGGCAGATATGCTATTTTACTGTAAAAGTATAAGTAAAGCAACGGGGGCGGCCTAATGTCGTCATCAGCAATCAGCGAGGAAGTCTATCCCCTTTTCAATGGTGCTGACCAAGGAGATTGTTTTTAGCATCTGAGCTGGAGCGCCACAACTACATCCACGCTTCCTTACTTACCGCCACAGGATCCCTGTGCTACTCCATACGGCTGAGTGTGCGCGGAACCGGATATGGAACTAGGACCTGTGTGGTTTCTAGCCGAAGCTTCTAGCCTGACTGAGCTAACTGCTCAAATATATGGTTCAAATCGGTATGGGCAGTTTATTTTTTGGTAATTTTATGAGGAAGTGCGTCCCGGTCTCCTGCTCAAAATTTGCTTACTCGGTGACTTATCAAAATACACCCAGTTCGTTGTAAATTCTTGTTTATTTCATCGTAATTTTGTCGTAATTCTTGTTTAGATATGAAGATGGATATATATTGGATAGAGCTGAGATAGATAGATAGATAAACCAACAAAATAATATAGAGTAGATATCGAACGAAATGGAGATAGGATATTTTTCGACAGTAAAGTGATTTGTGGGGGGGGGAGTCGCTATCTTTTTTTTTGTAATTCTTGTTTATTTAAACTAAAACAAGACATTAAAAAAACATGATAAAAAATGTAGAATTTAAAGTATATAGATAAATATGAACAAATTGAGATAGATAATAGTGATATGAAGATGGATAGTTTTGAATAGACTGAGCTGTGTCTAATTTAATATGTCACTGGTAGACAATTATTTGGGCAGGAGACCGGGACAGCACTGTCCTCATAAATTCCTAATTCCTTTTTTTCTTCTATTTAACTAAGTCTCGTATATCAAATAACGCCTCTTAAAAGAATGTATATATCAGATTGTTTCAATTGGTAATGAATAACCAATGGAAGTTTGTTGGTTGTTTTGTTTGCTAAAGGAGGGTAAACTCAAGACTTGGTGATTAGGCAGATATTCTATTACTTACTGTTATACGGGGTGATATAATCACCGCTATTGACTAATGGAATGCGCCGACGGTTACTATAAGCACACGGGACAATTATGGCTTGTAGAGTAAGCCGGAATGCTAGTCAGCTCATAACTCTAATTGTCGGACGATATATTAGTCCTGTACTATGGTCTGCTTTGTAACTGTAATTGTCTAACATTTTGTTAACGCCCTAACATTGTTCCGTTCTTATTCTGATTGACCGCGTTAAAGACCCCATAAGCACACTTAACTATCCCATTTGGCGCCTGGCGGCACTCGGGTGGGTGAGAGATAATAACAGTCGGTCCTGTCCCGACGTGCCTCAGGCCTAAACAGGGAGTAAGGGACTGGATTTGATTGCCCGGAACCCCTCGTAAGTGATAATGCCGAAGAAATCTAAAGCAGTTTTAAAATTCACATTTCGTTTGAACATCTCATATATAGTCTGATAATTTGTTAGTAAGGTCAGTCTACAGTCGATATCAGCGCAGTGCAGCGTAGGGAGTACGTGTCTTCTCCTTTTCACTAACGACTAGGAACCAAGAGAGTTTTTCGCGTTGTGAGGGTGGGATGGCGAGCCACACCTTAACCATCAAGCCTCTTACTGCTATACGCCCCGACATTAGATCCCTGTGCTACTCTGATACTGTCTGAGACTGAGTGGGCGAGGAACCGTGAGTATCGAATCTAGGAGCCTTGCGGTTCTAGCTCGATACGCTCTGACACTGTACATCATCTTTATTTTTAATTATGAATTCATTATTCAAACCACGTCATGTAATATGGGTGGGAAGGAGGAGCTCGTCAAAAGGACCCTTGGTTAAATTCAGAATTTTCTTTGCTCCTAGACTGGTTGGGCATAGCCACACAAGATTATAATAGAGTCTCAGAGTTTGCCTCTGATATTTACTATAGTTAGCTACCGGATGATAATATTTGTAGCTGTCGCTTAAGGGTGTGCACATCAGCTTAATATCCTGGGTCTTACAGATCTTCTCTCTGGATTCATTCTGTCTCATCTTAGTTGTCTTCTTACTTGTCTTGGTGAAAGCTGTGCGTGTCTTTGGTCGGGTCCGCAACGGAATCGCTGACTCATTTCGTTTCAAAGTCGATGCCTGTCCAAGGAGGACAATCCATGTAATACAGGCACACAGCGTGTTAAGTTCATTCTTAAGCTTTATTATCCTTAACTAAAAACATTTCCATTAAGCTAACTACTCTGACCTAACAGTGCGCGCGTATGCGGTGTGAATTCCAGTTTAAGCAGGGACATTCTCTCGCCGCAGCTGCCAACTGAAATACGTGAGGACACAACCACTCCCACGGCTGGACTTTCAGCATCGATTTAGGGTTCGCGTTCTGTAAGTATTTCCATGGAAGAGTGCCGCGCCCGTGATATGACAAAGGCCATGGACCCTTTTGAAATTGACAGGTCGGATGTGACAATAATCTTAGTCGCCAATCGCCATAGATTATGTAACAAATATGGTGATTATATAACACTTTATATGATATTTCGTAAAATGCAGAGACTCGTCTCTAAGAGCTAAGACATTTATACAACAAGAAATTCACTACAGATCTTAAAAAAATAATAGTAAGCATAGAGTGATGTATCACCCAAAGAATCAACCACGTAAAGAGTTCAAATCCCTGGTCTGAGGACCGGGTGTTTGTGGACTGTTTCACATAAGTGTAAACCTTTGGGAAAGCGTTATGTATCCATAGCTGTTCTCTGTACTAGCTAATAGGTAAAGTGAGTAGGACAGCCTGGGTCCTCTTTAATCATTGTCAAGATAGCAACCAAGTCAGGGAGAACTACAAATTAAACTTGCTTAAACTCTGTTAAAAATTGGACCATGCTGTCACATCCTCCTCATGGCAGTGGGTGTTGGGTAAATACATTCAACTTTACTAGATATTATCATGTTGTAAGTCTTGATTAATTATCCAAGCGAAGGACTTTATTGCCATTGTATGTATATATGTTAGATTAATTGTTTAATTCATTGTTGTAATTGTTATGTTTAACAAAGCGAGCTTGTTAGTTTTTGTTCTTTATATTGTAATGTTTACAGTTGTGCTAAGTAAATTAAATGCTATACTAACACTATAAGTGAAAGTACTTTTATATTTTTAGTCATTGTTTATTTGTTATTTAATAAAATTGTTAGAATTAGATTAAGTTTTTGATCTCATTTGTTTTTGCTGCTAAGTCTTAGAGATTAAAATGCTATTACTAACACAATGACAGGAAGGACTTTGGATATATGTTAGTCATTGTGTTTATTTGTTCTTTAAGTAATTGGTTAAGAAGTAGATTGAAGTTTAATTCATTTGTTATGTTGCTTAAAGTCTTAGAATTAAATGCTATAAGCGCTAACACAATGACAGCGAACGACTTTATAATTGTTAGTCATTTGTTTCTAATTTTGTTCTTTAATAAATTGTTAGAAATTAGATTAAGTCTTTAATCATTTGTTCTATGTCTTTGATTATGTTACTAACAAAGATCGACTGATGCAAACTAACCGTCCTACTCCATAAAAGCAAAGATGCATTTACAAATGTAGCGAAAAAAGAAAAAAGAGATAAATCAAGTTATCACTATGTTTCCTAGCGAATCCGCTGAGCAAAGGTAGAAAGATAAGTAGGTGCACCTTCGGCGTGTGTAGTTAGTTAGATCCGAGATTTCGCCAGTTACTTGCTGTCCGCAGGGGCCGTTTATCATTAAGGTGTTTTACTCTTTCCTTCTTATAATCTGTTAGAATAGATTACACTGTTAGATCACTGTGTCTATCTTGCTCGAATGCGGTTCGCTCTTACGAATTACTGAAGGATATCTTATACACATGCAGGAGGACATCTTAGTCTATGTCGACTTTTTGTTACTTCTGTTCTACTTATAATTGTATAGTATGTTATACATTATTATCTATTCTATTTGTTTTGTTGCTGACCTAGTCTGATAAATGTTGTCTATAACTTGCCGAGTTCTCAAAGTAGCACCACGATTAGACGACATGGTGAGTATGGACTCCGCCTAGATGATATCTTCAATGTTAACTGAGTCAACCTTAGATCCATTGAGTAAAGTATATTCTCTGCATCTTATTCTTATGTAGCGGAAATGCCTCAGGGGTTCTTGGACTTTCATGGATTTAACTGGGAGGTAGTTTGATTCGCTGGGGAGAAATGTCTGCCTAGTTGCAGTGACGCAGGGAAGATAGAGTATAACGAGGGGAACTTCGGCATTCCGTTTAACAGAAAGGGTAGTTTGATTAACCCTTCTCTAGGCATCCGTCCCCTATACGAAGTTCTACAGCATGGCTACCTATCGTCTGATCTTTATGTTATCCTACGTACCCAATGAAGTCTTATCTCATTGCCTTTGAACTCTACTATGAGGTCACGTGCAGTGCGTATTATTAAGTTGTACCTCTGGATATGTTGTATCCAAAGTTTTACTTTGCAAAAGTTAGTGCATTGCCATTTGGGGATTCCATGGTATCGAAGCCCTGTATCATTAGTATTTGCGCATAAAGTTACGCAAGACTTTTCTTAACATGATTCCCTATCTACGGGTGGCGCAGTTTAGTAGTAGGGCGTGCTTAAAGGTTTGCACCGTGCTCTTCCATCTGACTTATCCTGTCGTAATCAAACGAGAACTGGTTAGGTAACCTTGTTCTACTCCCTTCTCTAGGCTATTCCCGTATCTTACTGATAACTGAAGGGATTAAATACAGCAATGGAGCATTCTACTAGACAAAGTAGAAAGTCTGTACTTTTTTCCGTGCAATCTTATTTATGATATGTATGTTTTACTGTTACACCGAATAAATTACTGTACCTCTAGTGGTACATGTTCCTTAGTTTGACTGTACATATTCACAATGTTATTCTTATTTAAACCTATTGTTATTCGGTTAGTTTATATACTATTACATATAATTAATAGCAATTCACTTTATATATCTACACAAATAGCAGTTAAGTTGAGGACAGGCCTTATTTGACCATTGATTTAACAATGCTATTTAATATATGCTTTAGTGATCCTATTGCGTTGTAATTCGTTATAATATTACTTACTGAATAACAATCTTTCAATTCTTCGTACATGAGGAATTCTCATATCTGGGAAAAATGGGAACTGTTCATTTGTATCTCTTCCTTAAGTCTAAGTTACTTAAGTTACGCCGTGGAAAGTTAACATGCCCTAGTTGGGTGAGCGCAGAGTAGTTCGTTGTCCTTTTATTATATCCCTCTGTCAATTTTTATATCCTGTTTCATTTTTATTACCGTTCAAACTTTTACTTCGCTCAAACTTATGTATTATGTTTGCTTTCTAATAAACATATTTTC
This sequence comes from Doryteuthis pealeii, assembly GCA_023376005.1. Taxonomy (NCBI): domain Eukaryota; kingdom Metazoa; phylum Mollusca; class Cephalopoda; order Myopsida; family Loliginidae; genus Doryteuthis; species Doryteuthis pealeii. Next base: position 50,002,642 of record CM042175.1, read on the forward strand.
TTAATTTACGAGCCGCGGTCTTTTATCAGTACTAGTCTTAATTTGAATTGTGGCAAGCTGAAGATAGTCATATTGTTGGACATTGTCCAATTTATCTTATCACACTATTCCTCGATGTCTGAGGCAGGTCCTAACATTATTGATAATAGTTCGGATATTAACAGGCGAACATCTGGCTTCAGTCTCAGCTGATTATTTGAGCTATAATGTACCATCTGCATGGAAATTGTGTAAAGTCTTCAAAACATTTGTTTTTTATAAGTCGCATGAGAGTATCACATAGTAAAAGACTGCTGGTCAGTAACGTAAAGGGATATGGCTAAATGTAGTTCGGCCTAACCCCGAAGAATGGCGGTTAAAAATACCATTATTTTGATAGAGTTCGATGGGAATCATAGTAGATGTTGGCTTGTATTAAGATGCCAAGTTTGCCCAAATCCATTTCAGCTATTAAACTAGATGATGAAGTTCGTTCGTTTTTGTTTCATGTTCCAGTACTATGGTGAAACTGTGATAGTGGTCTATTATCCGGGGCCAAATCAAATTTTGAAAATAAGTACCACTAGTTTATTCAGAATCACGTAAGTGATGTGCCTGAGTTTAGGGAGAATGCGTTCATTTTAGGATTCGAGAAGCCTATCCCTAGAGATGGAAAAATGGCCCAAATGGTAAAAACTAATACAAATTTGTTTCTTAAGTATCATAGTATACATGTATAATAGACGGATGAGTGAGTACGCTTTAGTATAGTGAGTAGGGGCGTGTTAAAGTGTCTTGCCCATGCCTCGTGCGTTTCGCCATATAAGACTTACAACCTCTTGGATCAACGAAAGGTACGTTATGATTTCTCATTTTCTCTATCGGATTCTCCAATCGGTCTGCATTGAACTGAATTAAGTTTAGGGGAGTTATACACTGAAGGGCAAATGGCAAATGTGTAAATAAGACCAAATAATGTCTGTAGAGTATGAGAGATACAAGAAAGATGGAGGGTGGATGGGAAATGCGCTCATGTTCACCAAATGCGATTTTCAGCCAATAGTCTCTAATTATAATGGAGATTGTGTGTTTTCTGTCTGTAACCAGAAACTAAGTCACTACTCAAGTACATTCTCGCGTATATGAGGTCATATTCACCATGAATAATTCTTTATTTAACCTCAATTGTTATAATAATTGTTTATATTATAATACTAGTTACCATATCTACATTCTAAAGCATGCAATTGGTAATTTATATATACGCACACAAAATAGCAGTTAACTCAGGTGAAAGGGAGCTAAATTTGCATATTGATATTAAAATGTATGTTTAATAATATATGCTTAGTGGGTATTATTGTTTTATTGTTTGGTTCTCTATTAATGAATTAAGCAAAATCTCGTCAATTCTTAAATAACCATAACACAAGGAAAAAATAATTTGATTTAAATCTATTATTTTTTACTAAAGTTGAATTAGGAAAAGTATCACAATGAAAGTGATGAGTGATGGAAGAGTAATGTTCAGTTGGTTCATTTTTCTATTATACTGACTACTGTCAATTCTTTTATAATACCTTCGATGTTTCAATCTAGTTCACCTTTTTCATCTTTATACTGTCAAATTTCCGATATTCTAAATCTTCCAGATTCATTTAGCTGTCAATGTTGAAAAACCTGTATATTAGGCATTTTAGGGATAGACTCTAAGTAGCACCCACAGGAGAGTCGACGTAGCATAATAATTATGATCTAGTAACTACGAAGCATGTTACTCTCCAGGGTTAAGTAGCACTAAAATTCCTAGAATCGTCCTAAGTTCCAGGCTTGACAATAGTAATTCATTTGGATTAATTCCATGAGAAAACGATAGATGATCCATCTAATTTTCATTAATTACATATTCTTAAATGCATGAAAATGGCTTTGGGAAAATTTGAGGCCATTATTCGGTTATATCAGGACCATCATCTTTCTATATTGATCTCCTATCTACTCTATTCGTCTAATATTGGTCTTTAGATTGACAGGCTGTGATTGTCCAGGGGGTTATATGAGTACTAAAATTAACCAATTCTTAATACTACTCGCACATCACTTTTACTAGTAGATACCTCATCGAACTTATCAAAAATATCTTTGCTACTACTATTTCTGACACCAATCCATTGCCTTTCAGGGGTATGAGGCCTCAAATTAAACTTGATAGCCCGATTATTCCCTAGGATTCATGCGCCATGCCCATCATTATTTGTACTATGTAATACACCTTCATCTGAATCGTTGATAGAAACTGAATTAAGTATTTACTTTATTTATTGGACATCCCAATTTATGATTTTCTACACTCTCTCAGGGGGTAATGAAAGCCTCTGGAAATCAAGGCTTCAATCTCTGTAATTCACGGTTTTTATGTAAATTCTGGACTATTAGATCACTGAGAAAAATTAATAAATCGATAATCTACACTATTCATCAAATCGTAAGTTTAAGATGGCGAGGCTTTTGGAAGACCTTTGATAAGCCATTCTCTTATACCCAAGGACTCTTACTTCGTGTACCTATGCTCACATAACATATAGTTTTGGACTTATTTATCACACATTGATTTCTCTCAGGGTAAATGCCTCGAAAACATGAGCTAAAATCCTATTCAGTTTTATCATTAAATTCTGCGGATTTAATCAGAGAAACATAAATCGTAACGCTCATTACTTTTATCATAATACTATCTTACTAATGTGAATGGATTTAAACCTAAGGCTCTACTGTCAACTCGACTAGTGTACTCTGTCGGAAAATTAATGTTCGGTACTTTTACAACTTCATGCTTCCACGGTTATACCATCACCAACTTTAACCCCAATCCTTAAACTCAGCTCTCATATGGAACCCTCATCGACTCACAAAAACTAATTTGGACTTATTTATACCCAGCCATTTCTCTTCAGGGGTATAGAGCTGAATACCCCACACAGGTTTATCACCACAGAGAATTTGGAAGAATCATGAGAACAAACAATCAAAACGATACGTAACTTCTCATACCGCTAGCTTCAAGAAATAGGTGATAGATAATGGATTGAAATTTGAGAGCCAATCCGATACATCCCAATAATACTAACGCTCACTCATCCTCATCTATTCAGAATAGTGTGATATCCAGATCATGAGGACTAGTCGGAATAATACAATAGACTTGCGTAACTCTATCTACCCACACAAAAATGTTAGCATAGATAATATGGCCTCAGTCCTCCAGGTAATATCCACTAACAAGCTCACCTCAAAACAGTAGTTGTAGATAAGAATTTCCCACATATAGTCCCTTAATAATCACATGCACATCCACTATTTACAGAACTCCATCTCGAACCATTCAGAAAGCAAATGAGAAAGTTGACTATAGTTCGAATACACAATAATATTGCCATTTGTCAGCCCTCTCAACATTCAGGGGTATAGGCTCGGAGATAATACTAAACCTTCTGAAGCCCACATATTCCGATAGATGTCGTCGACATAGATCTAAATAATACTAGATGCGACTCTCAAGCCGTTCATCTAGCAGACATCTCTAGCACAGGAAATATAGGTGATACATGAGACAAAGAAATTGAGGACAATATCGAATAATCCAATAATACTAATCTTCAGTCTCATCTCAGACATATCTTATAGAGAAAAATCAGTGTATTATGTATTTGTGAGACTAGCAATATATCACACCTCCGGTGCAAGTTATTAAGTTTTAATGTAATAGAAATACTGTATTAAAAAAAAAAATTGTAGAAACTGGCTAATAGAACCTAAATAAGAATACAGATAAAAAGTTTGAATATATAGATGAAACAGAGGGCAGTAAATAAAGATTTGAAACAGAAGTTGAAAGAAGTATAATAAAAGATTTTGAAACAGAGGGAGATAATAAAAATGGAACAACTGAAACTTACTCTTCCGATCACTCCGACTTTCATTGTTATTTTTTCTAATTTCAAAGGTATTTTAAGTTAAAGAGGAAGTAAAGAATTAAAATGACAGTTATTTTTTTCTTGTTTATGGATTTCATTTAAGTTCATTGCAGAGATTTTTTGCTCTAATGTCATTAAAATAAAACCAAGACAATTAAAACAGCCATAAATAACTGGAAAGCATATAGTTATTAAAATTACATTTTTAATATCAGAACAAATTAGCCTTGCCCTTTTCACACTGTAAACTGCTATTTTCTGTATATTAAATACCAATTGCATGTTATTAAATCGTAGATATGGTTATATAGTATTATTAATATAAAACAATTTATAAACAATTGAGGTTAAATAAGGATAATTCATGGTGAATATGACTCAATTACTAAGGGAAATGTAAGCTGATAGTGATTTTAGTTTTTCGGTTACAGACAGAAAAACACACAATCTCCATTAAATCAGAATTTGCATCGTGGGTTTTGATGCTGCTCTTTTCTATCACTTGTGTCTGTGAAACACATTGCTAGAAGCCTTAGCTGTCTAACGCCCTTTCAGTAGATTACCGATGAAGAATTAGTTAGAGAAATGAGAACAAAGACCCTTCCGGTTTTGATTCGAAGAGTTACGTAGAGTCAGTACTGGCAAGCCACGGAGATGGCAAGACACTTTAAGGCACGCTCCCGTACTCACTCTGCGTACTCACTCTGCGAGTTATTAAATAAATATATTTAAGAAAATCTAAGTCTTTGATCATTTATCCAAAACTAACTCATGTCAGGGCTTCTGATAGAGGAGAATCTCCAACTGGAATACCATGTAACTTGGTTCAAAGTTATATATATTTGGATACACCAAATAGACTCGACGAAGGTTAACAGACACATCTAAATCAACCAGCACATTGCAGTAAACAGTGGATACAACGACATAGGGAAAAGAGTTTACCATATATAAGGGATACACAAATGAAGATAAAGAGACACATTCATAGAGATGCGTAACATTATAAACATAAAGAGTACAGACATGAGAACTAACGATAGTCCATGCTGTGAGAAGCTACAAGATCAGAGTGTGTGTCTTTATTTTAGCAGTATATGTAAGGTAGGGGGACGGAGCCCTCGGAGAGGGGGTAGATAAGAACTCTACCCCATGTGGGCTCGTAGTTGCAAAACAGGAAAGAGCCGAAGACGGAGTTTGAACCCGGCGCTGCAATAAAGGTACTCCTCTAGCACCCAGCGGCACCAGCAAACTAAAGGGCAGACAACGTCACCAGGCGAATACAAAACTAACGCTTACACCAGATTAGAAATAACCCAATGAAAGTTCCAGGACCCTAGAAAGAAGAATTCTCTGTACATAAGATTACAGATGATTCGAGTATCAGTACATAGATGACCATACCAAGGATAGGATCCTAACAGGTGACAACATAAGGACATTGAAATAATGGTAAAAGGGTAGTCATTACATCACCATGTAAGATTAAAAGTGATATATTTGAAGGTAAATCAACTCCGACAAAGTTGGATCGACAACATTTTAATATGTACGCACATGGATAAACTAGTAATAGAGGCTACGAGTAATACAAGTGTACATAAACATACATTACAAAAGTAGAAGGGGAAAAACAAAAGTTACAGATGCAGTGAGACCTAGAATGTCCATGCTGGTATAAATCACTACAGTAACGTATGGGGGCGAGCCCAGAGACAGGGATAGACGTGTCTAACCCATGTGTCTCGTATGTCTAGCGCAGGAAAAGAGAGGAAGAGACGTTCCAAACCAGCCGCTTAAATATAAAACGCCCCCTAGCGGGAACGAGCGAAGTTAAACTGGCAGAAAAACTCTCAGGCAAATACAAACAACGCTACAACCGAACGCCAGAAATGGAATGCCACCAAACAAATAACACTTTAGTTCTAATTTCTTAGGCCTTTAGCTCAGTCGTAGAGTGTTCGGCTAGAATCATAAGGTGCATTCTAATTCTTGATTATCTCTCTTCTTCGTTTTTCCCGTTTTTTTTTTCTTTCTATCATTGGCCTGCTCGTAGACAATGCATCTGCTGCCATGCATAAGGGGGGAGGGGATGGAGATTTTATGGAAGTAGTTGATGACGTGCCAGGTCATAGTTTGGCATCTTGATCGAATCCTTGTATTGTGTTAGTAGCATTTAATTCTAAGACTTATAGCAACAACAAATGAATTAAACCCTTAATTCATAATCTCTACCCACCAATTTATTAAAAAACAAATAAAACTAATGACTAACAAATATACAGTCCTTCCTGTCATTGTGTTAGTATAATTTACATTCTAAGACTATAAGCAACAAACAATGATTAAAACTGTAATCTAACTAACAATTATTAAAGACAAAAAAACAATGACAACATATAAATGTCCTCCTGTCATTGTGTTGACTATGATTAATTCTAAGACTTACACACAACAATTGATTAAACTTATCTAATTCAAATTTTAAGACATAAAACTAATATAAGTTCCTGATCATTTGTTATATGCATTTATTCAGCTTACAGACAAAGATGTAACTTACTTAATTCTCAATTTATTAGACAAAATAAACAAATGACTATAACAATATAGATCCTTCCATGTCAGTGTAGTTATAGAATTAATTCTAGACTCAGCAAAAAATAATAACTTCTATGAACATTTTTAATACAATAAAGAGTAACAATATAAGTCCCTTCATTGTGTAGCAGTATAGAGCTATTTAATCTAAGCATTACAGCACAAACAATAATTAAAACCTATATCTAATCAATTGAGTTAGAAATAATGTATTTACCCAACCCACTGCCAGGAGATGGCACATGTCCAAATTAGCGAGAAAGTTGATTTGTATTCTCCTGCTCGTGCACCATGATTAGGACCAGGCTGCTACTTACCTAGTAAAAATGATAATCTCCAAAGTTTTCCACGTTGTGAATGCATTAAGTGCGTAACCTCAGGATTTTAATAGCAACTAGTTGTATAACTGACTGATAATCACCAGCTATTGTTTTTTTAATCTATGATTTTTTTTTAAATTTTACTCTTGATGAAGTATCTATTATATTATTCGATATTATATACATACCAATATTTGTACATAATCTATGCGATTGCATAAGATGTTAGTCAATCATTAACTAAAGATGCCTTATTCATATCACGGGCGACTTATTCCACTGGAATATACAGAAAGCCCGCGAAATACCGATGAAATCACGTGGGAACTGTGGTTTTAGATTCCTCATTATTATTCTCGGCAGAGATGTCCGCCATCTATTCACCTGATACAGGCGCTATGTTAGTCAGATATAGTTACATATGTATTAGAAATAAGTTAAGAAAATTAACACGGTTTGTGATTAATGAATGTCTTGGTAATCAGGACTGATTGAAAGAACATGAGTTAAGTGCGACCGACCACCAAGACGAAGTCACCAAAGAAGAAGTAAACCTAAGATGCAGCATGAACAGGCAAGAAGCGGTTTACTGGATGGACACCTTAAGACAGCTACAAATATCATCATCACGGGTTAGCAATATAGTTAAAATATTAGGGCAAATTGAACCTTTACATCTTAGTATGCGCGTTGGAGAAAGAAACTGATTCAAACAAAGGGTCTTTGAGAGCTCCTCCTTCTCCTACCTCATATTACATACGTGTTGAAAGATTCCATAATTAAAAAAAAAGGATTGTAGTGTCAAGAGCGTTCGGTAGAGAACCGGCAAGGTCCTAGTTCGATAACCGGTCCTCGCCAACTCAGCTGTAATGAGTAGCACAGGGATCTGTGCGGTAAAGTAAAGGAGCTGATGGTAGGTGTGGCGCTCCACCTCAACCAACAAAACAATCGTCCTTGGTCTAGCGTTAGTGAAAGGAAGATAACTCCTCAGCTGCATGGCTAGATATCGATATTAGACTGACTTACACAAATACTATATATGAGATGTTAAGAACATGTGAATTTTAAAAACCTTGCTTAGATTTCTACGGCATTTCAGCTTCAGGGTTTCGCCGGGCAAAATCCAAGGTCTTATCTTTTGTAGGCCTGAGGCAGTCGGAGACAAGACGATGTATTATCCTCTCACCCACCCGTGCGCACGGCATGGGTAGGTAAGTGTGTAGGGGTTTTAGGGGTCAAATAGAACAAAACGACGGGTAACAAATGTAGCGAAAATGTATTAACAAAGAGTAAGACATTACAGTTACAGAGAAGTGGGAAATTATGTCCGACAATTAGAGTTAATGAGTCTTGAACTAGCATTGGCTTACTCTACAAGCCATTGATTGTCCCTGTTGCTTCATAGTAAAATCGTCGGCGCATTCCATTAGGTCAATAGGGTATAATACCTATAACAGTAAAGAAATTAGTATCTGCCTCAATACGCTTGAATTACTCGCTTAGCAAACAAAAAAAACAACAAAACTCCTTGTGTTATTATACCGAATTAAAGAATACTGATATATACATATTTTTAAAAGCCTATTGATATACGAACTTGTTAAATAGAGAAAAAAAAAAGGAATTTATGAGGAAGTGCGTCCGTCTCCTGCTCAAAAAATTGCATACCAGTGACTATTAAATAACGACCCAGCTCAGTCTATTCAAAAACTATCCATCTTCATATCTATCTACTCTATCTCAATTTGTTCATATTATCTATATTACTTTAAATTCTAAGATTTTTATCCATGTTTGTTTAATGTCTTGTTTTAGTTTAAATAAACAAAGAATTACAAAAAAAAAAAGGCGACCCCCCCCCCCACAAATACATTTACTTGTCGAAAATATCTATCTCCATTTGTTCGATCTATCTATATTATTTTGTTTATTTATCTATCTATCTATCCAAGTCTATTCCAAACTAATAATCCATCTTCATATCTAAAACAAGAATTACGACAAATTACGAATGATAAACAAAGAAAATTACAACGAACTGGGGTTGTTATTTGATAGATACCGAGTAGCAAATTTTGAGGCAGGAGACCGGGACGCACTTCCTCATAAAATTACCAAAAAATAAACTGCCCATTACGAATTTACGTTGAACAAATATTGACAGTTAGCTCAGTCCTAGAGCGTTCGCGCTAGAAACCACAAAGGTTCCTAGGTTCGATACCGGTTCCCCCCACTAGTCTATGAGTTAGCAAGGGAATCTGTGCGGTAAAGTAAGGAGCTGATGGTAGAGTGTGGGCCTCCACTCAAGATGCTAAAAACAATCTCCTTGGCTCTATGCACTATTGATAAAGCGGGATAGACTCGGCCTCGCTGATTGGCTGATACCGGACATTAGGCCGCCCCGTTTGACTTTACTTTTAACTTTTACATCAAAATAGCACTATCTGCAAGTACAGCTTGAGTTACCCTCCCTTAGCAAACAAACAACAAAAAACAACAGACAAACTCCTTGGTTATATTACATTAAAAATATACTGATATATACATATTTTAATAAGGCGATATTTGATATACGAGACTTAGTTTAAATAGAAAAAATAATATAACTGCCATAACCGATTTGAGACAAATATTGAGCAGAAATAAATACATTGCAATGTCACAGCCGTCTTTGCTCGTGTTTTCTTTTTGTGTTTCTTTTTTTTTCAAAACCACTCCGACAAGGCGGACTGTAGGCTACCCGCATCGTTAGTCGGGATAACGTCTATGATTTCTTCCCTGGAGACAGTGACAAGATGACTAGCATCTGACCTATTGACTGTTCCACCAAAACTACAGCTGTCAGCACCAAAGAGAGAGAAAAAGAAGAAATACTGTTTACCTATGACTTATTATAAGCTTACCACAATTCTACATTTTTGGAAACGAGATATAAATCTACTTAAAAACTCTAGACAGACCACGTAGACAAAAAGTGTTCTATTACTGGGAGAACAAGGTTTGAATTATCATTTTCCCGTGAGGCGGGAATTTCAGTTTGTAAGGCCTTCAGTAAAAATAAAAAAAAACCGGCAAAAATACTTTGTTGTAAAAATTTACTACCAAACTTCACCCTGGGGAAAAATGAAAAAAATAAAAAAACCAAGAGGGTTGCAACCAACCGAAAATACATCGATTAACAGACTCAAACACTTGACCAAAAAAATAAAAAATATATATATAAAAAGTCATATATATATGGATGTCTGAAAGCTAAAATGAAAAATGGCTCGATACCCAAGCTAGAAGCAAATAAGTTAAACCTAATGAGTCTAGATATACTATAATAGTTCACTAACGCTCATCAGATTCTGCCCCATAAGCTACTTAGCTGAAAACTTTAGTAGGTATAAGTCTGACTCCTTAGGTTTAACTATTAATATAATATTACTATATATATTATAATATATATAGTATAATATGTGTGTGTGTGTGTGTGTGTGTGTGTGTGTGTGGATTGCCTAAAATCGCACCAACCAACAACCAGAATTTAAAATGACGAATAAAAAAATACTACACAGTAGTGGTAGAAAATACGGAGAAATGATAAAACAAATGCATATAATTATAAAAAAACATAAATTTATTCAGAAATAAATGTCAATAATATGTGAAATGTTTAAAAGGAATCGCATGTGTAAGGTATGATATGTGTAATGTAGAAATGTAAAAGTTTCTTGTGATAAGTTTGGAAAAGTTGCGTAAGATGTGGAACAGAATGAGAATCAAGTTTTTTATGACCTGCTGAAACCAATTCTGATGTCGAATGCGGTGGTACGAGTGAATGGTAATAGTGTAATTGTGTTGACTGGTTCGTATTCTATTGGCAGTGAGACAGGGTTCGTGTGTTTGTTTGTGGCTCGGATGTGTCCGTTTGAACGTTGAGAAGAAGTCTGTCTAATTTGTGATTTCATTTTCTTCTTATGATACTGATTGCGAATCATAAAAGCTAATTTACTTTTTGCGCGCAACGCACGGACGTAGTAGAAAGCAATGCTAACCTATGCCAATCGATTTGATTGTTTGTTGTAAACATTTGTTTTAATCACTATTTCCTTAAGTTTTAGGAAAGGTTGTGTGGTGTTCGTATTAAGTCTTTTTCTTCAATTATTTGGATAAAGGATTGTGTAGGTTGTTTGCTTTAATCTCTTTTCCTTAGTGTTTGGAAAAGGATTGTGTTCGTGGTGTTCGTTTAATACTCTTTTCCTTAAGTTTGGGAAAAACGGATTGTGTTGTGTGTTTGTTTAATCTCTTTTCCTTAAGTTTGGGAAAACGGATTGTTGTGTGTTTGTTTAGATCTCTCTTCCCTAAGTATTGGAAAAGAAATGTGTACGTGTATTTTATTTTTATTTTAAAAAAATATAGAATTGTATTCTATAAGTTTTGTTGCTTTTGGATTTTGGTGTTTGTATTTTTTCTTTGCTCTAAAAATCTATCTGTTAGCTGTGTCATTAATTTGCCCGTTAATATTTCACTCACAATCTTCTTTATTATCTATATTAATTTTTTTTATACACAGTAATTCTTGAATGGCCCTGGATAGAAACAAAAACAAAGAAAAGTATTGTCTTTCAGTTGTGAGTGCATAGAGCAAAACTAATTGATATGTCAAGTGAGGAAAGAGTAAAATGAATGAAAACGGCGTTTCGAAACGGAATAAATATCAGCCAAATCAGAAAGAAAAAAGACATTTAAAATGAACAATAAACAAACAATACAAAAAAATGTATCTGGTACTAAAGAAATAGAAAAAAATAAAATGGATGACTAAATTGTAAATTTTGTCTGTGTCCAAAGAAGATCCTGAGATTATCTTTCAAAAATAATATTTATTATTATTTACCCCTTTTGATTTTCACATCAGTGTTAAGCTGATGTCTTTCATGGAGTCTGAGTGACAGGCAAGTTCCTCAGGGTCTCCAGAACTCTCTGGAGTATTCTGGCAGATTGCAGCAGTGCAGTGTTTCTGAATGGTTTCAATTCCTTCCTCTTGATATCCAAACTTTCTAAAAACCCTTTTCTAATGCTTTTGGGACTGTTCCCAAGTGCCCAACTACCCAATTGGTTATAACTTTGCACTTATATTCCATAACTTTTTTCAGTCCGGGCAAGGTTCCAGATATTTGTCAATTTTTTCATTTTCCTTTAACTCACCCTGTTGATCCGCTGGCACTGCAAAAATCCACCATGTTGACAAGTTCTTTCTTTGTTAATCAACACTAGGTCTGGTCTTCTTTGCGGATAGGTGATCCGTTATGATTATTATTATTAATATTATTTATTTATTATTATTTATTATATCTTCAAACTGTCATTATCATTATTATTTACGTCCTTTTGAGTTTTCACATCAGTGTAGCTGATGTCTTTTCACTGGAGTCTTGAGATGACAGCAAGTCTCTCAGGTCTCCAGGACTCTTATGAGTATTCTGCAGATTGCAGCAGTGCAGTGTTTGAATGGTTCAATCCTTACCTCTGATATTCCTAAACTTTCCAGCCCTTTTCCAATCCTTTTGGGGACTGTTCCAGTGCACAAACTACAATGGTATAACTTTCACTTTCCATATTCCATAACTTTTCAAGTTCTCTTTGGCAAGGTCCAATATTTGTCAATTTTTTCATTTCCTTTAACTTCACCCTGTGATCCGCTGGCACTTGCAAAATCCACCAGTTGACAAGTTCTTTCTTTTTGATTAATCAACACTAGGTCTGGTCTTCTTGCCTGGATAAGGTTGATCGTTATTATTATATTATATTTTATTATTATTATATCTATCAGTTCAAAATGAAAAAACACCCTCCGGGCGATGTAAAAAAATAATTTTTGAAAGCTATTGCCTGAGGCGTGTGGGATTAAATTTCAATGTCAGCGAGTTTGTACCCTAAGTAAGTAAGGTTCATAAAAATTCATTCAAAGGAGTAAAAAAAAAAAATTGAAATGGAAACTTTGTTTCTGATAACTTTAAAGTAATTATTAGAATAAAACAAACGTATATAGAGATTATAATACCAGACATGTATTATTAAAACTTTTAAAAAAAACAATGAGGATCGTCTAATGTTGCATGCTTCAATTTGAGTGATTTATTCATATGTTATGACGATTTTCGCTAGTGTGACGTAAGCAAGTGGACGTTAGTCTTTGTTACAGACCAAAAACCGGAAGCGGGGGGGGGAATTCTCCATTATTAATAGATTATTATTATTCGGTTTTTCACACCTGCCGTTGCTGGTAGTTCACTGGAGGCTGAGTGGACAGCAAGTTCTCCTCAGGTCTCCAGGACACTTCTGAGTATTTTCTAGCCGATCCCCAAACAGTGATGTAGCTTTTATTGGATTGTGGTCTCGATTCGTTTCCTCTGATTTCCAATTACACCGAAAATTCTTTTCGGGGCTTTGGGGTCGTTTCCAAGGGCACCGACATTTACGAATTAGGTACGACCTTCACCTCAGTTCCAAGTTCCTTACGTTTCTCTTGGCAAGGTCTATGTATTTGTTTTATCTTTTTGCTTTCTTTCATTCACTTGGGGTCGGCCCCGGCAGTCAAATCCACCGAGATGACAGGTTCTCTTTTTTTGTCGATCAATAACTAGGTCTGGTCTCCGGCCCGGATTAGTGATCCGTTTGACCCTTAAAGGTCTCAGAGGAATTTTGTGCGTCTCATTCTCCAGGACCAGATTTCAGGCATTTTACATCTACTATTTGTTGAATGTGAAATTGAATTTTTTGCACAGTTCCCACTGATCACCTTTCCCACCCAGGTTCGTGGCCCTAGTCTTGTTTCTCTTTGTTGCCAGTTTACTGCATTCACTTATTATGTGAATTGACCGTTTCGTCTTTTCTTCCCACCCTTCTGCACTTTTCATTCTGTTGGGTTTTATCTATTTTTGCTTTATATTAAACTAGCAAAATATATGCACCCTTCGGGTGCAAAGTATTTAGGTTTTGATGTACTAAATAATGTATCAAATTATAAACATTTAGAAAATGATAAACTGAGGGGGTATAATCGGAAAAAAAGACAGCTTTAATTTAACTTTCCATTCATTTTCTTTCACTCCCATCTTTCATTTTTCTATTTATCTATTAGTTAGATCATGAAGATTTATAAAATACTGCTTCTTTCGTCTTGTTTATGGGATTCTTAAGATTTATCCCCGAGATTTTGCTCAGATTCGTTAAGAGGAAAACCAAACAATTAGAACATCAATAATACTAAGCATATATTTATTCAAAATCACATTTAAATATTCAATATGCAAATTAGCCTTCTCGTCCACACTGAAAACCACAATTTTGTTGTATATTATAAATACAATTGCATGCTATTAGTATGTTAGATATGGTCAACCAGGTATAATAAGTTATAACAATTTTATCAATAATTGAGGTTTAAATTAAAATAAATTCATGTAAATGTGACGTCAAACGGAGGGTATTTGTGACTTGAGTAGTGATATAGTTTCGGTTACAGGACAGACAAACACACAATCTCCATTATAATAAGATTGTTCTAAGTGGCGTTGTCTTGTCTGCAATTATAAGAGATTCAGTTTCTCTCTTGCGTTTCCCTTCTTTAGCCATGAAATGTCTTCTCATATGCGATCTCTCCAGTTGGTCGCTTGACGTTTCCATATTGTTGTTTTTCTTCCCATTTTGTTTTCTAGTTTGTTGTGGCTGTCTTATATTGCACATTGTTTTTTCTTTGTCTTATTTTCTGGCTGCTGCTATAGTTTTCTTTGCTCTGATTTTAGTATTATTCTTTCGAGTGCTCGAATTGTCGCATCTACACAATTTTTCAAACCATTTTGTTGTATTGGTCAAAATTAAATTTGTTGCATAATTTCCCCAGTGGATCACCTTCCCAACCCCAGTTCGTGTCTTAGTTTTGTACTACCGTTGTGATTATTATTATTAATTATTATTATTATTATTATTATTATTATTATTATTATTATTATTACTCCTTTGCGTTTTCACATCAGTGTTAGCTGATGTCTTTTCACTGGAGTCTGAGTAACAGCAAAAGTCTCCTTCAGTCTCCAGACTCTTCTGAGTATTTCTTGCAGATTGCAGCAGTGCACTTGTCTGAATTGTTTCAATCCTTCCTCTGATATCCAAACTTTTTCAAACCCTTTCAATCCTTTTGGACTGATTCCAAGTGCACCAACTCAAATGGTATAACGTCACTTTCATCATCCATAACTTTTTTTTAGTCTCCGGCAAGGTCCAGATATTTGTCATTTTTTCATTTCCTTTAGCTTTCACCCTGTGATCTGCTTGGCACGCAATCCACCCTAGTTGACAAGTTCTTCTTTTTTTGTTATTCACACTAGTCTGGTCTTTCTTAATGGGATAAGGTGATCCGTTTTTCATCTTCAAAGTCCCACGTGAGGAATTTTGTGCATTTTGTTTCTCAAGAATAAAATTAAATTTTGACCATACAACAAAATGGTATATGCATAAACCAGAATATGTTCTTGAGAACAAAATGCACAATTCTCTGGGACTTTGAGATAAAAAACGGATCACCTTATCCCAGTAAGAAGACCAGACCTAGTGTTGATAAACAAAAAAAGAAAGAACTTGTCAACTGGTGGATTTTGCAGTGCCAGCAGATCACAGGGTGAAGCTAAAGGAAAATGAAAAAATAGACAAATATCTGGACCTTGCCGGAGAACTAAAAAAGTTATGGAATATGAAAGTGAACGTTATACCAATTGTAGTTGGTGCACTTGGAACAGTCCCAAAAGGATTAGAAAAAGGGTTTGAAAAGTTTGGATATCAGAGGAAGGATTGAAACAATTCAGAACACTGCACTGCTGCAATCTGCCAGAATACTCAGAAGAGTCCTGGAGACCTGAGGAGACTTGCTGTTACTCAGACTCCAGTGAAAGACCATCAGCTAACACTGATGTGAAAACGCAAAGGAGTAAATAATAATAATAATATAATAAATAATAATATAATAATAATAATAATAATAATCACAACGGGAGTACAAAACTAGACACGACTGGTTGGGAAGGTGATCCACTGGGAATTATGCAACAAATTTAATTTTGACCATACAACAAAATGGTTGTTGAAAATTGTGTAGATGCGACAATTCGAGCACTCGAAGAATATACTAAAACAGAGCAAAGAAAAACTAATAGCAGCAGCCAGAAAAAAGACAAGAAAAAAACAATTGCAATATATGGACAAGCACAAAAACTAGAAAACAAAATGGGAAGAAAAAAAACAAATTGGACACGTCAAGCGACCAACTGGAGAGATCGCATATGAGAAGACATGTTCATGGCTAAAGAAGGGAAACAGCAAGAGAGAAACTGAATCTCTTATAATTGCAGCACAAGACAACGCCATTAGAACAATCTTATTATAATGGAGATTGTGTGTTTGTCTGTCTGTAACCGAAACTATATCACTACTCAAGTCACAATACCCTTCGTTATTGACGTCACATTTACCATGAATTTATTTTTATTTAAACCTCAATTATTGATAAAATTGTTATAACTTATTAATACTGTTGACCATATCTACATACTAATAGCATGCAATTGTATTTATATATACAACAAAATTGTGGTTTTCAGTGTGAACGAGAAGGCTAATTTGCATATTGATATTTAAAATGTGATTTTAATAAATATATGCTTAGTATTATTGATTTCTAATTGTTTGGTTTTCTCTTAACGAATCTGAGCAAAAATCTCGGGGATAAATCTTAAAAGAAATCCATAAACAAGACGAAAGAACAGTAATTTTATTAAATACTTCATGATCTAACTAAATAGATAAATTAGGAAAAATGAAAGATGGGAGTGAAAGAAAATGATGGAAGAGTTAAATCTAAAGCTGTTCTATTTTTCGATTATACCCCCTCAGTTTATCATTTTCTAAATAGTTTATAATTTGATACATTATTTTAGTACATCAAAACCTAAATACTTGCACCCGAAGGGTGCATATATTTGCTAGTTTATATAAAAGCAAAAATAGATAAAAACCCAACAGAATAGAAAGTGCAGAATGGGTGGAGAAAAGACGAAACGGTCAATCACATAATAAGTGAATGCAGTAAACTGGCACAAAGAGAATACAAGACTAGGCACGACTGGGTGGGAAAGGTGATTCAGTGGGAACTGTGCAAAAAATTCAATTTTCACCATTCAACTAAATAGTAGATGTAAATGCCTGAATCTGTCCTGGAGAATGAGACGCACAAAATTCTCTGAGACTTTAAGGTCAAACGGATCACTTAATCCGGGCCAGGAGACCAGACCTAGTATTGATCGACAAAAATAAGAGAACCTGTCATCTCGTGGATTTTGCCATGCCGGCCGACCTCCAAGTGAAAATGAAAGAAAGCAAAAAGATAAACAAATACTTAGACCTTGCCAGAGAACTAAGGAAACTATGGAACCTGAAGGTGAAGGTCGTACCTATTGTAATCGGTGCCCTTGGAACGACCCCAAAGCCCCGGAAAAGAATTTCGGTGAATTGGAAATCAGAGGACGAATCGAGACCATCCAAACTACATCACTGTTGGGATCGGCTAGAATACTCAGAAGTGTCCTGGAGACCTGAGGAGACTTGCTGTCACTCAGCCTCCAGTGAACTACCAGCTACGGCAGGTGTGAAAACCGAATAATAATAATCTATTAATAATGGAGATTCGCTTCCGGTTTTTGTCTGTAACAAAAACTACGTCACTGCTTACGTCACACTAGCGAAAATCGTCATAACATAGAATAAATACACTCAAAATTTGAGCATGCAACATTAGACGATCCTCATTGTTTTTTTAAAACAAGTTTTAATAAATACATGTCTGGTATTATATATCTCTATATAGTTTGTTTTATTCTAATATATATTTAAAGTTATCAGAACAAAGTTTCCATTTCAATTTTTTTTTTTACTCCTTTAATGAATTTTATGACCTTACTTACTTAGGGTACAAACTCGCTGACATTGAATTTAAATCCCACACCCTCAGGCAATAGCTTTCAAAAATTTATTTTTACATCGCCCGGAGGGTGTTTTTTCATTTTGATGATAATAATAATAATAATAATAATAATAATAATAATAATAACGGATCACCTTATCCCAGCAAGAAGACCAGACCTAGTGTTGATTAACAAAAAAGAAAGAACTTGTCAACTGGTGGATTTTGCAGTGCCAGCGGATCACAGGGTGAAGTTAAAGGAAAATGAAAAAATTGACAAATATCTGGACCTTGCCAGAGAACTGAAAAAGTTATGGAATATGAAAGTGAAAGTTATACCAATTGTAGTTGGTGCACTTGGAACAGTCCCAAAAGGATTGGAAAAAGGGCTTGGAAAGTTTGGATATCAGAGGAAGGATTGAAACCATTCAGAACACTGCACTGCTGCAATCTGCCAGAATACTCATAAGAGTCCTGGAGACCTGAGGAGACTTGCTGTCACTCAGACTCCAGTGAAAGACCATCAGCTAACACTGATGTGAAAACTCAAAAGGAGTAAATAATAATGATAATGACAGTTTGAAGATAATAATAATAATAATAATAATAATAATAATAATAATAATAATAACGGATCACCTTATCCCAGCAAGAAGACCAGACCTAGTGTTGATTAACAAAAAAGAAAGAACTTGTCAACTGGTGGATTTTGCAGTGCCAGCGGATCACAGGGTGAAGTTAAAGGAAAATGAAAAAATTGACAAATATCTGGACCTTGCCAGAGAACTGAAAAAGTTATGGAATATGAAAGTGAAAGTTATACCAATTGTAGTTGGTGCACTTGGAACAGTCCCAAAAGCATTAGAAAAGGGTTTAGAAAGTTTGGATATCAGAGGAAGGATTGAAACCATTCAGAACACTGCACTGCTGCAATCTGCCAGAATACTCAGAAGAGTCCTGGAGACCTGAGGAGACTTGCTGTCACTCAGACTCCAGTGAAAGACCATCAGCTAACACTGATGTGAAAACTCAAAAGGAGTAAATAATAATAAATATTTTTTGAAAGATAAATCTCAGGATTCTTCTTTGACACAGACAAAATTTACAATTTAGTCATCCATTTTTTATTTTTTTTATTTTTTACCCAGAATACATTTTTTGTTTGTTTGTTTATTTGTTCATTTTTAAAAAATGTCTTTTCTTCTCTTTCTTGATTTGGCGAATATTTCATTTCCTTTCGACGCCGTTTTTCATTCATTTTATCTTTCCTCACTTGACATAATCAATTAGTTTTGCTCTATGCACTCACAAAATGAAGACAAACTTCTTTCTGTTTTTTGTTTCTATCCAGGCCATTAGAATTACTGTGTATAAAAAAATAAATAGAGTAATAAAAGAAATTGTGAAGTGAAATAAACCGGAGCAAATTAATACCAAGCTAATCAGATAGAATTTTTTAGAGCAAAGAAAAAATACAAACACCAAAATCCCAAAAGCAAACAAAACTTATAGAATACAATTCTATATTTTTTATCAAAATAAAAATAAAATACACGTACACATTTCTTTTCCAAAACTTAAGGAAGAGAGATTAAAACAAACACACAACAAAATCCTTTTCCCAAACTTAAGGAAAAGAGATTAAAACAAACACACAACACAATCCTTTTCCCAAACTTAAGGAAAAGAGATTAAAACGAACACACGAACACAATCCTTTTCCAAAACTTAAGGAAAAGAGATTAAAGCAAACACACCAACACAATCCTTTTCCAAAACTTGAAGAAAAGAGATTAAAACGAACACACCAACACAACCCTTTTCCTAAACTTAAGGAAAAGTGATTAAAACAAATGTTTACACAAAAATCAAAATCGATTGGCTAGGTTAGCATTGCTTTCTACTACGTCCGTGCGTTTGCGCCAAAAAGTTAATTACTTTTTGATCCAATCAAGTATCATAAAAGAAGAAAATGAAATCAACAATTAGACAGACTTCTTCTCACGTTCAAACCGGACACATCCGACGACCACAAACAAACACACGAACCCTGTCTCACTGCCAGATAGAATACGACCAAGTCAACACAATTACTACTATTACCATTCACTCGTACCACCGCATTCGACATCAAGAATTCGTTTCAGCAGGTCATAAAACAAACTTGATTCTCATTTCTGTCCACATCTAAACGAACTTTTCCAAACTTATCACAAGAACTTTTACATTTTACATTACACATATCATATCTACACTATTCCTTTTAAACATTTCACATATTATTGCACATTTATTCTCTGAATAAATTTATTTGTTATTTTATAATTATATGCATTTGTTTTATCATTTCTCCGTATTTTCTACCTAAACTGTGTCATATTTTTTATTCGTCATTTTAATATCCTTGGTTTGTTGGTTGGTGCGATTTTAGGCAAATCCACACACACACACACACCACACACACACACATATATATATATATATATATATATATATATATATATATATATAAAGTTAAACCTAAGGAGTCAGATATACCTACTAATAGTTTCGCTAAGTAGCTTATCGGGGCAAGAATCTGATGAGCTGTTAAGTGAAACTATTAGTAGGTATATCTGACTCATTAGGTTTAACTTTATTTGCTCTACTTGGGTATCGAGCACTTTTTTCATTTTAGCTTTAGACAATCCTATATATATAGACTTTTTATATATATATTTTTTATTTTTTTGGTCAAGTGTTTTAGTGTTAATCGATTATTTTCGGTTGGTGCAACCCTCTTGGTTTTTTATTTTTTTCATTTTTCCCCAGGTGAAGTTTGGTAGTAAATTTTTACTAACAAAGTATTTGCCGGTTTTTTTTTTTATTTTTACTGCAAGGCCTCTACAAACTGAAAATATCCCCACGGGAAAATGATAAATTCAACTTTGTTCTCCCAGTAATAGACACCTTTTGTCTACGTGGTCAGTCTAGAGTTTTCAAAGTAAGAATTTATATCTCGTCCAAAAATGTAGAATTGTGGTAAGTTATAATAAGTCATAGTAAACACGTATTTCCTTTTCTTTTTCTCTCTCTTTGGTGTGACAGCTGTAGGTTTGGTGGACAGTCAATAGGTCAGCTAGTCATTTGTCACTGTCTCCAAGGGAAGAAATCAATAGACGTTACCCCGGACGACTGGGTAGCCCTAAGTCCGCCTTGCTGGAGTGGTTGAAAAAAAAAAAACACAAAAAAAACACGACAAAGACGGCTGTGACATTTGCATGTATTTATTTTCTGCTCAATATTTGTTCAAATCGGTATGGGCAGTTTATATTTTTTTTTCTATTTAACTAAGTCTCGTATATCAAATACGCCTTATTAAAAATATGTATATATCAGTATTTTTAATTGGTAATAATAACCAAGGAGTTTTGTTGTTGTTTTTTTGTTTGTTTGCTAAGGGAGGTAACTCAAGCTGTACTAGGCAGATATGCTATTTTATGTAAAAGTAAAAGTAAAGTCAACGGGGCGGCCTAATGTCGGTATCAGCCAATCAGCGAGGGAGTCTATCCCCTTTTCAATAGTGCTAGACCAAGGAGATTGTTTTTAGCATCTGAGGTGGAGCGCCACACCTACCATCAGCTCCTTACTTTACCGCACAGATCCCTGTGCTACTCATACGCTGAGTGGGCGGGAACCGGTATCGAACTAGGAACCTTGTGGTTTCTAGCCGAACGCTCTACCGACTGAGCTAACTGCTCAATATTTGTTCAAATCGGTATGGGCAGTTTATTTTTTGGTAATTTATGAGGAAGTGCGTCCCGGTCTCCTGCCTCAAAATTTGCTACTCGGTGACTATCAAAATAACAACCCCAGTTCGTTGTAATTCTTGTTTATTCATCGTAATTTGTCGTAATTCTTGTTTAGATATGAAGATGGATATATAGTTTGGAATAGACTGAGATAGATAGATAGATAAACAAACAAAATAATATAGATAGATACGAACAAATGGAGATAGATATTTTCGACAAGTAAATGTATTTGTGGGGGGGGGGGGTCGCTTCTTTTTTTTTTGTAATTCTTGTTTATTTAAACTAAAAACAAGACATTAAACAAACATGGATAAAAAATCTTAGAATTTAAAGTAATATAGATAAATATGAACAAATTGAGATAGATAGATAGATATGAAGATGGATAGTTTTGAATAGACTGAGCTGGGTCGTTATTTTAATAGTCACTGGGTAGCAATTTTTGAGGCAGGAGACCGGGACGCACTTCCTCATAAATTCCTTTTTTTTTTTCTTCTATTTAACTAAGTCTCGTATATCAAATACGCCTTATTAAAAATATGTATATATCAGTATTTTTAATTGGTAATAATAACCAAGGAGTTTTGTTGGTTTTTTTTGTTTGCTAAGGGAGGTAACTCAAGCTGTATTAGGCAGATATACTATTTACTTACTGTTATAGGTGATATACCCTATTGACTAATGGAATGCGCCGACGGTTACTATAAGCAACAGGGACAATTATGGCTTGTAGAGTAAGCCAATGCTAGTCAGCTCATAACTCTATTGTCGGACATATTCCCACTTCTCTGTACTGTAATTGTCTACTCTTTTGTTAATACATTTTCCTACATTTGTTACCCGTCGTTTTGTTCTTATTTGACCCCTTAAAACCCCATAACACTTACCTACCCATGCCGTGCGGCACCGGGTGGGTGAGAGATAATAACAGTCGTCCTGTCCCACTGCCTCAGGCCTAAAAGGGATAAGGACTGGATTTATTGCCCGGAACCCCTGAAGTGAAATGCCGAAGAAATCTAAGCAGGTTTTTAAAATCACATTCTTAACATCTCATATATAGTATTTGTAGTAAGTCAGTCTAAAGTCGATATCAGCCATGCAGCGAGGGAGTCTATCTCCTTTTCACTAACGCTAGACCAAGGAGATTGTTTTTGCGTTTGAGGTGGAGCGCCACACCTACCATCAGCTCCTTACTTTACCGCACAGATCCCTGTGCTACTCATACGCTGAGTTGGCGAGGACCGGTATCGAACTAGGAACCTTGCGGTTTCTAGCCGAACGCTCTTGACACTACATCCTTTATTTTTAATTATGGAATCTTTCAACACGTATGTAATATGGGTAGGAGAAGGAGGAGCTCTCAAAGACCCTTTGGTTTGAATTCAGAATTTTCTTTCTCCTAGACTGGTTGGCATACTAAGATTAAAGAGTCCAATTTGCCCTGATATTTACCTATAGTTAGCTAACCCGGATGATAATATTTGTAGCTGTCGCTTAAGGTGTGCCAATCAGTTAATACCCTTCTTCTTCTGTTCATCTTCTATCTTAGTTTCTTCTTCTTGGTGACTTCGTCTTGGTGGTCGGTCGCACTTAACTCATTTCTTCCAATCAGTCCTGTTACCAAGACATTCATTAATCACAAGACCGTGTTAATTTTCTTAAGCTTTTATTTCCTTAACTAAACATTTCATGTAACTAACTATCTGACTAACATAGCGCGCGTATGCAGTGTGAATTCCAGTTTAAGGCAGGACATCCTCTCTGCCCGACGTCCAACTGAAAACTGAGGACACAACCAGGTCCCACGTGACTTCACGTATTTCGCGGGCTTTCTGTAATATTCCATGGAAAGTCCCGCCCGTGATATGAAAAGGGCCATCCCTTTAGAATTACAGGTGATTGACAATAATCTTATGCAATCGCATAGATTATGTAACAAATATTGGTGATTATATAACTTTATATGATATTTAAAGAACTTCTCAAGAGTAAGACATTTATAAAAAGAATTCACTCAGATTTAAAAAAAAAATATAAGCATGGTGATTATCACAAAATCAACACTAAGATTCAAATCCTGGTTGAGACCTTTTGCTGTTCACATAGTGGTAATACCTTTGGGAAAGGTATGTATCCAACTGTTCTCTGTCTAGCTATAGGTAAATAGTAGGACAGCCTGGTCTCTTTAATCATGGTATAGCAACCAGTCTAGGAGAACTACAAATTCAAACTTGTTAAACTCTGCTTAAAAATTGGACCATGTGTCACATCCTCCTCATGGCAGTGGGGTTGGGTAAATACATATTCTAATCAAACTTGTATTAGACTAAGTTTTAATTCATTTGTTTGTTGCTGTAAGTCTTAGAATTAAATGCTATACTAACACAATGACAGGAAGGACTTTATATTGTTACTCATTGTTTTATTTGTTATTTAATAAATTGTTAGAATTAGATTAAGTTTTAATTCATTTGTTTGTTGCTGTAAGTCTTAGAATTAAATGCTATACTAACACAATGACAGGAAGGACTTTATATTGTTAGTCATTGTTTTATTTGTTCTTTAATAAATTGTTAGAATTAGATTAAGTTTTAATTCATTTGTTTGTTGCTGTAAGTCTTAGAATTAAATGCTATACTAACACAATGACAGGAAGGACTTTATATTGTTAGTCATTGTTTTATTTGTTCTTTAATAAATTGTTAGAATTAGATTAAGTTTTAATTCATTTGTTTGTTGCTGTAAGTCTTAGAATTAAATGCTATACTAACACAATGACAGGAAGGACTTTATATTGTTAGTCATTGTTTTATTTGTTCTTTAATAAATTGTTAGAATTAGATTAAGTTTTAATTCATTTGTTTGTTGCTATAAGTCTTAGAATTAAATGCTATACTAACACAATGACAGGAAGGACTTTATATTGTTAGTCATTGTTTTATTTGTTCTTTAATAAATTGTTAGAATTAGATTAAGTTTTAATTCATTTGTTTGTTGCTATAAGTCTTAGAATTAAATGCTATACTAACACAATACAAGGATTCGACTCAAGATGCAAAACTATGACCTGCACGTCAACTACATTCCATAAAAATCTATGCATGCAGCAGATGCATTGTCACGAGCGGCAATGATAGAAAGAAAAAAAAACGGGGGAAAAAGAAGAAGAAGAGATAAATCAAGAATTAGAATCACCTTATGATTCCTAGCCGAACACTCTACCGACTGAGCTAAAGGGCCTAGGAATAGAACTAAAGTGTATTTGTTGGTGGCATTCCATTTCTGGCGTTCGGGTTGTAGCGTTAGTTTAGTATTTGCCTGAGAGTTTTCTGCCAGTTTACTTCGCTGGTTCCCGCTAGGGGCCGTTTTATATTTAAGCGGCTGGTTTGAACGTCTCTTCCTCTCTTTTCCTGTCGCTAGACATACGAGACACATGGGTTAGACACGGTCTATCCCTTCTCGTTGGGGCTTCGCCCTCCTTACCTTACTGTAAGTGATTTATACAGCATGGACTATTCTTAGTCTCATGTCTGTACTTTTTGTTTTTCCCTTCTACTTTTGTATGTATGTTTATGTACACCTTGTATTATGTACCTCTATGTACTATGTTTATCCATGTGCTGTACCATATTAAATGTTTGTCTATCAACCTTTGTCGGAGTTTTTACCTTCAAATATATCACTTTTAATCTTACATGGTGAGTATGGACTACCCCTTTTTACCATTATTTCAATGTCCTTACTGTTAGTACCTGTTAGGATCCTATCTTGGTATGTTATATATTCTTCTGATCATCTTTATTCTTATGTAGCAGAGAATTCTTCTTCTAGGGTCTGGAACTTTTCATTTGGGTATTTCGTAATCTGGTGTAGCGTTAGTTTGTATTCGCCTGGTGGAGTTGTCTGCCCCTTTTAGTTTGCTGGTGCCCGCTAGGGTGCTAGAGTATTTAAGCGCCGGGTTCAAACCCTTTCGGCCTCTTTTCCTGTTTTAGCAACTACGAGCCACATGGGGTAGATTTTATCTAACCCCTCTCGTTAGGGCTCCGTCCCCCCCTTACATTACTGTAAGTTCTTTACAGCATGGACTATCGCTAGTCTCATGTCTGTACTCTTTTATGTTATAATGTACCATTCATGAATGTGTCTTTATCTTCATTTGTGTATCCCTTTATATATGTAACTCTTTTACTATGTACGTTGTATCAACTGTTATCCATGTGCTGTATATATTAAATGTTTTTGTCTGTTAACCTTCGTCGGAGTTATTTGTGTATCCAAAGTATATATAACTTTGAACCAACGTTACACTGGTATTCCATTGGAGATTTCTCATCTATCAGAAGCCCTGGATCATTAGTAGTTTTTGGATAAATGACCAAAGACTTAGATTTTCTTAAAATCATATTTTATTTATAACTACGCAGAGTGAGTACGCAGAGTGAGTACGGGAGCGTGCTTAAAGTGTCTTGCCATCTCCGTGGCTTGCCCAGTACTGACTTAACTAACTCTTTCGAATCAAAACCGGAAGAGGTCTTTGTTTCTCATTTCTCTACTAATTCTCACGGTATCTACTGAAAAAGGGGTTAACACAAGGCTAGCATGTGTTCACAGACAAAGAGATAGAAAAAAGACAGCATCAAACCCAACGATGCAAATCTTATTATAATGGAGATTGTGTGTTTTTCTGTCTGTAACCGAAACTAAATCACTACTCAAGTTACATTTCCCTTAGTAATTGACGTCATATTCACCATGAATTAATCCTTATTTTAACCTCAATTGTTAATAAAATTGTTTTATATTAATAATACTATTAACCATATCTACATTCTAATAACATGCAATTGTATTTATATATACAACAAAATAGCAGTTTACAGTGTGAAAGGGAAGGCTAATTTGCATATTGATATTAAAAATGTAATTTTAATAAATATATGCTTAGTATTATTGGTTTTTAATTGTTTGGTTTTATTTTAATGAATATAAGCAAAAATCTCTTCAATGAATCTTAAATGAAATCCATAAACAAAAAATAACTGTCATTTTAATCTTTACTTCCTTTTTTAACTTTTGAATTAAAAAATAACAATGAAAGTCGAGAGTGATGTAAGTTCAGTTTTTTTTATTATACTCCCTCTGTTTCAAATCTTTTATTATACTCCTTCTGTTTCAAATCTTTTATTATACTCCCTCTGTTTCAAATCTTTTATTATACTCCCTCTGTTTCAAATCTTTTTATCTGTATTCTTATTTAGTTTCATTAGCCTTTCTAATTTAATACAATATTTTATTACATTAAAACTTAAATACTTGCACCCGGAGGGTGCATATATTTGCTAGTACTCACAAAGTACATAATACACTATTTCTCTGAATGTCTGAGATGAGGCTTGAAGATTAGTATTATTTGGATTATTCGGACTATTGTCCTCATATTTATTCTTATCTACACTATTTCTCTGAATGTCTGAGATGAGGCTTGAAGATTAGTATTATTTGGATTATTCGGACTATTGTCCTCATATTTATTCTTATCTACACTATTTCTCTGAATGTTTGAGATGAGGCTTGAAGATTAGTATTATTTGGATTATTCGGACTATTGTCCTCATATTCATTCTTATCTACACTATTTCTCTGAATGTTTGAGATGAGGCTTGAAGATTAGTATTATTTGGATTATTCGGACTATTGTCCTCATATTTATTCTTATCTACACTATTTCTCTGAATGTTTGAGATGAGGCTTGAAGATTAGTATTATTTGGATTATTCGGACTATTGTCCTCATATTTATTCTTATCTACACTATTTCTCTGAATGTTGAGATGAGGCTTGAAGATTAGTATTATTTGTATTATTCGGACTATTGTCCTCATATTTATTCTTATCTACACTATTTCTCTGAATGTTTGAGATGAGGCTTGAAGATTAGTATTATTTGGATTATTCGGACTATTGTCCTCATATTTATTCTTATCTACACTATTTCTCTGAATGTCTGAGATGAGGCTTGAAGATTAGTATTATTTGGATTATTCGGACTATTGTCCTCATATTTATTCTTATCTACACTATTTCTCTGAATGTTTGAGATGAGGCTTGAAGATTAGTGTTATTTGGATTATTCGGACTATTGTCCTCATATTTATTCTTATCTACACTATTTCTCTGAATGTTTGAGATGAGGCTTGAAGATTAGTATTATTTGTATTATTCGGACTATTGTCCTCATATTTATTCTTATCTACACTATTTCTCTGAATGTTTGAGATGAGGCTTGAAGATTAGTATTATTTGGATTATTCGGACTATTGTCCCCATCTTTATTGTTATCTACACTATTTCTCTGAATGTTTGAGATGAGGCTTGAAGATTAGTATTATTTGGATTATTCGGACTATTGTCCCATCTTTATTGTTATCTACACTATTTCTCTGAATGTTTGAGATGAGGCTTGAAGATTAGTTATTTGGATTATTCGGACTATTGTCCTCATATTTATTCTTATCTACACTATTTCTCTGAATGTCTGAGATGAGGCTTGAAGATTAGTATTATTTGGATTATTCGGACTATTGTCCTCATATTTATTCTTATCTACACTATTTCTCTGAATGTTTGAGATGAGGCTTGAAGATTAGTATTATTTGGATTATTCGGACTATTGTCCTCATATTTATTCTTATCTACACTATTTCTCTGAATGTCTGAGATGAGGCTTGAAGATTAGTATTATTTGTATTATTCGGACTATTGTCCTCATATTTATTCTTATCTACACTATTTCTCTGAATGTCTGAGATGAGGCTTGAAGATTAGTGTTATTTGGATTATTCGGACTATTGTCCTCATATTTATTCTTATCTACACTATTTCTCTGAATGTCTGAGATGAGGCTTGAAGATTAGTGTTATTTGGATTATTCGGACTATTGTCCTCATATTTATTCTTATCTACACTATTTCTCTGAATGTTTGAGATGAGGCTTGAAGATTAGTATTATTTGTATTATTCGGACTATTGTCCTCATATTTATTCTTATCTACACTATTTCTCTGAATGTCTGAGATGAGGCTTGAAGATTAGTATTATTTGGATTATTCGGACTATTGTCCTCATATTTATTCTTATCTACACTATTTCTCTGAATGTTTGAGATGAGGCTTGAAGATTAATGTTATTTGGATTATTCGGACTATTGTCCTCATATTTATTCTTATCTACACTATTTCTCTGAATGTTTGAGATGAGGCTTGAAGATTAGTATTATCTGCGTTATTCGGACTATTGTCCCCATCTTCATTGTTATTTGTACAACGTTTCGGCCGATATGCCCTCCGGCCTTCTTCAGGTATTTCTTGTCGGACTCGGGAACCTTCTCGGACTCGGGAACCTTCTTTTCGAACTCGGGAACTTTCTTGTCGTAATCGGGAGCTATAATTACCCCCCCCCCCAAAAAAAACACAATATGAGTCTAGGTAAAAAATCATACATAAGTAAATAGGTAGATATTCTAGCCAAATCAAGACATTGGGTTTATAAGTTCCCAAAATTCACACTCAATTGTTCAATTGGACACATGGCCTAGTGGATAAGGTAGTTAGGTTAAGACAGTTCTAAGTGACAGTTATCTCTGGATACCGAGTTCAATCTTGAGTTAGAAAAATAATTAACACAACTCCTACCCCAGCTATGGTCAGCGGAATGAGAACAGGATACCCCCGTGGAATAAATAAAGGGTTAGGTTCAAAGTTCCGTGATGGCTCCCGATTACGACAAGAAAGTTCCCGATTATGACAAGAAGGTTCCCGAGTCCGAAAAGAAGGTTCCCGAGTCCGAAAAGAAGGTTCCCGAGTTCGAAAAGAAGGTTCTCGAGTCCGAGAAGGTCGGAGGGTATATCGGCCGAAACGTTGTACAAATAACAATGAAGATGAGGACAATAGTCCGAATAACGTAGATAATACTACATAATACATGTTTGGCCAGAAACAATAAAACAATGTAGAAAAGAGGCACAACCATATTTGAATCACCGAACTGACCTGATGCTTTTCCATAGTATAATATTAAAAGGAGAACGCATACGAGTCCCAGCACAATCACAAGCAAATCAACCCTTTTTATCATATATGTGCTAGAAGGCGGTAGCTGAGGGTCTTAGTGTCCTGGGTATGACGTTCAACTGCATCTAGAGGTGAAATTCCAATTTTTGAGGTGTGGGGAGTGTGGTGTATCCCTCATTGCCATAATTCCCATGTCCACTCTGACCCGGTGTGGTAGTACCGTTTAGGGTCCCATCTATGGGTTTAATAGAAAAAAAATGAGTTTAGAAGAATGTGTTTAAAAAATATTTTTTTTTAAATACCCAACAAGAATGAATAAAACACAAACGTCTTCGGCATAAAATAGCCCAACAAGAGTTGACATGCCGTAAAATGCAACCAACCAACCAACCAACTAACCAGATCGATATGACCTATAGATGGGACCCTAACAGGTATTACCTCTCTCGATCAAACTGGACCTGGGACTAGTCATTTATTATGAATGGGACACCCAGTTAAACACGAACTCACTAGTAATGGTGTAGTGAGATAGCCAATGGCGTGTTATCTCATTTGCACATGTCTCCTACAGCGGTAGATATATAGAGATAGTTTGGAGGACATAAACCAACTAGCTACGATAAGCTCAGAGAATTACTACTACTACTACGACTACTACTACGACTACTACTACAAGAAGTACGAAACTACACATCACAACAAATGGTCTGGTAGTTTAGCTAACTAACCATTACACAACACGAAGCGCCTGGAGGACGTGGGATCAATGGCAACGAAGGAGGTTTCTCCGAGTTCACTAGGGATCTGGAAATGAAGCCTCACCACCTGGTGCCATTTAGTGTCATACACAGGATACCACTTGTGTGCGTGTGCGTGTGCGTGTGTGAGGGGGATGTTACCCTCGCACAGGGGATATATATATATATATATATATATATATACATATATATATATATATATATATATATTATTGTTGTTGTTGTTGTTATTAGTAGTTTTATTATTATTATTGTCATTATTATTATTATTATTATTGCTATTTTAATTTTATAGTAATTATAGGCATTTTAGAATGTTGGTGCTATTATCAAAGTTTACTTTGTTTAGTTTTGGATTTTTGTGTCTAATATGAAGTGCTTCTAAGATTTTTAATCGTTGTTTACATGATTGTGTTTCTATAATGTATATATGCCAACACATCCGCACGAGCAGGACGTGATACATGGTCAATTTCTAAAGCGGAGTTCAACAGGTTTGAATTCAGAGTTTTCCTTCTCCTAGACCGGTTTCCTAACCAAGGTTAAAGAGCCCAGTCTGCCCTACTATTTATACATAGCTGGAGGGAGAGTAGGATTCATACCTTTCCCAAGGGTATTAGCGCTAAGTGAAATGCATTTACCACATCCAGGATTTGAACTCGGGGCGACGAGTCCATTTTCTATGACTTTAACCATTACACCACGCGTTTCCCACGTTGAATAGTAAAAAGTCACTTGAATGAATGTTGTTGTTAAAATGGTCACCGATCTAAGTATTGCTTACCTTCGTGATTTAGCGGGAACCGGTACTTTCAGCGTGATTTGACTTTAAGGGAAATCGTGCTGGACAACTTCACAACTTTAAAATCAATAAATCACCTGGCTGATTGAAGGGTCTGCAGTTGCTTAAATGGTCACCCATCAAAGTATTGAACAGGCTCATCACTGCTTAACTTCAGCCATCTAGAGAGAACCGGTGCTTTCAGCATGACTTGACTGTAAGCGAATCCCTACTGGGGTATTTCACAACTTGAACAGTAATAAATCACCTGAATGATTGAAGGACCTGCTGTTGCGTAAATGGTCACCCATCTAAGTATTGAACAGGCTCATCACTGCTTAACTTTGGTGATCTAACAAGAACTGATGCTTTCAATGTGACTTGACTGTAAGCGAATCCGTGCTGGATAACTTCACAGTTTGAACAGTAAAAAATCAGCTGAATGATCGGAGGACCTGCAGTTAGCTTAAATGGTCACCCATCTAAGTATTGAACAGACTCATCGCTGCTTACCTTCGGTGATCTATCAGAAACTGGTGCTTTCAGCGTGACTCGACTTTGAGGGAAACAGCGCTGGACAACTTCACAATTTGAACAGTAATAAATCACCTGAATAATTGAAGGACCTGCTGTTGCTTAAATGGTCACCCATCTAAGTATTGAACAGACTCATCGCTGCTTACCTTCGGTGATCTATCAGAAACTGGTGCTTTCAGCGTGACTTGACTTTGAGGGGAATCGTGCTAGACAACTTCACAACTTTAAAAGTAATAAATTACCTGCACAGGGGATATAGACGGAGTATTCTCAACCAACGGTGTGAGTCATGTTTGTGATTTTTAAATTTTTTATGCAAGAAAACAGCTGGATGATCCTTCTCTAGAAGTGTACAAATGTTTCGCCACGGCAAAGCGGTTCCCAGGGGCAGGTGTGTTTTCATCTGTGTGTGTGGGGGGGGGACGAGGAAGGATGCGCTTTAATCAGTCACAATCTGCTCCCCACGAGCGTTTTAAGTTGACAGGATTCCGATTGAATAATGGATCGGATTGCAGGAGGAGGCGTTAGTGATCCGAGAACGTGGATAATCTTTTCTTTTTGTCCAAGTCACCCGTATTTAATGAAATATTGATTTTCATATTTTTTTTTTATTGACTTGTCAAAATCAATTGGATAATAATGTTTTTTTGATCTGTGATTTGAAACGAGTTGATCACAAATCCAATTCATTACAGTCAAGACACGCTGAAAGCACAAGGTCCTAATAGATCACCTAAGTTAAGAGCCTGTTCAAAACTTAGGTGGGTGACCATTTAAGCAACAGCAGGTCCTTCAATCGTTCGGGTGATTTATTACGGTTCAAGTTGTGAACTTATTCAGCAAGGATTTGCTTACAGAGAAGTTACGCTGAAAGTACCGGTTTCTACTAGAAGAGTGAAGGTAAGCAGTGATGAGCCTTTTCAATACTTAGATGGGTGACCATTTAAGCAACAGCAGGTCCCTCAATCATTCAGCTGATTTTTTACTGTTCAAACTGTGAAGTTGTCCAGCAGGAATTCGCTTACAGTCAAGTCACATTGAAAGCATCAGTTCCTGCTAGATCACCAATGTTAAGCAGCAATGAGCCTGTTCAATACATAGATGGGTGACCATTTAAGCTACAGCTTGTGAAGTTGTTCATTACGAGTTCGCTGAAAGATAAAGGATGTAGAATTGCTTTTATCAAAGTTTACTAGCTGTACTTACCCATACGGGTTGAAAAACGCCATTATGAAAAATAAAGAATATAGAATTGATTTTATTACATTTCAATATTATTAAAATCACGCTGAAAGCACCAGTTCCTACTAGATCACCAAAGTTAAGCATCAATGAGCCTGTGCAATATTTAGATGGGTGACCATTTAAGCTACAGCAGATTTTTCAATCATTTAAGTGACTTTTTACTATTCAAATTGTGAAGTTATCCAGCATGGATTTACTTAAAGTCAAGTCACTTGAAAAGCACCGGTTTCCACTAGGTGACTGAAGGTAAGCAGCGGTGAGTGTGTTCAATACTTAGATGGGTGACCATTTTGGTGATTTGTTACTATTCAAATTGTAAAGTTATCCAGGATGAATTTGCTTAATGTCAAATCACTTAGAAATCACCAGTTCCCATTAGATGATTGAAGTTAAGCAGCAATGAGCCTATTCACTACTTAGATGGGTAATAATTTAAGCAACAACACATCCTTCATACAGGTGTTTTAATAGGGTTAAACTTGTGAAAGTGTCCAGTACGAATTCACTTACCGTCTAAGATTATTTACGGGGATTCGATGGAGCCCTTATTCTCCATAGTTGGCTATTTCGGACGAAAGAAACAAATATTAATATAAAAATGCAGACACTTGTATTATCCTAAAGTACAGAAATGTTGTTGCAAATTTTAATGGTATTTGCTACGAGACTTATCTGTGAGGTTAAATACTGTTCGTTGGAGAAGTTGTGATAACAGGGATATTCTGGTCGCTGGTTGGAATGTTGTTAATCCGCTTCGTCAGGTCGTTTCTCGTTCTTCAGCCTTCTATTAGTATGCTATTGTATCAGCCTTAGAACGTTTGCTGATACAATGCTTAGAAAGTTTGTTGGTGGTAGAGTTCTGTAGAGACGCTTATTTTCACGTCCTTCCCTGATAACTGTTCTGTGATAAGTAAAGTCTAGGGATCGCTTATTTTTGCGACTTCCCTCGTTGACTGCACCCTGATAAGTGACGTTTGGTTTGATTCTCGCACCAACCTCCTGTTGGCGATTTTCCCCTTAGCGGCAGGGGAAGATAATTCTCTGTTGAATTTCCGATACGTCAAATCACACTGAAAGATAAAGGATGTTGAATCGCTTTTATCAAAGTTTACTATCAGTAATTACCCGTATCACATACGGGTTGAAAGATGCCATTATTAAAAATAAAGGATATAGAATTGATATTATTATAGTTCAATATAATTAGATTCACACTGATAGCACCAGTTCCTGCTAGATCACTGGAGTTAAGCAGCAATGAGCCTGTCCAATACTTAAATGGGTGACCATTTAAGCTAACTGCAGACCCTTCATTCAGGTGATTTATTAGTTCAAATTGTGAAGTTGACCAGCACAGATTTGCATACAGTTAAGTCACTTTGAAATCACCAGTTCCCACTAGATCACCGAAGTTAAGCAGCAATGAGCCTGTTCAATACTTAGATGGGTGACCATTTAAGCAACATATATGCGGGCAATAAGGATATACAGGGTGTTCGGGATAAATTTGACATATGTCTATTTATTTTTCTTCGTAGGTTGGGGCTATTGACACACACTACACCTCATTTAAAAGCTTGGGCCCTTCTTCATTCATATACGTAATGATGGATAGAATGGATGATTGGAACCCACCTGAATCATGGAAGAGAATAACTTGTATCATAAGGAGATTATGGTTGCTGCCCAATGCTCCATGAACACTGTAAAAGCAATCGGGCATGAACTGGTGAATTGCAATGGCTAGTGTGATACTATGATTGAAGACGAACATGGTCAGAATAGATAAATAAATAAATAAATGAATAAAGAAAGAGAATAGGTTAAAGCCAGGCATAAGTAAAAGGGGTGGGTGGTTGACCTTTTTACGAATCCAAAGATTAGGCCGTAAAGTTTAAGAGACCTGTACGACCACCAAGAAGTTAGGCCACTTAGTGATAATATCTTATGCACCCAGGTATTAAAAGCAAAGGGG
Source organism: Doryteuthis pealeii (assembly GCA_023376005.1). NCBI lineage: Eukaryota > Metazoa > Mollusca > Cephalopoda > Myopsida > Loliginidae > Doryteuthis > Doryteuthis pealeii. The sequence continues at coordinate 50,037,676 of CM042175.1, forward strand.
CTATTTTTATGAGAAAATCTCTTTTGAAAAAATTAATGGTCGACGTATTGAAGACACTACGTCTGGAAAAAGATTTAATTATTTTAAGGGTTAATGAAGACTAGAAGTCGGCGATTCGATTTAAGTACTAGCCATCTGTGTGGTCCGGAGAAGATGGGTGGGGAAGGAGAGTTTGACATAAATACAGCTAAACTCGAGCATTAAGACAGTCAACCCCGGGCCCTAGAGGTGTTAACGTCGGTAGCAGTAGAGTTAGCCCCGAATCCACAACAAGTGAAGTCAGTAGCCAGCCAGTTGAGATAGATTTCTAAAGTATCACAGACCCCCTTCTTCCATCCGCGTCTTGTTTACAAACACTTGTAGTTGTTGTTTGTTTTTTTAATCCTTGTGAACCTGTTTTCTGACTCATGCCCTCAAATCGGCCAGCACAGAACAACGTTTGGGGTTCTAGACATCGTGCATTGAAGGTGCACAGCACAGAACAGGTCGTCTTACACTAGAAGAAAGCAACATAGACGATCTGATTGCGTTCGTACAGCAGAATTCCTTGCAATTTTCCAGAGAGGGTATTAGGTTGAATTCAAATGCCTACGTGGAGTTGCTAAACACTATAGTCAAACCCTGGATAACAAGGGTAGCCAATGGTAGGCCATATGTATGGCAGCAGGATTCGCCCCCCTGCCACACCTCTGGGAAAAGTAAAAAATGGTTACGACTACACCAGTCCCAATTTTTCGCCTCCGAACTTCCCAGATCTTAACCCCATGGATTATTATGTATGTGAAAGACACCATTCGCCGTACCAGTACTACAAAAGCCCAGTTAATCGACAGAATTAAGGTAGTTTTTGAGACCATTCCCAGGGAAACTGTAACATCAGCCTGCTCCAGGTTCCGGAGCAGGATTGAGGCTGTGATCGACGCTAATGGTGGTTATTTTGGGGAAAAACTTGTTGACAGTGGTGTAATTTCCGTGTCTTTTGAATTTCTTTACAATCCATTAAATTTTGTAGTTACCAAGCACTTTTTCATTTTCCTTATGAAACTGTCAAATTTCTCCCGAACACTCAGTATGTAAATACGTAAAAGGTAATTTTTTTTACACCAGTGACATAATAGTCGCAGAATGTTGCCAGCTTAGTAGTTTTATGGACTTTTAAAATTGCGCAGAAGATGGAGAGGGTGACATGTCGGGACCCTATCTCCGAATTTTTGATGGAGAGGGCATATGGAACGTTTATCTTTTTATTTATTTGCTCTCGATTGGCTATTGTGACGATCCATATCTCTTGATTCTGGGTATCCCCGACCATTCCTGGATCTGGAACGTTCACAGATGGAAGAAGTTGGGGCTAATCCCTCTTTTACCATCTCTAACAAAAGATGTAGCTCTAGCGAGATGGTGAATATCCCGAGTTTTGCGAGGACTACTAAGGAGGAAGAATAAATAAGAGATATTAAAGGGTTAAAAAAAAGTGATGAACACAAAACGGTTTGTCGTGAATTTGACCGGGGCGTGATCCCCCGAATGGAGAATCGAAAGCCTCGTTTCGGGTGTTGACCGGAACCGGAAGTCACGTGGTGACGTGGAACGACGAAGAAAAATACCGGCCTCTTTTTGCTTTCCGAGGCCTAGGGGACGGACGGGCCTCTGGTCCCTAGTGTGGGATCACAGTAATTTAATAGTGTCTCTCTCTCTCTCTCTTCTCCGACACAACCCACGAGACGAGCCCTTGAAATAAAAGCTAAGCAGCTTGTGACGATATATTTCTCGCGTTGTACTTTTTTATCGACAAGATGACCGCCACGTGTCGAACACCTTTTTAGTGTCGTGAATTTGGAGGCACGTTGACAAGACCTGCTATACAACATGTATCGCTATTAGAACGTTACATACATCAGTTTTGGTACCGTGAATATATCGCTACGTTACATAGCGTCACTTTTTATTAAAGTTTACTAACAGTACTTACCCAAAATACATATGGGTTGTAACATGGTCATTATTAAAAATGAATATAACCCTAGATGTGTTGACATGTCATTAAAATCAATCGTTGTGTCTCTAAGTGTCCCCAAGACCAATCCAAGAAGATCAGAACTCAGAAATCCCTTAAGAAACAAAAAAGGGAAATATGAATGCAATTCCCTAACCCCTTGACATAAATAAACCCTAGATGTGTTGACATGTCATTAAAATCAATCGTTGTGTCTCTAAGTGTGCCCAAGACCAATCCAAGAAGATCAGAACTCAGAAATCCCTTAAGAAACAAAAAAGGGAAATATGAATGCAATTCCCTAACCCCTTGACATAATATAACCCTAGATGTGTTGATATGTCATTAAAATCAATCGTTGTGTCTCTAAGTGTGCCCAAGACCAAACCAAGACGATCAGAACGCAAAAATCCCTTAAGAAACAAAAAAGGGAAATATGAATGCAATTCCCTAACCCCTTGACATAATATAACCCTAGATGTGTTGACATGTCATTAAATCATTTTTATTAAAGTTTACTAGAATATTTTTAGCCCTGTCGGCTGCAGCTTTAGAATACACCGACTGCACCTCTGCAGAGGGGTAAGACACCCACAATGGGGCCACTTGTTGGCCGTGGGTGGTGAACCGTGATGCTTAAGGATGTGACCAAGGTCACTGAGCAGTCCATGACCTGCAACACTCCACTTAGACCCTTACTTAGGCTAGACGGTCGGTCGGAGAGGCCCCTTCCGATCAATCGGCTGGTCACGTCAAGCCCTAGCACCTATATGATTGCACCAACCCAATTTATCATATGGGTGGTAGAAAGCACCCCTTTATCACCATTGCTCCCTGGTACCCTCTGACCCGGAGTGGTAGTACCTGTTAGGGTCTCATCAATGGGTTAAATAGAAAAACATGATTTTATAAACAAAATTGATTATCCATTAAGAATAAATTTATTTCACAACTTTGTCGGCATTAAATAACCCACTGAGGTTGATATGCCGTAAAACAAACCAAACCAAACTAGAATATTCATATAGAATACGGGTTATAAGATGGTCAGGTAATTTATGAGGAAGTGCGTCCCGGTCTCCTGCCTCAAAAATTGCTACCTGGTGACTATTAAAATAACGACCCAGCTCAGTCTATTCAAAACTATCCATCTTCATATCTATCTATCTATCTCAATTTGTTCATATTTATCTATATTACTTTAAATACTTTTTTTTTTAATTCATGTTTGTTTAATGTCTTGTTTTTCGTTTAAATAAACAAGAATTACGACAAAAAAAGAAGCGACCCCCCCCAAATACATTTGCTTGTCGAAAATATCTCTCTATCTCCATTTGTTCGTATCTATCTATATTATTTTGTTTGTTTATCTATCTATCTATCTCAGTCTATTCCAAACTATATATCCATCTTCATATCTAAACAAGAATTACGACAAATTACGATAAATAAAAAAGAATTACGACGAGCTGGGGTTGTTATTTTGATAGTCACCGGGTAGCAATTTTTGAGGCAGGAGACCGGGACGCACTTCCTCATAAATTACCGATGGTCGTTATAAAAAATAAAGGATGCGGGGAGGCTATTATTTAAGTTTACCTGTACTAAGTAAGTAAAGTCGTCGGGGTGGCCTAAAGTCGGTATCAGCCAATCAACGTGGGAGTCTATCCCCTTTTCACAAACGCTAGACCAAGGAGCGCTACACCTACCATCAGCTCCTTACTTTACCGCACAGATCCCTGTGCTACTCATACGCTGAGTTGGCGAGGGCCGGTATCGAACCTAGGAACCTTGTGGTTTCTAGCCGAACGCTTTACCGACTGAGCAAGAGCCATATTACATACGGGTTGTAAGATACCATTACTAAAAATAAAGGATGTAGAGTGGCTTTCATTAAAGCTTTACAAGCAGTACTTAGTTGTGGATGCGCGTGATGTAATGATTATTGTCGTAGGAAATGGACACGGCAAGACGAGTTCAAATCCTGGACGAGGCAGCGCTAATCCCCTTGGTAAAAGTACGAATCCAACTATTCTCCTTCTAACTATAGGTAAATATCAGGGCAAACTGGATTCTTTAACCTTAGTAGGGCAACCAGTCTAGGAGAAGGAAAACTCTGAATTCAAGGGGCTCTCTTCTTGTTAGTCAAAACTACTTTGAGAGGACTGACTGGGCTCTTTAATCTTAGTATGGCAACCAGTCTAGGATAAAGAAAATTCTGAATTCAAACCAAAGGGTCTTTATGAGCTCCTCCTTCTCCTACCCATATTACATACGTGTTGAAAGATTCAATAATTGAAAATAAAGGATGTAGAGTCAAGGGGCCGGGTTAGCTCAGTCGGTAGAGCGTTCGGTTAGAAACCGCAAGGTTCCTAGTTCGATACCGGTCCTCGCCAACTCAGCGTATGAGTAGCACAGGGATTTGTGCGGTAAAGTAAGGAGATGATGGTAGGTTTGGCGCTCCACCCCAGACGCCAAAAAACAACCTCCTTGGTCTAGCGCTATTGAAAAAGGGATAGACTGGCTGATACCGACTTTAGGCCACCCCGACGACTTTAATTTATTTTTACATTACTTAACCATATTACATACGAGTTGACAGATGCCACCATTAAAAATAAAGCATGTAGTATTGCTTTTACTAAAGTAAATGATCTCTTATGGCAAGCCCCAACCCCGTTTTATCATATGGGTGCTAGAAGGCGGTGACTGAGGGTCTACATGTCCTGGGAATGACGTTAAACTCTATCTGATGGTGAGGTTCCAGTTTTGGAGGTTTGGGGAATGTGGAGCACCCCTTCATCAACATTGCTCCCTGGTCCAATCTGACCCGGAGTGGTAGTACCTGTTAGGGTCCCATCTATGGGTTAAATAGAAAACATGAGTTTATAAACAAAATTGTATTATCCATTAAAAATGAAATTATTTCAAAACGTTGTTAGCATTAAACTTCACAAGTAGAAGGAAAACGCGAGGTCTCCATTCAGACGTTGATATCTAATCTAAGTGGAGGTAAAAAATAATAACGAGGGCCAGTGCCTAAGCTAATCTTAAATGCATTGACTAGCCAAAATAAAAATCCATATAGTAAGAGCAGATTAGTACTGCTCATTTCTACAACAAAATTGTTCATCACGACAACAAATTACATTTTGGGGCGTCGCAGGCTGGAATTTCTTTTTTCAATTCCAAAGAAAAGCGTGATATGAAAAAAAATTTCTGACAAAATAATTTTTTTTTACAGGGCAGGTGAGGTGCAGGGATTTTCTTTCGTTATTCCCTTTCTCTACAAATCTTCTTGAATGAACTCTTATCAAACTAACCCCACTCCCCACTAAAAAAAGAAAGAAAGAAAAGGTGTATGATACAAGGGCGGACTGATTATGATATGACCCCTGGCCAAAAACGGTTATTGGGCCCCTTTAAAACATCCCCACCCTACTAATCCTTCCATACAGATACGCTACAACAATCTTAACCATGAACTGTTTTTTAAAGATTCATGTCTCAAAAATACAGGGTGCTGTGAAGTCTTGTAGCAGATTTAAAATTAGCAACAAATATGGTGGCTTGTTAAAATGCAATCATCAAAACTGTTGTGATGTTAGTTCAACAGTAAAAAAAGAAGTCAAGTCGAGGTAGGGTAAAATGAGACAAGTGTATTTACAATAAGGTACAAAACGGCTAGCTTGCCGCTAAACGGTAACAGTACAACTTTCACTCGGTGGTCTCACTATTTATAGTGAGAACCGGTGTATATTCTCCACGTAGAACGGCGGTACAACAAAAAACGTAAATAAAAAATAAAACTACAAAGCTGAACTTTCATATGACCTTTTTCTAAATGATTCAAGTAATAAGTAATTCAGATTTACCTCCCTTATTTATGATTATCTCCCATTGGAGAAACTCTCTGGTGATTACTAGAGTATATAAGCTTTCCAAAGCCTATCAGTGTTATCGTTGTCATTGAAAGATTCTATCATTTTATATACAATGCAATTATTAAGTTTTAAGTTTTAGAACTGTACAAAGACTTTATGACACCCTGTATAAATAAATCTGTTGGAATGTTTATTTTTATTTATTTATTTATATTATTCATTTATTTATTTATTATTTATGTATTTTTTTATCTACGGAATACCGTTAACAACATATCTAACGGACCATTATAGAATAAAACAGCAGATTTATACGTTGAAACATTACACTTTGAGGCTGCCTTATAAAAAAAACAAATTTTTTTCACTTTNCATTTGTTTTTGCCAATAGAAGTATTTGGCTAAAAATAACCCAAGGGGTTGACATGCCGTAAAACCCAACCAAACCACAAATAAAGTTCATGATAAGTCGCTTTATTTGTTTTTATCCTTTATTTACAACGGGTCACTTCCTTGTTTACACCGGTGACGACTTTGAATTCGTTCACAGATTTCAGACCCTTTTGTGGGGATTCCATTCCTTACTTACCACAGTTCTTCTATTTAACGTAATTACCCTACGTATCTGCCAATAGCCACTAGGTGGCGTGGCCAGCAGCATATATAAAGAAGACGTGGCAAAGTCAAAACCCTCCCTTACCTTCCTGCCTCGACACGGAGTAGAAGCACGAGTTACATTTCTGCCACGGACAAGCTAGCATGCTTAACATGTAAGTCTTTAAATTATTATAATAGAAGCACGAGTTACATTTATTATATATAAATTATATATATAAATATATATATTATATATATATTATATAATTAATTTTAATGTTTATTAATTGATATTAATTAATATTAGCATTAATATCATAGTAACAGTATCTATATTAATGTTTATTACATATATATATATATATTATATATATAAATTATTATATATACATCTTCTTATTATAATGGAGATTGTGGGTTTGTCTATCTGTAACCGAAACTATATTACTATACAAGTCACAATTCCTTTAGTTACTTACATCATATTCTCCATGATTTTATTTTTATTTAAGCCTCAATTATTAATAAATTGTTTTACATTACTTACACTGTTGACCATATCTACATACTTATAACATGGCAATTGTATTTATATATACAACAAAATAGAGGTTTACAGTATGGATGGAAGGCAATTTGCATATTGTCTTAAAAATTGATTTTAATAAATATATGCTTAGTATTATTTTCTAATTGTTTTGTTTATCTTATTGAATATGAGCAAAAATCTCTTTATAAATCTTAAAGAAAATTCCTACAAAGAAGAAATAACTAATTTATTCTTTACTTCCTATTTAACAAACAGTAATTAGGAAAATTACCAATGAAAGACGGAGTAACGGAAAATGATGGAAGAGTTAGTTCCAAAGTTGTTCTATTTTTCAATCATACTCCCTTGTCAAATCTTTTTATCTACATCTTATTCAGTCATAGCCTAATTAAATCATATTTATTATAAAATTTAACCCAAATACGCACCCGAGGTGCATATATTTGCTAGTTTATATAATAGAAGCACGAGTTACATTTCTGCCACTGACAAGTAAGTAAGTCTTTAAACTTTCATTACCTACCAGCAACAAGGACCCAACGCTTTCTTTTATATAAGAGATCCTCATTAATTAGGACATTTCGCCATACACCCTGTATAAGCTCATCCTTGTATCTCATGTTCATATTTGGATTCTAATTTTTTTTTTAATTGGGTGAGAGAGTCATGAAATGTGAACAGACCCTGTAGCTAAGAATTTAAATTAAGGGTCGTTAACTTTCGGATCAGGTAGTGGAAAAATACCGGTGACGGTATAATCTGTTGATCCCTTCTAATTAATAAAACGTTATGCAAAGAAACACAAGTCTTGTTAAAGTAATTATTAATTAGTCGAAGCAAATGATCACAGCTCAGGCCCAAGAAGACGAAAATAATAGCAAAGAAGAGAAGCCAGCAGATGAGACCTTTTTGGTGATTTGAGCCCTCGGTCACTGTCCGATTGCCTGACCGCACAGTCCGCCCCTAGTATGATACATTGCTTCAACAACAATTCTATGAAAGTCGAAAAAGAAGAAGAAAAAAACACAAAAGACTTTTTCCTTTGAACTTGGTGCTGGTGATAGAAATGGCTGTTTTTGTTTGTATATTTTTTTGTTTTTTTATTTATTGTTTGTTTTGTTGTTTTTTTATTATTATTTTTTTTGTTTTTTTAATCAGTCATAATTTATCGATTTTCGTTTGAACTTGAATTTAAATTAAAACTCACTGATTCTAATAAATTGATAAAAAATTCGAAATGAAGAATACTTTGCTTTGAGTTTCAGTTGTAAATATAGACGATCCGCGAAACCTTTGGGTTCTCATTTGCTCCGAGTAATTTTTTTTTTAATTCGCCTGGTCTTCTGTTTTCACACAAAGCGTTGTCGGTAAGACCACCAAGGACAACCGGTTCTCCCGGCAAAGAAAAATAATTCGGTATTTACCACAACCTCCCACCAAGTCAGGATGCGACACAAGGTCGTTTTTAAAGTGTGAATCCACGGACGAACCGAGGCTCATGTAATGGATACCTAACCATGTCCCTTTAAATCCAGGGGACAGGTCTTGCCTGGGGGGGGGGCGGTCCCATGGGATCACACTTTTAATTTGGCCGACGCCAGCTGGTATTTATCACAACCAGGTCAGGATGCAACACAAGGTCTTTTTTAATTTAAAGTGCGAATCCACGCACAAACCGAAGCTCATGCGATAACGAGTCAAAATAATGCGTGGATCCCATCAGATCACGCTGTTAATTTGTCCTGCGGTCTAGACCGACGAAGAACAATAATGGTATTTACCACAACCTCCCTCCAGGTTAGGATGTGACACAAGCCACGCACAAGCAGAAGCTCATGCTATACTAAAAAACCAGATCCTGTGCTACTCATATGGTATCGAACGCTCTACCGACTGAGCTAAACCGGCCCTTCATATATATATATATATATATATATATATATATATATATATATATATATGTGTGTGTGTGTGTGTGTGTGTTTGTTTGTTTATTAATTTTAACGGCATATCAACCCGTCCAGGGTTATATAATGCCTAGCGGTTGGGGTGTTTACATATTGTGTATTCATATATATACTTTTAGTAATTGGTTTTAACAATGTGTTAGCATTATTGGGAATTATATTGTATGGCATTGATTTGTTTCATGTCTATATTCTATGGTATAATTTTATTTCCCTTAAAAAGGAGAAAATATCCCCAATGTTAACATTTTCAAATAGATCCTTCATATTGTTGTGTGTGTGTGTGTGTGTTTGTGTGAAAAATATGGAAGTAAATCCGACGGTAAACAGAAGATAAAAAAAAAAACAAAGTATATCAAAAATATAGATTTATTATACTTAGTGAAGTCGACGTTAAACCTTCATCAGGACATTAGGATGAAAAAGTGTTGTCTAAAAATAGGGACTGGCAAAATGAGCCTAAAATGCGTTTTTGACAAAATGACTTTAGCCCCCCTACAGAAAACAATTTACCAAAAATCAGGGAAATATCGGATTTTAATGAAATTTTCAGTGTTTATGTATCAATGAATGATCTTTATAATGCATCAGTTATTTTATTTCAAAACCTTCTCATTTTTTTCAGGTCACTTAATTTTGACTGGGGGAGTAAAATTGTTTCGAGTTGGTCATATGTTATACTAATTACAGTATAAATAAAGAGATAAAAGAACGAAGTTATGAATAGAAACAAAAAATTTTTTTTTACGGTTGCGCTTCTATGAGAAAATAAGTACCGAAAATCGAAAAATAAAATGTAAAAAAATAATGAATAATTAATTTTTTGGAGATTTCTTTTTTACTCATTTCGATAATTATTTAATTGACTATTATTTTATAAAAGAAAAAATTATACATCGATGTTTTTTCTGCATTAAGTAGATATTTATTTTTAGAATCTAAAATATAGCACTTAACATCAGGATTTTAATATTTCAAATTTTTATTATCATAAAAATACTTTAAAATAAAATAACTTTCTCATCTCTCGTTTCATTTTGAAAAGATTTCTATCGCTTTTTAGACAACCCTTTTTTTTAATCGTTATGTCCTTATTAAGGTTTAAAAAACCGAAACGTTTTAACGTCAACTTCACCATTTGTAATAAATACTTTTTGAAATACTTTACTTCTTTATTTTCTACACACACACACACACACACACACACACACACACACACACACACACACACAAGCAAACAACACACACACACACACACACACACACACACATAGATAACGATGAAAAAAGTGTCGTCTAAACACATATATATATATATGTGTGTGTATGTGTGTGTGTGTGTGTGCGTGTGTGTGTGTGTGTGTGAGGAAAAATTGAATAACAAAACGCAAACAATTATATTCAATTAATATTTCGCCTTTGTTTGTCTTAGAAACTTCATATTCATTCTGATGAAGCTTCTAAGTCCAACAGAGGTGAAATATTAATTGAATATAATTGTTTGCGTTTTACTTTTTTTTAAATTTTACTCACATTTTGTAGGATTTTTCCTTATCTGTTATTTTCTTTCTTTCTTTCTTTCTTTCTTTCTTTCCTCTTGTAACGTTATGGGTTTTTCACCGCGTCTTCCAGTGCCTCAAAATGCACGACACTAAATCGATATATGTTACGTAGCGCCTTTTCACGATACTACCAATAATTACAATAACGTGGCGGTGGCGTTTCACGCGTAAACTTTCGGTTGTTTACTATATCCAAATATCCAGCAGTTCTCCGTCGCTAGTGGCAGGTCAAGGGAGTATCAACTTACGCACGCCGCGTGCCATTCGTTACGGCCAATTGACACTCAACGGGTATCCAGAGGTCAGGGGAATTTCATTCATAAAAAGATCCCCCTAGTATTTTCTCGTCATAGTAAAAGAAGAATGATAATACAGTGTTTATTTTTCAGAAGTTTATTAGAATAAAAACTTCACTTCAACTTTTGAGAGAGAGGGTCAAGCTAATAATACCTGTGCTTAATAAGTAGTGATCTTTAACTGCTTTCAACTTAGGGTTTCAGCCCTTAGTAAACTTCTCGGTGACAAGCTTTTCTTAACAATAACAGGCCATTCTTTTTGGGTTTTTTTCATGTCAGCGACACCAGTTTGCCAAACTCCGACTGCCTCGACTAACCCTCAATCAACTCCCCGGCCGACTGTCTCAGTGGCTCTGATCTCCTCTCACTGACTGACTGTCCCACTGGCTCTGATCGGGGTCCTTATACAGTATGTCAAAAAGAATTTTCTCGAAAGTTCTTTTCCGGAACCATCTAATTCTTTCTAGAAGGAAAAGACCATTCGATTGTTTCGAATCATTCTGGTCAAATAGAGTTCACGGCCTTTTAGATCAAAGGACGACTGGCCGTCACGAATACTAGGTCTTCGTTAAAACCCGTCATTGTGTCGCCAATATCTCGGAGAATCGGTAGTACATTTTTAAAGGTTTCTCTGAGTCTGGCTGAAGGCCACAAATATAGGTGTAGGCACGGCCATTATGTTACACTCTCACAAGTTTGACAGTTAACTGATAGACAGGAGAGTCAAAAGTTTACTATCTCTAACCATGCTGATTCTATTATCATAAAAATCTCTCTGTCTTTCTTTGCGTTGGTGACTACTAAAACCGATCACGGTCATAATAAATTTGTTGACAAAGAAAAGAGTTGCGTTCAAATTTGTTTTTAATCGGCACCGGGTTACCACGGATCTTAATTTAGTTTTCACACACAAAGAAACGAGACCTTTTATAAGAACGAATACCCACTACGTTACATTCCTAGCGCCCGACTTATACACACATGTCAACACACATTTTTGTTCGCTTCAAATTGAAAACAACAAGATTAAACACAACTATTAAGAGTATTTACGGGGTTTCGTTGGAGCCCTTATTCTCCGTAGTTGGCTATTTCGGACGAAAGAAGGAAACAAATACGAATATAAAATGCAGACACTTGTATTATCAAAAGTACCGAAATGTTGTTGCAAATTTTAATGGTATTTGCTACGAGACTTATCTGTGAGGTTAAATACTGTTCGTTTGAGAAGTGGTGATTAACAGGAGTATTCTGGTCGCTGGTTGGAATGTAGACAAGACGCTCCGACAGGTCGTTTTCTCGTTCTTCAGCCTTCTATTAGTATGCTATTGTATCAGCCTTAGAACGTTTGCTGATACAATGCCTTAGAAAGTTTGCTGGTGGTAGAGTTCTTATTTTGCGACTTCCCTCAGTGACTGCTCTGTGATAAGTGAGGTTCGGTTTGATTCTCACGCCAACCTCCTGTTGGCGATTTTTCCCCTAGCGGCAGGGGAAGATAATTCTCTGTTGAATTTCCGATAGTATGTATTCCACTAATAAATCCTTATTTATTAAACCAATCTATTTAGTAATTTAGCTGTTTCATTGGGATCCCTACAAGATGCAACTATTCTCCCTCCAACTATAAGTAAATAGTAGGGCAGACTTTGCTCTTTAACCTTGGTATGGCAACCGGTCAAGGAAAGGGAAAACTGGGGCCGCGTTAGCTCAGTCGGTAGAGCGTTCGGCTAGAAGCCACATGGTTCCTAGTTCGATTCCGTCCCCGCCAACTCAAGCGTATGAGTAGCACAGGATCTGTGCGGTAAAGTAAGGAGCTGATGGTAGGTGTGGCGCTCCACCTCATATGCCAAAACAATATCCTTGGTCTAGCGCTAGTGAAAAGGGGATAGACTCCCTCGCTGATTGGCTGATACCGACTTTAGGCCGCCCCGACGACTTTTACTTACTGTTACACACTGTATATACCCTTATGGAACATCGGGTATATAATAGAGAGAGAGGGGGGGGAGAGTTCATCTCGGGTGATAGAGAGACAGACAGATTTAGATTAGAGAGGAGATGGTCTTACTTTATAATTTATCTGGTTACTCTGCCTGGCGCTGACTCGTTGCTGCTAACTGGTTCATTTCTGCTTCGGCCCGCCATCTAGTTGACTTGTCTGCTGGCTTCTTCTTCTTTGCTTATTCTTCTTGGGCTGAGCTGGACATTGCTTGCTTTTAATAATTACTTAACAAGAGATCAGATGATCCTGTTAATAAACAAACAAAAAAAAATAAAATAAAATAAAATAAGTATATATTAAATTTTTACTTGAAGGCACTTACAACGCATGTATCGTATAAAATTCGATACTTTTTCTTATAGAAAATGAACTTGACAAGTGTAATCCCGGCAAAGGATGGCTCGGTGTGTAGAATACCGTACAGACTGTTTCGACTTTATTAAGTCTCATCAGCGGTATATACTAACGATTTCCCTCCGACAGAAATCGAAACCGGGACTTCAGCAGACACAGTGAAACACTAGTGAATCACTTTATCGCCTCGGCCACAGTACACAGCCGACCATCCTAGCAAAATTAAGCTTGTCAAATGATACTACACGTCTCTACCATAATAGGTAAGGGGGCGTTATTGAGAGAATAATAACAACAAACAGACCGTATGCCCTTCGGCGAAGTGAATAAGATTTTTGGATGTTTGTTTATTTAGAAACGTTGCTGAATAAAGTATATATTAAATTTTTACTTGAAGGCACTTACAACGCATGTATCGCATAAAATTCGATACTTTTTCTTATAGAAAATGAACTTGACAAGTGTAATCCCGGCAAAGGATGGCTCGGTGTGTAGAATACCGTACAGACTGTTTCGACTTTATTAAGTCTCATCAGCGGTATATACTAACGATTTCCCTCCGACAGAAATCGAAACCGGGACTTCAGCAGACACAGTGAAACACTAGTGAAAATAAAATAAAAACAAAACCTTGCTTAGAGGCGAATCAAATCTGGAATAATAATTAAAATAAAATAAAAAGAAATGATCAGACACACAGACATAAGCACCACGCACACACACATACGCTTACATTTACACACACAAGCATGCACACACACACACTTACACACACAAACACACACATAAGCAAGAACCCCAACCATACACATACACACACAGAATTTGGAAGACCCAAGACAGAACGAATCTAGCAGCCGCTAAGACAACTTCAGTTCCAGTATTCTTCTGAGGATGGGAATTTTTGTCCCGAAATATTGAGAAATAAAATGACAGGTTAACAAAAAACATCATAGTTACCTTCTTTTTCTTTACACTCGCATTGTGACAGCCTTCAAAACAAACCAATATCTTATTATATAATGGAGATTGTGTGTTTTTCTGTCTGTAACCGAAACTATATTCCTACTCAAGTCCAATTCCCTTAGTTATTGACATCACATTCTCCATGATTTTATTTTTATCTAAACCTCAATTATTAATAAAATTGTCTTACATTATTAATACTGTTAACTATGTCTACATTGATAACATGCAATTATATTTATATATACAACAAAATAGCGGTTTACGGTTTGAACGGGAAGGCTAATTTGCATATTAATATTAAAAAATCGAATTTAATAAATATGTGCTTAGTATTATTGATTTCTAATTGTTTGGTTTTATTTTAATGAATATAAGCAAAAATCTCTTCAATGAATCTTAAATGAAATCCATTAACAAGATAAAATAACTGTCATTTTATTCTTTACTTCCTCTTATAACTAAATACTTAAATTAGAAAAAATAACAATGAAAGACGAGAGTGGTGGAAGAGTAAGTTTCAGTTGTTCCATTTTTTATTATACTCACTCTGTTTCAAATCTTTTATTATACCCCCCTCTGTTTCAAATCTTTTTATCTGTATTCTTATTTAGTTTCATTAGCCTTTCTAATTTAATACAATATTTTATTACATTAAAACTTAAATACTTGCACCCTACGGAGGGTGCATATATTTGCTAGTATACACAATGCTTCAAGCAAATTACAAAACCCTTTTAACAAGACTTTATAGGATGAAACCGAATCTACATTATAGGGTTTCTGAATTATTATTATTATTATTATTATTATTATTATTATTATTTGCTCCTTTTGAGTTTTCACATCAGCATTAGCTGATTGTCTTTCACTGGAGTCTGAGTGACAGCAAGTCTCCTCAGGTCTCCAGGACTCTTCTGAGTATTCTGGCAGATTGCAGCAGTGCAGTGTTCTGAATGTTTCAATCCTTCCTCTGATTTCCAAACTTTCCAAACCCTTTTCTAATCCTTTTGGGACTGTTCCAAGTGCACCAACTACAATTGGTATAACTTTCACTTTCATATTCCATAACTTTTTCAGTTCTCTGGCAAGGTCCAGATATTTGTCAATTTTTCATTTTCCTTTAACTTCACCCTGTGATCCGCTGGCACTGCAAAATCCACCAATTGACAAGTTCTTTCTTTTTTGTTTTCTGCTTCAGCCCGCCATCTAGTTGACTTGTCTGCTGGCTTCTTCTTCTTTGCTAATTCTTCTTGGGCTGAGCTGGACATTGCTTGCTTTTAATAATTACTTAACAAGACTTTGTTTTCTTGATCAACGTTTTATTAATTAGAAGGGATCAACAGATTATAACCGTCACCGGTAATTTTCCACTACCTGATCCGAAAGTTAACGACCCTTAATTTAAATTCTTAGCTACAGGGTCTGTTCACAATTCATGACCTCTCACCCAATTAAAAAAAAAAATAGAATCCAAATATGAACATGAGATACAAGGATGAGCTTATACAGGGTTGTATGAGCGAAATGTCCTAATATGAAAGGATTCTTTAATAAAGAAAGCGTTGGGTCCTTGTTGCTGGTAGGTAATGAAAGTTTAAAGACTTACTTAGCTTGTCAGTGGCAGAAATGTAACTCGTGCTTCTATTATATAAACTAGCAAATATATGCACCCTCCGGGTGCAAGTATTTTGGTTAAATTTTATAATAAAATATGATATTAAATTAGAAAGGCTAATGAAACTGAATAAGAATGTAGATAAAAAGATTTGGAACAGAGGGAGTATGATTGAAAAATAGAACAACTTTGGAACTAACTCTTCCATCATTTTCCGTTACTCCCGTCTTTCATTGGTAAATTTTCCTAATTAAACTGTTTAGTTAAAATAGGAAGTAAAGAATAATATTAGTTATTTCTTCTTGTTAAGGAATTTCTTTTAAGATTTATTAAGAGATTTTTGCTCATATTCAATAAGATAAAAAAACAATTAGAAATCAATAATACTAAGCATTATTTATTAAAATCAATTTTTTAAGATCAATATGCAAATTAGCCTTCCCATCCATACTGTAAACCTCTATTTTGTTGTATATATAAATACAATTGCATGTTATAAGTATGTAGATATGGTCAACAGTGTAAGTAATGTAAAACAATTTTATTAATAATTGAGGCTTAAATAAAATAAAATCATGGAGAATATGATGTAGTAACTAAAGGAATTGTGACTTGTATAGTAATATAGTTTCGGTTACAGATAGACAAACCCACAATCTCCATTATAAACTTACATCATATTCTCCATGATTATTTATTTAAGCCTCAATTATTAATAAAATTGTTTTACATTACTTACACTGTTGACCAATATCTACATACTTATAACATGCAATTGTATTTATATATACAACAAAATAGAGGTTTACAGTATGGTGGGAAGCTAATTTGCATATTGATCTTAAAAAATTGATTTAATAAATATATGCTTAGTATTATTGATTTCTAATTGTTTTGTTTTATCTTATTGAATATGAGCAAAAATCTCTTTAATAATTAAGAAATTCTTAACAAGAAGAAATAACTAATATTATTCTTTACTTCCTATTTTAACTAAACAGTTTAATTAGGAAAATTACCAATGAAAGACGGGAGTAACGGAAAATGATGGAAGAGTTAGTTCCAAAGTTGTTCTATTTTCAATCATACCCCTCTGTTTCCAAATCTTTTTATCTACATTCTTATTCAGTTTCATTAGCCTTTCTAATTTAATATCATATTTTATTATAAAATTTAACCAAAATACTTGCACCCGGAGGGTGCATATATTTGCTAGTTTATATAATAGAAGCACGAGTTACATTTCTGCCACTGACAAGTAAGTAAGTCTTTAAACTTTCATTACCTACCAGCAACAAGGACCCAACGCTTTCTTTATTAAAGAATCCTTTCATATTAGGACATTTCGCTCATACAACCCTGTATAAGCTCATCCTTGTATCTCATGTTCATATTTGGATTCTATTTTTTTTTTTAATTGGGTGAGAGGTCATGAATTGTGAACAGACCCTGTAGCTAAGAATTTAAATTAAGGGTCGTTAACTTTCGGATCAGGTAGTGGAAAATTACCGGTGACGGTTATAATCTGTTGATCCCTTCTAATTAATAAAACGTTGATCAAGAAAAACAAAGTCTTGTTAAGTAATTATTAAAAGCAAGCAATGTCCAGCTCAGCCCAAGAAGAATTAGCAAAGAAGAAGAAGCCAGCAGACAAGTCAACTAGATGGCGGGCTGAAGCAGAAAACAAAAAAGAAAGAACTTGTCAATTGGTGGATTTTGCAGTGCCAGCGGATCACAGGGTGAAGTTAAAGGAAAATGAAAAAATTGACAAATATCTGGACCTTGCCAGAGAACTGAAAAAGTTATGGAATATGAAAGTGAAAGTTATACCAATTGTAGTTGGTGCACTTGGAACAGTCCCAAAAGGATTAGAAAAGGGTTTGGAAAGTTTGGAAATCAGAGGAAGGATTGAAACCATTCAGAACACTGCACTGCTGCAATCTGCCAGAATACTCAGAAGAGTCCTGGAGACCTGAGGAGACTTGCTGTCACTCAGACTCCAGTGAAAGACAATCAGCTAATGCTGATGTGAAAACTCAAAAGGAGCAAAATAATAATAATAATAATAATAATAATAATAATAATAATAATTCAGAAACCCTATAATGTAGATTCGGTTTCATCCTATAAAGTCTTGTTAAAAGGGTTTTGTAATTTGCTTGAAGCATTGTGTATACTAGCAAATATATGCACCCTCCGTAGGGTGCAAGTATTTAAGTTTTAATGTAATAAAATATTGTATTAAATTAGAAAGGCTAATGAAAACTAAATAAGAATACAGATAAAAAGATTTGAAACAGAGGGGGGTATAATAAAAGATTTGAAACAGAGTGAGTATAATAAAAAATGGAACAACTGAAACTTACTCTTCCACCACTCTCGTCTTTCATTGTTATTTTTTCTAATTTAAGTATTTAGTTATAAGAGGAAGTAAAGAATAAAATGACAGTTATTTTATCTTGTTAATGGATTTCATTTAAGATTCATTGAAGAGATTTTTGCTTATATTCATTAAAATAAAACCAAACAATTAGAAATCAATAATACTAAGCACATATTTATTAAATTCGATTTTTAATATTAATATGCAAATTAGCCTTCCCGTTCAAACCGTAAACCGCTATTTTGTTGTATATATAAATATAATTGCATGTTATCAATGTAGACATAGTTAACAGTATTAATAATGTAAGACAATTTTATTAATAATTGAGGTTTAGATAAAAATAAAATCATGGAGAATGTGATGTCAATAACTAAGGGAATTGGGACTTGAGTAGGAATATAGTTTCGGTTACAGACAGAAAAACACACAATCTCCATTATAATAAGATATTGGTTTGTTTTGAAGGCTGTCACAATGCGAGTGTAAAGAAAAAGAAGGTAACTATGATGTTTTTTGTTAACCTGTCATTTTATTTCTCAATATTTCGGGACAAAAATTCCCATCCTCAGAAGAATACTGGAACTGAAGTTGTCTTAGCGGCTGCTAGATTCGTTCTGTCTTGGGTCTTCCAAATTCTGTGTGTGTATGTGTATGGTTGGGGTTCTTGCTTATGTGTGTGTTTGTGTGTGTAAGTGTGTGTGTGTGCATGCTTGTGTGTGTAAATGTAAGCGTATGTGTGTGTGCGTGGTGCTTATGTCTGTGTGTCTGATCATTCTTTTTATTTTATTTTAATTATTATTCCAGATTTGATTCGCCTCTAAGCAAGGTTTTGTTTTTATTTTATTTTCACTAGTGTTTCACTGTGTCTGCTGAAGTCCCGGTTTCGATTTCTGTCGGAGGGAAATCGTTAGTAATACCGCTGATGAGACTTAATAAGTCGAAACAGTCTGTACGGTATTCTACACACCGAGCCATCCTTTGCCGGGATTACACTTGTCAAGTTCATTTTCTATAAGAAAAAGTATCGAATTTTATGCGATACATGCGTTGTAAGTGCCTTCAAGTAAAAATTTAATATATACTTTATTCAGCAACGTTTCTAAATAAACAAACATCCAAAAATCTTATTCACTTCGCCGAAGGCATACGTCTGTTTGTTGTTATTATTCTCTCAATAACGCCCCCTTACCTATTATGGTAGAGACGTGTAGTATCATTTGACAAGGCTTAATTTTGCTAGGATGATCGGCTGTGTACTGTGGCCGAGGCGATAAAGTGATTCACTAGTGTTTCACTGTGTCTGCTGAAGTCCCGGTTTCGATTTCTGTCGAGGGAAATCGTTAGTATACCGCTGATGAGACTTAATAAAGTCGAAACAGTCTGTACGGTATTCTACACACCGAGCCATCCTTTGCCGGGATTACACTTGTCAAGTTCATTTTCTATAAGAAAAAGTATCGAATTTTATACGATACATGCGTTGTAAGTGCCTTCAAGTAAAAATTTAATATATACTTATTTTATTTTATTTTATTTATTTTTTTGTTTGTTTATTAACAGGATCATCTGATCTCTCTTGTTAAGTAATTATTAAAAGCAAGCAATGTCCAGCTCAGCCCAAGAAGAATAAGCAAAGAAGAAGAAGCCAGCAGACAACTCAACTAGATGGCGGGCCGAAGCAGAAATGAACCAGTTAGCAGCAACGAGTCAGCGCCAGGCAGAGTAACCAGATAAATTATAAAGTAAGACCATCTCCTCTCTAATCTAAATCTGTCTGTCTCTCTATCACCCGAGATGAACTCTCCCCCCCTCTCTCTCTATTATATACCCGATGTTCCATAAGGGTATATACAGTGTGTAACAGTAAGTAAAAGTCGTCGGGGCGGCCTAAAGTCGGTATCAGCCAATCAGCGAGGGAGTCTATCCCCTTTTCACTAGCGCTAGACCAAGGATATTGTTTTGGCATATGAGGTGGAGCGCCACACCTACCATCAGCTCCTTACTTTACCGCACAGATCCCTGTGCTACTCATACGCTGAGTTGGCGGGGACCGGAATCGAACTAGGAACCATGTGGCTTCTAGCCGAACGCTCTACCGACTGAGCTAACGCGGCCCCAGTTTTCCCTTTCCTTGACCGGTTGCCATACCAAGGTTAAAGAGCAAAGTCTGCCCTACTATTTACTTATAGTTGGAGGGAGAATAGTTGCATCTTGTAGGGATCCCAATGAAACAGCTAAATTACTAAATAGATTGGTTTAATAAATAAGGATTTATTAGTGGAATACATACTATCGGAAATTCAACAGAGAATTATCTTCCCCTGCCGCTAGGGGAAAAATCGCCAACAGGAGGTTGGCGTGAGAATCAAACCGAACCTCACTTATCACAGAGCAGTCACTGAGGGAAGTCGCAAAATAAGAACTCTACCACCAGCAAACTTTCTAAGGCATTGTATCAGCAAACGTTCTAAGGCTGATACAATAGCATACTAATAGAAGGCTGAAGAACGAGAAACGACCTGTCGGAGCGTCTTGTCTACATTCCAACCAGCGACCAGAATACTCCTGTTATCACCACTTCTCAAACGAACAGTATTTAACCTCACAGATAAGTCTCGTAGCAAATACCATTAAAATTTGCAACAACATTTCGGTACTTTTTGATAATACAAGTGTCTGCATTTTATATTCGTATTTGTTTCCTTCTTTCGTCCGAAATAGCCAACTACGGAGAATAAGGGCTCCAACGAAACCCCGTAAATACTCTTAATAGTTGTGTTTAATCTTGTTGTTTTCAATTTGAAGCGAACAAAAATGTGTGTTGACATGTGTGTATAAGTCGGGCGCTAGGAATGTAACGTAGTGGGTATT
Source organism: Doryteuthis pealeii (assembly GCA_023376005.1). Taxonomy (NCBI): domain Eukaryota; kingdom Metazoa; phylum Mollusca; class Cephalopoda; order Myopsida; family Loliginidae; genus Doryteuthis; species Doryteuthis pealeii. Next base: position 50,058,725 of record CM042175.1, read on the forward strand.
CGTTCTTATAAAAGGTCTCGTTTCTTTGTGTGTGAAAACTAAATTAAGATCCGTGGTAACCCGGTGCCGATTAAAAACAAATTTGAACGCAACTCTTTTCTTTGTCAACAAATTTATTATGACCGTGATCGGTTTTAGTAGTCACCAACGCAAAGAAAGACAGAGAGATTTTTATGATAATAGAATCAGCATGGTTAGAGATAGTAAACTTTTGACTCTCCTGTCTATCAGTTAACTGTCAAACTTGTGAGAGTGTAACACAATGGCCGTGCCTACACCTATATTTGTGGCCTTCAGCCAGACTCAGAGAAACCTTTAAAAATGTACTACCGATTCTCAGAGATATTGGCGACACAATGACGGGTTTTAACGAAGACCTAGTATTCGTGACGGCCAGTCGTCCTTTGATCTAAAAGGCCGTGAACTCTATTTGACCAGAATGATTCGAAACAATCGAATGGTCTTTTCCTTCTAGAAAGAATTAGATGGTTCCAGAAAAGAACTTTCGAGAAAATTCTTTTTGACATACTGTATAAGGACCCCGATCAGAGCCAGTGGGACAGTCAGTCAGAGGAGATCAGAGCCACTGAGACAGTCGGCCGGGGAGTTGATAGAGGTAGTCGAGGCAGTCGGAGTTTGGCAAACTGGTGTCGCTCACACGAAAAAAAAAAAAAAAAAGAATGGCCTGTTATTGTTAAGAAAAGCTTGTCACCGAGAAGTTTACTAAGGGCTGAAACCCTAATTTGAAAGCAGTTAAAGATCACTACTTATTAAGCACAGGTATTATTAGCTTGACCCTCTCTCTCAAAAGTAGAAGTGAAGTTTTTATTCTAATAAACTTCTGAAAAATAAACACGGTATTATCATTCTTCTTTTACTACGACGAGAAAATACTAGGGGTATCTTTTTATGAATGAAATTCCCCTGACCTCTGGATACCCGTTGAGTGTCAATTGGCCGTAACGAATGGCACGCGGCGTGCGTAAGTTGATACTCCCTTGACCTGCCACTAGCGACGGAGAACTGCTGGATATTTGGATATAGTAAACAACCGAAAGTTTACGCGTGAAACGCCACCGCCACGTTATTGTAATTATTGGTAGTATCGTGAAAAGGCGCTACGTAACATATATCGATTTAGTGTCGTGCATTTTGAGGCACTGGAAGACGCGGTGAAAAAACCCATAACGTTACAAGAGGAAAGAAAGAAAGAAAGAAAGAAAGAAAGAAAGAAAGAAAGAAAGAAAGAAAATAACAGATAAGGAAAAATCCTACAAAATGTGAGTAAAAATTAAAGAAAAAGTAAAACACAAACAATTATATTCAATTAATATTTCACCTCTGTTGGACTTAGAAGCTTCATCAGAATGAATATGAAGTTTCTAAGACAAACCAAGGCGAAATATTAATTGAATATAATTGTTTGCGTTTTGTTATTCAATTTTTCCACATACACACACACACACACACACACACACACATATATATATATGTTTAGACGACACTTTTTTCATCGTTATCTATGTGTGTGTGTGTGTGTTGCTTGTGTGTATGTTTGCTTGTGTGTGTGTGTGTGTGTGTGTGTGTGTGTGTGTGTGTGTGTGTGTGTGTGTGTGTGTGTAGAAAATAAAGAAGTAAAGTATTTCAAAAAGCATTTATTACAAATGATGAAGTTGACGTTAAAACATTTCGGTTTTTTAAACCTTAATAAGGACATAACGATAAAAAAAAAAGGGTTGTCTAAAAAGCGATAGAAATCTTTTCAAAATGAAACGAGAGATGAGAAAATTTTAGAGAAAAAAATGTTCTTTTTCCCGTTAGCGGCGTCCTATTTTTTTAAGTGACATAATCGAGAGAATATTTGAAATGTAACGTATTTTCCTAAAAAGATAGTGTATGTAAATTAAAAGAAGAGAAGGAGTTTTAGATAGGGACTGGCAGAAAAAATCGGATACTACGAGTTTTAAAAGCGAATTAAAAATAATTAAATATATTATTTAAAGTTAAACTTTGTCTAAATCGATAAGTAGTAAAATAATAACCATAATTAAAAAAAGAAAAATATAATTACATATGCAGTTTATTTTTAATAGATTTAAAACTATTTGTTTTGGTCAATTTCGATGCGATCTGCCATTTTGGTTGTTTTTCAATGGTTTTATGCGCTCGTTTACAATTTTAACGTAACATTTGGGATGGAAAATTTTTTTTACCAAAAATCAGGTAATTATGAAATTTTCAGTATTGATTTAACAATTAATGAATTTTATAATGCATCAGTTATTTTATTTCAAAATTTTAATTTAGTATTTTTGCTATGAAAAATTAATATATAAAATTCATTTGAAATATTAAAATCCTGATGTTAAGTTTAAAATGCTATATTTTTAGATTCTAAAAATAAATATCTACTTAATGCAGAAAAAACATCGATGTATAATTTTTCTTTTATAAAATAATAGCCAATTAAATAATTATCGAAATGAGTAAAAAAGAAATCTCCAAAAAATTAATTATTCATTATTTTTTTACATTTTATTTTTCGATTTTCGGTACTTATTTTCTCATAGAAGCGCAACCGTAAAAAAATTTTTTTTGTTTCTATTCATAACTTCGTTCTTTTATCTCTTTATTTATACTGTAATTAGTATAACATATGACCAACTCGAAACAATTTTACTCCCCCAGTCAAAATTAAGTGACCTGAAAAAAATGAGAAGGTTTTGAAATAAAATAACTGATGCATTATAAAGATCATTCATTGATACATAAACACTGAAAATTTCATTAAAATCCGATATTTCCCTGATTTTTGGTAAATTGTTTTCTATAGGGGGGGCTAAAGTCATTTTGTCAAAAACGCATTTTAGGCTCATTTTGCCAGTCCCTATTTTTAGACAACACTTTTTCATCCTAATGTCCTGATGAAGGTTTAACGTCGACTTCACTAAGTATAATAAATCTATATTTTTGATATACTTTGTTTTTTTTTTTTATCTTCTGTTTACCGTCGGATTTACTTCCATATTTTTCACACAAACACACACACACACACACAACAATATGAAGGATCTATTTGAAAATGTTAACATTGGGGATATTTTCTCCTTTTTAAGGGAAATAAAATTATACCATAGAATATAGACATGAAACAAATCAATGCCATACAATATAATTCCCAATAATGCTAACACATTGTTAAAACCAATTACTAAAAGTATATATATGAATACACAATATGTAAACACCCCAACCGCTAGGCATTATATAACCCTGGACGGGTTGATATGCCGTTAAAATTAATAAACAAACAAACACACACACACACACACACACATATATATATATATATATATATATATATATATATATATATATATATATGAAGGGCCGGTTTAGCTCAGTCGGTAGAGCGTTCGATACCATATGAGTAGCACAGGGATCTAGCTTTTTCTAGCTATAGCATGAGCTTCTGCTTGTGCGTGGCTTGTGTCACATCCTAACCTGGAGGGAGGTTGTGGTAAATACCATTATTGTTCTTCGTCGGTCTAGACCGCAGGACAAATTAACAGCGTGATCTGATGGGATCCACGCATTATTTTGACTCGTTATTGCATGAGCTTCGGTTTGTGCGTGGATTCGCACTTTAAATTAAAAAAGACCTTGTGTTGCATCCTGACCTGGTTGTGATAAATACCAGCTGGCGTCGGCCAAATTAAAAGTGTGATCCCATGGGACCGCCCCCCCCCCCAGGCAAGACCTGTCCCCTGGATTTAAAGGGACATGGTTAGGTATCCATCACATGAGCCTCGGTTCGTCCGTGGATTCACACTTTAAAAACGACCTTGTGTCGCATCCTGACTTGGTGGGAGGTTGTGGTAAATACCGAATTATTTTTCTTTGCCGGGAGAACCGGTTGTCCTTGGTGGTCTTACCGACAACGCTTTGTGTGAAAACAGAAGACCAGGCGAATTAAAAAAAAAAATTACACGGAGCAAATGAGAACCCAAAGGTTTCGCGGATCGTCTATATTTACAACTGAAACTCAAAGCAAAGTATTCTTCATTTCGAATTTTTTATCAATTTATTAGAATCAGTGAGTTTTAATTTAAATTCAAGTTCAAACGAAAATCGATAAATTATGACTGATTAAAAAAACAAAAAAATAATAATAAAAAAACAACAAAACAAACAATAAATAAAAAAACAAAAAAATATACAAACAAAAACAGCCATTTCTATCACCAGCACCAAGTTCAAAGGAAAAAGTCTTTTGTGTTTTTTTCTTCTTCTTTTTCGACTTTCATAGAATTGTAGTTGAAGCAATGTATCATACTAGGGGCGGACTGTGCGGTCAGGCAATCGGACAGTGACCGAGGGCTCAAATCACCAAAAAGGTCAAAGTAGAAAAAAAGTTTTTTTTTTTTTATAAGGCAGCCTCAAAGTGTAATGTTTCAACCCTATAAATCCCTGCTGTTTTATTCTATATGGTCCGTTAGATATGTTGTTAACGGTATTCCGTAGATAAAAAAAATACATAAATAATAAATAAATAAATGAATAAATAAATAAATAAATAAAAATAAACATTCCAACAGATTTATTTATACAGGGTGTCCATAAAGTCTTGTACCAGTTCTAAAACTTAAAACTTAATAACTTGCATTGTATATAAAAATGATAGAATCTTTAATGACAAACGATAACACTGATAGGCTTTGGAAAGCTTATATACTCTAGTAATCACCAGAGAGTTCTCCAAATGGGAGATAATCATAAAATAAGGGAGGTAAATCTGAATTACTTATTACTGAATCATTTAGAAAAAAAGTCATATGAAAGTTCAGCTCTTGTAGTTTTTTTTTTATTTACGTTTTTGTTGTACCGGCCGTTCCTACTGTGGAGAATATACACCGGTTCTCACTATAAATAGTGAGACACCGAGTGAAAAGGTTGTACTGTTACCGTTTAGCGGCAAGCTAGCCGTTCTTGTACCTTATTGTAAATACACTTGTCTCATTTTACCCTACCTCGACTTGACTTCTTTTTTTACTGTTGAACTAACATCACAACAGTTTTGATGATTGCATTTTAACAAGCCCACCATATTTGTTGCTACATTTTAAATCTGCTACAAGACTTCACAGACACCCTGTATTTTTGAGACATGAATCTTTAAAAAACAGTTCATGGTTAAGATTGTGTAGCGTATCTGTATGGAATGGATTAGTAGGGTGGGATGTTTTAAAGGGGCCCAATAACCCGTTTTTTGGCCCAGGGGTCCATATCATAATCAGTCCGCCCTTGTATCATACACCTTTTCTTTCTTTCTTTTTTTTTTAGTGGGGAGTGGGGTTAGTTTGATAAGAGTTCATTCAAGAAGATTGTAGAGAAAGGGAATAACGAAAGAAAATCCCTGCACCTCACCTGCACCTGTAAAAAAAAATTATTTTGTCAGAAATATTTTTCATATCACCGTTTTCTTTGGAATTGAAAAAAGAAATTCCAGCCTGCGACCCCCAAAATGTAATTTGTTGTCGTGATGACATTTTGTTGTAGAAATGAGCAGTACTAATCTGCTCTTACCTATATGGACTTTTATTTTGGACTAGTCCAATGCATTTAAGATTAGCTTACGCACTGGCCCTCGTTATCTATTTTTTACCTCCACTTAGATTAGATATCAACGTCTGAATGGAACCTCGCGTTTCCTTCTACTTGTGAAGATACATAAAAACCATCGCGGACTAATGGTTAACAATCTAGTCACGCAGACCCATTACTACTGAATTGTGAGTTCGAGTGGAGCAGTGCTGACCTGCTATTACCTACTTGGACTTTTATCTTCGACTCGTCCAGTGTATATAAGAGTAGCTTACGCACTGGGACACGTCCACTATTTTGACCCCCTCTTAGACTAGATATCAACGTGTTTATATTCTTTCAATAATAATAATAATAATAATAATAATAATAATAATAATAATACAAATATCTGGACCTTGCCAGAGAACTGAAAAAGTTATGGAATATGAAAGTGAAAGTGATGCCAATTGTAGTTGGTGCACTTGGAACAGTCCCAAAAGGATTAGAAAAGGGCTTGGAAAGTTTGGATATCAGAGGAAGGATTGAAACCATTCAGAACACTGCACTGCTGCAATCTGCCAGAATACTCAGAAGAGTCCTGGAGACCTGAGGAGACTTGCTGTCACTCAGACTCCAGTGAAAGACCATCAGCTAACACTGATGTGAAAACTCAAATAGAGAAACATAACATTTGAGTATACAAAAAACAGATTTGCTTCGGGGCAGAATATTTTTATTAAAAAAACCAACAAAAAAAAACAAATATCAAAATATTCTGCCCCGAAGCAAACCTGTTTTTTGTATACTCAAATGTTATGTTTCTCTATTATTATTATTATTATTATTATTATATTTCATATTTAAAATAATACTAAATAGGATACTATGTAAACAAAGACAAATTTTTGGTTGAAACACGTGTTGGATATTCAATAAATTTTCATCCATACAAGATTTTCTTTCCATTTATCTTTCAACACACACACACACACACACACATATATATATATGGTCATCCACAGGCACGTGTTTCGACTTATCAAGTCTCCTCAGTGTGGCTAGACATTTTGTAAGCTACCTACAGCCGGAATTGAAATCCGATCGGTTGGGTGTCAGTCCGGCACCTTAACCATTAGGCTGTCTTCACTTACAGAATGGGAAGAGGATTTTAACTGTTTTAATACACACATCACTTTGTGTGTAAAGGCCGTCACAGAGTGCTCCATTCCTTAGAAGATATATATATATATATATATATATATATATGTTATGTATAAACTTTGTTCTTGTGAATGTTGTTTTTTTCGTCTTTTGAAGCATTGGAAAAAAGAATATATATATATATATATATATATATATATATATATATATATATATATTGTTAAATAATGCAGCCATTTTCTGTCTGCAAGTTTTGTCCTTTGTTTTTTCGTATTGCCGGATTATTTTTGTAATATCTGGCGAAAATTGGCTGATGTATTTGCCATATGTCATAGACCAAGTACTTTCTGCCCTATCGTGGGCCATCTTCAAGGTATTTTGAAACCGTACAACAATGGGCTATTCCATTTTCCATTTATATAGGTTGTGTTTATTATTGTTGTTGTTGTTATTATTATTAGAGTTATTAGAGTTATTATTACTACTTTTGCTATTATAATTTTATAGGAATTATAGGTATTTTAGAATGTTGGTGCTATTATCAAAGTTTATTTTGCTTAGTTAAAACAAAGTTAGGACAAAACTTGCAGACAGAAAATGGCTGCATTATTTAACAATATATGCCTACAAGAAAAAATGCTGCCTGTACACACACACACACACACACACACACACACACACACACACATATATATATATATATATATATATATATATATATATATATATATATATATATTACCACAGGCATTTCCTTAGCAAGCTGGACAAGTGCCTAGACATTGATTAAAAATTATAACGGAATCCGGTTGAGATCTTGTAACAAAAACATCGAATTAATCCCAACGAAAATAATCAGTCGATGAAAATAACGATGTAATAGCCTTTAACTTGATTGCATTTCTCCAATTAAGTCTTTTCATTATTAATTTTAGACTAGTTTATCTCTCATCTTATTTTTGTTGCTCCCTATCGAAAGCGTCCAGGTCGTTTTACATTCTACGATCGTTTGTTAAGTACCATGGATTGGAAATAAAGAAGTAGCCTCCGACGATATTTGGAACTCAAACCCCGTAATCTTTGGGAGCCAGTCTGACGAGGACGGCCCTTTACCGGTTTGGTCATGGGGACAAACTAGATTTATGAAGTTAAATCTACGCATGTAGCTACAATCTTTATTATCGAATTTCTTCACGTCGTTTTATTTTTTGAATTAATGTTTTATTTTTTCGATGAAGCATTTTCATTATTGACTTTTGACTAGTTTATCTTTCATCTTTTTTTTCTATTGCAATACTCAAATCGATATATATATATATATATATATATATATATATATATATATATATATTGGTTAGGAGGTTGATTTTGAAGGCTATCACAATGCAGGTGTAAAGAAAAAAAATAATAAGGTAACAATGGTGTTGTCTGTTAACCTGTATTTTATTCTTGAATTTTCGAGATAAAATCTCTTTTTCAGAAAATCACTGGAACTGAAGTCGTCTTGTTATGGCATTTCTAGTTAAATCAGAGGTAAATGAACAACTTCATAGTTACCTCATTTTTCTTTATACTTGTATTGTGATAGCCTCCCAAACCAACCACCAAACCAATATATATATATATATATATATATATATATATATATATATATATATATATGCTAACCCCTCTGCACGAGCAAGATGTGACACAAAGTCAATCAATTTCTTGAGCGGAGTTTAACAGGTTTGAATTCAGAGTTTTCTTTCTTCTAGACTGGTTGCCTAACTAAGATTAAAGAGCCCAAGCGGCCCTACTCTCCGTAGCTATAGGGAGAATAGTTGAATACATTCCTTTTCCGAGGGTATTAGTGCAATGTGAAATGCAAACAGCCTTGTCCAGGATTTGAACTCGGGTCTCCAAGTCCATTTCCTACGACCATAACCGTTACACCATGAATCTCAATTTTACTTTCTTTTTAGTTATAATTAATTAATCCAAGCTTAATCTAGCACTCAACTTCGGTTGTTTAAAGTACCTGCAGTCCCTAAGAGATTCACTCGTCTGAATATTGAGTAGAGGTATCGTTGCTTAACTTCAGTGCCGTCTTCCTGTCACGAGACAATGGAACTGCCACCCCCCCCGCCCTGGGTCTGGGCATATTGGAGACTGTTTCCCCACGTAGCAAGTCTCTTTCTCCATGCCACTGACGTTATCCAAGGAAATGGCAAGGGATTGTGCAGCTGGCGAGAGTTCACAAGAACGAGATTGGAGACAACATCTGACTGCCTTAGAAACTCCAGTTTCCGGTTTTGAATTCGGAATTGTCCTTCTCCTAGGAAGACAATATCAATATCATTTCACCCTTTGCACCCAAACACCCTTCCTTCTCAATCCCCCCCCAAAATAAATAAATAAATAAATAAATAGATAAAACCTATTATTCTCCGTAAACTTCCCGGCCTCTTAGCTGAAGTTCAAATGAAGTCCGATGTCGAGTTCCAACTGTACTTCCCCATTGCACACTAAAAGAGTAGAGTCATGACCAATTCCAAATTATACATGGGGTCTTGCACAATAAAAATGCTATATGACGGCGGGTAGACTGATAAATATATTCTCCATAAACCTCTGTTAGCCTGAACTACTAATATTCATTTCGATAAAACTTTATAATATAAATTATAAATATACTATAAATACTATATAAATACTATAAATACTATAAATATAATATAAAGATAAAACTTTACAATATAACTACAATAGAAAAAATCTATTTCCGTACTGATGGCATCGCAATGGGGTCACTTCTAGGACTGATATTTGCAAATATTTGAATGTATCACCAAGAGATACTTTAGAATAATGTACGATAGTTAAGTAACAAATTAAAGTCAAAATAATAAGATGAAAGACAAATTAGTAAAAAGAAAATAATGAAAATGATGGCATTTAAAAAATAACTTTAAAAATTATTGTGGTACGGCTGTGACTGTGTACTGAGCATTTTGTGTATAAGTGACACAAGGTGTGTATTGTGGTAGTGGAAAAGTTTGTGGTGTGCCAGTCGCAAGAGGTCCCATTCCTCCCACAGAAACAGGATTTGCCAGAAATGTTTGGGCTGGAGTCAGAGTCGGGGGGAAAACTGTAGAATATGCCTGCTGTCCAGCAGTGTATGATGTATTGGGGTTCGCCGTTGGTTGAATGGGGGTCGGTTGCATAGGGGCGCCCTGGGTCGGAAAATAAATAGGTGTCTGCTGCAGGTGTGGTGAAGTCATCGATGCTGGGTGGTGCGAATGATTCGGCTGAAGGTTGGACATGTATCCACCGGGAGCGCCACCGCTGTTCGCTGGCAAGTGAAGACAGCACGGATTTCCGGCGGAAGGCGTCCCGTTAGCGGAACCGGAAGTGTTGGGGTTGCAAGCGGAGCTGTAGATGTGCAGTGTGTACATAGGTGGAACCTGAGATAGCGACCCGGTTACGTCACCCATTGGATCGCCGCTATTTCCACTTCCGCCGGAAGTGGTTAATATAGAATTTGTACTGTTGCTCATACCACTGCATGATGTGTTGATTCCTAATGCTTGTATGTCTTTTCTGTCCATCAGGCAGTCGGGACTGCAAAGTCTTGAAGGGTCATAGCCGAGGTTCGGTAAGAAGCATTGGCCCTCTGGATTAAACGCCGGACCGGGAGCGGTAGCGAAGGGGTCAGGTTGTTCCCCGTGTTGACGTAGGATTATAGGCCGGCCCTCACACCGGGCTTTTTCAGCATTTGTCTCGGCTAGCATTAGTTGGAAGCGCGGCGGAATATCTTTGATGGGTTTGATAAGTTTATGGCTACCATACCAGTAGAATTTGCGACGGTTTCTTTTTTCTAAGTCTTTTTGGTCGACGCC
>CM042175.1:50074352-50086852 GCA_023376005.1 Doryteuthis pealeii
AGATTTTATGAAAGGGAGCATTATAGAAGAACTATAAATGTTGAAGTGTTTTTGAGGGTTTGATATGCTATTAAAATCCGGGTAGACGAGTGCGTTAGTAGTAGCATGTCCATTTGTTCCGTTAAGAACCTCTATGAGGTGGGTTATTTTTTAATGCTCTTATATATGTGAGGGAGGGTTCATGGGAGTTGTGTATATGACTATATGTGTATACATATAAATGTATGTGTGTGTTTACATATATGTATGTGAATGTGAGTGTGTGTATGTATCTCGGTACTGTGCACGTGACTTCTAGATTTTTAATTGGGTCAAATATATATATGTAAAATGTTGTTCTGGTTCCAACGGGAGAAAACTTGATATCTTATAAAAAAAGAGAAGGTCCGCAAAATGTATCATGTTCTCAGAAAATTAAAAAAAATTCTTTTTATCTTACATACGCGACACGTGTTTCTGATCTGTTGTCTTCTTCAGGCATTGAGTTATTAATTTGGCAGAATATGTCCGATATTTGATAGGTTGTGTATGTTTCTGCGACTTTTTTTTATTATAATAGAAAATTTGCAGAAACACACACAACCTATCAAATATCGGACATATTCTGCCAAATTAATAACTCAATGCCTGAAGAAGACAACAGATCAGAAACACGTGTCGCGTATGTAAGATAAAAAGAATAACAATTTTTTTTCTGAGAACATAATACATTTTGCGGACCTTCTTCTTTTATATATATATATATATGCTGAAAAATAATTGTAAAGAAAATGTTGTATGGATAAAAATTTATTTATTTACTGGAATGCCAACACGTGTTTCGACCAAGAGTTTGAATAGAATGTGAATAGAGCCCAGTGTTTATTATTATTATTATTATTATTATTATTATAGTTTTTCCCATCTGCCTTAGTTAGTGGGTCACTGGAGGTTGAGTGACAACAAGTCTCCTCAGGTCTCCAGGACTCTTCAGAGTATTCTAGCCCATCCCAACAATGCTGTATTTTGGATTGTCTCGATTCTTCCTCTGATTTCCAGTTCACCCAAATTCTTTTCCAGAACTTTGGAGATTGTTCCAAGGGCACCAGTTACAATTGGTACAACTTTCACCTTCATGTTCCACAGCTTCCTCAGTTCTCTTAGTTATTATTATTATTATTTACTCCTTTTCACATCAGCATTAGCTGATGGTCTTTCACTGGAGTCTGAGTGACAGCAAGTCTCTTCAGATCTCCAGGACTCTTCTGAGTATTCTGGCAGATTGCAGCAGTACAGTGTTCTGAATGGTTTCAAACCTTCCTCTGATATCAAAACTTTCCAAACCCTTTTTTAATCCTTTTGGGACTGTTCCAAGTACACCAACTACAATTGGTATCACTTTCACTTTCATATTCCATAACTTTTTCAGTTCTCTGGCTAGGTCCAGATATTTGTCCATTTTTTCATTTTCCTTTAGCTTCACAATGTGATCTGCTAGCACCGCAAAATCCACCAGTTGACAAGTTCTTTCTTTTTTGTTTATCAACACTAGGTCTGGTCTTCTTGCTGGGATAAGGTGATCCGTCTTTATTTCAAAGTCCCAGAGAATTTTATGCGTTTCGTTCTCAAGAACAGATTCTGGTTTATGCATATACCATTTTGTTGTGTGGTATTATTATTATTATATTGAATTTGGGATTTACAGAACAATTAGACATGTGTACAGAGAAGCATATGTTGCATCAGTAAAACGCTAAGTCTGGGTGGACATAAGTCCAAATAGGGTTATATTCCCTTGCTGCGTTTCTTTCGCCGATATGTGGTGTGAGTATTTTGGCCACAAGCTGGAAAATCTGAATTTTTAACCCTTTCCTCTCAGGCCGACATTGAGTAAACATGGTCTAGGCGCCTACCGCGTTTAACCCTTAGGTGGGGTGCTTTGTCCTCCAACCAGCTACGCGCAAGTGACAATCCCTACGACGCAAGTCTTACACCTAATTCCTCTTATAGAGCGTTATGTATGTGTTTTGTATATCTTTGTCTTGTATGTGTTTCTCTGCCACTTACGGAATAAATATTGTTATCTTTTTACACCTTTGTCGGAATGTTTTATGTACACACCTGTATCCACGTTGGGAGGTTACTTTAAGCCCTCCAAAATAAATATAACTTCTTCACGTGTTATACATGTTTAAATTGTTTACAGAAGGCCAAAATAGAATTCAATATTCAATCATAGATATATCGTTTATAGATAAGATGCTAATTAAGATTAGATAATAATAATGAGTATTTAATAATCATTTAGTAAATGTCTAAGGGAATTGTGACGGAGGTGGTGATGCCGTTTCGTTTACAGACAGACATACAGATTATCTCCATTATAATAACAAGCAAATATATGCACCCTCCGGGTGCAAGTATCTAAGTTTTAATATAATAAATATCATATTAAATTAGAAAGGCTAATGAAACTGAATAAGAATACAGATAAAAAGATTTGGAACAGAGGGGGTATGATTGAAAAATAGAACAACTTTGAAACCAACTCTTCCATTATTTTCCGTTACTCCCATCTTTCATTGGTAAATTTTCCTAATTTAACTATTTAGTTAAAATAGGAAGTAAAGAATAATATTACAGTTATTTCTTCTTGTTAATGGATTTTTAAAAAGATTTATCCCCAAGATTTTTGCTCATATTCAATAAGATAAAAACAAACAATTAGAAATCAATAATACCTAGCATATATTTATTAAAATCAAATTTTTTAAGATCAATATGCAAATTAACCTTCCCATTCACACTGTAATCCGCTATTTTGTTGTATATATAAATACAATTGCATGTTATTAGTATGTAGATATGGTCAACAGTGGCTTCGGCCTCTGGACCATTGCTATAATTAACGGCGTCGATCCCAGGGGGCCATCCCCCCAGGCAACACCTGCCCCTTGATTTAAAGGGGCAGGGCTGGGTTTATTGCCCAGTGCCTGAGGCGCCCACCTTGAGGGGGAATGCCGACGGGATCGACGCAATTTTTCACCTGCCACCCCATGAGTCTCGGCTTGTGGGTGGTCCCACATAAATAGGGCCTTTGTGCCTGACCCGTACAAGTGGGGTACGTGGAAAATATCATGTAGATATGGTCAACAGTCTTAATGATGTAAAACAATTTTATTAATAATTGAGGTTTAAATAAAAATAAACACATGGAGAATGTGATGTAAATAACAAAGAGAATTGTGACTTGTATAGTAACATAGTTTCGGTTACAGACAGACAAACCCACAATCTCCATTATAATAAGATATATCATTTGGTGAGAGTTGATATTATAGAATTTGTTTCCATTGAGTAAACAAATAATCGGCTAAAAATTTTTTATCAATACATGCATTAACCTATGTGTAATTGATATTTCCTAAATCTGTTGCTATAAATATTAAATATACTAGCAAATATATGCACCCTCCGTAGGGTGCAAGTATTTAAGTTTTAATATAATAAAATATCATATTAAATTAGAAAGGCTAATGAAACTGAATAAAAATTCAGATAAAAAGATTTTGAACAGAGGGGGTATGATTGAAAAATAGAACAACTTTGAAACTAACTCTTCCATCATTTTCCCTTACTCCCGTCTTTCATTGGTAAATTTTCCTAATTTAACTGTTTAGTTAAAATAGGAAGTAAAGAATAATATTAGTTATTTCTTCTTGTTAAGGGATTTCTTTTAAGATTTATTGAAGAGATTTTTGCTCATATTCAATAAGATGAAAGCAAATAATTAGAAATCAATAATACTAAGCATATATTTATTAAAATCAAATTTTTAAGATCAATATGCAAATCAGCCTTCCCGTTCACACTGTAATCCGCTATTTTGTTGTATATATAAATACAATTGCATGTTATTAGTATGTAGATATGGTCAACGGTATTAATAATGTAAAACAATTTTATGATTAATTGAGATTTAAATAAAAATAAAATCCTGTAGAATGTGACGTAAATAACTAAGGGAATTGTTACTTGAATAGTAATATAGTTTCGGTTACAGACAGAAAAACACACAATCTCCATTATAATAAGACTAGCAAATATATGCACCCTCCGGGTGCAAGTATTTAAGTTTTATAATAAAATATATTAAATTAGAAAGGCTAATGAAACTGAATAAGAGAAAACAGATAAAAAGATTTGAAACAGAGGGGTATAATAAAAGATTTGAAACAGAGGGAGTATAATAAAAAATGGAACAACTGAAACTTACTCTTCCATCACTCTCGTCTTTCATTGTTATTTTTTCTAATTTAAGTATTTAGTTATAAGAGGAAGTAAAGAATAAACTTACAGTTATTTTATCTTGTTAATGGATTTCATTTAAGATTCATTGAAGAGATTTTTGCTTATATTCATTAAAATAAAACCAAACAGTTAGAAATCAATAATATGCACATATTTATTAAATTCGATTTTTTAATATTAATATGCAAATTAGCCTTCCCGTTCACACTGTTAACCGCTGTTTTGTTGTATATATAAATATAATTGCATGTAGTCAGTACGTAGACATAGTTAACAGTATTAATAATGTAAGACAATTTTATTATAATTGAGGTTTAGATAAAAATAAAATCATGGAGAATGTGACGTAAATAACTAAGAGAATTGTGACTTGAGTAGGAATATAGTTTCGGCTACAGACAGAAAAACACACAATCTCCATTATAATAAGAGATAAATATAATTGCTATTTCCTAAGTATGTTGCACGAAGAGAAGGTCAAAGTTAAATAGCCTACGCACACATACTACATTCTGATCTCAGATACTTTTAATCTAGATAGATACTCTAGTCCAGAGCAAAAGTACCAACCTAAAGTAAACCAGAAACTATTGTAAAATATAAATGGGATATGGATATAGGGTGTGGGTAGGCGACGTACAAAAAGGGAAAATATACTTTTGTAATAGAAGAAAATGTACATTGTAAATTTGTCGCTCATAGTTCGGAAAACTCTAATTTCAACAGAATAGAATGACTTCCTTCAAGATACTAACGTTATTGGCATATATAGATGGTATCATATATATATATATATATATATATATATTTGAGAGAGAGAGAGAGAGAGAGAGAGAGAGAGAGAGAGAGAGAGAGAGAGAGAGAGAGAGAGAGAGAGAGGCCGAGACAGATATACAGACTGAGAAAGAATGGAACATAGATATATAAGATCTTTTCCGTTTTATTTTGTTTTGAATTCGTTTTATTTTGTTTTGAATTCGGTTTTGAAAATAATAACCTTACATTAGATCCAAATTGCTTAACATTATCTAAAATAATAACAAATTCCACCCATAAACTTTTTTACTTTATATATAAAAACAAAACACAATAAATATTTAATCATTTATTAAATACAGAACTTAAAAATAATAATTAAAAATAATTAATCGTAAAATAAAAAGTAAAAAATTCCTTTTCTAAAATAATAACATATTCCGCCCATAACTTTTTTTTACTTTATATATAAAAACAAAATACAGTAAATATCTAATCATTTATGAAATACAGAACTTAAAAATAAAAATTAAAAAAATAAAAATAATTAATCGTTAAAAATTACTTTACTAAAAATCTTTTGAATTCCAACCGTCACATTTCTTAATACCCATCCCCTTCCGTTTAAATTGTTTCGTCTTGTTGCCAACATCTCAAAAATCCGCTACATTTGGATGACAAAAGGTATACATAGAGACATGACCGACATATATATGGCGCGAATGCCCACATTGGTGAATATTGTAACGACTTTCGTTCTTTTTTGCAGTATTAAGGGTTTTTTTTGTTTTGTAAACTGATTTGACATTCCTCTCCGACCCAAACAACTACGGAGTGAATGAGCTCTGATGATGATTTTTGTAAAATCGAAATATTGATCAGTATCAGCTATGATTATATTATAAATTGTTTTCTTCTTTAACAGCATTGTGTGATGTTTTCATTCCACCTTTTCATACTCATATTGTCGGATTCATTTCTTTTCTTTTAACTTGTATATAGATGTATATATGCATGTATGCTTCTGTATTCCAGATTGATAAATATGAATCGGAGGATATTTTTATACGTAAAATATATTTTACTATGTCATATTAATCATCTTTTTTTAATTAAGTGTTACATAATTATGGATCCCTAATATCTTTTTAAGGTAGTATAGAAATCCTTATGGCGATCAGTACAGCTGATGGCCTTGAGAGTGAGTGGCAACGTTTGACCTCACTCTGACCTTGCGTTCTGGGGATGATCGTGAGAATCGGAAGGCAATAGAAGCCCTTCCAGTTTAAGGTGTAAGCAACTCAGTTAGTCAGTTGTACAGTTAGGACTTAGAAGCGAAGCTAGCAAGATGTGAGCTCACTGCGTGATTGTCTGGTCTGGGGTTCTACGAATAAAGTAACATCATCGTAAATCGAAGTCTTGTTGTTATTACTAAAAGCTAACAATGACACAAGGCTTCTGATAACAAGAAATCCCTAGCAGCAGAAACCAGACACGGAACCCTCAATAGAAGACCAGACGAGACCTTAGAAGATATACCAGATCCGGCCAGAAGAATAAAAGACGACAAGAATAAGAAGTAAAAGAGAAGTATATAACATATAGATATTGAGTGCCGATAAAGAGGTATGCAACATATACCTATTTAGTGCCGTCCAAGAAAAGGCACTACGTAATATATATATATTTACCAACCCCTCCGCACGAGCTGGATGTGACTCAAGGTCAATTTCTTAAGCGGAGCTTAACAGGTTTGAATTCGGAGTTTTCCTTCTCCTAGACCGGTTGCCTAACCAAAGTTAAAGAGCCCAGTCTGCCCTACTATTTGCCCATAGCTGGAGGGAGAGTAGGATTCATACCTTTCCCAAGGGTATTAGCGCTAAGTGAAATGCAATTACCCCGTCCAGGATTTGAACTCAGAGCGACGAGTCCATTTCCCATGACTTTAACCATTACACCACGCGCTTCCTACAAATATACTACGTAATATAAGCTTGATAGGGAATATCGTGTTTGTGTCCGTGACATCTTGGGAAATAAGGAAGCTTAATAAATATGCAAAAGGTGGTCAAATTAGAGAATATATAATAAACAGGAGTTGTCAATAGTTGTCATTTGTACATGATCACAATGGTGTGCGCATTCTGAAATGGGGGGATTCAGTTAATGCGCCCATTTTGACTGCTAGAAAGGTTACAATTGTTACGTTGTAATATTCACGGCATTAAAACGATATATGTACCGTAGTCCTTTTCTTTCTTGGTACTAAAACTATAACCGTAAGGCGGCGGCTGCGGTGTATACTATGTGGCGGGTCTCGTCCACGTGCCTCCAAATTCACCGTGCTAAAATGGTGCCGATAGAAATTATAACACGAGAAACACGTCGTCACAACTGTCAGCCTTTATTATCGTGCTCGTACAGTGGGCTCGTACCAGTGAGGAGGAAAGGCAGAGAGAAAGAGAGAGAGAGAACACTACTAGGTTACTGTGCTCTCATGAGGGACCCAAGGTCAGGTCCGTACCCTACGACCGCGGCCGGCAAAAAGAGACTGATCCCTTTCCTCGCCGCTCCACGCCACCACGTGACATCCGGTTCCGGTCAACATCCGACTTCCGCTTGCGGTCAACACCCGACTTCCGCTTGCCACTCAATTCTCCGTTCGGGGTCACGCATCGTTCATCCTCTTTTGGGTCATCACTATTTTTTAAGCCTTTCTTATTTCTTCCTCCTCCTTCCAATAGTAGTCCTAGCTCACACAAGTCATCCTGCAACACAATACAGGACATTTCTGAACAATTGGTAGATTTGTGAGCTCATAGAATAGTTCATGATGACCTTTTCTTTTTCTAAGGTCACGTGTCGTTGGATTTCAACAGGACAATGCATGAATGTTAAAAACCATCAGTCAATTTGACTGGAAACAGCTGCCATATCTTCCTCAAACTTTCCGCCTGGTTACTTTAGACCAGGTGACACACACATACATACATATATTATATATATATATATATATATATATATATTAATAAGTCATCCACAGACACGTGTTTCGGCATATCATAATATATATATATATATATATATATATATATATATATATGTTTGTGTGTGTGAGTGTGTGTATATATAATGTATATATATAATATATATATATAATATTTATATAATATACATAATATATATAGTATATATACATAATATATATAATATATATATACAATATATATATATATAATACATATACATATATAATATATACATAATATATAATTAACATACATATATAATATAATATATATATATATATATATACATATATATGTGTGTGTGTGTGTGTGTGAGTGAGTGTATGGGCAGCATTCTTTCATTTATACATTATAATTAAACAAAATACACATCTCCAGTTTAACAATTTTATTTTTGATCGTTTTGAGTTTTCTGGCCAACTTTTTAATATTTGGGTGGAATTCCCTGGATAATTTAACAAGTAACACATATGTATGTTTATGTTTTGTTTTATTTAAAAAAAAAAAAAAAGGATATTTGAATATGTGCTCCACCTGAGTGATTTAGGTCACGTGACGGACACTTTACACGGCAATATATCTTTGTTGCATAGCCTTCTTTACCGGCCCTAAATAGGTATATGTTATATACCTTCTTACTACGTCTTACTCTGGTCGTCTATTCTCCTGGCCGGCTTGGTTCTTCTATCATCTATCTTGGTCTGGTCTTGTCGTGGTGTTTCTTGGGGACTTCGGGTCTGGTTTCTGTTGCTAGGGATTTCTTGTTATCAGAAGCCTTGTGTCATTGTTAGCTTTTAGTAATTAACACAAGACTTAGATTTACGATGATGTTACTTTATTCGTAGATCCCCAGACCAGACATCTGCGCAGTGAGACTCACATCTTGCTAGCTTCGCTTCTAAGTTCTAACTGACTGAGTTGCTTACCCTTCAACCGGAAGGGGGCTTTCTATTGGGGTTCCGTTTCTCACGGTCTATCCCCAGAATGATTTCTACACTATTGTCATAATCATTAGGTTTCTAATGATTATGTAACATCTTGATGATACTTCCTTGATAATTCGATGCACCTTGGTTGCCCACTTGAGAGTCAAAATTAGTGAAAACTAAAAGTGTGCATTTACCCAATCCATCCGGCGCGAGAAGGGAGCAACATAAGGTCTATTTTTAGGCGAAGTGTTACATAATAATTGGATCCCTAATACATTTTTAAGGTATTGTAGAAATCATTATGGCGATCAGTACAGCTGATGGCCTTGAGAGTGAGTGACGGCGCTTGACCTCGATCTCACCTTGCGTTCTGCGGATGGAACATGAGAACCGGAAGGCAATAGAAGGCCCCCTTCCGGTTTAAGGATACTAAGTAAGTAACTTAGTCAGTTAGAACTTAGAAGCCGAGCTAGCAAGATGTAAGGATCCGCGCGCATTGTCTGGTCTGGGGATTTATGAATAAAGTAACATCAACCTAAATCGAAGTCTTGTGTTTATTACTAAAAACTAACAATGACACAAGGCTTCTGATAAGAAGAAATCCCAACAGAAACCAGACCCGGAATCCTCAATAGTAGACCAGACGAGACCTTAGAAGATATACCAGGCCAGAAGAATAGACGACCAGAGTAAGAAAGGTATATAACGTTATATGCTGATTTGGCTTAGTGAAAAGACCAGTATATAACATATACCTATTTAGTGCCGGTAAAGAAGGCGCTATGCAACAGAAGTACAGCTGGTTTGAATTCAGAGTTTTCCTTCTCCTAGACTGGTTGCCTAATCAAGGCTAAAGAACCCAGTCTGGCATACTATTAAGTAAAATGCAAACAATCTCATCTAGGATTTGAACTCAAGTTACCAAGTATATTTCCTACAATAACCATTATATCTTGCATGCAAGTGTGCAGCATGATGACCTGTAGATGACCCCAATGTCATCTGGTGAATGTATTTACCCAACCCTTACACCAAGAGTAGGTTGTGATAAATAGTCAATTTTTTAAGCGGAGTACAGCTGGTTTGAATTCAGAGTTTTCCTTCTCCTAGACTGGTTGTCTTACCAATGCTGTAGAACCCAGTGTTCTCAGTTTGGTTTGGTTTGTTCTTGTTTTACGGCATATCAACCTCAATGGGTCATTTAATGCCGACTACGTTTTTGAAATGAATTGGTGATAATGTTTAATTTTCTAAAGGTTTTTTTTTTGATATATTTTCTTTTGTGAATGAAACTTTTAGATGTTTTTGTTAACATATATTTTTGTGATTTCATTTTTTTTGGAAGATTTTTAGATTTTGTTGTAGATGTGTGCCTCTTTTATGTATCCGAGTAGTTTTTCTGGGTTTATTTGGTAGAATATCTGTTTTAGATTTGTTGTTTGGTAGTATTTTTTTCGTATTTGTTTTAGGTTGCTACATTCTGTTCTACAGTGTTCTCTTATTAAATGAAATATTAATAGACGTAGCTAACAAAATTAATCTACTACTTACCTGGAATATATTGTTTGTTTTATATTCCAAGTACTATTTTAAAACATGTCCTATATTTTCAAACACACTAATCTAATAGAGATTGGGTCTCTATTTGTCTGTAACCAAAACTACGTCATTGCTACGTCAAAAAATCGTCAATACATAGAATAAAGAACAATTAATATTAATAAACTAAATAAAAGCTGTTCCTTATAATTCAACGATTGAATTCTTTCCATTGTAATAAATAAACTATATATCTTATTATAATGGAGATTGTATGTTTTTGTCTCTGTAACCGAAACTATATTACTAATCGAGTCACAATTAGCATAGTTATTTACATCACATTCTTCATGATTTTATTTATATTTAAACCTCAATCATTAATAAAATTGCTTCACCTTTTTATTAGTGTTGTCCATATCTACATACAAATAACATGCTATTGTATTTATATATACAAAAAATAGCGGTTTGCAGTGTGAACGGGAAGGCTAATTTGCATATTGATATTAAAAATGTGATTTTATTAAATATGTGCTTAGTATTATTGATTTCTAACTGTTCGGTTTTATTTTAATGAATATAAGCAAAAATCTCTCCAATGAATCTTAAATGAAATCCATTAACAAGAAAAAATAAGTGTAATTTTATTCTTTATTTCCTAATTTAACTAAATAGTTAAATAAGTAAAATTCAGCAATGAAAGACGACAGTGATGGAAGAGTAAGTTTCATTTCTATTTTTCTATTATACCCCCAGTCTGTTTCAAATCTTTTTATCTGCATTCTTATTAGACTTTCTAATTTAATACGATACTTTATTACATTAAAACTTAAATACTTGCACCCGGAGGGTGCATATATTTGCTAGTTATTTGAATAAATAAACTATACAAACTAAATTAATGAAAAAATTGTATTATTACTTTAAATGGAAAAAAAATATTTGCGAAATTTGTAATCAATTTAAAAAAATATATATTTTTTTTTACTCTCGCCGTTTTTCAGTAATAAGAAGTTAGCTAAAAGTTTACGAAATAAATAAATGCTTACGATTTTGTGTAAAATTTATGTGTAAATATTAAAAATAATTATTTGATTAATAATTGATAGATGCACGCATCTATTTATTTGAGGATGAAAGGACTAAACTTCCATTTCTAATTGTTTTATTTCTTTACTTCTTTAATAAATTTAATGATTTTACATTCTTATAATGTTCCTTCTCCTAGACTGGCTGCCTAACCAAGGTTAAAGAGCCCAATATGTCCTACTATTTATCCATAGCTGGAGGGAGAGTAGCTGGATTCATACCTTTCCCAATGGTATTAGCGCTATGTGAAATGTAAACAGCCTCGTCCAGGATTTGAACTCGGATCGACGAGTCCATTTCCTACGACTCTGAACATTATACCAGGAAGCGCGTGGTATAATGGTTAAAGTGATAGGAAATGGACTCGTCGCCCCGAGTTCAAATCCTGGACGTGGTAATTGCCTTTCACTTAGCGCTAATACCCTTGGGAAAGGTATGAATTCTACTCTCCCTCCAGCTATGGGTAAATAGTAGGGAAACTGGGCTCTTTAACTTTGGTTAGGCAACCGGTCTAGGAGAAGGAAAACTCCGAATTCAAACCTGTTAAACTCCACTTAAGAAATTGACCTTGTGTCACATCCTGCTCGTGCGGAGGGGGTTGGTAAATATATATATACACGCGCCTCCAACCAAACCCTATGATACAAACCTTATGATACAAACCCTCTGACATTGAAATTTTAACTGAACCCCACTCAGGCAATATCTTTCAAAAAATAAGTTTTACACCGCCCGGAGGGTGTTTTCATTAGCTCGTTACAATAATTTCCGGTATGTAAGACGCACTATTTACAAAGGTATTGTGGGTCTACCGCTCACTGTGAACTTTCCAAGCTCCATAGTTGTCAATTTAAAACTTCTGTAG
>CM042175.1:50093851-50182963 GCA_023376005.1 Doryteuthis pealeii
TGTGTATATATATATATATATATATATATATATATATGAAGTGGTCAAACAATGTGTTTGAAAAAATGGCGAAGGCCGACGATTTTTGGGGAGATTATGTGCTTAATTAAAGTCATACCTAATTTGTTAATTAGTTAATTATAATTAAATGAATTAGGCGTGCATATCGGTTTACTCGATTTGTTTACGCTTTACATTTAAACCGATATGCACGCCTAATTCATTTAATCATAATTAATTAATTTACAAATCAGGTATGACTTTAATTAAACATTAGGTACGACTCCAATTAAGCACTTATATATATATATATATATAGTACAGAAAGAAGAAAAAAAAACTTTTACCGTCTCTGGAAGTCTTTTAAGCGTCTTCTTTATCCAGTTATTTTGAGACTTTTTGTGGATCGCCATTTTTCATATGACAGTAAACATTACTGGTATTATGTTTTTTTTTTCTTTCTTTTTTGTTTCTTTTTCTTTCTTTTCTCTCTCTCTCTCTCTCTCTCTCTCTCTCTCCTCTCTCTCTCTCTCTCTCTCTCTTGTTTTCTTTCTTTTTTCTTTTTCTTCTTTTTTTTTTTTTTTTTTTTTTCTTTTCTTCTTTTTTTTTCAAACACGACAGTCCGTTGTCAGAAAAACAATCGGACGAGAGTCGAACTGCAATACACCGGCTGTGCAACTGGCCGCTTTCATTTCTTTTGTTTATTGTGACTTTCGATCAAAACCAATCACTAACGTCACTTCCTGTTCTGATTGTAACACCCCCACTCTCTCTCTCTCTTAAAAAAAAAGGTAAAAAAGAAAAAGAGATTAAATATATGTTCACTTCTTTCCAATACCAGTGAATGGGATGAAAAATCACGACAATATTTGGTTTGGTTTGGTTTGGTTTGGTTTTGTTTTACGGCATATCAACCTCAGTGGGTCATTTAATGCTGATAAAGTTTTGAAATAAATCAATTCTTAATGGATAATACAATTTTTTTATAAATACATTTTTCTA
Source organism: Doryteuthis pealeii (assembly GCA_023376005.1). Classification (NCBI taxonomy): domain Eukaryota; kingdom Metazoa; phylum Mollusca; class Cephalopoda; order Myopsida; family Loliginidae; genus Doryteuthis; species Doryteuthis pealeii. The sequence goes on from CM042175.1 coordinate 50,094,854, forward strand.
TCTAACCCATAGATGGGGACATATTTGATGATTGATAATATATATATATAATATATATATATATATAATATATATAATATATATGAAGAAAATGATTATTGAATCCGACAATATGTAAGAAAGTTTTATAGATGTTTAACATCTTGTTGTTTTTCTATAAAACTTTCTTACATATATATATATATATATATTATATGTATGTGTATGTATGTATGTATGTATGTATGTAAGTGTATGTATATATCTGCATCTAATAATGAGGCTACTGATTGGGGATCTGGAGAGTATGGAGTAATCTTCATTACCTTACTCCCTGGTTCACTTCTTCCCAATACCATTGAATGGAATGGAAAAATCATGGCAATATTTGATGATATATATATATATATATATATATATATATATACACACAACACACACACACACACCACACACACACAATATATATATTTATATTATATATATAATATATATATATATAATATATTATATCAATCAAATATTGCCATGAATTTCCATCCCCATTCAAATGGTATTGGGTGAAGTGAACCAGGGAGTAATGGTAATGAAGAGGTACTCCATATATATATATATTATATATAATATATATATATATATATATATAATATTATATATATAGTGGTTAGAGTCGTGGAAATGGACTCGTCGATTCGAGTTCCATTCCTAGACGAACCTGTTGGCATTTCACATAGCGCTAATACCCTTGGGAAAGGTATGAATCCATATATTCTCCCTCCAGCTATGGGTTAAATAGTAGGGCAGACTGGGCCCTTCAGCCTCGGGTAGGTAACCAGTCTAGGAGAGGGATAACTCTGAATTCAAAATTCCCTCCAGCTATGGGTTAATTAGTAGGGCAGACTGGGCCCTTTAACCTTGAGAGGGTAACCAGTCTAGGAGAGGGATACCAGTCTAGGAGAGGGATAACTCTGAATTCAAAATTCCTGAGGTCGGTCGTTGATTGGGTTTGTGGCAACCCTTGATGCACCAATTCTTTCCTATCAACTGTGCCAAAAAGTGTGGATGGTCCAACACAAGCCTTCACCACTATAAACAAATCACTGTGTGGGTGTTCATTGTGTGTATGAACCGTCATACGTCGAAAATCGAAGAGTGAGTCCATAATATATATATATACACACATACACATGTATATGTATATATTGCACTGTATATAATTAATCTATTAATTATCATACATTGAGCTCTTTTAGGGATTTGAAATAATCCTTGTATAAATCTATAGGTGTGCATCTGAATGTGCATGAATTGTGGATATACGGAAGATATAGATGATCCCAAATAGAATCATCCCCAACTTACTTGTCTATTGGATGTTTTTATCTTTATATATATATATCTAATATATAAAACAGAGATTTTGGTATGTACGTGTCGACGTATAACAAAAAAACGGGAGGTCACTCAGATTCAAAATCTTGCATACACATTGATATCGTTCTAACTAAGAAAAATTCCAAATTTGGTTATTGATTTTTACTGATTAAGGGATTTAATCGATTAATTAATCCAAAATCACCCAATTTGCGGAACTGTCCGTATATCAGCCCCTCCTGATAATAAAATATTGTCTCTGCCTGCTTATTGTTAAAGCGATAACAGCAGCGAAGTTTTGATTTTAATGAATTAATTTTGCAGTCTAAGCCGTTCAGCTCCGAATTTATGGCCTATTTATGGTCCAGTCTTTAATAATTTTTATATCGTTAGAAAGATAAGAAAATACTCTTCCAAAATATGTAATTTGTGTGAGTTTTTATTAATTGAATCATTTTTTACAGCGAGTTAAAAAATTAAAAAATGGCTTCGGATAGCCACGCTGCCTATGATTATTGCGATACAAGCAGTGCAGTCTATAACAGTCAGATCGGAATCTCTTACCTATTTAGGATGTTAATCTTTAAAATATTTATATCTTTAGTAATAAGATGAAATAGTCTTTCTGAATATGTAATTTGTATGTGTTTTTATAGATTAATTTTTTTTTTACAGCGAGTTAAAAAAAAAAAAAATACTACGTATAGGCGATAATACGAATAAAGCTCGGAATCTCTTAGTCTTTCTGAATATGTAATTTGTATGTGTTTTTATAGATTAAATTATTTTTTACAGCGAGTTTGTCCATATTCTTAAATTGTACAGTACACTCATTTTAATTTTAATTTTTGTAATGCATAAAAATTGTAGAAAATCAAAATGTACGCTTTACGGTTACATTATTAAAATAATATTTTAATCTTAATAACAGTATCATGAAAATCAGTTTACGTCGTAAGTACGGTTACATATTTGTATAAATTAAACTAAGATTTTCATTCGAATAAAATGACTTTTAATTCTTTAATTTATTTATTAATTTTTATTGTTAGAGTTTTAAAGGGTTAAAAATAACAATAAGATTGACGAATTTCCTTAGAAACTGTTTTTCTTTTGGTTCGTTAACTAATTATTTTCTCAAACCACGATAAAAAAACAAACAAAGGTTACTAATACGGACAAAATCCGGTGTTTTATCTTTAGTCGAAGGCCCGACTGGAGATAAGTAGTCAATTATTTGTAAGACGAAATTTATTTCAAGTTTATCCGACAATATCCAGTTATTGGAACATTTCAAAAAAATTTTATATGTAAGTACGAAAAATTGTAAGCGCTTTGTTTATCAAAATGACATGATTCGTTAGTAAATTACCCGAAAAGTTGATAAAACAAAACAACTAACAACCAACATTTAAATTATTATTCAAAATAAAATTTAAAATATTCCTCAGAATTTGCCTTACAAATTAAATTTTAAGTTTTATGATTTTACTCTTTATTGTGAAGTCAATAAACATCGCTGAGTTTATAGTGCAACTTTTCAGTTCTGAAAAATTGGCATGTTTAAATAGAGATTTCATAGGTGACATTTGAACTTTTATGAAAATTGATGTTTTGTAATTAATACAAATTTTGTAATAAAACTTAATTTTAACTAGGGGGGGGGGGGTTAGGGTTAGGGGGGGGTTAGTTTAATGGGAAAATAAATAAATAATTTGGGTTCCGTTCAAGCGGTTCCGATATGGGGGATGAATTTACTATAAACTTATACGAGGAAATGAGCACCCGTGAATACTCAAATAATAAAGAACTTTTAAGAATTTTTTTTTCAATCTGATAGATTGGTGTGTAATCGATAATAATCAACTGAAGGAAAAAAAATAGATGGGGGGGGGAGTCCAGATAATCAGGTCCACCAAAACGTTTTTAAACAATGTTTTTAAAATACTAGGTACTACCAATTTAACCCTGTGAAATTTACCCCCCCCCTATATTTAACACTATGAAACTTGCAGAAAAATTAATATTTTCTTGAAAATTTTTTTTCCATTTGAAAGAAAAAACATTAAATAAACTCCTGATGATTTAACTTTTTTTCAGCTTACGGAAATAATGAAAATTATGATTGAAAAACAATGTTTTCATTTTTGCACTGTTAAATCAACTGAAAATTAACGTAGCTAAAAACAAGTTACGATAAGAGTTTTTTAAATTCTATGAAAAATCAATTAATTATAAATAATAACAAAATATTTCCGTTTTATTCAAGATGGCCTAAACTGATCAATTGGTGGTCCCTATAATACTATCTTAGGTTTTAGCAAAAATAGATATTGCAATACGAAGAATTTAAATTTTCGATTCTCAGCTTCTTTTTAAACTCAACATGCAATTAAGAACTAAATGTGAATTGTTGTCATGTACAAAAAATTTAAAACAATAACAAACAAATATACAAACGAATACTTTCAATTTGTTGTATAATAATATGAAATAATTTTAAACTATAAAACAGAAAATACAAATCCTGAAATATACAAATTCTCAATGATTTTAGTTTCAAGAATTATTTTCCTCTTACCCCCTCTCTAACTACTGTCTTCCACTTTCTCTCTCACTCCCTGGTGATCCAAATTTCATTTTAGTCCGGTCATGGACCGGGTACTTTAGCTAGTATATATATATATATATATATATATATATATATATAACAAAGATAATCTAATGAGTCAGACGAACCTACTATTAGTTTCGCATAAAGCTCTTCAGGGCTAAAATCTGACTAGTTTAGTCAGATTTTAGCCCTGAAGAGCTTTATGCGAAACTAATAGTAGGTTCGTCTGACTCATTAGATATCTTATTACTTGGCTCTACTTAGGTATCGAGCATTTTTTCATATTAGCTTCTCCTAGCGGTTATATGAATATATATATATCTTATATACATATATATACATATAAATTGTTTTTTCTTTTGGCCAAATACTGTACGAATAGATTATTTTTTGTTGGTACGAATATCTTGGTCCTTTCTTTTTTTTCAAAAAATTTTTTTCTTCCTGGTTGATGTTGCTAGTATATTTTTACAATTAAACTTTCTGCTGGTTTTTTTCCCTCCGCAAGGATCTACCAACACGCTTGGTATATTAAATTATATATATATATATATATATATATATATATATATATATATATATATATATATAATATAATATATGGTATGTAGAATTAAGAAAAAAATCAAAGTATTCCAAAAAGATTTATTTTGATGGTGAAGTCGATTTTAAAACGTTTCGGTTTTATATAAAACCTTCATCATGACTTTAGGATGGATAATATGTATATACAATACATTATTCCTCTTAACTTTCGTATGAAAGTTTTATAAAAGTAGAAAGTTTTATAAAATAGAAAGTTTTATAAAGTAGAAAGTTTTATAAAATAGAAAGTTTTATAAAATAGAAAGTTTTATAGAATAGTTAAAATGCGTTTTAACGTAGACTTCGCCATCAAATAAATATTTTTGGAATACTTTGTAAATATGAACGCGATTCCCTAACCTCTATGTATAAGATAGTGATATGATTGATATGACTCTAAAATCAATCAATCAACTCTGACCCGGAATGGTAGTACCAGTTCGGATCACATCTGTGTATCAAATAGATCAGTTTAAATAATATTCATATTTGGTAAGACCGTGGGCAAAATAAAAATTAAAAAAATAAAAAGAATTACATTTTAAGGAACACCTACACAAAAAATGTAAATATGAACCTCTCTATATAAAATAGCACTACGGTTGATATGACTCTAAAATCAATCAATCAACTCTGACCCGGAATGGTTGTACCTGCTCGCGTCCCATCTATGTGTGAAATACGTCTGTTTAAAAAATATTCATATTTGGTAAGACTGAGCTAAAAAAAATTTAAAAATACAAAAATACAAAAAAAATTTTTTTATGGAACACCTACACAAAAAATGTATATATGAACGCGATTCCCTAACCTCTATGTATAAAATAACATTATGTTTGATATGACTCTTAGATCAATCAATCAATCAATTAATCAATTATCTCATATTTACACTTGATATTGTAATATTATGGAGATAGACTACTTATAAATATTGGCAGTCTCCGACGTCTGGGTAAACAACCTTTCAGATAATTCCATGTATAATTCCGGGGAGATTAGTAGAGCCATGTAAGATAAATAAAAAAATAGAAAAGAAAGAAAATAGAAAGAAAAAAAAGAAAGAAAAATAGAAAGAAAGCGAAGAAAGAAAGAAAAGAAGAAGAAGAAAGAAAGAAAGAAAGAAAGAAAAGAAGAAGTAAAAAAAATCTAAGAAGAAAGAAAAGAAGAAAGAAAGAAAGAAAGAAAGAAAGGAACTTATGAAAGAAAGAAAGAAAGAAAGAAAGAAAGAAAGAAAGAAGAAGTAAAAAATCTAAAGAAAGAAAGAAGAAAGAAAAGAAAGAAAGAAAGAAAGAAAAAAGAAAGAAAGAAAAAGAAAGAAAGAAAGAAAAGAAGTAATTAAAAAAAACTAAGTTAAGAAAGAAAGGGAGAAAGAAAAGAAAGAAAGAAAGCGTATAAGTAAGAAAAGAAAGAAGAAAGAAAGAAAGAAGAAAGTGTAGTACCGTATGCAAATGAGACGATACTATAAAAGTAGTCTACCTCAGTAGCAAGGCAGACGTTTACTAACTTTACCAGAATACAAACGTATGTTCCCGAAATTGATTCAATTCACAGAAAGAAAGAAAGAAAGAAAGAAAGAAAGAAAGAAATAGAAAGAAATAGAAAGAAAGAAAGAAAGAAGAAATAGAAAGAAAAGAAAGAAAAAATAGAAAGAAAGAAGGAAAGAAAAAAAAGAAAGAAATAGAAAAGAAAGAAAGAAAGAAATAGAAAGAAAGAAGGAAAGAAAGAAAGAAAGAAAGAAAGAAGAAATAGAAAGAAAGAAAGAAAGAAAGAAAGAAAAGAAAGAAAGAAAGAAAGAAAGAAAGAAAGAAAGAAAGAAATAGAAAGAAAAGAAATAGAAAGAAAGAAAGAAAGAAAGAAAAAAAAGAAAGAAATAGAAAGAGAAAGAAAGAAAGAAAGAAAGAAAGAAATAGAAAGAAAGAAAGAAAGAAAAAAAAGAATAGAAAGAAAGAAAGAAAGAAAGATAGAAAGAAAAGAAGAAGTAAAAAAAATTCTAAGTTAAGGTGGAGAGAAGGATGTCAAAATAGATCTTACAAACAAATAAATTGGTAAAAATGTCTAGCATTTAGAATTAAATGTCAGATTAAGATTGTACTTACCTGTATAGAATAAGAATACCATCATAGGATGAATGGGCTAAAAAGCTAGTAACCCTTTTTTTGCCGGAGGATGGGGGTGGTGATGAAGATAACAGTCATTCTCATTTTTGAAATCCCCTCAAATGAATTAATGTGTTATAACCTGTGATATAAGAGCAAAGGGATGCGTTACCCAGTGAGAATCAAACTCATTAATTATGGTTTACCAGCATTAATCGAAGCTCCCAATGTAGTCAATATCTTTAAGTTTAATTTATTTGGGGCACTAAGCCAGACATACAGAGCATCCAGTGATGAAGTCGATATCTTATTATAATGGAGATTGTGTGTTTTTCTGTCTGTAACCGAAACTATTTTATTACTTAAGTCACAATTCCGTTAGTTATTAACGTCACATTCTCAATGATTTTATTTTTATTTAAACCTCAATTATTAATAAAATTGGTTTACATTATTAATACTGTTAACCTTATCTACATACTAACAACATGCAATTATATTTATATATACAACAAAATAGCGGTTTACAATGTGAATGGAAAGGCTAATTTGCATATTGATATTAAAAATGTGATTTTAATAAATATGTGCTTAGTATTATTGTTTCTAATTGTTTGGTTTTATTTTAATGAATATAAGCAAACATCTCTTCAATGAATCTTAAATGAAATCCATTAACAAGAAAAAATAACTGTCATTTTATTCTTTACTTCCTATTTAAACTAAATACTTAAATTAGAAAAAATAACAATGAAAGACGAGATTGATGGAAGAGTAAGTTTCAGTTGTTCTATTTTTCGATTATACCCACCTCTGTTTGAAATCTTTTTATCTGCATTCTTATTTAGTTTCATTAGCCTTTCTAATTTAATACAATATTTTATTGCATTAAAACTTAAATTCTTGCACCCGGAGGGTGCATATATTTGCTAGTAAATAAAATATATTTTCTCCGAATTTTGTATGGTGCTGCTTCCAGGATTTGTCCAAGACAGCATCTTTGTGTAGTTCCCATCTAGGTTTTTCTCTAAGTGTTTTCTCAAAGTCCAAGTTGTGCAACCATACAGTAGTACTGGCACGGCTACAGGTTGGAGGAATTACCACTTTATTTTATCAGAGAGATCAGACTTCCATATGATTGATTACCAGTCAATAGCAGTCCAAGACTTTCCAATAAGTATATTGACATCGCTTTCTGTAGATGAGATACTTCTACCTGAACTTGTCTACACATTTCAGGTGTTTACTATTTAATATCAAGATGGCACTATCTTGCTTAAAACACATGAACTTATTTAGTTTTATATTAGTTAAGTAAAGTAAAAAATAAAGTCGACGGGGCGGCCTAAAGTCGGTATCAGCCAGTCAGCGAGGGAGTCTATCCCCTTTTCAATAGCGCTAGACCAAGGAGATTGTTTTTTTTAGCATTTGAGGTGGAGCGCCACACCTACCATCAGCTCCTTACTTTACCGCACAGGTCCCTGTGCTACTCATAACGCTGAGTTGGCGGGGACCGGTATCGAAAGCCATGTATCTTGCTGCGGGTGTATTTGCAAGAAGCGCTATATCATCTGCGTAGTCTGCATCCGTGATAGTTTATGTAAGCTATCGTCAGCATTTTGTCTTTCTTTCTTTTTTTTTTTTTTTTTTTTTTTTTTTTTACTGTGAAACAATTTTGTTTCATTAGATCTAATGATGTTCGTAGTCAATCCAAAGATAAGTACACACTTTATGTAATCTGATTTTTGGTGACAGAATTTCAATGCTGTAGCGTCTGGAAATGAATAACACCTAATCATATCCGTTTTGAATTTATCATGTTTCACTAAAAATTATAAAATCTTTGATTCAGGAGAACATTAATTAAAAAAAAAAAAGTATGTCCTTATTTATGGGCAGTACTGGATATTTGAACTAAGATCGATTGATATATATATATATATATATATATATATATATATATATATATATATATATGTATATCATTTATATTTTTGAAGGCAATTACAATGCGTATATCGTATAAAATTCGATAATTATTGAAAAAAATCATGACAAGTAAACTCAGCGAGTATATATTGTCCCTTTCAACCCTAACACTACACACACACACACACACACACATATATATATATATATATATAGTTTTTTTTCCGTAGTTAGGGTCTTTCCATGTGTGGTTTAACCAAGCTGATGCAGGTAGACCATAAGGAGAGCTCAATGTACCTATATATATATATATATATATATATATATATATATATATATGAAAACACCAGAAAATGCTGTTAAAGTGAAAACATTTTATAATTTCGCTGATATTGAACAATATTTCGATTTTATGAAAATCGTCATCAGAGCTTGTTTATACTCCGTGTTGTTAAGAATGATAGAATTGATATGACTTTTATCTCCATTCTTAACAACACGGAGTATAAACAATCTCTGATGACGATTTTCATAAAATCGAAATATTGTTCAATATCGGCGAAATTATAAAATGTTTTCACTTTAACAGCATTTTCTGGTGTTTTCATATCTTTTTATATATACTCATACCGTCGGATTCATTTCCTTTCTTTTAACTTATATATATATATATATATATATATATATATATATATATATATATATTATATAATATATATATATATATATATATATATATATATATATATATATATATATATATATATATATATATATATATATATATATATGTAATTGAAAGCCTGAAGAAGATACCAGAATATCTGAAACACGTGTTGCGTATGTGAAATAAAAAGAATAAAACATTTTTTTCTGAGAACGATACATTTTGCGGACCTTCTTTTTTTTATAAAATATTACATTTTCTCCCGTTGGAACCAGAACAACATTTTATTTATATATATATATATATATATATATATATATATATATATATATATATATATATATAGAGAGAGAGAGAGAGAGAGAGAGAGAGAGAGAGAGACATTGGCATTTGCACTTACAAATAATAATTATAGCCTTCCATTACAGTTAGATTACAGTGTAAGGGACTTGCTAAGGATCGAACCCAATCCCGCTTTTTATGGTCAAATCCGATGATCCATTTTAGATGCATACAAGTAACACCGCCAGGGTATCTTGTCTGGGTTAATGGTTGTTATTGACTAAGTTTGGCATGAGGACAGTGAAAATTAAAATCACAAATAGTCGTCTCCTAGTCTTGCTCGTTATATCATGCAATGTGCTCAGTATCTTGACAAAAGTAATTAGTTAGTGAGGTCTACTAATCGAAGTCACCACTCAGTAGTGACGTCGACCCTCACTAGGCCCCGTTGGTGTAATGATCAACGAGCAAGGTATGCAGTCACCTGGGTGCTGTATACTTCAGGCCTTGTGCCAAATTTAGCAAACCCGAGTAAATGATGTCTATACAGTATAAGGGTTAGCAGCTGGGTGCTCTATATTTCAGGCCTTGTGCCAGATTAAGCAAACCCAAGTAAATGATGACTATAGAGTATAAGGTTAGCAGTTGGGTGCTCTATATTTCAGGCCTTGTGCCAGATTAAGCAAACCAAGTAAATGATGTATATTTCAGGCCTTGTGCCAGATTAAGCAAACCCAGTAAATGATGACTATAGAGTATAAGGGTTAGCAGTTGGGTGCTCTATATTTCAGGCCTTGTGTCAGATTAAGCAAACCCAAGTAAATGATGTCTATAGAGTATAAGGGTTAGCAGCTGGGTGCTCTATATTTCAGGCCTTGTGCAGATTAAGCAAACCCAAGTAAATGATGACTATAGAGTATAAGGGTTAGCAGCTGGGTGCTCTATATTTCAGGCCTTGTGTCAGATTAAGCAAACCCAAGTAAATGATGACTATAGAGTATAAGGGTTAGCAGCTGGGTGCTCTATATTTCAGGCCTTGTGTCAGATTAAGCAAACCCAAGTAAATGATGACTATAGAGTATAAGGGTTAGCAGCTGGGTGCTCTATATTTCAGGCCTTGTGCCATTAAGCAAACCCAAGTAAATGATGACTATAGAGTATAAGGGTTAGCAGCTGGGTGCTCTATATTTCAGGCCTTGTGCCAGATTAAGCAAACCCAAGTAAATGATGACTATAGAGTATAAGGGTTAGCAGCTGGGTGCTCTATATTTCAGGCCTTGTGCCAGATTAAGCAAACCCAGTAAATGATGACTATAGAGTATAAGGGTTAGCAGTTGGGTGCTCTATATTTCAGGCCTTGTGCCAGATTAAGCAAACCTGAGTAAATGATGACTATAGAGTATAAGGGTTAGCAGCTGGGTGCTCTATATTTCAGGCCTTGTGCCAGATTAAGCAAACCCAAGTAAATGATGACTATAGAGTATAAGGGTTAGCAGCTGGGTGCTCTATATTTCAGGCCTTGTGCCAAATTTAGCAAACCTGAGTAAATGATGTCTATAGAGTATAAGGGTTAGCAGTTGGGTGCTCTATATTTCAGGCCTTGTGCCAAATTTAGCAAACCTGAATAAATAACTATAGATTAAAAGAACTTGCAGACCTTTGCTGAAGAGTTCTATTCTAACTGGGTGCCCATAGTTTTGGCCTTGGAATGTTGTAAATGACTACTATAACCATTTCAGTGTCGAGTAGGGATAAAGTATTGGGATCTTTCTTGAACCTGGTAGTCTGGGTTCGAATCTCGATGTCTTTCACACTCTACGTACACAGTGGCTTGCTTATTCATGTGTTCCATTTAGTGATTTTTCAATTATGTGTTTATTATTTTTTTCCCCGACCGCACGCACGACACCCTGTCTCGTCTTCTCATCCCCCCACCCCACCCCAGATATGGGCTGAAGGGAAGATCATATTCCTACAATGGGTTACACCAGCTGACGCAGCTGAAGCACAAAAATATCACACATTTTGCCCACCGACCACCGCTAGCCGTTGACATGGAAACAGCAGCTGTTGCGGTTTTGGAAGAAGAAAAAAAAAAAAAAAAAAAAAAAAAAAAGAATGTGCAGATTTAATGAATTTCTATCTCGAGCATTCTGTTCATTAGGTACCACCAAAACACGTCACGTGATCAGTTTAGGCAACTTTGAAAGAAGAAACGTAAATATTTTTGAACTTAAAAAAAAAAAAAAATCTCGCAAAAAACAAAAAAAACAAAAATAAATATAAAAAGTTGTTACAAAAAAACAAAAAAAACAACAACAACAACAAAAATAAAACAACAACAAAAAACAGTTAATTCAAAGATCAAATTATCCGATAGGGAAAAAATTACTCACCCTTGTCTTGAAAAATAAGTAAAACAGCCCGTTTTTTTTACAACAGCGTCAGTTTTTTTTTATTGATATTTTTAGCAGAATTCTGTATTCATGGTTCTTTCACTAAAAAAAAATTCCGTATAGAAACTTATAAAAATCTTCTGATATAATTATTCAGACTCAAAAAATCGTTTTTATGGGTTCATTTTTCATATTTCATAAAATAACATGCAGGTGGGGTAGGCCTCGTAAAAATATTTCCCCTGGGATATTTTAGAAACAAACAAACTCTTTAAAACATAATTTCATCAAAAGGTAAGTAATTATGGAAATTTTCGTAAAAATCGGATCATTAATTGATTTTTCACAGAATTAAAAAAAAAGGCTCTAGTCGGACATCGGGCAATAAACTTGGCCTGCCCTTTAAATCCAGGGGACAAGTGTTGCCTGGGGGGATGGCCCCCTGGTATCAATGATGTTAGCTAGTAAGGTCCAGGACCGAACCCACCGGTCGAAACCAGAGTTTAATTAGACTTACGGACTGAGTAAGAATGATAATAAGAGAGTAGAGTTTTCTGCCCTTGAGACACTATAAATATGTGATCAGGTATGGCGTGAGAAAATACTCAAAAATGTGCTTCTTTGTATATGTGTATATCTTCTTATTATAATGGGAGATTTTGTGTTTCTCTGTCTGTAACCGAAACTATATCACTATTCAAGTCACAATTCCCTTAGTTATTTACGTCACATTCTTCATGATTCTATTTTTATTTAAACCTCAATTATTAATAAAATTGTTTTACACTATTAATATTGCTCACCATATGTACATACTAACAACATGCAATTGTATTTATATATACAACAAAATATCAGTCGACATTGTGAATGGGAGAGCTAATTTGCATATTCATATAAAAAAATCTAATTTGCATATTCATATAAAATTGATTTCTAACTGTTTGATTTTATGAATATAAGCAAAAATCTCGGGGATAAATCTTAAAAGAAATCCATTAAAAAGAAGAAATAACTGTAATGTTATCCATTACTTACTATTTTTAACTATATAGTTAAATTTGGTAAAATTAACCATGACAGGGTGATGGAAAATGATGGAAAAGTTAGTTGTTCTATTTTTCTCTCTGTTTCAAATAATTTAATCTGTATTCTTATTTAGTTTCATTAGTGTTTCTGATATAATATAATATTTTATTACATCAAAACTTAAATCCTTCCACCCTACGAAGGGTGCATATATTGGCTAGTCTATTAATAATGGAGATTCAATCTCCATTTGTCTGTAACCGAAACCATCAACAACACAATAATTTGTTATTTCTGTGAATTTTTTTAGATGAGGCTTGATAATTCGTATCATTTGGATTATCCGCACTATTGTCCTCATCTTTATTGTTATCTACACTATTTCTCTGAATATTTTAGATGAGGCTTGATAATTAGTATTATTTGGATTATTCGGACTATTGTCCTCATCTTTATTGTTATCTACACTATTTCTCTGAATTTTTTAGATGAGGCTTGATAATTAGTATTATTTGGATTATTCGCACTATTGTCCTCATCTTTATTGTTATCTACACTATTTCTCTGAATTTTATTAATTATAATACTCCTTAGTAAATACTTTTAGCCTCAAGTAATAATTTCTTCACGCTTATATAGTATTAGGTATTCCTATCTAATACAAATACTTTTCTATTTTAGCCATAGATGAGACCCTAACAGGTACTATCACTCGGGATCAGAATGGATCCAGCGGTTTACAGCAATAAAAGGAGCGACTCCACATTCTCCGGTGCTCCAGAACTGAAGCCGCATCACAGGTTGTAGTTTAGTGACATACCTCTTTCTTTTATTTTTGAGGGGTGGGGCTTACCCCTCTATAGAAGATGCAGACGCCGTATTCTAGGTCCCACCAATATAGTCCCCAATGGTGGGAACTATGTAGGAAAAATAACTTAGGTTTTGTTTGTTGTCGTGTGTGTGTATCTTTTTTTATTGCGGTGTGTGCGCGAATTGAATTGGTAATTAGTGAATCGGGAAATATCTATTATTGTTTATGTAACATTGTCAAGCCTCATCTAAAAAAAATTAAGAGAAATAAGCTTTGTATTATTTGTTTATTCGGACTATTGTCCTCATTTTTATTGTTATCTGTACAACGTTTTGGCCGAAGTGCCACCCAGCCTTCTTCCAACTGGACACATAGCGTAGTCGATAAAAGCATCGGGTTAAGACAGTTCTAAGTGACAGTTATCTCTGGACTACAGATTCAATCCTGGTCATGGGCGACAGTAACATAGAATAATAATTAACACGGCTTAATACCTGTACCCTGCTATTGTTACATAATCTATGCAGTTGCATAAGATTATTGTCAATCCCCTGTATTTCTAAAGGGATGGCCCCTTTTCATATCACAGGCGGGACTTTTCATGGAATATTACAGAAAGCCCGCGAAATACATGAAGTCTCGTGGGACCTGGTTGGTTCCTCAGTTTCAGTTGGACGTCAGGCAGAGAAGATGTACTGCCTTAACTGGAGCTCACCTGCATACGCGCGCTATGTTTAGTTACATGAAATGTTTAGTTAAGTAAATAAAAGCTTACGAAAATAACACGGTTTTGTGGTTGGTGAATGTCTTGGTAACAAGACCGATCTAGAAGAAGAAATGAGTTAAGTGCGACCGACCACCAAGACGAAGTCCAGACGCTAGAAGAGACGTAAGATATAAAAGATGAACAGCAGAAGAATAGAAGAAAGTAAAGAAGGGTATACAACACTATGGTTAGCGGAATGAGAACAGGATACTTTCGTGGATTGAATAAAGGGTTTGGTTCAAAGTTCCATGATGGCTCCCGATTACGACAAGAAGGTTTCCGAATTCGAAAAGAAGCTTCCCGAGTTCAATAAGGCTCCCGAGTCCGACATGAAATACCTGAAGAAGGTCAGAGATATTATGATATAAAACAGTCTCCAACTATTCCCCATTCTCCGCCCTATCGATCGAAGCCATAGAATATGCTGAGCACCTTTACAGAGGGGTAAAATCTCCCAAATTTTTGGCCGTGGATGGCAACCCATGATGCTTAAAGCCGAAATCCTGTTCGCTGTCAGTCCACAAAACATACAATATATATATATATATATATATTACTAGTTAAAGTACCCGGTCCATAACCGGACTAAAAAAAATAGGACCACCAAAGAGTGAGTGGGGAGAAAATAAGAGATAGGTATACCCAATTTCGGTTCATTTTTTTAATATCTCATAAAATAAAATAGGGGATGGTTGGTAGAACTCTTAAAAAAATATTTCCCCTAATATATTTTCGTGAAAATCGGACCATTAATTGAATTATATTTTAAAAATCCTCTTGTCGTAAGTTGTTTTTGGCTACGTTAAATTTCAGTTGATTTAACGGTGCAAAAATGAAAACATTGTTTTTCACTCACAATTTTCATTATTTCGTAAGCTGAAAATTTAAAAAATAATCATCAGGAGTTTGTTTAATATTTCTTCTTTCAAATGGAAATTTTTTTAAGATAATATTAATTTTTATGCAAGTTTCATTGTGTTAAATATAGGGGGGGGGGTAAATTTCACAGGGAAAATTGGTGGTAACTAATAAGAGATAATTATTTATCAAATTTTAAAAAAAATCGCCGAGAATTGTATTATGAATAAATGGTCGAAATAAATGTTATATTCGAGACGACACTAATATGAATGAATTAAAGTAACTCCTTAAGTTTTTAAAAAATGTTAATAAATGATTAAAAGAAATCTCAAGATAAGGGCTGAACTTGAAAAACGGTCGGAAAATTAGGGTGACCCCCCCCCAAAAAAAAAACAGAACTCAAATTATTTATTTATTTTTCCATTAAACTAACCCTAAACCCCAACCCTAACCCAAACCCTAACCCTAACCCCTAACCCTAACCCCTAACCCTAAACCCCCTAGTAAGAATTAACAGTTTCATTACAAAATTTATGGGTTCTGTTTTTTCTGGGTCACCCTGTATACAGGTGACCCAGAAAAAAACAGAACCCAAATTATTTATTTATTTTCCCATTAAACTAACCCTAAACTCCAACCCTAACCCGAACCCTAACCGTAACCCTAACCTTAAACCCCCCTAGTTAAAATTAACAGTTTTATTACAAAATTTGTGGGTTCTGTTTTTTCTGGGACACCCTAATTTTCCGACCGTTTTTCAAGTTCAGACGAGATAAGTTCGACGATTTTGAGTAAAAAAAGAAATAGAAAAAAAGGAAGTGGTGACTTAATTTTAAAAAAATCTGCCTATTTATTTATCATTAGAATTATGATAAATTAGATAACAAATTTTCTTATTCAAGTTACGTACATTAGAATCATTTTTGTTTTATGTTTGTTTAGTGTGTTTAATCAACACAAAAGAAACAAAGCTTAACTTAACATTTCAAACTCTGTTTATATACGAAATGTTAAGTTAAACTTAAACTTCTTATAATTTATTCAACTACATCGCATTTTTATTTTTAAAACTTTGTTATTGTTATTTACAACTATATGTTTACTTATTTACGAAATAAGTAGTTATATGATTTAACTACCTATTTTTGTAAAAGGCTTTTTTTTCTAAAACTCTTTTGTATATGCGAAAAAATTAAATACTGATTAAAACAAAGTTGAGTTATTATTAAATGTTTTCGCTGATCATTGTTATTTACTTCGCTGTAAAAAATAATTAAATCGATAAAACCACATCTTTCTTACCAAATAAATATTTGTAAGATAAATTATTTCATTTCATTTCTAACTAAATTAATATTTTAAAGACAGGAATAAAAAGATTGCGATATGAATAAGATTTGATTTTTCGTTAAAACATACTTTTGGTGACCGAAGCAAAATATTTTTTCTAACTCGCTATAAAAATAATTTAATGGATAACGACTCATACAAATTATATATTGAGAAAGATTATTTTCTCTTCTTTCCAACCATATGGATATTTTTAAGATTGGACTATAAATAGGCGATACATTCCGAGCTGAACGGCTTAAGACTGCGAAATTTATTCACTAAAATTGAATTTTCACTGCTGGTATCGCTGTAACAAAAAGTCAGGCAAGGGACGATATTTTATCATCAGCAGGAGTTTGTATACAGACAGTTTCGCAATTTGGGTGATTTTGGCTTAATTGAATAATTATAAACCTTAATCAGTAAAAATCAAAAACCAAATTTGGCATGTTTCTTAGTTAGAAGGATATTAATATGTATGCAAGATTTCGAATCAGAGTGACCTCCCGTTTTGAACTTATACGTCGACACGTACATACCAAAAACTTGCTTTTATATATTTAGATACACAGACACACACACACCACAGAGAGAGAGAGAGAGAGAGAGAGAGAGAGAGAGAGAGAGAGAGAGAGAGAGAGAGAGAGAGAGAGAGAGAGAGAGAGAGAGAGAGAGAGCTTACTGCCCTTATGAGTTACTAATCGAAACTTTTAGTCTGACTCACTCGTGTTAACTTTATTATTTGCACTACTTAGGTATCGAGCACTTTTAGCTTCAGTCAATCACACCGGTATATATATATATATATATATATATATATATATATATATAATATAATAAGATAAATATATAGGTTTTACATATCTATTTATTGGGTGACAAAGGAACATTCACAACCATATTGGTTTCATGCGATGCATTCATCAGGTGAAGATGTTTCAAATGTGAGGAAAATCGAAAAAATTTCAAAAAAATTCAATAGACATGGGATGCGTATGATTGGATAAAATGATGTGTGTATGTATGTGAAGGTGAATTGAATGTATGAGAGTGTTTATGGGCAGTATAAAGGTTGTGTACGCGTAGTGACTGGTCACACACATAATACGTTGATCTGTTAGTGTGCGGTATTTTAATAGTGCTTACGTGCGAGCGCTCGTGTCTATACATGTATGTGTGTGTGTGCGCGCGCGTGCATGTTTTCTTTCTATCTGATGCGTGGGCCGTGTATGATGTATACGGACGGGTCGTGATAGTTGGGGAGTGGGGTTGGATAATATTAATTTTAAGGTTGTAAATGTTGTATATTATGGGTGGGTGGGTGGTGGTGTTTTGGACTTCGGTGTTGTCTATTACGAGGTGTTGCGTTGACAACCGGACGTGGTTGCACGTGATTACATATACTCGCGACATATACACACATACAAAATAATATTCATACATATTTATATTCACACACATGTCACTATATTTGCTGGGTAAGCCTTACATATACATACTGAAGCGCATACGCATACTACTATGGGCTCCACGTGTACATATATACGCACATACGCACACATGTACACACAGACAGACACGCATATACGTACTCATACAAATTTGTGCACATACACTCACACGCCCACGTACAGGCACACATACATATACATGCATACATATATACACGCGCGCATATACGTAGGAACATACATACGCATATGTGCACAAAGACACATGCATGCACGCACACAGATGTACGCATATATGCGCGCATGCACACGCTCATATATGCATGCACGCACACACACACACATATGCACATACGCGCGAAAGAAACATCGAGATCACATGGGACTTGTTAATTCAACCTAGCTATTGATATTTAATCTGTTCACCTTATATCTTTGCTTAGTAAACTTTTCCCTTTCCTTAATACTCTTTGTGTTTCTTCCTACTATTTCTCTGATAACTGTGATACTCAAGTTACAACATACACACCTACCGTGCCAATTCCTAATTGCTCTGTTCACCTTGTATCTTTGCTTAGTACACCTTCTACACTATCTCTTATATTTGTTATGTTTCTTCCTGCTATTTATATGATAACTCTGATACTCGAGTTACAACACGCGCCAAACGTACCAATTCCTAATTGCTCTGTTCACCTTGTATTTTTGCTTAGTACACCTTCTACACTATCCCTTATATTTGTTACGTTTCTTCCTGCTATTTATATGATAACTCTGATACTCGAGTTACAACTCACACCTATCGTACCTATTCGTAATCGCTCTGTTCACCTTGTATCTTTGCTTGATAAACCTTTTTCCCTATCCCTTATATTCGTTTCTTCCTACTATTTCAGATATTCGATTAAAAACACATACATAAATTATCTATCATTGGAATTGGAGCCTCACCATCATTACCAGGACACCCTCTTTTGGGGGAGGGGGTTACAGTTTAAATTTTTTTTTTTCAGCTACATTTGTTGTATACCCTTCTTTACTTCTTCTATTCTTCTTCTGGGGTCTTGATATCTTAAGTTCTTCTAGGACTCTTCTAACATCTCTTCTTCGTCTGGACTTCTCTTGGGGACTTCGTGTCTGGTCTTCCATTGGGGATTTCTCTTTATCAGAAGCCCTGTGTCATTGGTAGTTTTTAGATAATAACTCAAGACTTGATTTACTTAGATCATATTTTATTCCTGAAATCCCCCACCAGACTACCTGCGCAGATCGAGTCGGAGCGTGCAATACACGACTCACCACCGTCGTGGTTTCTCGCCGACTGACTAAAATCTATTTCTAATCTAAACCGGAAGAGGGTCTCCTCCACCGATTCTCACGGTATCCACCGGAAAGGATCTGGATGAGGTCAAGCCTTGTCACTCATCCTTCAAGGCCGTGGGCTGTAACTTATAACAGCCATTTTGATTTCTACACTATTGCACATAAATATTAGGTATCTAATAATTATGTAACACATTGGGATTACTTAGCGGCCGAAGTGGTTGTGTTTTTCTCATTAACACTAATGTTTTATATTAAATCTCAATATCTTGAATGCTGATTTTCATAGCAAGCATACTGTTGTGTCCTTAAAAGGGATACCATCAGACAAGATTATAATCGATTGGAAGGATCAGTCAATACGTTCGTAGATTTAAGATATAGGGTTTTATTGCAGAGAGATACAATAAGACAGACAAGGAATAGTGAAGTACGTTACTAATCCTCGAAGCCAACCCATTATAATGCCGTGCTCACTATATATATAGTCAGACCACACGGGTGAGAGAGAGAGAGAGAGAGAGAGTGTGTGGAAGATTCCATTACAACAAGAAAAACAAGAACAAGAAGAAAAAAGTAGAAGAATAACAAGAAGAAAGCGGAAGTGTTGTGTCTTTAAAAGGGATGCAATCAGACAAGGTTGTAGTCTGTTGCATGAGGAATGGGGCAGAAATGAAGCCATTAGGGGAGTGTCGGGTTAAAATGATAAACCCCAAAACAGGACAAAAATATGCAGTGCAATTTGTAGTTGTACAAGAGGACTTCCATCCCCTACTTGGTGCGTCGGCAATCCAGAAGATGGACCTGATAACAGTCAATAATGACAATTTCAAGATAGTTGCCAAAGTAGAGCAACTGGAAAAGCTCAGCAACCAGCGTCCGGCCAACACCCTAGAGGAGTTCAAGGATGTATTTAAGAATGAGTTGGGACAACTACCAGGGGAGGTACACTTGGAGGTTGATCCTAACATACGACCCCATGTAGCAGCGGCGCGTAGAATTCCTGTAGCTCTCAAAGGAAAACTGAAAACTAAGGAGACTAGTGGAAAAGAAGGTAATCGAGCCAGTAAGTGAGCCAACACCATGGGTAAGTGCACTAGCACTGGTGGTCAAGAAAAATGGGAATTTGCGGGTATGTATTGACCCAAGACCACTAAATAAAGCTCTGAAACAGAAACCAGCGAACGTCACCGTAAAACGGTGACAGCCATGATTTAGTTCCTCATACAACATAGTCGATTGGAAGGACCAGTCAACACGTTCGTAGATTTAAGATAGATGGGTTTATTGCCGAGAGATACAATAAGACAGACAATGAATAGTGAGGTACGCTACTAATCCTTGAAGCCAGCCCAGCATAATGCCGTGCTCACTATATATATAGTCAGACCACATGGATGAGAGAGAGAGAGAGAGAGAGAGAGAGAGAGAGAGAGAGAGAGGGGGGGTAGAGCTTATTGCACTTATGAATTACTAATCGAAACTATTAGTAGGTAAATCTGACTCACTCGTATTAACTTTATCATTTGCTCTACTATATTCCATTACAACACATACACTACGTCCTGACGCAGCACGATCTTCCAAATTTTAGTAAACTCTTTGAATGTCTGGGTCTCGAGTCGATTAACAGTGGGGATATGTAATCTATCCAAATTGCTGGTCTCTGACGGATCATACCTTATCAAAATTAATGGGCCATTTTGGTAACAGCTGTTAAATCACTTTCAGCGAAAGATCGATCGGCCATTTTCTCGTTTTCAACTTACTTCATTTTACTTTTCATTTGTATCAGATATTCTTTCTTTCTTTTTATTTATATTCTTTCTTTCTTTCTTTCTTTCTTTCTTTCTTTCTTTCTATATTTCCTTCTTTCTTTCTTTCTTTCTTTCTACTCACGTCATATGTATCTTCTTTCTATTCATGTCATATGACTTTTCTATCTGCCTCGTTTTCAATCTTCATTTTACTATTTCATTTTTATCAGATATTCTTTCTTTCTTATTATTTATATTCTTTCTTTCTTTCTTTCTTTTTTCCTTTCTTTCTTTCTATATTTCCTTCTTTCTTTCTTTCTACTCACATTTATCTATCTGTCTATCTATTCACGTCATGTGCCTTTTCTATCTGCCTCGTTTTCAATCTTCATTTTATTATTTCATTTTTATCAGATATTCTTTCTTTCTTTTTATTTATATTCTTTCTTTCTTTCTTTCTTTCCTTCTTTCTTTCTATATTTCCTTCTTTCTTTCTTTCTACTCACGTCATATGTATCTGTCTATCTATTCACGTCATGTGCCTTTCTATCTGCCTCGTTTTCAATCTTCATTTTATTATTTCATTTTTATCAGATATTCTTTCTTTCTTTTTATTTATATTCTTTCTTTCTTTCTTCTTTCCTTCTTTCTCTATATTTCCTTCTTTCTTTCTTTCTACTCACGTCATATGTATCTGTCTATCTATTCACGTCATGTGCCTTTTCTATCTGCCTCGTTTTCAATCTTCATTTTACTATTTCATTTTTATCAGATATTCTTTTTTCTTATTAATTTATATTCTTTCTTTCTTTCTTCTTTCTATATTTCTTTCTTTCTTTCTTTCTACTCACGTCATATGTATCTGTCTATCTATTCACGTCATGTGCCTTTTCTATCTGCCTCGTTTTCAATCTTCATTTTACTATTTCATTTTATCAGATATTCTTTCTTTCTTATTAATTTATATTCTTTCTTTCTTTCTTTCTTCCTTCTTTCTTTCTATATTTCCTTCTTTCTTTCTTTCTACTCACGTCATATGTATCTGTCTAATCTATTCACGTCATGTGCCTTTTCTATCTGCCTCGTTTTCAATCTTCATTTTATTATTTCATTTTTATCAGATATTCTTTCTTTCTTTTTATTTATATTCTTTCTTTCTTTCTTTCTTTTTCTTCTTTCTTTCTATATTTCTTCTTTCTTTTCTTTCTACTCACGTCATATGTATCTGTCTATCTATTCACGTCATGTGCCTTTTCTATCTGCCCTCGTTTTAAATCTTCATTTTACTATTTCATTTTATTCAGATATTCTTTCTTTCTTATTAATTATATTCTTTCTTCTTCTTTCTTCTTATATTTCTTCTTTCTTTCTATATTTCCTTCTTTCTTTCTTTCTACTCACGTCATATGTATCTGTCTATCTATTCACGTCATGTGCCTTTTCTATCTGCCTCGTTTTCAATCTTCATTTTACTATTTCATTTTTATCAGATATTCTTCTTTCTTATTAATTTATTTCTTTCTCTTTCTTTTCTTCTATATTTCTTCTTTCTTTCTATTTCCTTCTTTCTTTCTTTCTACTCACGTCATATGTATCTGTCTATCTATTCACGTCATATGACTTTTCTATCTGCTCGTTTTCAATCTTCATTTTATTATTTCATTTTTATTCAGATATTCTTTCTTTCTTTTTATTTATATTCTTTCTTTCTTTCTTCTTTCCTCTTTTCTTTTCTATATTTCCTTCTTTCTTCTTTCTACTCACGTCATATGTATCTGTCTATCTATTCACGTCATGTGCCTTTTCTATCTGCCTCGTTTTCAATCTTCATTTTACTATTTCATTTTTTATCAGATATTCTTTCTTTCTTATTAATTTATATTCCTTTCTTTCCTTTCTTTCTTTCTATATTTCTTTTTCCTCCTTCTTTCTTCTTTCTACTCACGTCATATGTATCTGTCTATCTATTCACGTCATGTGCCTTTTCTATCTGCCTCGTTTTCAATCTTCATTTTACTATTTCATTTTTATCAGATATTCTTTCTTTCTTATTAATTATATTCTTTCTTCTTTCTTTCTTTCTATATTTCTTTCTTTCTTTCTTATATTTCCTTCTTTCTTTCTTTCTACTCACGTCATATGTATCTGTCTATCTATTCACGTCATGTGCCTTTTCTATCTGCCTCGTTTCAATCTTCATTTTATTATTTCATTTTTATCAGATATTCTTTCTTTCTTTTATTTCAATTCTTTCTTCTTTCTTTCTCTTTTCTTTCTATATTTCCTTCTTTCTTTCTTTCTACTCACGTCATATGTATCTGTCTATCTATTCACGTCATGTGCCTTTTCTATCTGCCTCGTTTTCAATCTTCATTTACTATTTCATTTTTATCAGATATTCTTTCTTTCTTATTAATTTATATTCTTTCTTTCTTTCTTTCTATATTTCTTTCTTTCTTTCTATATTTCCTTCTTTCTTTCTTTCTACTCACGTCATATGTATCTGTCTATCTATTCACGTCATGTGCCTTTTCTATCTGCCTCGTTTTCAATCTTCATTTTATTATTTCATTTTTATCAGATATTCTTTCTTTCTTTTTATTTATATTCTTTCTTTCTTTCTTTCTTTCCTTCTTTCTTTCTATATTTCCTTCTTTCTTTCTTTCTACTCACGTCATATGTATCTGTCTATCTATTCACGTCATGTGCCTTTTCTATCTGCCTCGTTTTCAATCTTCATTTTATTATTTCATTTTTATCAGATATTCTTTCTTTCTTTTTATTTATATTCTTTCTTTCTTTCTTTCTTTCCTTCTTTCTTTCTATATTTCCTTCTTTCTTTCTTTCTACTCACGTCATATGTATCTGTCTATCTATTCACGTCATGTGCCTTTTCTATCTGCCTCGTTTTCAATCTTCATTTTACTATTTCATTTTTATCAGATATTCTTTCTTTCTTATTAATTTATATTCTTTCTTTCTTTCTTTCTTTCTATATTTCTTTCTTTCTTCTTTCTACTCACGTCATATGTATCTTTCTTTCTATTCATGTCATATGCCTTTTCTATCTGCCTCGTTTTCAATCTTCATTTTATTATTTCATTTTTATCAGATATTCTTTCTTTCTTATTAATTTATATTCTTTCTTTCTTTCTTTCTTTCTTTCTATATTTCCTTCTTTCTTTCTTTCTACTCACGTCATATGTATCTGTCTATCTATTCATGTCATATGACTTTTCTATCTGCCTCGTTTTCAATCTTCATTTTACTTTTTCATTTGTATCAGATATTCTTTTCTTTCTTTTTATTTATATGCTTCTTTCTTTCTTTCTTTCTTTTTCTTTCTTTCTATATTTCCTTTCTTTCTTTCTTTTCTTTCTACTCACGTCATATGTATCTGTCTATCTATTCACGTCATATGACTTTTCTATCTGCCTCGTTTCAATCTTCATTTTACTATTTCATTTTTATCAGATATTCTTTCTTTCTTATTAATTTATATTCTTTCTTTCTTTCTTTCTTTCTTTCTTTCTTTCTTTCTATATTTCCTTCTTTCTTTCTTCTACTACGTCATATGTATCTGTCTATTCTATTTCATGTCATATGACTTTTTCTATCTGCCTCGTTTTCAATCTTCATTTTACTTTTTCATTTGTATCAGATATTCTTTCTTTCTTATTAATTTATTTATTTTCTTCTTTCTTTCTTTCTTTCTATATTTCTTTCTTTCTTTCTATATTTCCTTCTTTCTTTCTTTCTACTCACGTCATATGTATCTGTCTATCTAATTCACGTCATATGACTTCTATCTGCCTCGTTTTTCAAATCTTCATTTTACTATTTCATTTTTATTCAGATATTCTTTCTTTCTTTCTTTCTTTCTTTCTTTCTTTCTTTCTTTCTTTCTTTCTATATTTCCTTCTTTCTTTCTTTCTACTCACGTCATATGTATCTGTCTATCTATTCACGTCATATGCCTTTTCTATCTGCCTCGTTTTCAATCTTCATTTTACTATTTCATTTTTATCAGATATTCTTTCTTTCTTATTAATTTATATTCTTTCTTTCTTTCTTTCTTTATTTTTCTTTCTTTCTTTCTATATTTCCTTCTTTTCTTTCTTTCTACTCACGTCATATGTATCTGTCTATCTATTCACGTCATATGACTTTTCTATCTGCCTCGTTTTCAATCTTCATTTTACTATTTCATTTTTATCAGATATTCTTCTTTCTTATTAATTTATATTCTTTCTTTCTTCTTTCTTTCTTTCTTTCTTCTTTCTATTTTCCTTCTTTCTTTTTCTACTCACGTCATATGTATCTGTTATCTATTCATGTCATATGACTTTTCTATCTGCCTCGTTCAATCTTCATTTTACTTTTTCATTTGTATCAGATATTCTTTCTTTCTTATTATTTATATTCTTTCTTTCTTCTTTCTTTCTATATTTCTTTTCTTTCTTTCTATATTTCCTTCTTTCTTTCTTTCTACTCACGTCATATGTATCTGTCTATCTATTCACGTCATATGCCTTTTTCTATCTGCCTCGTTTTCAATCTTCATTTTACTATTTCATTTTTATCAGATATTCTTTCTTTCTTATTAATTTATATTCTTTCTTTCTTTCTTTCTTTCTTTCTTTCCTTCTTTCTTTTCTTCTTCTCGCATATCTATCTATCTATCTATCTATCTATCTATCTATCTCGTACAATTATTTCCTTCTATATTGTCTTTCTTTCTATTCATTGATTTATCTGTCTATCTATTCACATCAGGTTCCTTCCTTTCTTTCTTTCTTTCTTTCTTTCTTTCTTCTTTCTTTCTTCTTTCTTTCTACTCATATCTATCTATTTATCTATTCACATCATTTTTCTTTTTTTTTGACTTCCCTATTTCTTTCTTTCTTTTCTTTCTTCTTTCTTCTTTCTTTCTTTCTTTCTAGCTAGCTAATCTCATACAGTGCTTTTCTTTCTTTCTTTCTTTCTTTCTCTCTCTCTCTCTCTCTCTCTCTCTCTCTCTCTCTCTCTCTCTATCTATCTATCTATCTATCTCTTTCTTTCTTAACACCTTCAATTTCTTTCTTTTATCTCTGTTCTATCTCTTCTTTCTTTCTTTCTTTCTTTCTTCCACCCCCTTATTTCTTTCACCTCCCCTTTCTTTTTCTTCTTTCTTTCTTTCTTTCTACCCCCTTCTTTCCTTTCTACCTCCCCTTTCTTTCTTCTTACCCCCCTTCTTTCTTTCTTTCTTCTTTCTTTCTTTCTTTCTTTCTACCCCCTTCTTTCTTTCTACCACCCTTTCTTTCTTTCTTTCTACCCCCCTTTCTTTCTTTCTCCTCTTTCTTTCTTTCTTGCCTACTACCCCCATTCCCTCATATCCTTCCAACCAATGACGTATCACATTACTGACTCATTCACACTGATTTTAAACTTTACATAAAAAACCTGTCAACATTCCCCCCCCCCCTTATTCGATTTATTATCGATTAAAATCCACGTCGTTCTAACGTCACTGAGATTATTTCACTGGTCGACTCAGAATAATCTCTCTTTTCCAACGTCACAAATCGATTAAAGTATTCAACTGAATATTTTTACAATTAAAACGAGAAATAAAGAAAAATCGATCAAAAAACAAATTGAATCACAAACCGTGTAAAGTCATCTCTTTAGAGATTTTCGATTTAACCAACAAATTTTATTATTGAACAGTACAATAGTATACTATATTCACATGTTTTCTTTCTTTCTATCTTCTTCTCACATCTATGTATGTATGTATGTATGAATAAAAATCTATCTATCTATCTAATCACGTACAGTCCTTTCTTCCTATATTTGTCTTTCTTTCTTTCTTTCTTTCTTTCTTTCTTTCTTCTCACATCTATCAATCAATCAGTCTATCTATCTATCTAATCTCGTATAGTTCTTTCTTTCTATATTTGTCTTTCTTTCTTTCTCCTTAATCTCCTGTTGTCTCTGTCTCTGTCTGGCTCTGTCCCTGTCTATGTCTATTTCCTCTCTCTCTCACTCTCTTCTCTCTCTCTTCTCCACACACACACACCACACACACACCACACACACACACTATATATATATGTATATATATATATATAACATATATATATATATATATATATATATATATATATAATATACATGTAATTATATAATATTTAATCTATTTGAAATTTAAAATACTCATAAAATATAGTTCTATAAAATTTATCATCAATCTTTTCTAATATATAATTAAAGATAATCTTTTTATTATTTACTGATCTATCTAATTAAATTAATATATTTTCTCTTTATTTCACAAAATAAAAGTAAATAAAATTCTTCTATTTGACCGTTTATTTTGAATTCAAAATAGTTACAATGTAGCAATATTCACCGGAAGTTAACCAGACAAGATTAAATATATATACATATAAAAATTCAAACCCATTCTCAACAGATATTACAAAGGTAATAGACGGATTTTATCTTCTCTAATAACTTATAAAATAATTATATTAACTTGATGCTTCAAAGGAGTCTAATAATAGATGAGAAAGACTTTCTATCAGAGACCCCACTCTCAAAAAGTGTTTTAATACTTCTGAGAGGGGTCCCTTGCAAAGGATTTTTCATTTATCCTCCTCATTTCATTCATTCTTATTTCATACATTCATTCATTTTAAACATTAATTTTTAACTATATATAATATATATATATATATATGTGTGTGTATATATATATATATTATATATATATATATATATATATATATATATTATATATAAAGAGATTAAAAGAGTAGTAAAATAGGTGGAATGGTCTATAGTCGGCATCATCCGGAAAGCCAGGGAGTCTACCTCTTTTTCACTAGCGCTAGACCAGGGAGATTAAATCTCAAACTATGTAAAATCGGATTTCTAGACTTAGGTTGTAGGTAACAAATATTATCATTAAACAGTACAATAGTATATAATATAACACACACACACACACACACACACACACACACACACATATATATATATATATTATATATATATATATATATAAATGAAATATATATATATATAAGTAATCCCCATTTTGACACGTATTTCGAGGTTTCACCTCTCATCAGTGTGGTTATACCTTAACAGCTACCCCTGGCCGGGTTTCGCCAAATCTCTTATATATATAAATATAAATAATATATATATAAGAGATTTATCCAAAACTTGGTAGTATGGAATGATTCTATATGTGATTTCTAAGATCCACTGTACTAATATTGATGATCCAGTATGTATAAATACAGTGAATCATTAAATCACTAAAGAGAGCTCAATGTAAAATAACCTTTTAGATTATATACAGAGCAATATTTATCAATAAAGGAAGAACTCAATACAGTAATCCCATAATAAATTTATTTCGACAAAAATTGGGGCCCATATAAATCTAAGTTGATTTAAACCGGCTCCCCAAATATTTGCCTCATCAGATGGGTCTCAATATATATATATATATATATATATATATTATATATATAAAGGAAGGAAGAACTCAACACCGTAATTCCATAATAAATTTATTTCGACCAAAATTGGGGCCCATATAAATCCAAGTTGATTTAAACCGGCTCCCCAAATTTTCGTGCTCTGTATATAATCTAAAAGGTTATTATACATTGAGCTCTCTTCAGTGATTTAAAGATTCGCTGTATTTATACATACTGGATCAATATTAGTACAGTGGATCTTAGAAATCACATATAGAATCATCCCTTACTACCAAGTTTTGGATAAATCTCTTATATATATATATATATATATATATATATATATAGTTTAAATGTTGTATATTTAGACACCATGTCTGTAAATTCACTTGCCCGTTTCGTGAGTGCCTCACAGAAAACAAATCGAATATCAATACCTACATTGGACATACCACTACAACACTCTCTTCTCGCTTACTTACCATCCCTCCGATACTAGTGCCATAAAACAACACTTAATTAAAAAAAAATCTAGAGAAATTCACCTCCTCCGACATTAGAAAAATCCTCACTGAAAAGAATCTTTATAAAAGTTTTTATCTCCTGTCATCTATAGAACATTCATCAATTTTACCCTTAATACATCCTGATAAAGGTTTAAAGAAACCGAAACGTTTAAGCGTCGATAAATAAATTCATCTTACTTTTGGAACACTTGTTTTTTCCAATTTCTTAATATATATATATATATATATAATATATATATTATATATATATATATATATATATATATATATATATGATGTTGTCAGGGAGTCCACTTATGCTTCTTTGTAAATATATATGATGGATGTTAGGAAACGTTTTTGGTTGTTTTAGAAGCATGGAAAATATAATGTAATGAGTAAAGTCAGTCTACAGGAACCACAAAGGGTGTAGGCACCGAAATATTAGAAGAAAATAAGAAGACAATATTCAGATGTAAAGTAGGTGAAGGGGCTTATTGTCGGTATCAGCCGGACAGCGATGGAGTCTATCTCCTTTTCACTAGCGATAGACCAGGGAGATTGAATCTCAAGCTGTGCAAAGTCATCTTCCGAAACTTAGGATTTGGAAATTGAAATTATTGAACACAAAGTCGCAAGTATGGGGTAGTCATCGAGGATCGAACTCGCTATTCAGTAGTAATGGATCTACCCGACAAGCTTGCTATTACACCACGATGGTAGTACGTTTATATATATATATATATATATATATATATATATATATATTATAATAATGGAGATTGTGCATTTGTCTGTCTGTAACCGAAACTATATCACTACTCAAGTCACAATTCCCTTAGTTATTTACATCACATTCTCCATGATTTTATTTTTATTTAAACCTCAATTACTAATAAAATAGTCTTTCATACTGTTGGATTTATTTGCATGTTAATAAAATGTAATTGTATTTATATATACAATAAAATAGCGGTTTACAGTTTGAATGGGAAGGCTAATTTGCATATTGATATCAAAAATTTGATTTTTATAAATATGTGCTTAGTATTATGGATTTTTAATTATTTGGTTTTATATTAATGAATATAAGCAAAAATCTCTTCAATAAATATTAAATGAAATTCATTAACAAGAAGAAATAAGTGCATTTATTCTTTACTTCCTATTTTAACTAAATAGTTAAATTGGGAAAATTTAGCAATGAAAGACGTGAGTGATGAAAGAGTAAGTTTCAGTTGTTCTATTTTTCGATTATACTCACCTCTGTTTCAAATGTTTTTATCTAATTTAATATAATATTTTATTACATTAAATACTTGCACCCAGAGGGTGCATATATTTGCTAGTATATATAAAGGACGCGTAAAAGCATATGCATGTTGATAAAAGAATGTTTTTTTCTTAAAAAGAAAAGTGAGGGTACCCTTATTAGATTTAAAATCTAAAATAAATAAATTATATATATATATATATATATATATATATATATATATATATATATATATATATATATATATATATTGGAGGATATGTGCTTAATTGAAGTAATACCTAATTTTGAAAATTCATTAGTTAATAATTAATGAATTTAGGCGGGCATATATGTTCAAATGTAAGGCTAAACAAATCGAGAAAATATTCGGCTAAAAAGGGCCATAATAAAAAATAAACACATTGTTTGTTTACTTACTTTCATAGTATATAATATATATATACTATATATATATATATTATATATATATATATATTAAAGTACAGTAATAACACACACACACACACACACACACGCACACACCACACACACACATATATATATATATATATTAATAAATATATATATATATAATATACTATTTTATTTTCTACTCTAAACTAACGGAGTCAGAATTATCTTGAAGCACCATTCTGAAACCTAGGTAGATAGTGTCTGACTCATGTAGATCCTTATATATACTAGCAAATATATGCAACCCTCCGTAAGGGTGCAAGTATTTAAGTTTTAATGTAATAAAATATTGTAATTAAATTATAAAAGGCTAATGAACCTAAATAAGAATGCAGATTAAAAAAATATTTCAAAACAGAGGGAGGCTATAATAAAAGATTTTGAAAACAGAGGAGTATATAAAAAGATTGAAACAGAGGATATAATAAAAAATGGAACAACTGAAACTTACTCTTCCATCACTCTCGTCTTTCATTGTTATTTTTTCTAATTTAAGTATTTAGTTATAAGAGGAAGTAAAGATAAAATGACAGTATTTTATCTTGTTAATGGATTCATTTAAATTTCATTGAAGAGATTTTGCTTATATTCATTAAAATAAAACCAAACAGTTAGAAATCAATAATACTAAGGGAACATATTTTTATTAAATTTTCGGATTTTTTAATTAATATGCAAATTAGCCTTCCCGTTCACACTGTACCCGCTATTTTGTTGTATATATAAATACAATTGCACGTAATCAGTATTAGATATAGTTAAACAGTATAATAATGTAAGACAATTTTATTAATAATTATATAAATTAATAAAATCATGGAGAATGTGATGTCCAAAACTAGAGAATTGTGACCGTGAGTAGGAATATAGTTTCGGTTACAGACATACAATCTCCATTATAATAAGATAAGATATATCTATCTATATGTGTGTGTGTTATTGTTTTTAACACAATTACCATATGTTGTAGTCGTTATTTACCCAACCCGTTCACCACGGGTAGGATGTAACATAAGGTCGCACGTATGGGGTATCCAGCAATGATTGAACTCGCTATTCAGTAGTAATTGATCTGCGAGTCTAGGTTGCTAGTCATTACACTACGATGTGAGTACGTTTATGTATCTATGTATGTGTGTTTTATTGGCCTTTCAGTGAGGGAGTCCGACAGGGAGCCGGATACGACACAAAGTCAATTTCTTAAGCGGAGTTCAACAGTTTTGATTTTAGAGATTTCCTTCTCCTGGACTGGCTACCTAGCCATGATTAAAAGCCCAGTCTGTCCTACTTAACTGAGAGAGGAGAGTAGTTGGATTGCATACCTTTCCCAGGTTATTAGCGTTATGTGAAATGAAAAATAGCCTCGTCTATAATATATATATAAATATATATATATATATTGTATATTGTATAAATGTAATAACTTACCGCGTGGTATAAGAACGATCTGTTGGAAGCGCACAATATTCCAGAGGTTAAGGTTGAGAAAAAACAAATACAAAGTGCTCAATTACAATGTAGAGCATAAATTTATTTTTAAGAATGGAAATTAGTAACCTACTCGAGTTTCATCGATAGATTCTTCAGGTGGTATACTTTTAAATTAATCGAGTTTACGATAATCATTGGGTTTATAACACCAAATTTAATCGTAAACTCGATTAATTAAGAACGAATGAAACTTCGTATTAGTAGGTTACTCATGTTTCCATTCTTAAATAAATTATAATAAATAAATAAATATATATAGCTATATATATATATGAAGAAAATGTTTCAAAAACAGACACAGGATGTTATAGATCTGCCGTTATTCGGACTATTGTCCCCATCTTCATTGTATTTGTACAGACGTTTCGCCGATCTACCCTCCAGCCTTCTCCAGGTATTTCTTGTCGGACTCGGGAACCTTCTTTTCGAACTCCGGACCCCTTTTCGAACTCGGGAACTCTCGTCTCGTCGCTATTCAAGGGAGCCATCACACACTGGAACTTTGTTAGAGCCTAACCCTATTTATTAGTCCACGGACTAATCCTGTCCTCCATTCCGCTATCAACCAATAGCACAGTAGGAGTTGCTGTAATAATTAATTCTTTCCTAACTGCCTTCACTGATGGATATGACATACTACCGTGGTTACCAGGGAATACAAAGGTCGAAACGATGACTGCCCACGGAATAAGACTAGAAAGAACATTCCTAAAGCATGAGACATGTTTTAAAGTGAAGTGAAAGTGTGTTGTACCGTGCTCTTTTCTTAAAACAGCTAACGTTACACAATTAACACAGTAGACACACCTAACACACACCACGATACATGTTGGCATATCCTATACTCTACAATACATATCCTGGCACTAAATAGGATATTTACCATTATACTTTCTCTTACTTCTTATCTTCCTGTCGGTCTATTCTTCTTGGCCGCTCTATCATCTATCTTGGTCTGGCTACTATCTCTCTATATGTTCGTCTGGCGTCTAGATGATTGGATCGCTGCGCGTGGTCGTGGGTGGTATCATTCCTTACATCTAAGAAGCTCCTGTCGCATTGTTATGTTTTTAGTATTCCTCCTCTTGGGTNCCTTTTATCAGGATGTATTAAGGGGTAAAAAATTGATGAAATGTTCTATTATCGATGACAGGAAGATACAAAACTTTTAATAAAGATTCTTTCAGTGAGGATGTTTTCTAAAATGTCGGAGGAGGTGGAATTTCTCTAGATTTTTTTTTAAAATTAAGTGTTGTTTTATGGCACTAGTAATCTGAGGGATGGTAAGTAGCGAGAAGAGAGTGTTGTAGTGGTAATGTCCAAGTAGGTCTTGATATTTCGAGTTTGTTTTCTGTGGAGGCAACTCACGAAACGGGCAAGTGAATTTACAGACAATGGTGTCTATATATACAACATTTATAACTATATATATCTATATGATATAGTATATAGTATATATAAAAGATTTATCCATAAACTTGTAGTTAAGGATATTTATATGTGATTTCTACAAGATCCACTGTACTGAATATTGATCCATATGTATAAAAGTATCAGCGAATCTTTAAATCACTGAAGAGAGCTCAATGTATAGATAACCTTTTTAGATTATAGTACAGGAAGCACGAAAATTTGGGGAAGCCGGTTAAATCAACTTGGATTTATAATGGCCCAAGTTTTGGTCGAAAATAAATTTATTATGGAATTATCGGCTGTGGAGCTTCTTCTTTCCTTTATATATATATTATATATATATATATATATATATATATGAGACCCACCTGATGGGCAAATAATTTGGGGAGCCGGTTTAAATCAAGCTTAGATTTATATGGGCCCCATTTTGTCGAAATAAAATTTATTTATGGGGAAATTACTGTATTGAGTTTTCCTTTATTGATAATATTGCTCTGTATATATACTCTAAATAGGTTATTTAGCATTGGATCTTCTCTTTTAGTGATTTAAGTGATTCACGTATTTATACATCTGAATCATCATAATTAGTCCAGTGGATCTAGAAATCCATATAAGAATCAATCCCATACTACAGCTTTTTGGATAAATCTCTTATATAAGTATATGTATTTATATTATATACTATAAGAGATTGTGGCGAAACGCCGGCTCAGGGGTAGCTGTTTAAGGTAGTATACACACTATAAGGTGCAAACCTCGAAATACGTGTCAAAATGGGGATTATTATATGATATATTATATTTCTTTATCAATAATATATATATTATATACATAATATATAATAAGAAGTATGTGTGTTGTGTGGTGTGTGTGTGTGGTGTGTGTGTGTTATATATATACTATTGTACTGTTTAATGATAATATTGTTAACCTACAACTAGTCTATGAAATCCGATTTTACATTAGTTTTGAGATTAATCTCCCTGTCTATGCGCTAATGTGAAAAAGAGGTTAGACTCCCTGGCTTTCCGGATGATGCCGACTTATAGACTCATTCACCTATTTTATCTACTCTTTTTAATCTCTTATATATATATAGTAGTATATATATATTATATATTATATATATATATATATTATCACACACATATATATATATATATATATATATATTAAAAATTATGTTTCAAATAATGAATGTATGAAATGAAGAATAATGAAATGAGGAGGATAAATGAAAAATCCTTGCAAAGGGATCCGCCTCTCCAGAAGTATTAAAGACACTTTTGAGATTGGGGGTCATTGATCAGAAAGTTTCTTTCATCCTATTATTAGACTCCGTTGTGAAGATCAAGTTAATATATTATTTTATAAGTTATTTAGAGAGATAAGAATTCCGTCTATTACTTGTTAGATATCTGTTGCAGACTGGGTTTGATATTTTTAATGTATATTATAGTTAACTCTTGTCATGGTTAACTTCCGGTGAATTGCTACATGGTAACTAATTTTGAATTCAAAATAAAAACTGGGTCCAAAATAGAGAATTTTATTTACTTCAATTCTTTGAAATAAGAGAAATATATTAATTTAAATTAGATAGATAGATAAATATAATAAAAATGATTATCTTTATATTATATATTAAGAAAAGATTTGAATGAATATATTTATAGAAACTATATTTTATGAGTATTTTAAATTGTCAGAAAATAGATTAATATTATATATATATACAGTATATAATATATTATATATACTATATAATATAATATATGTATATATATATATATATATATTATATATGTGTTGTGTGTGTGTGTGTGTGTTTGTGTGTGTGTGAGAGAGAGAGGAGAGAGAGTGAGGAGAGAGAAATAGACATAGACAGGGAACAGAGCCAGACAGAGACAGAGACAACAATGAGATTAAGAAGATAGAAAGAAAGACAAATTAGAAAGAAGAACTATTCGAGATTAGATGAATAGATCAGACTGATTAGATTTGATAGATGTGAGAAGAAAGAAAGAAAGAAAGAAAGAAAGGAAGAAGACAAATATAGGAAGAAAGGATGGTAACGTGTTAGATACGATAGATAGATTTTTATCATACAATAATTACATACATCGATGTGAGAAAGAAGATAGAAAGAAAGAAAATGTGAATAAGTATAACTATTGTACTGTTCAATATAAATTTGTTGGTTAAATCGAAAATCTCTAAAGAGATGCTTTACACCGGTTTTGTGATTCAATTATGTTTTTTGATTCGATTTTCTTTATTTCTCGTTTTAAAAATTGTAAAAAATTTATTCAGTTGAAATACTTGTAATCGATTTGTGACGTTGGAAAAGTAGATTAATTCTGATGTTATTCGACGCAGTGAAATAATGCTCAGTGACCGTTAGAACGACGTGGATTTTAATCGAAATTAAATCGAATAAGGGGGGGGGGGATATGTTGACAGGTTTTTTATGTAAAGTTTAACAATCCAGGTGTGAATGAGTCAGTAATGATACGTCATTGGTTGGGAAGGAATATGAGGGAGATGGGTGTAGTAGAAAGAAAGAAAGAAAGAGGAGAAAGGAAAGAAAGGGGGTAGAGAAGAAAGAAAGGGTAGTAAAAGAAAAAGGGGTAGAAAGAAAGAAAGTAAAGAAAGAGAAATAAAAGAAAGAAGGGGGGTAAGAAGAATAGAAAGGGGAGGTAGAAAGAAAGAAGGGTAGAAAGAAAGAACAGAAAGAAAGAAAAGATAAGGGGAGTGAGAAAGAAATAAGGGGGTAGGAGAAAGAAGAAAGAAAGAAAGAAGAGATAGATATCAGAGAATAAAGAAATGAAAGAAAATTGAAGTGTTAAGAAAGAAAGAGATTAGATAGATAGATAGATATGAGGGAGAGGAGGAGAGAGAGAGAGAGCAGAGAGAGAGAGAGAAAGAAAGAAAGAAAGAAAGAAAAGCACTGTATGAAGATATAGCTAGCTAGAAAGAAAGAAAGTAAAGAAAAAGAAAGAAAAGAAAAAAGAAAAGAAATAGGTGAAGTCAAAAAAAAATAAAATGATGTGAATAGATAAAAGTAGAATAGATATGAGTAGAAAGAAGAAAGAAGAAAGAAAGAATAGAAAGGAAAAAAGAAGAAAGAAAGGAAGGAACCTGATGTGAATAGATTAGACAGATAAATAATCTGAATAGAAAGAAAGACCCAAATATAGAGAGGATAATAATTGTAGAGATTAGTAGATTAGTAGATAGATAGAATAGATAGATGATGCGGAAGAAGAAAAGAAAGAAGGACAAGAAGAAAGAAACGAAAGAAAGACTATACAATTATAATAAGAAAGATAAAGAATATCTGATAAATTAATGAAAAGTAAATGAGATTGAAAACGAGAGAGATAGAAAAGGCAATATGACGTGAATAGATAGACAGATACATTATGACGTGATAGAAGAAAGAAGAGGAAATATAGAAGAAAGAACAAGAAATATAGAAAGAAAGAAAGAAAAGAAGAGAATATAAATAATAAGCCAAGAAAGAATATCTGGATACAAATTGAATAAAGTAAAATGATAGATTGAAAACGAGGCATATAGAAAAGTCATTATGACATAAATAGAGAAGAATACATATGATGTGAGTAGAAAGAAAGAAAGAAGGAATATAGAAAGAAAGACAGAAAGAAGAAAGAAAGAAAGAAAGAAATACTAAATTTAATAAGCAAAGAAAGAATATCTGATAAAAATGAAATACGTTAAAATGAAGATTGAAAACGTAGGCAGATAGAAAAGTCATCAGTGACGTAAATAGATAACAGATACATATCGTGAGTAGAAGAAAGAAAGACAGGAAATATAGAAAGATAAGAAAGAAATATACAGAAAGATAAGAAAGAAAAAGAATATATTTAAATAAGAAAGAAACGAATATCTGATAAAAATGAAATAGTAAATTGAAGATTGAAACGAGGCAGATAGAAAAGGCATATGACGTGAATAGATAGACCAGATACATAAATGACGTGAGTTAAAAGAAAGAAAGAAGGAAATATAGAAAGAAAAGAAGAAAGAAAGAAAGAAAGAAAGAAGAAAGAATATTAAATTACAAAGAAAGAAGAATATCTTGAATAAAATTGAACATAGTAAATGAAGATTGAAAAACGAGGCAGATAGAAACGTCATATGACTGGAATTAGGATAGACAGTATCATATGACGTGAGTAGAAAGAAGAAAGCAAGGAAATATAGAAGAGAAGAAAGAAATATAGAAAGAAAGAAAGAAAGAAAGAATATAAATTAAAATTAAGAAGAGAAAGAATATCTGATACAATGGAAAAGTAAAATGAAGATTGAAATACGAGCAGAATAGGAAAAGTCATATGACATGAATTAGCATAGACAGGATCCATATGAACGTGAGTTAAAAAGAAAGAAAGAAAGGAATAATAGAAAGAAAGAAAGAAAGAAAGAAAGAAAGAAAGAAGAATATAATTAATAAGAGAAAGATCTGATAGAAAAAAAAAATGAAATTAGTAAAAATGAATTGAAACGAGGCAGATAGAAAAGTCATATTGAGCGTGAAATAATAGATCAGATACCATATGACGTGAGTAGAAAAGAAAGAAGATAAGAAAGAAGGAAATTTAGAAAGAAAGAAAGAAAGAAAGAAAAGAAAGAAAGAAAGTCACTATAAATAAAAAAGAAAGAAAGAATATGCTGATACAAATGAAAAAGTAAAATGAGCTTGAAAACGAGGCAGAATAGAAAAGTCAATATGACATGAATAGATTACGTACAGATACTATGAGTGAGTAGAAAGAAAGAAGAAGGAAATATAGAAAGAAAGAAAGAAGAAAGAAAGAATATAAATTAATAAGAAAGAAAGAAATATTCTGATAAATGAAATATATACTAAATGAAGATTAGAAAACGAGGCAGAGTAGAAAAGCATACTGACATTGAATAGATAAGAAAGATACATATGACGTGAGTAGAAAGAAAAAGAAAGAATATATAGAAAGAAAGAAAGAAAGAAAAAAATTTAGATGTGTTGATTATAAATTATTTATTTATAATTTTTTTTTTTTTTTATTTTTATTCTTTTTTGATTTTAGTATATATTTTTCCGTTTCTTTTGTTAAAAATTAATAAGAAAGAAAGAATGATTCTGATAAAAATGAAATAGTAAAATGAAGATTGAAACGAGCGCAGATAGAAAAGGCAAATTGACGTGAATAGATAGACAGATACATATGACGTGAAGTAGAAAAGAAAGAAAGAAGGAAATATAGAGAAGAAAGAAAGGAAAGAAGAAAGAAAGAAAAGATATAAAAAAAAGAAAGAAGAATACTGATAAAAATGAATAATAAAATGATGAGTTGAAAAACGAGGCAAGATAGAAAAGGCATGAACGTGAATCGGATAGACAGATAGCATATAGTGAGTAAAAGAATAGAAAGAAGGAAGATATAGAAAGAAAGAAGGAAAGCGCGCGACACACTATCAGAAAAGAAGAATATCTGATAAAATGAAAATAATAAATGTAAGATTGAAAGAGGCAGATAGAAAAGGCCACATAGACGTAATAGATAGACAGATATCAATTAATGAAAACGGTTGGAGGTTTAAAGAAAGAAAACAGAAGGAAATATAGAAGAAAGAAAGAAATATAGAAAAGAAGAAGAAAGAAAGATATAGAATAATAAGAAAGAAAAGAATATCTGATAAAGAATAAGAAATAGTAAATGTAAGATGAAAACGAGGCAGATAGAAAAGGGCACTATTGACGTGAATGATAGAACAGATACAATGAGTGAGTAAGAGAAAGGAAACAATGCGCTTTAAAGAAACCGAAAACGTTTAAGGCGTCGATAAATAAATTCATCTACTTTTGGAAACACTTGTTTTTTCCAATTTCTTAATATATATATATATATAATATATATATATATTATATATATATATATATGATGTTTGTCAGGGAGTCCACTTATGCTTCTTTTGTAAATATATATGATGGATGTTAGGAAACGTTTTTGGTTGTTTTAGAAGCATGGAAAATATAATGTAATGAGTAAAGTCAGTCTACAGGAACCTTTACAAAAGGGTGTAGGCACCCGAAATATTAGAAGAAATAAAGAAGACAATATTCACCGCTTTGAGATGTAAAGTAGGTGGAGGGGCTTATTGTCGGTATCAGCCGGACAGCGATGGAGTCTATCTCCTTTTCACTAGCGATAGACCAGGGAGATTGAATCTCAAGCTGTGCAAAGTCATCTTCCGAAACTTAGGATTTGGAAATTGAAATTATTGAACACAAAGTCGCAAGTATGGGTAGTCATCGAGGATCGAACTCGCTATTCAGTAGTGTAATGGATCTACCCGACAAGCTTGCTATTACACCACGATGGTAGTACGTTTATATTATAATATATATATATAATATATATATATATATATATATATATATATATATATATATATATATATTATATATTATAATAAATGAGAGATTGTGTATTTGTCTGTCTGTAACCGAAACTATATCACTATTCCAAATATATTACTAGTCACAATTCCCTTAGTTATTTACATCACATTCTCCATGATTTTATTTTTATTTAAACCTCAATTACTAATAAAATAGTCTCTTCATTACTTGTTGGATTTATTTGCATGTTAATAAAATGTATTGTATTTATATATATACAATAAAATAGCGCGTTTACAGTTTGAATGGGAAAGGCTAATTTGCATATTGATATCAAAAAATTGATTTTTTTATAAATATGTGCTTAGTATTATGGATTTTTAAATTATTTGGTTTTATATTAAATGAAATATGAGCAAAAATCTCTTCAATAATATTAAATGGAAATTCCATTAACAAGAAGAAATAAGTGCATTTATTCTTTACTTCTATTTTAACTAAATAGTTAAATTGGGAAAATTTAGCAATGAAAGACGAGAGTGATGAAAGAGTAAGTTAGTGTGTTCTATTTTTTTCGATTATACTCACCTCTGTTTCAAATATTTTTTATCTAATTTAATTATAATATTTATTACATTAAATACTTGCACCAGAGGGTGCATATATTTGCTAGTATACATAAAGGACGCGTAAAAGCATTATGCATGTTGATAAAAAAGAATGTTTTTTTCTTAAAAAGAAAAGTGAGGGGTACCCTTATTAGATTTAAAATCTAAATAAATAATATTATATATATTATATATATATATATATATATATATATATATATATATATATATATATATATATATATATATAATATATATTTGGAGGATATGTGTTAATTGAAGTAATACCTAATTTTGAAAATTCATTAGTTAATAATTAATGAATTTAGGCGGGCATATATGTTCAAATGTAAGGCTAAACAAATCGAGAAAATATCGGCTAAAAAAGGCCATATAAAAAATAAACACATGTTTGTTTACTTACTTTCATATATTATATATAATATATATATATATATATATATATATATATATATATATGAAAGTAAGTAAATACACACACACACACACACATATATATATATATATATTATTTTATTTTCTACTTTTAAACTAACGGAGTCAGAATTATCTTGAAGCACCATTCGGGTGAAACCTAGGTAGATAGTGTCTGACTCATGTAGATCCTTATATATCTATATCTATCTATCTATCTATCTATATATATATATATATATATATGTATGTATATATATATATATATATATATATATATATATATATATATATATATGTATATATATATATATATATATGTATATATATTATATATTATATATATAATATATATATATATATATATATTATATATAATATATATATATACTAGCAAATGTATGCACCCTTCGGGTGCAAGTATTTATGTTTTAATGTCATTAGAATATTATATTAAATTAGAAAGGCTAATGAAACTAAATAAGAATGCAGATAGAAACATTTGAAACAGAAGGGGGTATTATCGAAAAATAGAACAACTGAAATTTACTCTTCCATCACTCTCGTCTTTCATTGTTATTTTTTCTAATTTAAGTATTTAGTTATAAGAGGAAGTAAAGAATAAAATGACAGTTATTTTATCTTGTTAATGGATTTCATTTAAGATTCATTGAAGAGATTTTTGCTTATATTCATTAAAATAAAACCAAACAGTTAGAAATCAATAATACTAAGCACATATTTATTAAAATTACATTTTTAATATCAATATGCAAATTAGCATTCCCGTCCACACTGTAAACCGCTATTTTGTTGTATATATAAATATAATTACATGTTATTAGTATGTAGATATGTTTAACAGTATTAATAATGTATAACAATTTTATTAATCATTGAGGTTTAAATAAAAATGAAATCATAGAGAATGTGATGTCAATAACTTAAGGGAATTATGACTTAAGTAGTAATGTAGTTTCGGTTACAGACAGAAAAACACTCAATCTCCATTATAATAAGATGTGTGTGTGTGTGTTATTGTTTTTAACACAATTACCATATGTTGTAGTTGTTATTTACCCAACCCGTTCACCACGGGTAGGATGTAACATAAGGTCGCACGTATGGGGTATCCAGCGATGATTGAACTCTCTATTCAGTAGTAATTGATCTGCGAGTCTAGGTTGCTAGTCATTACACTACGATGTGAGTACGTTTATGTATATATGTATGTGTGTTTTATTGGCCTTTCAGTGAGTGAGTCCGACAGGGAGCTGGATACGACTCAAAGTCAATTTCTTAAGCGGAGTTCAACAGTTTTGATTTTAGAGATTTCCTTCTCCTAGACTTGGCTACCTAGCCATGATTAAGAGCCCAGTCTGTCCTTGTATCACACACACACACACACACACATGCACACACACACACACACACACACACACACACATATATATATATATATATATATATATTATATATATATAGATAGATAGATAGATAGATTTAAGGATCTACATGAGTCAGACACTCTCTACCTAGGTTTCACCCGAATGGTGCTTCAAGATAATTCTGACTCCGTTAGTTTAAAGTAGAAAATAAAACAATATATATATATATATATATTATATATATATATATATGTGTGTGTGTGTGTGTGTTGTGAGTGTGTGTATTTACTTACTTTCATTTACTACCTAGCCATGATTAAAGAGCCCAGTCTGTCCTACTTAGCTGGAGAGAGTAGTTGGATGCATACCTTTCCCAAGGTTATTAGCGTTATGTGAAATGAAAAATATCCTCGTCGTATATATATATATATATATATATATATATATATATATATATGAAGAAAAAGTTTTCAAAAACAGACACAGGATGTTATTATCTGCGGTATTCGGACTATTGTCCCCATCTTCATTGTTATTTGTACAACGTTTCGGCCGATATACCCTCCAGCCTTCTCCAGGTGTTTCTTGTCGGACTCGGGAACCTTCTTTTCGAACTCGGGAACCTTCTTTTCGAACTCGGGAACTTTCTTGTCGTATTCGGGAGCCATCACGTAACTTTGAACCTAACCCTTTATTTATTCCACGGGGGTATCCTGATCTCATTCCGCTAACCATAGCTGGGGTAGGAGTTGTGTTAATT
This sequence comes from Doryteuthis pealeii, assembly GCA_023376005.1. NCBI lineage: Eukaryota > Metazoa > Mollusca > Cephalopoda > Myopsida > Loliginidae > Doryteuthis > Doryteuthis pealeii. The sequence goes on from CM042175.1 coordinate 50,138,338, forward strand.
AATTATTTTTCTAACTGCTTTCACTGAGGATTGAACTCGGGTTCCAGAGAATACAAAGGTGAAAACATGCCGCCCACGGAAAGTAAGACTAGAAGAACATCGTAAGGCAGAAACATGTTTAAAGTGAAAGTGAAAGTGTTTGTAGTGCTCTTTTTTAAAACTAAGTTGAACAATTAAATACACACACAGATACATGTTACATAGCGCCTTCTTTACCGGCACTAAATAGGTATATGTTATATACTTCTCTTACTTCTTACTCTGGTCGTCTATTCTTCGACCAGCTTTGCTTTTCGTCTATCATCTATCTTGGCCTGGTATATCTTCTAAGGTTTCGTCTGGTCTTCTATTGAGGATTCCGGTCTGGTTTCTGTTGGGGATCATTCCTTATCAGAAGCCCTGTGCCATTGTTAGTTTTTAGTAATAAACACAAGACTTCGATTTACGATGATGTTACTTTATTCGTAGATCCCCAGACCAGACAATCTGCGCAGTGAGACTCACATCTTGCTAGCTTGGCTTCTAACTTCTAACTGACTAACTGAGTTGCTTACTCCTTAAACCGGAAGGGGGCTTTCTATCGGGGTTCCGTTTCTCACGGTCTATCCCCAGAAAGCAAGGTCAGAGTGAGGTCAAACGCTGTCACTCACTCTCAAGGCCATCAGCTGTACTGATCGCCATAATGATTTCTACAATACCTTAAAAATGTATTAGGGATCCAATAATTATGTAACATACACAGAGACACACACCACACCACACCACACTCCACACTGGGATAGATAAATGTAAGCCAGATGTAAGCACAGGATATATTTGACAGAATCAACGACTTTAAAAATGAATAGGATCAGTGCAGGTAAATGTTTGTCTTCTGAACTGTTCTTTGATAACGCGAAGGTTTTCAAAGAACAGTAGTAGTTCATGGCTTCCTCTGTACCATAACAGTTGGTACATTTGTATTAAATTTTTTACACTAAATGTAGCAATTATTATGGGACACCAGTATATATGAACTACTGTGTGTGACCCATAAAAGCTGTTACATTTGCCTGTAAATTTCATACACAAAATGTAGCAATTATTATGGGACAAAAGTAGTAGTTCATGGCTTCCTCTGTCCCATAATAGTTGGTACATTTGTATTAAATTTCTTACACTAAATGTAGCAATTATTATGGGACACCAAAATCAAGAGAAAAATGGACCCATGGGTTAAAAAGGTTGAGAACCTCAGAGATAGACACATACTAGGATCTTGTTCGAGTCAGAAAAAGCTGTGGAACATAAAGGTGATTGTGATACTAATTGCAGATGGAGCACTTGGAACCATCCCAAAAGACACTTGAGGGCTGGTGATCAGAGGAAGAATCGAGATGTTATACCACTACACAGTTAAAATCAGCTCGAATACTTAGAAGACTACTAGAGATCCAATGAGATTTTATATATCACTTATTTCTATCCAATACTAATAATTTACAAACAGGTCTTTTTGACCCATAAATGATGGGACCATAATAGGTACTATTTACATTTTGTAGTCGTTTTTGAAGAGCTTTTTTTGCACATGGTTCTAACGAATACAAATGGAGTGGTAGTACCTGTTAGGGTCCCATCTATGGGTTAAATAGAAAAACATGAGTGTATAAAAATTGAGTATCCATTAAGAATAAAATTTATTTCAAAATTTTGTCGGCATTAAATGACCCACCGAGGTTGATATGCCGTAAAACAAACCAAACCAAACCAAACGAATACAAATAGCTTTAAAACAGATATATTTGACTCATACATGATGGGACCATAATAGGTACTATTCGCATTTTGTAGTCGTTTTTGAAGAGCTTTTTTGAACGAGGTTCTAACGAATACGAATAAATTCTAAACATATCTATTTGAACCATAGATGTACTACCACTCCGGGTCAGAGTGCACCTTGGAGTGATGGTAATGAAGAGGTATTCCACATTCCCTAAATCGAAGGGCTAGACGGGCGGGTGGAGAGAGGCCCTCTCCGACCAATCAGCTGGTCACATCAAGCCCAATTCCCTATATGATTGTTTTTTATTATGTACTATTATATATAATATATATACAATATATATATATAATACATATATATATATATATATATATATATATATGTAATATATACATAATATATATATATAACATACATGATATGATATAATATATATATATATATATATATATATATATATATATATATATATAATACAATATAATCTCTATATATATTTCGAACGATAGATATATATATATATATATATATATATATATATATATATATATATATATACAAGTTTTGTTGAACTGTACAGACAATTCCTGTCGGACAAGTTTCTGGTTGATCCGTTTCCAAATTTTCGGGCCATCTTTCTGGTGTCGGGGTGTAACTGGTATAACATTTCCTCCAAATATTTCAAAACGAGCGCTTTCGGCAATACAATTTGCCATCCTCAGGTAGGAAACGATGGTATGATTATAAATTCTAATTATAATTTATAATTAAATTTATAATTTATAATTTATAAATAAATTCTAAACATATCTATTTGAACCATAGATGTACTACCACTTCGGGTCAGAGTGCACCTTGGAGTAATGGTAATGAAGAGGTATTCCACATTCCCTAAATCTCTTGAAGGGCTAGACGGGCGGGTGGAGAGAGGCCCTCTCCGATCAATCAGCTGGTCACATCAAGCCCAATTCCCTATATGATTGTCATGACCTTATTGCCATCCAAGCCTTTTATCATATATGTCCTGGAAGGCTGTGGAGTACACGTTCATTGTCATTACTCCCAGGTTCACTCTAACCCAGAGTACTAGTATCTGTTAGGGTCCCATCTATTGGTTAAAATGAGTTAAAATGTTTCTACAAAAAGAAAATGAGTTTGAAAAAATACCCAACAAAAATGGCTAAACAAAAACGTCTTTGGCTTAAAATAAGCCAATGGTTGACATGCCGTAAAATCCAACCAACCGACATTGAAGCTAAAACTCTTTAATGCCAGAGAACTAAGAAAACTGTGGAACATGAAAGTGAAGGTTGTGCCAATTGAAATTGGTGCCCTTGGAACGATCCCAAAGGGTCTGGAAAAGAGCCTGGATGAACTGGAAATCAAAGGAAGAATCGAGACCATCCAGACAACACCACTATTGTGATCGGCTAGAATACCCAGAAGAGTCATGGAGACCTGAGGAGACTTGCTGTCCCTCAGCCTCCAGTGAACCACCGGCTACGGCATGTGTGAAAAACTCGAATGGAGTGAAATAATAATAATAATACTTTGCCAAAGAACTAAGAAAACTGTGGAACATGAAAGTGAAGGTTGTGCCAATTGTAATTGGTGCCCTTGGAATGATCCCCAAGAGCCTGGAAAAGTGTCTGGGTGAACTGTAAATCTGAGACCATCCAGACTACAGCACTATTGAAATCAGCTAGAATACTCAGAAGAGTCCCGGAGACCTGAGGAGATTTGCTGTCACTCAATCTCCAGTGAACCACTAGCTAAGGTAGGTGTGAAAAAAATCAAATGGAGTGAAATAATAATAATAATACAGCTAGAATACTTGAGAGAGAGAGAGAGAGAGAGAGAGAGAGAGAGAGAGAGAGAGAGAGAGAGAGAGTTTTAAGGAGACTTGTTGCTGCTTGACTCCACTGAAAGCTATTAGGTTTGTTGTGATCGTGAAAACTCAATAAAAGATAAACAAATAATATAAATAAGTAGATAAATAATTAAATAAATAATAATAATAATAATAATAATAATAATAATAATATACACTTACTGTATCTGCGGAACGTAGATCATTCTTTTAAAGAAAATTTTTCGGTGTGGTCGGATTTTTCAACGGAATTTCGATTGAGTTAAATTTTGGAAAAAGAAAAGGGACAAATGTAGATATATTGTCACCTTAATCGGTCCCCATTTTTGTGGGCATTAGTCCTTAATGTTATTATTATTATTATTATTATTTTTTGTGAGTTTCAAATAAACATGGCCACGGAAGAATTCGTGTCGGAGAAACGATTAACTTATTTTTCCGACCATGGTCCGTTTGGAAAAAGGGATTGTAACGAAGAGACGGTGGTTGGATATGAGGATTTACTTCTTTCTTAATAATGGGGAAAAGAAAGAAAGAAAGAAAGAAAGAAAAGAAAGAGTGAAAGAAAGAAAGAAAGAAAGAAAGAAATAGTCACAATAACCGTGATAGTTGGATAAATTGAGAGATAGACATATACAGAGACAGGAGAGATAGATAGATAACATACATACATACATAGAGAAAGAGAGGGTGTGTGAGAGATAGATAGATACAGAGATATAAAAAGAGTGTGTGTGTGTGTGTGTGTGAGAGAGAGAGAGAGAGGAGAGAAGAGAGAGAGAGAGAGAGTGTGTGTGTGTGTGTTGTGTGGTGTGTGTGTGTGTTGAAACTAGTGAAGAGAACTGATTGTGCTCGCTTTGATTGGACACATGTTACGTGCATGTAACCTCTTGCATTTAGTTTGATTTTAATGTCTTTTTGCCACGCGGTCAGAAATGCGTTGAGTGTTGGAATGAGTGGGTTAAACGGCTTTCTTTCTTTCTTCTTTTCTTCTTTCTTTAATATCTCCGTTCCTTCTTTCTTTGTTTCTTTTTTCTTTCTTTCTTAAGATCTCCATTCTTTCTTTCTTTCTTTCTTTTCTTTCTTTCTTTAATATCTCCATTCTTTCTTTCCTTTCTTTCTTCTTTCTTTCTTTCTAAATCTCCATTCTTTCTTTCTTTCTTTCTTTCTTTCTTAATATCTCCATTCTTTCTTTCTTTCTTTCTTTCTTTCTTAATATCTCCATTCTTTCTTTCTTTCTTTCTTTCTTTCTTTTCCTTTCTTCTTTCTTTCTTTCTTTCTTTCTTCTTTCTTTCTTTCTTAAGATCTCCATTCTTTCTTTCTTCTTTCTTCTTTCTTTCTTTAATCTCCATTCTTCTTTTCTTTCTTTCTTCTTTCTTCTTGCTTTCTTCTTAAATATCTCCATTCTTCTTTCTTTCTTCTTTTCTTAAGATTCATTCTTTCTTTCTTTCTTTCTTTCTTTCTTTCTTCTTTCTTAATATCTCCATTCTTTCTTTCTTTCTTATCTTTCTTAAGATTTCATCTTTCTTCTTTCTTTCTTTCTTTCTTTCTTTCTTTCTTAATATCTCCATTCTTTCTTTCTTCTTCTTTCTTAAGATTTCCATTCTTTCTTTCTTTCTTTCTTTCTTTCTTCTAAATCTCCATTCTTCTTCTCCTTATTCTTTCTTTCTTAAAGATCGCCATTCTTTCTCTTCTTTCTTAAGATCTCCATCTTTCTTTCTTTTTTCTTTCTTTCTTTCTTAATTCTCACCATTCTTCTTTCTTTCTTCTTCTTTCTTCTCTTAAGCAATCCCATTCTTCTTTCGTTCTTTCGTTCTTTCTTTCTTAAGATCTCCATTCTTTCTTTCTTTCTTCTTTCTTTCTTAAGATTCCATCTCTTTCTTTCTTCTTTTCTTTCTTTCTTTCTTAATATCTCCATTCTTTCTTTCTTTCTTTCTTCTTAAGATTTCCATTCTTCTTTCTTTCTTTCTTTCTTTCTTTCTTTCTTTCTTCTTCTTCTTTAGATCTCCATTCTTTCTTTCTTTACTTTCTTTCTTTCTTAAAGATCTCCATATCTTCTTTCTTCTTTCTTAAGATCTCCATTCTTTCTTCTTTCTTTCTTTCTTTCTTCTTTAAGATTCCATCTTCTTTCTTCTTTCTTCTTCTTCTTTCTTTCGAATATCTCCATTTCTTTCTTCTCCTTTCTTCTTCCTTAATATCTCCATTCTTTCTTTCTTTCTTTCTTTCTTCTTTCTTTCTTTCTAATATCTCCATTCTTTCTTTCTTATCTTTCTTTCTTTTTTAAGATTTCCATTTCTTCTCTTCTTTCTTCTTTCTTTCTTTCTTTCTTCTCTTTAAGATCTCCATTCTTCTTTCTTTCTTTTCATTTCTTTCTTTCTTAAGATCTCCATCTTTCTTTCTTGCTTTCTTTTCTTTCTTTTTCTTTCTTTTAATATCTCCATTCTTTCTTTCTTTCTTTCTTCTTAAGATCCATTCTTTCTTTCTTCTTTCTTTCTTTCTTTCTTTCTTTCTTAATATCTTCATCTTTCTTTCTTTCTTTCTTCTTAAGATTTCCATTCTTTCTTTCTTTCTTTCTTTCTTTCTTCTTCTTCTTTCTGAAATATCTCCATTCTTTCTTTCTTCTTCTTTCCTTAAAGATTTCCATTCTTTCTTTCTTTCTTTCTTCTTTCTTTCTTAAGAATCTCCATCTTTCTTCTTTCTTTCTTTCTTTCTTAAGCATCTCCATTCTTTCTTGCTCTTTCTTAAGTCTCCATTCTTCTTTCTTTCTTTCTTTAAGATTCTCCATTCTTTCTTTCCTTTCTTCTTCTTCTTTCTAATATCTCCATTCTTTCTTTCTTTCTTTCTTTCTTTCTTTCTTTCTTAAGATCTCCATCTTCTTTCTTTCTTTCTTTTCCTTTCTTAAGACTCCATTCTTCTTTCTTTCTTTCTTTCTTCTTAGATTTCCATTCTTTCTTTCTTCTTTCTTTCTATTTCTTCTTTCTTAAATCTCCATTCTTTCTGTGTCTTTCTTGTCTTTTCTTAAGATTTCCATCTTCTTTCTTTCTTTCTTTCTTTCTTTCTTTCTTAAGATCTCCATTCTTTTCTTTCTTTCTTTCTTTTCTTTCTATAACATCTCCATTCTTCTTTCTTTCTTCTTAAGATCTCCATTCTTTCTTTCTTCTTTTCTAAGATTCCATTCTTTCTTTCTTTCTTTCTTTCTTCTTTTCTTTCTTAATATCTCCATTCTTCTCTTCTTTCTTCTTTCTTAATATCTCCATTCTTTCTTTCTTTCTTTCTTTCTTTCTTTCTTTCTTTTCTTAATATCTCACTCTTTCTTTCTTTTCTTTCTTTCTTCTTAAGATTTCCATTCTTTCTTTCTTGTCTTTCTTTTCTTCTAAATATCTCCATTCTTCTTTCTTTCTTTCTTCTTAAGATTTCCATTCTTTCCTTTCTTTCTTCTTCTTTCTTTCTTCTTTCTTTCTTTCTTTTCTTAAGATCTCCATTCTTTCTTCTTTCTTTCTTTCTTTCTTAAGCATCTCCATTCTTTCTTCTTTCTTTCTTAAATCTCCATTCCGTTCTTTCTTTCTTTCTTAAGATTCCCATTTCTTCTTTCTTCTTTCTTTCTTTCTTTCTTTCTTTCTTTCTTTCTTTCTTTCTTCTTAATATCTCCATTCTTTCTTCTGCTTCTTTTTTCTAATATCCTATCTTTCTTTCTTTCTCTTCTTTCTTCTTTTCTTTCTTAATATCTCCATTCTTTCTTTCTTTCTTTTCTTCTTTCTTAAGATTCCATTCTTTCTTTCTTTCTTCTTTCTTTCTTCTTTCTTAATATCTCCATTCTTTCTTTCTCTTCTGTCTTAAGATTTCCATTCTTTCTTTCTTTCTTTCTTTCTTCTTTCTTTCTTTCTTTCTTTTCTTAAGATCTCCCATGTCTTCTTTCTTTCTTTCTTCTTCTTAAGATCTCATTCTTTCTTTCTTTCTTCTTAAGATCTCCATTCTTTCTTTCTTTCCTTTCTTAAGATTCCATTCTCTTCTTCTTTCTTTCTTTCTTTCTTCTTCTTTCTTTCTTCCTTATCCTCCATTACTCTTTCTTTCTTTCTTTTCTTTCTTAATATCTCCAATCTTTCTTTCTTCTTTCTTTCTTTCTTTCTTTCTTTCTTAATATCTCCATTCTTTCTTTCTTTCTTTCTTTCTTTTCTTAAGAATTCCATTCTTTCTTTCTTTCTTTCTTTCTTTCTTTCTTTCTTTCTTAATATCTCCATTCTTCTTTCTTTCTTCTTTCTCTAAGATTTCCCATTCTTTCTTTCTTTCTTTTCTTTCTCTTTCTTAAGATTTCCTACCTTCTTTCTTTCTTTCCTTAATATCTCCATTCTTTCTTTATTTCTTTCTTCTCTTAAGAATTCCATTTCTTTCTTTTCCTTTCTTTCTTTCTTCATTTCTTTCTTTCTTAAGATCTTCCATTCTTTCTTCTTCTTTCTTCTTTCTTTTCTTTCTTTCTTCTTTCTTAAGAGCTCCAATTCTTCTTTCTTCTTTCTTTCTTCTTTCTTAATATCTCCATTCTTTCTTTCTTCTTTCTTTCTAATATCCCATTCTTTCTTTCTTTCTTTCTTTTCTTTCTTTTCTTTCTTTCTTCTTTCTTTCTTAAGATCTCCATTCTTTCTTTCTTCTTTTCTTTCTTTCTTTCTAATATCTCCAATCTTTCTTTCTTTCTTTCTTTCTTAAAGATTTCCATTCTTTCTTTCTTCTTTCTTTCTTCTTTCTTTCTTTTTAATATCTCCATTCTTTCTTTCTTTCTTTCTTTCTTTCTTCTTAATATCTCCATTCTTTCTTTCTTTCTTTCTTTCTTTCTTTCTTTCTTTCTTTCTGAATATTCTCCATTCTTTCTTCTTTCTTTCTTTATTCTTTTCTTAAGATCTCCATTCTTTCTTCTTCTTCTTTCTTAATATTCTCCCATTCTTCTTTTCTTCTTTCCTTTCTTAAGATTTCATCTTTCTTTCTTTCTTTCTTTCTTTCGTTTCTTAAGGATTTCCATTCTTTCTTCTTTCTTTCTTTCTTTCTTAAGAATCTCCATGCTTTCTTCTGGTCTTTGCTTAATATCTCCATTCTTCTCTTCTTTCTTTCTTAAGAATTCCATTCTTTCGTCTTTCTTTCGTTTCTTTCTTTCTTAATATCTTCCATTCTTTCTTTCTTTCTTTCTTCTTCTTTCTTTCTTAAAGATCCCATTCTTTCTTTCTTCTCTTTCTTTCTTTCTTAATATCTCCATTCTTACTTTTTTTCTTTCTTTCTTTCTTAATATCTCCATTTCTTTCTTTCTTTCTTTCTTTCTTTCTTTCTTTCTTAAATCTCCATTCTTCTTCTTTACTTTCTTCTTTCTTAAGATTTCCATTCTTTCTTTCTTTCTTCTTTCTTTCTTTCTTTTCTTTCTAAGAAGCTCCATTCTTTCTTTCTTTCTTTCTTAAGCGATTTCCATCTTTCTTTCTATCTTTCTTCTTTTTCTTAATATCTCCATTCTTTCTTCTTTCTTTCTTTTCTTCTTAATATCTCCATTCGTCTTCTTTCTTCTTCTTTCTTTCTTTCTTTCTTAATATCTCCATTCTTTCTCTCTTCTTCTCTTTCTAAATTTCCAATTTCTTTCTTTCTTTCTTCTTTCTTTCTTCTTAATATCTCCATTTCTTTCTTTCTTTCTTCTTTCTTAAGATTTCCATCTTCTTTCTTTCTGTCTTTCTTTCTTTCTTTCTTAAGATTTCCATTCTTCTTTCTTTTCTTTCTTCTTAGTTCTCCATTTCTTTCTTTCTTTCTTTCTTAGATTTCCATTCTTTCTTCTTTCTTTCTTTACTAATATCTCCATTCTTTCTTTCTTTCTTCTTTCTTAAGATTTCCATTCTTTCTTTCTTTCTTTCTTTCTTTCTATTCTTTCTTTCTTTCTTTAGATTTTCCATTCTTTCTTCTTTCTTTCTTTCTTTCTTTCTTTCTTTTCTTAAGATTCCCATTCTTTCTTTCTTTCTTTCTTTCTTCTTTCTTTCTTAATATTCCATTTCTTTTTCTTTCTTTCCTTAATTCTTTCTTTCTTTCTTTCTTTCTTTCTTTCTTTCTTTCTTTCTTAAGATCTCCATTCTTCTTTTTCTTTCTTCTTCTTTCTTTCTTCTAATATCTCCATTTCTTTCTTTCTTTCTTTCTTAAGATTTTCATTCTTTCTTTCTTTCTTTCTTTCTTTCTTTTCTTTCTTTCTTAATATCTCCATCTTCTTTCTTCTGTTCTTTTTCTTTCTTTCTTAATATCTTTCCTTTCTGTCTTTCTTCTTTCTTTCTTTCTTTCTTAATATCTCCATTCTTTCTTTCTTTCTTCTTTTTCTTTCTTAATATCTCCATTCTTTCTTTCTTTCTTTCTTTCTTAATATCTCCATTCTTTCTTTCTTTCTTTCTTTCTTAGATTTCCATCTTTCTCTTCTTCTTTCTTCTTTCTTAAGATTCCATTCTTTCTTTCTTTCTTTCTTTCTTTCTTTCTTTCTTTCTAAGATCTCCATTCTTCTTCTTTCTTTCTTAATATCTCCATTCTTTCTTTCTTTCTTTTAAGATTTCCATTCTTTTTCTTTCTTTCTCTTTCTTTCTTTCTTTCTTCTTCTTTCTTCTTTCTTTTCTTAAGATCTCCATTCTTCTTTTTCTTTCTTTCTTAATATCTCCATCTTTCTTTCTTTCTTTCTTTCTTTTCTCATTCTTTCTTTCTTTCTTTCTTTTCTTTTCTTAAGATCTTTCTTTCTTTCTTTCTTTCTTTTTCTTTCTTTTTCTTTCTTAATATCTCCATTTTCTTTCTTCTTTCTTTCTTTCTTAAGATTTCCATTCTTTTTTCTTTTTTCTTCTTTCTTCTTTCTTCTTAATATCTCCATTCTTTCTTTCTTCTTCTTAAGATTTCCATTCTCTTTCTTTCTTTCTTTCTTTCTTAAGATTTTCTTCTCTTTTCTTCTTTTTCTTTCTTAAGATCTCCATTCTTTCTTCTTTCTTCTTTCTTTCTTTCTTTCTTAAGATTTCCATTCTTTCTTTCTTAAGATCTCCATTCTTTCTTTCTTTCTTTCTTTCTTTCTTTCTTTCTTTCTTCTTTCTTTCTTTCTTTCTTAGATTTCCATTCTTTCTTTCTTCATTCTTTCTTTCTTTCTTTTTCTTTCTTCTTTCTTAAGATCTCCATTCTTTTTCTTTCTTTCTTTCTTTCTTAATATTCTCTATCTTTCTTTCTTTCTTTCTCCTTTCTTTCTTTCTTTCTTTCTTAAGATTCCATTCTTTCTTTCTTTCTTTCTTTCTTCTTTCTTTCTTTCTTTCTTTCTTTCTTCTTTCTTAAGATTTCCATTCTTTCTTCTTCTTTCTTTCTTTCTTTCTTTCCATCTTTCTTTCTTCTTTCTTCTTCTTTCTTTCTTTTCTTTCTTTCTTTCTTTCTTAAATCTCCATTCTTTCTTTCTTTCTTTCTTTCTTAAGATTTCCATTCTTTCTTTCTTTCTTTCTTTCTTTCTAAGATCTCCATTCTTTCTTTCTTCTTTCTTTCTTTCTTTCTTTCTTAATATCTCCATTCTTTCTTTCTTTCTTTCTTTCTTTCTTAAATTTCCATTCTTTCTTTCTTTCTTTCTTTCTTTCTTTCTTTCTTATATCTTCCTTCTTTCTTTCTTTCTTCTTTCTTTCTTAAAGATTTCCATTCTTTCTTTCTTTCTTTCTTTCTTCTTAATATCTCCATTCTTTCTTTCTTTCTTTCTTTCTTTCTTAAGATCTCCATTCTTCTTTCTTTCTTTCTTTCTTTCTTTCTTTCTTTCTTTCTTAAGATCTCCATTCTTTCTTTCTTTCTTTCTTTCTTTCTTAATTTTTCTTTCTTTCTTTCTTCTTTCTTTTCTTTCTTTCTTAAGATCTCCATTCTTCTTCTTTCTTTTTTCTTTTTTCTCTTTCTTTCTTTCTTTCTTTCTTTCTCTTCTTTCTTTCTTCTTTCTTTCTTTCTTTCTTTCTTTCTTTCTTAAGATCTCCATTCTTTCTTTCTTTCTTTCTTTCTTTCTTTCTTTCTCTTTCTTTCTTTCTTTCTTTCTTTCTTCTTTCTTCTTTCTTTCTCCATCTTTCTTTCTTTCTTTTTTCTTTCTTTCTTTCTTTCTTTTCTTTTCTTTCTCTTCTTTTCTTAATATCTCTTTCTTCTTTCTTTTTCTCTTCTTCTTTCTTTCTTTCTTTCTTTCTTTCTAATATCTCCGTTCTTCTTTCTTTTCTCTCTTTCCTTTCTCTTTCTTTCATGATATTTGCCCTTCCATCCCTTCTTCCTTTCTTCTTTCTTCCTTCCTTCATCCCTTCGTTCGTTCTTCTTCGTTCGTTCGTTCTTCTTTCTTTCTTTCTTTCTTTCTTCTTTTTCTTAATATCTTTCTTTCTTTCTTTCTCTCTTTCTTTCTTTCTTTCTTCTTCTTTCTTTCTCCGTTCTTTCTTTCTTCTTTTCTCTTTCTTTCTTTCTCTTCTCTTCTTCATCTTTCTTTCTTTCTTTTTCTCTTTCTTTTCTTTCTTCTTTCCCTTCTTCTTTCTTCTTTTCTTTCTTCATCCCTTCGTTCTTCGTTCGTTCTCGTTCCTTTCTTTCTTTCTTTCTTCTTCTTTCTTTCTAATATCTCCGTCTTTCTTTCTTTCTTTTCTCTTTCTTTCTTTCTTTTTCTTTCTTTCTTCTTTCTTTCTTAATTCTTTCTTTTTTCTTTCTCTTTCTCTTTCTTTCTTTTTCCATCCCTTCTTCTTTCTTCTTTTCTTTTCCTTCATTTCGTTCTTCTCGTTCGTTCTTCCTTCTTTCTTTCTTTCTTTCTTTCTTTCTTTCTTTCTTAATATCTCCGTTCTTTTCTTCTTTCTTTTCTCTTTCTTTCTTTCTTTCTTTCTTTCTTTCTTTCTTTCTTTCTTAATACCTCCGTTCTTTCTTTCTTTTTTCTCTTTCTCTTTCTCTTTCTTTCATGATATTTGCCCTTCCATCCCTTCTTCCTTTCTTCTTTTCTTCCTTCCTTCATCCCTTCGTTCGTTCGTTCGTTCGTTCGTTCGTTCCTTCATTTCTTTCTTTCTTTCTTTCTTTCTTTCTTTCTTAATATCTCCGTTCTTTCTTTCTTTCTTTCTTTTTCTCTTTCTTTCTTTCTTTCTTTCTTTCTTTCTTAATATCTCCGTTCTTTCTTTCTTCTATCTATCTCAGTCTGATCATTTCTCACCCCCTATCTATCTATCTATCTATCTATCTATCTATCTATCTATTTCAATCTGATCATTCCTCTCCTCCCTCCCCTCTCTTTCTATCTATCTATCTCCATCTGATCATTTCTCTCCCCCCTCTCTCTCTCTCTATCTATCTATCTATCTATCTATTTCAATCTGATCATTCCTCTCCTCCCTCCCCTCTCTTTCTATCTATCTATCTCCATCTGACCATTTCTCCCCCCCCTCTCTCTCCCCCCCCCCTCTCTCTCTCTCTATCTATCTATCTATCTATCTGACTGACGCTGACTGCAGTGGCATTGCGTGCTAATGGCTAGTATTTTTGTTGTTGTCATGGGCGGCACTAATTAGGTGCTGCAAATTTAGTATAAGAATATTTATATATACTTACCAACCCCTGCGCACGTGCAGGATGTGACACAGGGTCAATTTCTTAAATCTAACAGGTTTTTGAATTCAGAGTTTTCCTTCTCCTATATTGGTAAACTAACCAAGGTTTAAAAAGCCCGGTGTGTCCTACTATTTACCCATAGCTGGAGGGAGTGTAATTGGATTCATACTTTTCCCAAGAGTATTAGCGCTATGTGAAATGCAAACAGTCCCGGAAAAGATTTGAACTCGGGTCGACGAATCCATTTTCCACGACTCTAACCATTGGAAACAACATCCTATTAGAAAGCAGCTGCACAGCCACTTACCCCCTATCACACAACCAAACCACCCGAGTGAGACAAACAAGACACGCTGGGTACTTCTGGAGAAGCGGGGACGAACTCATAAGTGACGTTCTCCAATGGAAACTAGCACATGGTCTCATCAGTGTGAGGCACCCGGCAAAGACCTACATTGACCAGCTCGGCGCAGATACTGGGTGCTGTGCATAGGACTTCTTGAGTACAATGAATGAAAGGGGTGGTTGGCGAGAGATTGTCATATATATCTGTGCGACTAGCACTATATGATGATGATGATGATGATGATGATGATAGCAAAAAAACATTATTGCCATTGGTACGCTATGCCACAGCAGTCAGCGTGGTCTAAACGCAAACGAAGCTAAACCTCGCCTACACGGCTGTTATGTTTTATATGAATCTATCTATAGACGGGACCCTAACAGGTACTACCATTCTGGCCAGGGTGGACCTGGGAGTAATGGCAATGAAGAGGTACGACTGTGATGAATGTTTTCTCTTTTGAAATTCGTGTGTGGGGGTGGGGGGGAGGTGGTGATTGGCTATAGATCAAACGCGTCAAAAGTGCAAATTTTCTATAAATCTGTTAAATTTTATATGAATGTATAGACTGGCCCTAACAGGTACTACCATTCGGGCCAGGGTGGAGCTGGGAGTAATGGCAATGAAGAGGTACGACTGTGATGAATGTTTTCTCTTTTGAAATTCGTGTGTGTGGGGGAGAGGTGGTGATTGGCTATAGATCAAACGCGTCAAAAGTGCAAATTTTATAAAAATCTGTTAAATTTTATATGAATGTATAGACTGGGCCCTAACAGGTACTACCATTCGGGCCAGGGTGGACCTGGGAGTAATGGCAATGAAGAGGTACGACTGTGATGAATGTTTGCTCTTTTGAAATTCGTGTGTGGGTGGGGGGGAGGTGGTGATTGGCTATAGATCAAACGCGTCAAAAGTGCAAATTTTCTATAAATCTGTTAAATTTTATATGAATGTATAGACTGGGCCCTAACAGGTACTACCATTCGGGCCAGGGTGGAGCTGGGAGTAATGGCAATGAAGAGGTACGACTGTGATGAATGTTTTCTCTTTTGAAATTCGTGTGTGTGTAGGGGGAGGTGGTGATTGGCTATAGATCAAACGCGTCAAAAGTGCAAATTTTATAAAAATCTGTTAAATTTTATATGAATGTATAGACTGGGCCCTAACAGGTACTACCATTCGGCCAGGGTGGACCTGGGAGTAATGGCAATGAAGAGGTACGACTGTGATGAATGTTTTTCTCTTTTGAAATTCGTGTGTGGGGGTGGGGGGAGGTGGTGATTGGCTATAGATCAAACGCGTCAAAAGTGCAAATTTTCTATAAATCTGTTAAATTTTATATGAATGTATAGACTGGGCCCTAACAGGTACTACCATTCGGGCCAGGGTGGAGCTGGGAGTAATGGCAATGAAGAGGTACGACTGTGATGAATGTTTTCTCTTTTGAAATTCGTGTGTGTGTAGGGGGAGAGGTGGTGATTGGCTATAGATCAAACGCGTCAAAAGTGCAAATTTTATAAAATCTGTTAAATTTTATATGAATGTATAGACTGGGCCCTAACAGGTACTACCATTCGGGCCAGGGTGGACCTGGGAGTAATGGCAATGAAGAGGTACGACTGTGATGAATGTTTGCTCTTTTGAAATTCGTGTGTGGGGTGGGGGGGAGGTGGTGATTGGCTATAGATCAAACGCGTCAAAAGTGCAAATTTTCTATAAATCTGTGTTAAATTTTATATGAATGTATAGACTGGGCCCTAACAGGTACTACCATTCGGCCAGGGTGGAGCTGGGAGTAATGGCAATGAAGAGGTACGACTGTGATGAATGTTTTCTCTTTTGAAATTCGTGTGTGTGTAGGGGAGAGGTGGTGATTGGCTATAGATCAAACGCGTCAAAAGTGCAAATTTTATAAAAATCTGTTAAATTTTATATGAATGTATAGACTGGGCCCTAACAGGTACTACCATTCGGGCCAGGGTGGACCTAGGAGTAATGGCAATGAAGAGGTACGACTGTGATGAATGTTTTCTCTTTTGAAATTCGTGTGTGTGGGGGGGGGAGGTGGTGATTGGCTATAGATCAAACGCGTCAAAAGTGCAAATTTTTATTAAATCTGTTAAATTTATATGAATGTATAGACTGGGCCCTAACAGGTACTACCATTCGGGCCAGGGTGGACCTAGGAGTAATGGTAATGAAGAAGTACGACTCTGATGAATGTTTTCTCTTTTGAAATTCGTGTGTGGGGGGGGGGAGGTGGTGATTGGCTATAGATCAAACGCGTCAAAAGTGCAAATTTTATATAAATCTGTTAAATTTTATATGAATGTATAGACTGGGCCCTAACAGGTACTACCATTCGGGCCAGGGTGGACCTAGGAGTAATGGTAATGAAGAAGTACGACTCTGATGAATGTTTTCTATTTTGAAATTCGTGGAGGGGGGAGGTGGTGATTGAATATCGATCAGGGGCGTCAAAAGTGCAAAGCTTTGCCGACAAGAGATGCAATGAAAATGAACTGATATTGTAGCATGTCCATTCGTTGAATGAAAAATTATAATTTGGTAACGAAAAGTGGTGACGAACCGATCATTTTATGATTGGAAACACCTGACGGTGAGACTTATACGAGGAAGATATTTGTTAGGCGTGGGTGGAATTTAAAAATTAGCCGTAAATATTTTTTGTCAAACATTTGATATGAGGCATTTGTTTATTTAGATATTTATGTGTCAAACCATCTGTCTATCCGATTTGAAAGCGATGGTTTGAGGACAGTTTGAGATCAGTGTTTGGAAACGTTTTATTTATCCATCTTCGTCTGTCTCTGTCTGTCTCTCCCTCTCTCTCTCTCTATATATATATATATATAAAGTTATCTACAGACACTGTGTTTCGACGTTTCACGTCTCATCAGTGTGGCTAGACACAGCAACTACCCCCGACCAGGACGAAACCCGACTAACTTTTCATCAGCCCTGTTCGTAAACCCTGTCGGAAATTCCTTAACCAATTATCTCCCCCTGCCGTTAGGGGGCGGGTCGCCAACATCGTATGTTGGCGCCAAATACCAAAAAACTTCACTTATCAGGGAACCGTTACGAGAGAGAGACGTAAAAACAAACGCTCTCATTCACTTAGCCCAAAAACAGGGCTACTTATCGAAGAACCGTTACTGGAGAGAGACGTCAAAACAAACACTCTCACTTACTTAGCCCAAAACCATGGCCCACTTATCACAAGAATCTTACAACCAGATTCCGTCTAAGGCATCGTATCAGCATACTGCATAAAGGCCGGTACAACCGCACACTGACCAAAGGAAGAACAACTACCGAGACGAAGCGTCCTTTCTATATTTCCCACCGACGAGAAGAAAACTGTGTTATCACCAGTACTACAGTAAATTCCTCCACAGATAAGTCTTGTAGCAAATACCATTAAATTTGCAACAATTTATGTAATTTTTTTGTTAATACAAGTGTCTGCATTTACTTTCGTGTTTGTTCCTTCTTTGTCCGACAATTTGCCTTCAACTACGGAGAAATAAGGGCTCCTTCGAACCCGTAAATACTCTTAACATTCGACAGCCGCCATTAAGGAACGTTGTTTTGACTGTTGAATACATTCATCAGTGTATATATTTTACGATCACCAGAGAGATCAAATCTTTAAACAACAGACGATCATTGCTTTATGCTGGCGGTGAAAGTCAATTAAAATCGCCCCTCGAGAGCTCTACCAGGTTTAGGGTGCATGTATATATATATATTTGGTCTGAAGATTGCATTAGTGCCGCTGATGTCTATGTTACGTTAACTTAAATATAAATCCTCAATCAATGATATTGAGCACTGTTTACTTATTGATATATCACCAGTATAATCTAGATGATATATCTTACTATAATGGAGATTGTGTGGTATTCTGTCTGTAACCGAAACTATATAACTACACACATCACAATTCCTTTAGTTATTTACGTCACATTTTCCATGATTTAATTTCTTTTTAAAACTCAATTATTGATAAAATTGTTTTACATAATTAATACGATTGACCATATCTACAAACTAATAACATGCACTTGTATTTATATATACAGAAAAATAGAGGTTTACTGTGTGAACAGGAAGGCTAATTTGCATATTGATCTTAAACATTTGATTTTAATAAACATGTACTTAGTATTATTGATTTCTAATTCTTTGTGTTGCACGCCATGGACTGTTCAGCCACCAGGATTCCATCATTAAGCATCATGGGTCGCCACTTTAGACCAACAGGTGGGTCCATCAAGGTGATTTTACCTCTCTGCAGAGGTGCAGTCGGTGTATTCTAAATTTGTGTGAAAAGAAAGAAAACAGAAAGAAATAGGAAATAAGAAGGTGTGTCATTGAACTCTTTGCCTACTATAAACCGCTTACAGCGGCTCTCCTACCACTGTGCATACCACGCCCAATGCAGTTTGAAAAGAGAAAGAAATAGGAAATAAAGGCCGTAAGAAAAGAAAGAAAGACAAAAAGAGAAAAATGTGAAAGGAAAGATGGAGGATGTTATTTAACTCTTTGTCTACTTTAAACCACTCACAGCAGCTCTCCCAACACTGCACCTACCACACCTAAGCAAAGTACAAAAACTGATGGTTGGTTCCTAATAATTGAACAGAAGGACTCAGATTACAATAATAATAGGACTTTATTTGAATAGAATGAGTTCTGAGGTGGATAGATAGTGAACTTTGAAATATTCTATCATACAGGTACAAAATACCAAAAATATTTGGTACAGCCATTTGATAACCCACTAGCAGCGGCTCTCACACATGTCACTTGTTTACTGAGCTGAAGGACTCAGGTTACAATAATAATAGGATTCTATTTGAATAGAATGAGTTCTGAGGTGAATAAATAGTGAACTTTGAAATATAACATCATACGGGTAAAGAATAGCAAGAAATTTTGGTACAGCCGAAGGGGAAATGGTAATAAAGGGCTATTTGCTCGGAAATTCCTACCATAAAATAAACTGAACCCCCATTTTATGTCCGTGTTTTTGCAATAAATGTTTAATTTTTCTTGCACCCGTTATTTTACAATACTAAATATATTTTCTTTATTTATTTTAATATTCACTTCAATGTGTATATTCTAAAAGCTTTTATTTTGTGAGAATGGTTAGTTTTAAATTGGGGGTTCGTTTTTATACTTCAACTTTCTACTCGTAAATTCCTACCATAAAATGCCCAAGCCTAATTTTATGGTAGGAATTTACGAGTAAAAAGTTGAATATTACCTTTTGTTGTTGTTATTTCTTTTCTTTTTGGCTTTGGTACTCTAAAATAAAAACATCAGATTTTAATCATCGTCGACGAAAAAACAAAATTACGGTCATAAAAGGAGGATCCAATTTATGCCTAAATTGTAAAACGAGCCCCCACTTTAAAACTAAACATTCTCACAAAATAAAAACTTTTAGAATATACACATTGAAATGAATATTAAAATAAAGAAAATATATTTAGTATTGTAAAATAACGGGTGCAAGAAAAATAAAACATTTAATACAAAAACACGGACATAAAATGGGGGTTCAGTTTATTTTATGGTAGGAATTTACGAGCAAATAGTCCTTTATTACCGGGGAAATTTGGTTAAAGAAAAGAAGGAAAACTAAAATCTCACATGGGAGAACTAGGAAAGTCAAAGATAGATAGATAGATAGATAGATAGATAGAGATGCAGTGGTCACTAAAAAAATAGAAAGATAAAGAAAGTGAAAGATAGAGCGGGCGTTAAACTGAAAAAGATATATAGAGAAGTGTAAATAAAACAAGAGAGAGAGAGAGAGAGAGAGAGAGAGAGAGAGAGAGAGAGAGAGAGAGAGAGAGAGAGTCCCCATTTTTCTTTCTTTCTCTCACTCACTCCCCCCTCTCTCTCTCTCTCTCTCTAAAAGATATATAGAGAAGTGTAGACATAACAAGAGAGAGAGAGAGAGAGAGGGGGGGGAGAGAGTGAGAGGGAGGGAGAGTGAGAGAAAGAAAGAAAAAGGGGACTCATTCTCTCTCTCTCTCTCTCTCTCTCTCTAAAAGATATATAGAGAAGTGTAAATAAAACGAGAGAGAGAAAGGGGGAGGGGGAGTGAGAGAAAAGAAGAAAAAAGGGACTCTCTCTCTCTCTCTCTCTCTCTCTCTCTCTCTCTCTCTAAAAGATATATAGAGAAGTGTAGATATAACAAGAGAGAGAGAGAGAGAGAGAGAGAGAGAGAGAGAGAGGGGGGAGTGAGAGAAAGAAAGAAAAATGGGGACTCTCTCTCTCTCTCTCTCTCTCTCTCTCTCTCTCTCTCTCTCTCTCTGTATGTGTATGCGTGTGAAAAAAAAATTAAGAATGGAATCAGAACGAACGGCAAATATAATAGATCCACCGCGTTCCTGGGGTTTAACAGAAAAAGAAAAGAAAGAACCATTATTGCTTATTGTCGGGTGTGTAGGGTGGGGGGCCAGAGAGCGAGAAGGAAAGAAAGAAAGAAAGAGAGAGCGAGAGAGAGAGAGAGAGAGAGAGAAAGAAAGAGAGAGAAGAGTCAAGTTGACTGAGATAAAGAGGAAGAGAGAGAAAGGCGGGAGTGGAAAGTAAAGGGAGGCGTGCTGTTTACCTCGTGCAACATGTGTTGATAGAATAGTCAGACGACAGCGAAGGAAAGGGGCGGAGGAGGAGGAGGGGGGGTCAATGGATGAGTAGAAGGAAGAGGAGAGATACGAAAGCAGTAGGAGAAGAGGAGGAGGAGGGGGCGCAGTCAGCAGCAGCAGCAGGCAGCAGGCAGCAGCAGCAGCAGGACTGATGGCAAAGAAGAAACGTGTTTGTCGAATGTGTAATCAAACATGTAAAAACGTCGATATAAATAAATAAAAAACAGCCTGTTTCCTCTCCTCTCTTTATATATCTAATACTCCCTCCCCCCCCATCTCTCTCTCTCTCTCTCTCTCTCTCTCTCTCTCTCTGTATATATATATATGGTAATGAGGTATAAATAAAAGGATACGATCAATGAGTGATTGGTTTATAATGAAGAATAAACACTGTTCAATATAAGAATAGTATGGTTAAATCTGTTTTATTCTTAAATAGTAGACAAAAACATCAATATATATATATATATATATATATATATATATATATATATATATATATATATATGTAAAAATGGAAAAGGAATTGAATCCAACAATGTGAGGAAAAATGAGTACAGAAAAGAAATGTAAATGGATAAAATGAATTTAATCGATATCACATTAGTCGATATCACTTACACATGTGTTTCGGTCAGTTTATGTGTGTGAAAATATTTCGCACAGTGCGACGCACACATAGAAGACTCGACCTTCATCAGAGTGAACATTTATTTTTATGAAAAAATTCGTTGGGAAAAAAAACAACAGAGATTTTTGGAAATATTCGAAAATCGAATTTTTAAAAAAATTTGGAATGCTGAGAATAGAACGTTGAGATAGACCGTTATGATTTGGATACTTGTTTTTTTCTAGGGGTTATAGTACAAAATAGTTTTTTTTTATTGTTACAAAAAATAAATAAAATAAAAAATAAAGTGTTATTATTTATCAATAACATGTTGAACATTTTTCTCGGAGATTAGTTTATGTTTTGAAAAAAAAATCGGTGAAATGTTAAAAAAGTTGTCGATTAAAAAAGGGACCACATATATATAGATAATTTTGTATAAGTTGTTTAATTTATTGAGATGTTATCGTAAGATGGTTCAGTTTAAGTGGTGAATATATATATATATATATTATTATTTATATTTTTGCTTGAAGGCAATTATAAATGCATTTATAATTGCCTTCAAGCAAAAATATAAATAATAATTTATTCAACATTGCTTCTAAAAAAACAAACATCCAAAAATCTTATATATATATATATATATATATATATATATATATATATATATATATATATATAATAGGTACCACCAAACCGTTTAGGCCATCTTGAATAAAACGGAAATAAATATTTCCGAACTTTGTTTATAAAAAATCTCGTTAAAAAAAGATCGTACAGGGTTGTTACAAAGAAAAATAGTTAATTCAAAGACCAAATTATCCGATTGGGAAAAATTACATCGTTATCTTAAAAAATAAACAAACCTGCCCGTATTACATGCGAAAGGGTAATTTTCAGACCATAATATAGACAGAAAAGTTACTAATCATTTCCCTTTTACGTTTAACCAGTAAAAGTATGGAATGAACATTTAAATATTTTTTCTAAGAGAAAAATTATATAAATATATATATATATATATATGAGGTTAAGTAAACAAACAAATGTGTTTATTTTTATATGGCTTTAAGCCGACAATTTTTGGAGGATATGTGCTTAATTGAAGTCATACCTAATTTTGAAAATTAATTAGTTAATAATTAATGAATTTAGGCGGTCATATATGTTCAAATGTAAGGCTAAACAAATCGAGAAAATTTCAATCCCTAAATGTACATTTCGACCTATTAGGTTTCATCAGCAAGGTTATAGACATGGGAGACTGCTCCGTGTGTGACACGAAACCTCGACTGTCAAGCTGTGTGTGTGTATATATATATATATATATATATATATATATATATATATATATATTCTAGGTGGGTCCTAATTCTCTACCAGTAGTTTGTTGTAGAGTTCAGGTTCCATATGAGAGCTCAATAAATAACTTTGCTCTGTTTATAATAATTAATTATTATAAACAGAGCAAAGTTATTTGTAAATAATAAGGCTTTAAATACCATGGGTATCGGGGGTATGGATAATTTCCATTAGATACCCACGAGTGGAAATGGTCCATAACCACGATACCCATGGTATTTAAGGCCTTTTTATTCACAAATATATATATATATATATATTATATATATTATATGTGTGTGTGTGTGTCTGCAAGAATACACACACACACACACACACACATATATAATATATATATATATATATATATATATATATATATATTATTTGTATGTATGTATGTATGTCTGCAAGAATGATCTCGTGTGTTTTGGCATTGCCCCTTCCAGCCGGGAAAATTTGGCCCAGGACCGCCCTCGGTAGCGACAGAGTTTCCGTAGAGGACTGTTCATGTCAGAAGTCACCCTGACGCAACACCATGAAGCAAAGAGGTCTAGAAGAAAGCAGCGGCAACAAAGCACCGGAACATCGACATCTTCAGGGACCGCTGCTAATTGTACCTAGAAGAGGGGTTAATGATTTTGGCTAAAGATTTAGCAATGTTGTGGGGAGCCGTTCCAATTCAAGAGATTATTGGTCTTCACCGACACCCAGGTTTATGTGTCTTAGGTAGTCCATAGATTGTAGGGTTGACAAGCCGTAAAATCCAACCAACCAACCAGCCAACTGAGGGATTAAGGTAAAGGTTAGTCGTGTAGTCATATACAAAAGGAAAACATAAATCAAGAGACAAATGTATTTGGTCGGTCATCAATTTGTTGAGGGTGGGAGTCTGACGATCTTCCAGATGGGGCAGGCTCTTTCTACGATGTCAAAAGATCCTGCTTTTTGTTTCGGGTGCTTTTACGGTATATAATACGATTATTCGAATCTTATTCTTACTAGCAAATTTATGCACCTTCCGTAGGGTGCAAGTTTTTAAGTTTTAATATAATAAAATATCATGTTAAATTTGAAAAGCTAATAAAACTGAATAAAAATGCAGATAAAAAGATTTAGAACAGAGGGGGTATAATCGAAAAATAGAACAACTTTGAAACTAACTCTTCCATCATTTTCCATTACTCCCGTCTTTCATTGGTAAATTTTCCTAATTTAACTATTTAGTTAAAATAGGAAGTAAAGAATAATATGACAGTTATTTCTTCTTGTTAATGGATTTTTTAAAGATTTATATCCGAGATTTTTGCTTATATTCAATAAGATAAAACCAAACAATTAGAAATCAATAATATTAAGCATATATTTATTAAAATGAGATTTTTAAGATCAATATGCAAATTAGCCTTCCCATTCACACTGAAAACTGCTATTTTGTTGTATATATAAATACAATTGCATGTTTTTAATATGTAGATATGGTCAACAGTGGCTTCGGCCTCTGGACCATTGATATAATTAACAGCGTCGATCACAGGGGGCCATCCCCCAGGCAACACCTGCCCCCTCGATTTAAAGGGCAGGGCTGGGTTTATTGCCCAGTGCCTGAGGCGCCCCCTTGAGGGGGAATGCCGACGGGATCGACGCAATTTTTTCACCTGCCACTCCATGAGCTTCGGTTTGTGGGTGGTCCCACGTTAATAGGGACTTTGTGCCTGACCCGTACAAGTGGGGTACGCGGTAAATATCATGTAGATATGGTCAACAGTGGCTTCGGCCTCTGGACCATTGATATAATTAACAGCGTCGATCCCAGGGGGCCATCCCCCCAGGCAACACCTGCCCCCTCGATTTAAAGGGGCAGGGCTGGGTTTATTGCCCAGTGCCTGAGGCGCCCCCCTTGAGGGGGAATGCCGACGGGATCGACGAAATTTTTCACCTGCCACTCCATGAGCTTCGGCTTGTGGGTGGTCCCACGTTAATAGGGACTTTGTGCCTGACCCGTACAAGTGGGGTACGCGGTAAATATCATGTAGATATGGTCAACAGTATCAATAATATAAAACAATTTTATGAATAATTGCGGTTTAAATAAAAATAAAATCATGGAGAATGTGATGTAAATAACAAAGGGAATTGTGACTTGTATAGTAATATAGTTTCGGTTACAGACAGACAAACCCACAATCTCCATTATAATAAGATTTCTATTATTAATAATTATATTGTATTAACTGGACCTGTGGATATAGCATAGTATGATAATTTAATTATTACAACATTTCATGTGTTTACTTAAGAGCTTTTGCTATATAGTTCAGTATGTAAAAAGTATAATAATCTTGATTTAACTCTCCTTACTAGCAGGACCTGTGGATATACCACAGTATGATAATTTAATTATCACAACGTTTGATTTTCTCCATCTATAAAAGTAAGTAAAGTCGTTAGGGTTGCATAAAGTCAGTGTAAGCCAATCAGCGAGGGAGTCTATCCCCCTTTCAATAGTGCTAGACCAAGGAGATTGTTTTTGCATCTGAGGTGGAGTGCCACCCCTACCATCAGCTCCTTACTTTACTACCGCACAGGTCACAGTGCTACTCATACGCCGAGTTGGTGAGGGCCGGTATCGAACTAGGAACCTTGTGGTTTCTAACCGAACGCTCTACCGACCGAGCTAACCCGACACCTAAAGTGTGGTTAAATAGATCAAAAATGAGTTCTTAAAAAAATTGAATACTCAACTTGAATGAATAACACAAAACGTCTTCGGCATAAAATAACCCAACAAAGGTTGATATGCCGTAAAATCCAACCAACCTACCATTGCCCACTTGTATGTCATAAAATTCTAACTAGGGTTATGTCAAATTATCAGCAACACTCTTCTCTTTAAAAAAAAAAAACAAAAAAAAAAAACAAGTATCTTTGGCATAAAATAACCCAAGGGTTGACATGCCGTAAAATCCAACCAATCAACCATCGCCCACTTACTTTTGTATGTCATACAATTCTAACTAGGGTTATGTCAAATTATCAGCAACACCCTTCTCTTTAAAAAAATTAAAAGAACAACAAAAAACAAAAACAAATATCTTTGGCATAAAATAACCCAATGGTTGATATGCCGTAAAATCCAACCAACCAGTCATCACCCGCTTCCTTTAGTATATCATAAAATTCTAACTAGGGTTATGTCAAATTATCAGCAATACCCCTCTCTTTAGATTTTCTAAAAAACAAAAAAAAACAAATATCTTTGGCATAAAATAACCCAAGGGTTGACATGCCGTAAAATCCAACCAACAAACCAGCCAATTGAATGACAGATTATGGTAAAGGTTAGTCGTGTGTTCATATACAAAAAGAAAATAAAGAGTAAGGTCATACGGTTATTGATTTCATGATCACTCTTTTTCTGTGATTTTTCATAACTGCCAACCTTTTGGAGCCTTTTTTTTCTTTCTTTTTTTTTTTCGGGGATGTAAAACAATTGAACTTTTCTTTTTCTTTCTTTCTTTCTTTCTTTTTTTTTTGTTCATATTTTTCTCCTTACAAAAGAAACACAATGTTTGGAGCTAAATTTATGCGTATTCAGCGCCAGTTCGAAACTGACCGGCTGTGGCCATTGCAAAGTTTTCTGGGCGAAGATAAATAGGGTGAGGGTGGCGGTGGACGCACGTGCTGACGTCATTGTTTGGCGAAAATATGCGCCATCTGTGTTCAAATAGAGGTATGTAAATTCCCTTGGGTATTCTAAATTTTACTAGCAACTGAATGTACTGACTATAGAGGAATATGGAATAGGAAAAACTTCAAATCACAATCTTGAGAACGAAGGTATATATATATATATATATATATATATATATATATATATATATATAGAGAGAGAGAGAGAGAGAGAGAGAGGAAAAAAAGAAGAAAAAAAAAGTATAACCACACACACAAAAAAAATTAAGCACGTACATTTCTGATATTCGTCTCAGAAGATAAAGTTTTCTTTGAAATCGATAAGACAAAAATAACATCTTTTTGTTTTTATTTTTTTATACGCATTGTAATTGCCTTCAAATTATTAATATATTATAATATATATATATATATATATATATATATATATTATATATATATATATTTGAGATATATTTTTGTATCTGTATTCGTTTTTTGGAAGTACATATATCAGGTTTGGGCATTGGTGTGAAGCATTAAAGTGCTATATTATGATAATGTTGTTACCATAATATGTTAATCTAGGAATAAATATCAGAAAACTCTGTAGATTTTTTTGAGTTTCTTTTATTTAGACGTAGTGGTAAATTTGCAGGATATATAAATATATATTGTGTGTATGTGTGCATGTGCATGAATATGTGTGTGTCTGTGTGTGCGTGTGCGTGTGCATACATACATGTATATATACATATGTGTGAAGTAAATACACAAGCGATGTGTTTATGATATGGCTTTTTTTTTAGCCGACAATTTTTGGGAGAATATGTGCTTAATTGAAGTCGTACCTAATTGTCAAAGTTGATTAATTAATAATTAGTTAATTAGGCGGTCTTCCTATCCAAAGCTCTGCTGATGAGGCCTAATAGGCCGAAATGTACATACAGAGATTGATTTTTCTCGATTTGTTTAGCCTTAAATTTAAATAGATATGCCCGCCTAATTAACTAATTATTAATTAATTAACTTTCAAAATTAGGTACGACTTCAATTAAGCACATATTTTCCCAAAAATATACATAGGTGTATGTGTGTGTGTGTGTGTATGTGTGTGTGTGTGTGTGTGAGAGAGAGAGAGAGAGAGAGAGAGAGAGAGAGAGAGAGAGAGAGAGAGAGAGAGACTTAGGGTAGCGTGGACATAAAATCAACGGTGCTTGGTAACTAACAGTTTCTCCCAACGCATTTTTTTCTGGTTTGAGAAATTTTTTAAAAAAATCATTCATATCTAATTAATATGCATAATCATTTTTTAATCATTTTATTCAACTAGCAAATATATGCACCCTCCGGGTGCAAGTATTTAAGTTTAAATGTAATAAAATATTAGATTAAATCAGAAAGGCTAATGAAACTAAATAAGAATTCAGATAAAAAGATTTGAAACGGAGGGGGTATAATCGGAAAATAGAACAACTGAAACTTACTCTTTCATCACTTTCGTTTTTCAATGCTAAATTTTCCTAATTTAACTATTTAGTTAAAATAGGAAGTAAAGAATAAAATTACAATTATTTCTTCTTGTTAATGAATTTCTTTTAGGATTTATTGAAGAGATTTTTACTCATATTCATTAAGATAAAACCAAACAATTAGAAATCAATAATACCAAGCACATTTTTATTAAAATCAGTTTTTTTTAATATCAATATGCAAATTAGCTTTACGTTTACACTGAAAACTGGTATTTTGTTGTATATATAAATACAATTGCATGTTATTAGTATTTAGTTAAGGCCAACAGTATTAATAATGTCAAACAGTTTTATTATTAATTGAGGTTTAAATAGAAATAGAATCATGGAGAATGTGACGTAAATAACTAAGGGAATTGTGACTTGAGTAGTGATATAGTTTCGGTTACAGACAGAAAAACACACAATCTCCATTATAATAAGATATGAATTTTTTAATTCTAGTTTTATTCATTTATGTGTTTGTCTTTACTTGTTTTGTTATTTCATCATTAATTCAAATTCATACGAGAAAGCTGTTGTTAAAGTTTGACGTTATTGTTGTCCATTTTGAATTAAAAAATAACACAGGCTTACGGGCAAGTCACGTTGAAAGCACTGGTTCCCGCTAGATCACCGAAGGTAAGCAACGATGAGTCTGTTCAATACTTAGATGGGTGACCATTTAAGCAACAGCAGGTCCTTCAATTATTCAGGTGATTTATTACTGTTCAAACTGTGAAGTTGTCCAGCACTGATTCGCTTACAGCCAAGTCATGCTGAAAACACAGGTTCCAGCTTGATCACCGAAGTTAAGCAGCCACGAGCCTGTTCAATACTTAGATGGGTGACCATTCAAGCAACAGCAGGTCCTTCAATTATTCAGGTGATTTATTACTGTTCAAATTGTGAAGTTGTCCAGCGCTGTTTCCCTCAAAGTCGAGTCACGCTGAAAGCACCAGTTTCTGATAGATCACCGAAGGTAAGCAACGATGAGTCTGTTCAATACTTAGATGGGTGACCATTTAAGCAACAGCAGGTCCTTCAATTATTCAGGGGATTTATTACTGTTCAAATTGTGAAGTTGTCCAGCGCTGTTTCCCTCAAAGTCGAGTCACGCTGAAAGCACCAGTTTCTGATAGATCACCGAGGGTAAGCAGCGATGAGTCTGTTCAATACTTAGATGGGTGACCATTCAAGCAACAGCAGGTCCTTCAATTATTCAGGGGATTTATTACTGTTCAAATTGTGAAGTTGTCCAGCGCTGTTTCCCTCAAAGTCGGGTCACGCTGAAAGCACCAGTTTCTGATAGATCACCGAAGGTAAGCAGCGATGAGTCTGTTCAATACTTAGATGGGTGACCATTCAAGCAACAGCAGGTCCTTCAATTATTCAGGGGATTTATTACTGTTCAAATTGTGAAGTTGTCCAGCGCTGTTTCCCTCAAAGTCGAGTCACGCTGAAAGCACCAGTTTCTGATAGATCACCGAAGGTAAGCAGCGATGAGTCTGTTCAATACTTAGATGGGTGACCATTCAAGCAACAGCAGGTCCTTCAATTATTCAGGGGATTTATTACTGTTCAAATTGTGAAGTTGTCCAGCGCTGTTTCCCTCAAAGTCGAGTCACGCTGAAAGCACCAGTTTCTGATAGATCACCGAAGGTAAGCAGCGATGAGTCTGTTCAATACTTAGATGGGTGACCATTCAAGCAACAGCAGGTCCTTCAATTATTCAGGGGATTTATTACTGTTCAAATTGTGAAGTTGTCCAGCGCTGTTTCCCTCAAAGTCGAGTCACGCTGAAAGCACCAGTTTCTGATAGATCACCGAAGGTAAACAACGATGAGCCTGTTCAATACTTAGATGGGTGACCATTCAAGCAACAGCAGGTCCTTCAATTATTCAGGGGATTTATTACTGTTCAAATTGTGAAGTTGTCCAGCGCTGTTTCCCTCAAAGTCGAGTCACGCTGAAAGCACCAGTTTCTGATAGATCACCGAAGGTAAACAACGATGAGCCTGTTCAATACTTAATTGGGTGACCATTTAAGCAAGAACATCTCCTTCAATCGTTTAGGTGGTTTATTACTGTTGAAATAGTAAAGTTGTCTAGCACTGATTCGCTTAGAGTCGAGTCACGTTGAAAGCACTGGTTCCCGCTAGATCACCAAAGTTAAGCAGTGATGAGCCTGTTCAATACTTAGATGGGGGACCATCAGCAGGTACTGTAAAAAAATATCAAAATGACTTTATTCAGCATTAAATAACCCGAAAATTATTGATATGCCGTAAAATCAACCAAACATCAAAATAAAGCGAATAACGTTATTGTAGCTGTCGCCTTAGAGTGCGCCTAATAGTTAGATATATTTATTTTCTACCCAAAAAATATACCCTTAAATTTGGACAGTGTAAGGGAAACAACTCTGTTAGGGTCTCATAATCAGGGACCAACATAGCCTGAATTGCATTGTGGGAATATCAACAGGTTTCCTTAGGGCAAAATAGGGATTTCCGCCTGGCTGATGCAGCAAAAAGGTTGTGTGGAAAATATCGTCCTAAAATTAGAACTTTAGTCTTTTAGTTAGTTCTCGGTACTGGTACGGCGCACAGGTATGTTTCTTTCCAATTTTCCCGTGAAGTTGCTGGCATTTGTTAAAGATCCCTTTTGTAAATTAGTAATTGTTTTATACCCATTTTATTTCAGTATTTCACTGAGTTTGGAAGTAAATAAAATATTCTACGTTCAACATCAGTCGTCTTCGTGTCATCAATACATCACCAGAAAATATTACCAGGGAACTGCTACAGTTATTATCAAAATCATGTTATTAAGTAAATAATTCAATAAATGTTATTCAAATTTTATTTTTTATCTTTATCATTCATAATTATATTGTACTAGCTTAGTGGTTCTCATCTGGACCCCCGGGGACCATATAACATTTTTGGGGACCCAGGCAAGTAAAATGTGTTTAACTATAAAAATACAATGGGATTTTTAAACAACGAATGACTATGGGGTGGGGGTGGGGTCAACCAGAGTAAAATAGGATTAAAAGGGGGTCAATAGGTTAAAAAAAAAGGGTGAGAACCTTTGGTCTAGCTGGATCTGTGGATATACTACAGTATAATAATTTAATTATCGCAAAGTTTGATATATTTACTTAAGAGCTATTGCTAAATAGTTCAATATGTGAAAATATACTAATCTTGATTTAACTCACTTTCACTCTTTTTTTTTCTTTATGTTCGATTGGAACAGATTAGTGTTATCGCTTCTGCGACATCACCTCCTATATCTTTCTTTCTTTTTATCTTATATTTTCATGTGTAGCATGTTCTTTTTCTTCCCTTTCTTTCTTTATAATAAAAAACGGAATGGTCCATTTTTTAGCTGACGTGACAACACTCATGAGAAATAAGAACTTTGCGGATAAGCAACACCAGATAATCAGAGTTTACATTTTTGCATTTCATCTTGGAGAATTTGGGCGTTCTTATTTTTAACCAGGGGGTGCTGCAAGATGCTGGCGGTCGTACAACTAAGGAGCACGAGTATTATTATATGGTATTTGAAATGTGAAATATGATTTTATTAGTGTCCATTAAGACAGGTTAACGTTTTCTTTTTTAATTTTCTTTCTGAGCTTTGAGATGGCACGTCATACTTCTTTGAATTCGAAATGCAGGAATTTATCATATATATACATTTACTAACACCTCCGCACAGGCAGGATGTGACACAAGTTCAATTTCTTACCCCTTTTCATCATATGGGTGCTAGAAGGCGGTGGCTGCAGGTCTACATGTCCTGGGAATGACGTTAAACTCTATCTGATGGTGAGGTTCCAGTTTTGAAAGTTTGGGGAATGTGGAGCACCCCTTCATCACCATTGCTCCCTGGTCCACTCTGACCCGGAGTGGTAGTACCTGTTAGGTTCCCATCTATGGGTTGAATAGAAAAATGTATTTATAAACAAAAATTGTATTATCCATTAAGAATTGATTTATTTCAAAACTTTATCGGCATTAAATGACCCACTGAGGTTGATATGCCGTAAAACAAAACAAAACCAAAACATCAATTTCTTAATCGGAGTTTAGCAGACTTTCCCTTCATCTAGACTGGTTGCCTAACCAAGATTAAAGAGCCCAATCCACCTTACTATTTACCCATAGCTCGAGGGAGAATAGTTGGATGCCTGCCTTTCTCAATGGTATTAGTGCTATGGGAAATGCAAACATATAGTTTACAACATGATATCAATTCTCTTTTTATGGATTATTAGTAAATATGATACGTAAGTAACACCAAAGTCAATAGCCCTGTCGACTGGAGCTTTAGAATACACCGACTGCACCTCTACAGAGGGGTAAGGGTATTTGCTTCATACCCCACTTGTATGGGCTGGGCACAAGGCCTCGTTTTAACGTGGGCCCACTCACAAGCCGAAGCTCATGGGTGGGAAAGATCAAAAATTGCGTCGATCCCTTCGGCATTCCCCCTCAAGGGGGGTGCCTCAGGCGCTGGGCAATAAACCCAGCCCTGTCCATTTAAGTCAAGGGGGCAAGTATTGCCTTGGGGTATAGCCCCCTGGGATCGACGCTATTAATTGTACTTTACCGGTCCAGTAGCCAAAGCACACTGGACCCCCAGCCGAGGCCGGATGGATTAGGTAAGAATCAGAGCATAGCACCTGGAACAAATACTACACTCTGATCCCCCTTTTAGTCCAGGGAAAACAAGGGTAAGAACCCTCCAATGATATCACCTGTTAGCCGTGGGTGGCGACCCGTGATGCTTAAGGATACGGAGTCCTGGTGGCTGAGCAGTCCAAGACATGCAACACTGCACTTTAACCCTTGCTAAAGATAGACGGTCGGTCGGTGATGACCCTCTGATCAAATCGGCTTGTCACACCAAGCCCTTGCACCTACAAGATTGTTCCGACCATATTGCTCTTATGGCGGACCCCAACCCCTTTTAGCTTATATGTGATAGAAGGCCGTGGCTGTCTTAGTGTCCTGGGTATGACAAACTGCATCTAATGGTGAAGTTCCAGTTCTGGAGCTTTGGTGAATGTGGAGTATCCTATTATCGCCATTAATCCCAGGTTCATCGTGACTCAGACTGGTAGTATCTGTTAGTGTACCATATGTGGGTTAAATGGAAAAAAACGACTTTTAAGAATGTATTTTTTTTTTTAAATTGAGTTTACAAAAAGATTTTTCAATACCTATCAAAATTGAATAAAAAAATGTCTCGGCATAAAATAACCCATCAAGGGTCGATATGCCATAAAAACCAGGCAGCCACGCAACCAAGCAACCAACACTCCACTTTGACCTTTAATTAGGCTAGACGGGCGGTCGGAGAGGCCCCTTCCGATCAATTGGCTGGTCACGTCTTTCTTTCTTTCTTTACATGTTTTCTTTCTTTCTTTCTTTTTTACGTGTTTTCTTTCTTTCTTTCTTTCTTTTTTACATGTTTTCTTTCTTTCTTTCTTTCTTTTTTACATGTTTTCTTTCTTTCTTTCTTTTTTACATGTTTTCTTTCTTTCTTTCTTTCTTTCTTTACATGTTTTCTTTCTTTCTTTCTTTCTTTTTTTACATCAAGCCCTAGCACCTATATGATTATCCCGATTCTATTGCCCTTATGGCAACCATCTACCCCTTTTTATCATATAGGTGCTAGAAGGCTGTGGCTGAGGGTCTTCATGTCCTGAGAATGATATTAAACTCTATCTGATGATGAGGTTCCAGTTCTGGAGGTTTGGGGAATGTGGAGCACCCCTTCATCGCCATTACTCCCAGGTCCACCCTGACCCAAACTGGTAGTATCTGTTAGGGTCCCATCTATAGATTAAACAGAAAAAAAATGAGTTTTAAAAATGTATTTAAAAAAATTGAGTTTAAAAAAAGAATTTTCAGTACCCATCAAGAATGAATGAAACAAAATGTCTTCGGCATAAAATAACCCAACATGTGTTGATCTGCCGTAAAAACCAACCAACTATCCAACCAACCAATAAAGTTTGGAAACTGATATCGTCAAGGACTCTAAACTCTAATTTTCCCGGTACCCCACTTGTACCAGGTTTGTGGGTTTTTTAATTAAAAAAAAATTTTTTTTAATTTTTAAAATTATTATTGGTGAATGTGGAAAAAAATATGAAAATATCATTTACTCACAATTTCCTTTGATATATATATATTATATATATATATATATATATATTATTATATATATTTGTTTTGTTTTGTTTTTTTGTTTTTTTGTTTTTTTAACCTTTTTTTTTTATCAGCTCCCTTTTTTCTTTTTTTTTACTTCGTAAATGTTTGTAGTGGAAGGCAGGCTATATGCAAAAACAATTTTGTCGTCGTCGGTAGCGGATAAATATTTTCTTTTTCTTTTCTTCTTCTAGATGTACATTTCATATACGGTGTCAAAATTTTGTTGTTGTTGTTGCTGTACGTTTTGTTTGTTTGTTTTATGATTTTTTTTTTTAAATTACATCGGTTGCAATGTTCAAAGTTATAATGTTGCAATGATCACGTCGGGGTCACCAATTTATAGTTTATATTAAATGAGGATATGAAGAGAAACAACAGGACACGTCTGGTTAGCTGTATAGATCAAGACTCTTTTTTATTTTCCCGT
This sequence comes from Doryteuthis pealeii, assembly GCA_023376005.1. Classification (NCBI taxonomy): domain Eukaryota; kingdom Metazoa; phylum Mollusca; class Cephalopoda; order Myopsida; family Loliginidae; genus Doryteuthis; species Doryteuthis pealeii. The sequence goes on from CM042175.1 coordinate 50,172,366, forward strand.
TAAGTCTGAACGCTAGTTTCCAGACGCTCAGAACTTTTTATTTATTTTAAATCCCCACAGACACAAAGGCCCTATTAACGTGGGATCCACCCACAAACCGAAGTTCATGGGATGGCGGGTGAAAAATTGTTTGTATCCCGTCGGCATTCCCCCTCAAGGGGGACGCCTCAGGCACCGGGCAATGAACCCAGTCCTGCCCCTTTAAATCGAGGGGGCAGGTGTTGCCTGGGGGGATGGCTCCCTGGGATCGACGCTATTATTATGACTCAAGCGGTCCAGTGGCCGAAGCTCACCGGACCCCCGACCCGAAGGCCGGGAAAGCAGAGTTAAAGAGTTAACCATCTACAATATCCACCCTTCTTCAACGAAGTCACCATGTCAATAACACCCATGCAATGTCATTTCTCAATGAAATTGTCATTGCCACCTAAGTATATAGCAGACATGTATCTGAAATATTATTTAGGACAAAACAAATATTGGAGATACATGTCTAATATATATTTATTTTAAATATATGTTCGATACTATAGATTATCGATCGAAACACTTAGTGTTGCCAATATAGTTTTCAGATATCAATAAATCATCCTCATAATTCCTATTTTTCACTATTTTTATTGTTATTCAATATATTGTCGGATTCATTTTCAGTTTTCTCTCCTACAACCCCTTATATATATATTATATATATATTATATATATATATATATATATATACTAGCAAATATATGCACCCTCCGGTGCAAGTATTTAAGTTTTAATGTAATGAAATATCGTATTAAAATTAGAGGCAGACAAAAAGATATGTAACAGAGTGGGGGTATAATAGAAAAATAGAAATGAAACTTACTCTTCCATCACTCCCTTCTTTCATTGTTGAATTTTACTTATTTAACTATTTAGTTAAATTAGGAAATAAAGAATAAAATGACAGTTATTTTTTCTTGTTAATGGATTTCATTTAAGATTCATTGAAGAGATTTTTGCTTATATTCATTAAAATAAAACCAAACAGTTAGAAATCAATAATACTAAGCACATATTTAATAAAATCACATTTTTAATATCAATATGCAAATAGCCTTCCCATTCACACTGCAAACCGCTATTCTTTGTATATATAAATACAATTGCATGTTATTTGTATGTAGATATGGACAACACTAATAAAAAGATGAAGAAATTTTATTAATAATTGAGGTTTAAATATAAATAAAATCATGGAGAATGTGATGTAAATAACTATGTTAATTGTGACTCGATTAGTAATATAGTTTCGGTTACAGACAGAAAAACACACAATCTCCATTATAATAAGATATATATATATATATTCCCTTCATTTCTGTAAATATAGAAAAATTGATAAAATTAGCGGTTTGTAGAAGCTCATATGTATATACATAAACATATGGGTGGAAATAGATCTATAAACTGAGAGATATTCAAGCATTTTTCTATACTCTCCCCCTTTGTACCCCTCCTATTTAACGGTTATTTATTCCGTCTTTCCTTCATATGTTGCGCTTGATGAAGACCGCTCTATTAAAAAGGTCGAAACAGATTCTGTCAGCAAACTATTAACATCATTTGTTTTTTTCTAAAAATGTTAAATTCATATATATATATATATATATATATATATATATCTTATTATAATGGAGATTGTGTGCTTTTCTGTCTGTAACCGAAACAATGTTACTATTCAAGTCATAATTTCCTTAGGTATTTACGTCACATTCTCCATGATATAGTTTTTATTTAAACTTCAATTATTAATAAAATTGTTTTATATGATTAATACTGTTGGCCTTATGTACATCATAATAATATACAATTGTATTTATATATACAACAAAATGGAGGTTTATTGTGTGAACGGGAAGGCTAATTTGCATATTGATATTAAAAATTTGATTTTAATAAATATGTGCTTAGTATTATTGATTGGTAATTGTTTGGTTTTATTTTAATAAATATGAGCAAAAGTTTCGGAGATAGATCATAAAAGAAATCGATTAATAAGAACAAATAACTGTAATTATATTCTTACTTCCTATTTTAACTAAATTTGCTAGTATATATATATATATATATATTTGTGTGTATGTGTAGAAGAGTAAAGTAATAGACATAGTAAAGTAAAAAGTAAAGTCGACGGGGCGGCCTAAAGTCGGTATCAGCCAGACAGCGAGGGAGTCTATCTCCTTTTCAATAGCGCTAGACCAAGGAGATTGTTTTTAGCATCTGAGGTGGAGCGCCACACCTACCATCAGCTCCTTACTTTACCGCACAGATCCCTGTGCTACTCATAATGCTGAGTTGGCGGGGACCGGTATCGAACTAGTAACCTTGTGGTTTCTAGCCGAACGCTCTACCGTCTGAGCTAACAGTTTTACATAATAACTAAAGTATGGGGCACTCAGTGAGAATCAAACTCACTATTCAATAGTTACCGAACACTTCCGCCACCTTTTCTCGGAGAATCAATATTCTGTGGGACATTGCACTCATGTCTGTATTTACCCAACCCCTCTGCCACGGGTAGGATATGACATAATAAACGGGGTTTAAATTCAGATTTTTCCATCTCGATTCTGATGCCTAAAGAACCCTATATTGTGTTCTACTATTTGTAGTGTACTGTTCAATCATGCCGAAACTGATAGAGACAACAAAAGACAGAATTGACTTAGTAACGTAGAGTGATGAATAGGATCAACATGGCCACCCAGTCATTGCTTGTTTATTGTTGGTAACAAAAGAAAAGAAGTGGCAAAAGGCCGATAACCCATCACGTTAAGTCTTTTGAAACAAAGGGACGTAACTCTTGTCTTATCTTATTAAAATGGAGATTGTGGGTTTGTTTGTCTGTAACCGAAACTATATCACTTCTCAAGTCACAATTCCCTTTAGTTATTTACATCACATTCTCCATGATTTTATTTTAATTTAAACTTCAATTATTAATAAAATTGTTTTTTGTTATTGATACTGTTGGCCTTATCTACATAATAATAACATGCAATTGTATTTATATATACAACAAAATACCGGATTTTAGTGTGAATGGGAAGGCTAATTTGCATATTGATATCAAAAATTTGATTTTAATAAATATATGCTTAGTATTATTGATTTCTAATTGTTTGGTTTTATATTAATGAATATGAGCAAAAATCTCGGGGATAAATCTTAAAAGAAATCCCTTAACAAGAAGAAATAGCTGTAATATTATTCTTTACATCCTATTTTAACTAAATAGTTAAATTAGGAAAATTTACCAATGAAAGACGGGAGTAAGGGAAAATGATGGAAGAGTTAGTTTCAAAGTTGTTCTATTTTTCAATCTGTTCCAAATCTTTTTATCGGCATTTTTATTCAGTTTCATTAGCCTTTCTAATTTAACATGATATTTTATTATATTAAAACTTAAATACTTGCACCCGGAGGGTGCATATATTTGCTAGTATATAATAATATCTTTGCAGCTAGTATATTAGGTCTGAGACCTGTCAGCTGTTTCTTATAAATATTCATTTTAAATCCACAGAATATTTATAATCATTCCACAGATTATCCAACTTTGCCTTGAAGGAGTTTAGAGATGGGGCATTCACTACTGATGAAGGTAGTTTATTCCATGTATTCACCACTCTGTTACTAAAATAATTTTGTCTTGCGTTTGCTTTACGAGATTTTTTAAGTTGTTTTAATTTATGTCGCCTTGTTTAGGTATTTTGAGCAATGTTTAGTGGGTCAGAGTTCGTTGAATAAAAACCATGTGTGTATTTGTAGGCTTCAATCATATCCCCTCTCATACGTCGGAAAACCATACTTGGTAAGTCTTGTTCAATATATAACTGTACTTCGGAGCACAAAGCGAGCACGAACGTGTCTTGCGTGCAGAATGTCGACAGAGTGAGAAATATTGCCGATCTCGTCTCGGGCGAGACAAAATTAATAATATATTCAAATTTCGGCTGATCAAAACTTCGATCTAAAGAGGAATATGAGTTGTGCGAACAGGTGACTTACCGAACAGTCATTGGGTTAACGAGTGAACTGACGCGGCGGTAAATTCACGGTCGGACTTGGTTTTTACTACGTTTACCAAGTTAATAACGAAGCTGGATTGAAGTGACAGAACTTCGAATTTCTTTCTCTGGAAATATAAAGCAAGTAAAGTCGTCGGGGTGGCCTAATGTCGGTATCAACCAAACAGTGAGGGAGTCTATCCCCTTGTCACTAGCGCTAGACTAAGGAGATTGTTTTTGCATCTGAGGTGGAGCGCCACACCTACCATCAGCTCCTCACTTTACCGCATAAATCCCTGTGCTACTCATACGCTGAGTTTGTGAGGGCCGGTATCGAACCAAGAATCTTGCGATTCCTAGTCCAGTGCCCTATCCATAGCTGGGGGAAGACAAGATTAACGTATCGCTTTTCCAAGAGCTTCCAATCTTCGAGCTTCGTCCAGGATTTGAAGTCAGGTGTTGGTCTTTCACTGGCTAAACTTGCAAATCGTCGTCGTCAAAATTAAAATGGAAAATTTTGACGACGATTTGCAACATATCAAACTAAATTTTGAAATTAAAATTATTTTAAAAAATCCGATTCAAAATACTTGACTTTTTTTTTTTGGTAAGTCGGGTTAGTAATTATTTTATTTCATTTATTTAACGAATCTTGAAATATTTTCTAAACTAAAATATTTATGTGCAGTTTAGAAAATATTTCAAGATTGGTTAAATAAATGAAAGAAAACTATTACTAACCTGACTTACCAAAAAAAAAAAAAAAAAGTCAAGTATTTTGAATCGGATTTTTAAAAATAATTTTAATTTCGCTTAGTCAAGTAGGAAAGTAAAATAAAATAAAATAAAACAAAATAAGTAAATAAATAAAAAAAGAGAAAGTTTTTTTTTTAATTTAAAAAGAAAAGTTCGTGAGATTTTTTTTTTTTTTGATTTTTTTTTTACCATTTTTGAATCGGATTTTAAAAATTAATTTTAATTTCAAAATTTAGTTTGATGTGTTGCAAATGGTCGTCAAAATTTTCCCTTTTTAATTTTGATGACGATTTGCCAAGATAAGCCCTTTCACCTCGCGCTGATGTCATTAGGAAAGGCATCCTACCCGTGGCAGAGGGGTTGGGTAAATACATGTTATTTACTATTATGCTAGGAGAGGACTGATGCATCCATGACCTTCCAAGAATATTTGCACCAAGTGAAACTCAAAAACTTCGTCCAGAATTTGAACTCGAATCGCCGATTCCATTTTCAACGCCGATAACCGTTACGCTATACATGCCTTACTCAGTAGTAAGGATAACCGTTACGCTATACATGCCTTAATCAGTAGTAAGGATAACCGTTACGCTATACATGCCTTAATCAGTAGTAAGGATACCGTTACGCTATACATGCCTTAATCAGTAGTAAGGATAACCGTTACGCTATACATGCCTTACTCAGTAGTAAGGATAACCGTTACGCTATACATGCCTTAATCAGTAGTAAGGATAACCGTTACGCTATACATGCCTTAATCAGTAGTAAGGATAACCGTTACGCTATACATGCTTACTCAGTAGTAAGGATAACCGTTACGCTATACATGCCTTAATCAGTAGTAAGGATAACCGTTACGCTATACATGCTTAATCAGTAGTAAGGATAACCGTTACGCTATACATGCCTTACTCAGTAGTAAGGATAACCGTTACGCTATACATGCCTTAATCAGTAGTAAGGATAACCGTTACGCTATACATGCCTTAATCAGTAGTAAGGATAACCGTTACGCTATACATGCCTTAATCAGTAGTAAGATAACCGTTACGTATACATGCCTTATCAGTAGTAGATAACCGTTACGCATGCCTTAATCAGTAGTAAGGATAACCGTTACGCTATACATGCCTTAATCAGTAGTAAGGATAACGTTACGCTATACATGCCTTAATCAGTAGTAAGGAAACCGTTACGCTATACATGCCTTAATCAGTAGTAAGGATAACCGTTACGCTATACATGCCTTAATCAGTAGTAAGGATAACCGTTACGCTATACATGCCTTAATCAGTAGTAAGGATAACCGTTACGCTATACATGCCTTAATCAGTAGTAAGGATAACCGCTATACGCCTTAATCAGTAGTAAGGATAACCGTTACGCTATACATGCCTTAATCAGTAGTAAGGATAACCGTTACGCTATACATGCCTTAATCAGTAGTAAGGATAAACCGTTACGCTATACATGCCTTAATCAGTAGTAAGGATAACCGTTACGCTATACATGCCTTAATCAGTAGTAAGGATAACCGTTACGCTATACATGCCTTAATCAGTAGTAAGGATAACCGTTACGCTATACATGCCTTAATCAGTAGTAAGGATAACCGTTACGCTATACATGCCTTAATCAGTAGTAAGGATAACCGTTACGCTATACATGCCTTAATCAGTAGTAAGGATAACCGTTACGCTATACATGCCTTAATCAGTAGTAAGGATAACCGTTACGCTATACATGCCTTAATCAGTAGTAAGGATAACCGTTACGCTATACATGCCTTATCAGTAGTAAGGATAACCGTTACGCTATACATGCCTTATCAGTAGTAAGGATAACGTTACCTATACATGCCTTAATCAGTAAGGATAACCGTTACGCTATACATGCCTTAATCATAGTAAGGATAACGTTACGCTATACATGCCTTAATCAGTAGTAAGGATAATACAAGTAGTAAGGAAACGTTACGCTATACATGCCTAATCAGTAGTAAGATAACCGTTACGCTATACATGCCTTAATCAGTAGTAAGGATAACCGTTACGCTATACATGCCTTAATCAGTAGTAAGGATAACCGTTACGCTATACATGCCTTAATCAGTAGTAAGGATAACCGTTACGCTATACATGCCTTAATCAGTAGTAAGGATAACCGTTACGCTATACATGCCTTAATCAGTAGTAAGGATAACCGTTACGCTATACATGCCTTAATCAGTAGTAAGGATAACCGTTACGCTATACATGCTTAATCAGTAGTAAGATAACCGTTACGCTATACATGCTTAATCAGTAGTAAGGATAACCGTTACGCTATACATGCCTTAATCAGTAGTAAGGATAACCGTTACGCTATACATGCCTTAATCAGTAGTAAGGATAACCGTTACGCTATACATGCCTTAATCAGTAGTAAGGATAACCGTTACGCTATACATGCCTTAATCAGTAGTAAGGATAACCGTTACGCTATACATGCCTTAATCAGTAGTAAGGATAAGGATAATCCGTTAACGCTATACATGCCTTAATCAGTAGTAAGGATAACCGTTACGCTATACATGCTTAATCAGTAGTAAGGATAACCGTTACGCTATACATGCCTTAATCGTAGTAAGGATAACCGTTACGCTATACATGCCTTAATCAGTAGTAAGGATAACCGTTACGCTATACATGCCTAATCAGTAGTAAGGATAACCGTTACGCTATACATGCCTTAATCAGTAGTAAGGATAACCGTTACGCTATAACATGCCATTAATCAGTAGTAAGGATAACCGTTACGCTATACATGCATTAATCAGTAGTAAGGATAACCGTTACGCTATACATGCCTTAATCAGTAGTAAGAAACCGTTACGCTATACATGCCTTAATCAGTAGTAAGGATAACCGTTACGCTATACATGCCTTAATCAGTAGTAAGGATAACCGTTACGCTATACATGCCTTAATCAGTAGTAAGGATAACCGTTACGCTATACATGCCTTAATCAGTAGTAAGGATAACCGTTACGCTATACATGCCTTAATCAGTTAGTAAGATGTTACGCTATAACATGCCTTAATCAGTAGTAAGGATAACCGTTACGCTATACATGCCTTAATCAGTAGTAAGGATAACCGTTACGCTATACATGCTTAATCAGTAGTAAGGATAACCGTTACGCTATACATGCCTTAATCAGTAGTAAGGGATAACCGTTACGCATAACATGCTTAATCAATAGTAAGGGATAACCGTTACGCTATATACATGCCTTAATCAGTAGTAAGATAAACCGTTACGCTATACATGCCTTAAATCAGTAGTAAGGATAACCGTTACGCTATACATGCCTTAATCAGTAGTAAGGATAACCGTTACGCTTACATGCCTTAATCAGTAGTAAGGATAACGTTACGCTATACATGCCTTAATCAGTAGTAAGATAAACGTACGCTATACATGCCTTAATCAGTAGTAAGGATAACGTTACGCTATTACATGCACTTAATCAGTAGTAAGGATAACCGTTACGCTATACATGCCTTAATCAGTAGTAAGGATAACCGTTACGCTATACCATGCCTTAATCAGTTAGTAAGGATAACCGTTACGCTATTACATGCCTTAATCAGTAGTAGGATAACCGTTACGCTATACATGCTTAATCAGTAGTAAGGATAACCGTTACGCTATACATGCTTAATCAGTAGTAAGGATAACCGTTACGCTATACATGCCTTAATCAGTAGTAAGGATAACCGTTACGCTATACATGCCTTAATCAGTAGTAAGGATACCGTTACGCCTATACATGCCTTAATCAGTAGTAAGGATAACCGTTACGCTATACATGCCTTAATCAGTAGTAAGGATAACCGTTACGTTATCAGTAGTAAGGATAACCGTTACGCTTACATGCCTTAATCAGTAGTAAGGATAACCGTTACGCTATACATGCCTTAATCAGTAGTAAGGATAACCGTTACGCTATACATGCCTTAATCAGTAGTAAGGATAACCGTTACGCTATAACATGCCAATCAGTAGTAAAGGATAACCGTACGCTATACATGCCTTAATCAGTAGTAAGGATAACCGTTACGCTATACATGCTTAATCAGTAGTAAGATAACCGTTACGCTATACATGCCTTAATCAGTAGTAAGGATAACCGTTACGTACATGCCTTATCAGTAGTAAGGATAACCGTTACGCTATACATGCCTTAATCCGTAGTAAGGATAACCGTTACGCATGCTTAATCAGTAGTAAGGTAAACCGTTACGCTATACATGCCTTAATCAGTAGTAAGGATAACCGTTACGCTATACATGCCTTAATCAAGTAGTAAGGATAACCGTTACGCTATACATGACTTAATCAGAGTAAGGATAACCGTTACGCTAATACATGCCTTAATCAGTAGTAAGGATAACCGTTACGCTATACATGCCTTAATCAGTAGTAAGGATAACCGTGCGCTATACATGCTTAATCAGTAGTAAGGATAACCGTTACGCTATACATGCATTAATCAGTAGTAAGGATAACCGTTACGCTATACATGCCTTAATCAGTAGTAAGGATAACCGTTACGCTATACCATGCCTTAAATCAGTAGTAAGGATAACCGTTACGCTATACATGCTTAATCAGTAGTAGGGATAACCGTTACGCTATACATGCATTTAACAGTAGTAAGGATAACCGTTACGCTATACATGCCTTTAATCAGTAGTAAGGATAACCGTTACGCTATACATGCCTTCCCTTAATCAGTAGTAAGATAAACCGTTACGCTATACATGCATTAATCAGTAGTAAGGAATAACCGTTACGCACTTACATGCATAACACCTTACGCTATACATGCGATAATCAGTCTAGTAAGATAACCGTTACGCTATAACATGCCTAATCAGTAGTAAGGATAACCTTACGCTATACATGCCTTAATCAGTAGTAAGGAAACCGTTACGCTTACATGCCTTTAATCAGTTAGTAAGTAACCCGTGACGCTGTATACATCCTTAATCAGTAGTAAGTAACCGTTACGCTATACATGCATTAATCAGTAGTAAGGACCGTTACGCCTATACATGCAGTAGTAAGGATAACGTTACGCTATACATGCCTTAATCAGTAGTAGGATAACCTTAACGCTATACATGCCTTAATCAGTATAAGGATAACGTACGCCTATACATGCCGATTAATCAGTAGTAAGGATAACCGTTACGCTATACATGCATTAATCAGTAGTAAGGATAACGTTACGCTTACATGCCATTAATCAGTCAGTAAGGATAACCGTTACGCTATACATGCCTTAATCAGTAGTAAGGATAACGTTACGCTATACATGCCTTAATCAGTAGTAAGATAACCGTTACGCTATACATGCCTTAATCAGTAGTAAGGATAACCGTTACGCATATACATGGCCTTAATCATAGTAAGGATAACCGTTACGCATAACATGCCTTAAATCAGTAGTAAGCTAACCGTTACGCTATACAGCCTTAATCAGTGTAAGGATAACCGTTACGCTATACATGCTTAATCAGTAGTAAGGATAACGTTACGCTATACATGCCTTAATCAGTCAGTAAGGATAACCGTTACGCTATACATGCCCTTAATCAGTAGTAAGGATAACCGTTACGCTATACATGCTTAATCAGTAGTAGGATTAACCGTACGCTATACATGCCTTAATCATTTAGTAAGGGATACCGTTACGCTATACATGCCTTAATCAGTAGTAAGGATAAACCGTTACGGCATCTCTCTCTT
>CM042175.1:50183063-50303063 GCA_023376005.1 Doryteuthis pealeii
GGGCCCCCCTTACCGCCCTCTCTCTGCGGACTCCTACTGCTTGTTGATGTATACCTCGTGTGTCCTCCCGTAACTACGTTTCTTCCCTCCACTGTTCTTCTACCTCTCACTGTTTTCTCTGCCACTATCGCCTGCTGCCTGTTGCACTCGCGCCCGTAATTCTTCCTCTGTCTCTTCGCATGCCCCCTGACGCTCTTTCCCGCGCCAGCCCCCTCCGGAGTGCATCGCAAAGCCCCCCCTGTATTCTCCCTTGCATTTCCGCCCCCTCCCCTCATTCGTCCCTCCCCACCCTCCTCCCAACTTTCTTTGCCTCCGACCCCTCTCTTGCTTTGTACCCCCGTAGTTCTTCGTTTGTCCACTTCTGCCCTCCTTCACTCACCTTGCACTTGCCCTGCTTCTCTTCCGACCCCCCGCCCCTTGCTGGCACTTTCAGTTCTTTTATTGTTTTTTGCCTTTTCTTTTCTATATACACCGGATCTCTGAAGAGTTTTTTGCCTTCCCCCGCGCCCCGCGCACACCTTGCTCGCCCCGTCTCAGCCCTCTTTCTTTGTGTAACCCTCCGACGAGCCAGCTTTTTATGGTTTCTTCGCCCCCCGGCGCCCCGTCCCCTTGATCAAAATCTTCTTTGGCCCATTTTTGCTTTGCTCTTTCCTCATTCCTGGAACTCCTCGTGCTAGCGCAGCTCGCTGGTTATTGTCTCTCTGTGCTGTCACTTGCATTTGCTGTCACTAATGCTTCCGTCCCACTGCCCGCCCCAATCGTTTAACTGCCTCGCACTCCAGCCCCGCCCTGATCCCCTCCTCTCCTTCTTCTTTACTACTTTTTCCCCTCATTCCCTCTGCCCTCACTTTCCGATAAGCCCGAATTATCACCGCTGTTCCTTCTCCTTCCCCCTATATGCATCCGTTCCTTGTCCTCCGACGCTCGCCTCGTCCCCCCTCTTCCCGCTTCCTACTGCGTTTTCGGCACAACCACCATCTTTTAGCCCTCTTCTTTCCCGTCCCCCGGTCACTCCTTCTTGACACTTTTCGTGCACCCCCGACCATTCTTGCTTTCCATCGCTTTCCCCATGCCACCTCTTAGTCGTCCCTTGTTTTTCGGACTCCGTTCAGCAATTCCACACTTGCTTTTCACCGGATGCCGACACCATGTACACCAATTCTTTTCGTTCCTCCTCTTCATTCATTTACCGTCCGCTTGACCTTTTTCCCACAACTCCCGCTGGCTCTGTATTTTTTGCATGGCCCCCCCACTTTTGCCGCTGCTCTTCCCCTTTCTGCCCGTTTACTTAGTGTTACACCCTCTCGGGAAGTACGATCCCTTTCCCCGGTTCCAACTTGGTGGTACCCGTCTATTGTCCCTCCTCCCAACACTGGACCGTGCTCCAGTTTCTTACTTTATCACTGCTCTGCGTTTTTCCCCCTAGCCCATTCCTATTACCTTGTTCTTTGTCCCTCTATTCAGTTCTTTGTCCGTGGCTAACTCACTTTTTTTTCGCGCCCGTTGCCATTGTCCTTTTTCCCCGCACAGTTCTTCTTTTTTTTCAGTCTTTCTCCCCTTGTTGTCTCCCTCTTTCTTTCCCCTTAGGCTTGCTCGGGGGAATAGTTGGGTCAGCTTTGCGTAGGTGGGGCGAGCCGTCCGAACTTTGCGTTGGGGGACCTATCGTTACCTTGGTCGTATAGCCGGGTGGTCCCGGCGTCCGTGAGCGCTGACCACACAGTGCGCCACCCCTGCACAACAGGTTTTACGATATTGGAATCATTTTTGATTTTTGGATTAGAGTTTTCTTAACTTCATCATTGCTATTCTTACTTAACTCTAACTGAGATAGAATTTATCATTATGAATCAAAAATGTATTTCTTTGAATTGAGCCCTCATCTTAGTTTTTGTTTCCGCTTTTAATATTTTGACTGCTGCATTATTTCGCCTCAGACATCCAGTCACTATTTTTATCAGAAGACAATATTTGTTGCGCAAAATTGCACATTTTTAAACAAACGTTTTTAGATAGATTAAATAAATCTTAATGTATGGTTAAATATTGAGTTTTGTGATGTTTCGCGGGACTCATATAATTCTAAGGTTATTAGCAACTAAATTCGGATGTAAGTAGACGACAACAACAACTGAAGAAAAAACATACATTCAAAAAGGTACAAAAAGGTTGCAAACTTGATGGCGCTTGTGGCAGACTTATCTTGCTGAGGGTGAAGGTAAAGAGGACACTGGAAAACACGACTTGCTGGCTGACTGCTCAACACCATAAGTAACTTTTGTCATAGAATTCAATTAAAGGCGGCAATATTGTATATTGGCGATTGACCCTCTGGTGCCAGGGGAAGATAATCTATCTATACTTTTTCCGATAGTTCAATATAGCACCTTCCCGACGTTTAAAATTCACTATTAATTTTTCAAGTGAATGAAAATAGGCCAATTGAATCAGAGAAAATACTTTTGCGGGACAAGTAACCAATAAGCACCCCAGCTGTGAGCTGTTTTGAAAGGAACACCTTTTGCTTTTTCACCGTAAACTCCCGGTTGTTTGTTTACAAACAACAGACGATTTTAAAATAGTTTGAGAAACACTGGTTTAAACGACATTGTTTTTATCACAGAAAATCCAAGGTATTAACTACTTACTTGTTTTTTTATGTTTTTCGCAAGGAATTTTACTGGAGGCTTTCACGTGGGTTATCTTACGATGTTTCTAAAAGTAGAACCAAAACAAACTCAACATTTAAACATCATAAGTCATAAGATGTCTTTAAAGATACAGGGAGAAAACATTTCAATGCCATACAATTATTTTTAAAATACATAACCCCCAAATGATTAAAATATCTAATGTCATATGATGGTTTTAAGATACACAACTAAACAGGTTGAAACATTTAGACATCATTTTAAAATTCACAATAAAAAAAAATTTTTAAAATTTACATGTCATGCAATGGCTTTAAATTATATTGTAAAAATGTAAAGTCGTCGGGTGGCCTAAAGTCAGTATCAGCCAGACAGCGAGAGAGTCTATTCTCTTTTTCACTAGCGCTAGACCAGGGACACTGTTTATGCGTCTGAGGTGGAGCGCCACACCTACCATCAGCGCGAGGTCAGTATCGAACTCGGAACCTTGTGGTTCCTAAAACAGTTTGAATCATATGGACGCAATACAACCGCTTGAAACATTATATGTCATACAATGGTTTTAAAATCACATCACTAAACAGCTAGAAACATTTGGATGCTATAGAATGGTTTAAAATACAACACACCAAAACACATTGAAACATTAAACACAGTGAACCTCCCTGGAAGGGGGAGGGGGTGATGACCGATAGGGACGGTTGGCGAGAAATTGTCATGGATATCCGTGCTGCCAGGATAATGATGATGATGAGATGATGATGAACCTGGGCCATGTACTGGAATTATTTTTAACTGAAGCAGATACCGTTACTGACCTTTGAAATTCTGGCGTCCAAGTTGCGCACAGAGAGCTTGAGTTTTTCAACTGCATTTTCCACGTCGTCTAATCGCTCGGAAAGATGCTTCAGTTCCTGGCGGCTCATGTCATCCATCTCGGAATCAGCAGATGATTTCAGTTTAAGCAGCCTCTCTTTGGTATCCGCCTGCTCTTTCATCACGTGCTTCAGTTTCATCTGCATGCTGTTCTGTGTTATTTGGATGTCCTTGATCTTCGCAATCGGTTCCTGTATATATATATAAAAAAAGAAGAAACAATGTGTCAGTCTGTATTTTATCAACTTCTTTCATGAATATATTTGAATTTATTTAAACTAGAAGCGGCTACCCAGCATCACCTGGGTAAAGTGGGGACAAAAAGACATGGTGTACTGGTTAGCAAGTTAGTTTCGCAGTTCCATTATTATTATTATTATTATTATTAGCAATATATGCACCCCTCCAGGTGCAAGTATTTAAGTTTTTAAACATCATGATTGGATCACTGGTGTAGGCACCACGACAGAAATAGACAGAAATTGTCAATTATATAGTAGATAAAAATATGAGCGTATAATGAGCGAAATTCCCTAACCCTAGAGGTTAGGGAATTGCGTTTATTTACTTTTCGGTATTATCTTAAAAACGCCCCTAGCAGGCAAGGTTCTACTAATGAGATTTTGATAAAATCGCTTACAACATACCGTATTTGACGGCATATAGGACGCACTTTTTTTCCCAAAATTTTGGCTCAAAAATTGCCTTATACATCGTAGGTGACGTTTGAGACCTCCCGTAGGCCTAGGATAATCTTCTCTATGATGCTCACTAACCCCCAGCTTACGCTCAGTACTTTTACATACCTTGTGTATGCTTATTGCTTGCCTGTACTGCCAAATTGCTTTTATATATATCTACCAAACCTCCGCACGAGCAGGATGTGACACAAGGTCAATTTCTTAAGCGGAGTTCAACAGGTTTGAATTCAGAGTTTTCCTTCTCCTAGGCCGGTTGCCTAACCAAGGTTAAAGAGCCTAGTCTACCCTACTATTTATCCATAGCTGGAGGGAGAGTAGGATTCATACCTTTCCCAAGGGTATTAGCGCTAAGTGAAATGCAATTACCACGTCCAGGATTTGAACTCGGGGCAACGAGTCCATTTCCCATGACTTTAACCATTACACCACGCGCTTCCAAATTGCTTTTATACAGCTATGTTTCTGCTTGTGTAATTACACAGCTAGACTGTTTTCAACAATATATGCTTAAATACACTAGAAACTTTTTTCCTGAATCTGACCCGCTGAAATGGGGGTGCGTCTTATATGCCCGTGCGTCTTATATGCCGTCAAATACGGTAAGCAAATTATTTTTTGTTTTTGTTTTTGTTACCTGGGCAGCCTTCAAATTGCTCAATTCAGATTGGATATCGTTCAACTTGAGTGTCATTTCTTCAATCTGTGTCTTGATGTCACTTTGCGATAAGGTAATCGATTCTATGGATTTCGTAGTCTTCTCCACGTTGCTCACGGTAGTCGTGAGGCGTGTGTGTTCTTCGCCCTGCCTTGCCCTCACCAGGTCGATTTTCTGCTGCACTTCAACGTTTGTCGTTTGCAAATTCTGATACGACTATTGACAAAAGAGAAAAAGAAAGAGAAAAGCTCAAGAAAAGAAAAAATAATTCTCTGTTATTAGCATAACTATGATAAAAGTACACGATTGACAATACACATTTTCTTCGATAGAATCAAGGAAAAATTAAACATACTAGCAAATATATGCTCCCTCGCCGGGTGCAAGTATTTAAGTTTTAATCTAATAAAATATTATATTGAATTAGAAACGCAAATGAAACTAAATAAGAATGCAGATAAAATATTGTAAACAGAGGGGTATAATTTTAAAAAATAGAACAACGGAAATGTACTCTTCCATCACTCCCGTCTTTTATTGCTAAATTTTTGGAATTTAAATACTTAGTTAAATTAGGAAGTAAAGAATAAACTGACTGTTATTTCTTCTTGTTAATAGATTTCTTTTAAGATTTATCCCCGAGATTTTTGCTCATATTTATTAAGATAAAACCAAATAATTAGAAATCAATAATACCAAGCATATATATCAAAATCACATTTTTAATATCAATATACCAATAGGGTTGGTAAATATATATATATATATATATATATATATGGTATTTGTGGAAAAGGTGACTTACCGGTGAAGCAGGTCACAATGGTTAGTTGATGCAAGATTCACAATGATAAGGCAACGATATAACAAATAAAGTGCTCAATACGTTGGTAGAGCCAATTTATTATGATAAAGGTACACGGTAATAACCTACTCGAGTTTCACCATAAGGATCATCAGGGTTAAATCCACTGGATTAATCAATATCTTGATTAATCCAGTGGATTCAACCCTGAAGATCCTTATGGTGAAACTCGAAATTAATTATTAATTGTATTTGCTCTATTGCTTGCACCACACAAATGTCAACCTGGTATGGTTTTACAAAAATGCTCACATGATCCCCC
Organism: Doryteuthis pealeii; assembly: GCA_023376005.1. Lineage (NCBI taxonomy): Eukaryota > Metazoa > Mollusca > Cephalopoda > Myopsida > Loliginidae > Doryteuthis > Doryteuthis pealeii. Next base: position 50,189,071 of record CM042175.1, read on the forward strand.
GGTATCCAGAGCCCCCTAGTGTCCACAGAGTCCCCCTGGTGTCTACCCCCCCACCCCCCCGATATCCACTAGGCCCCCCGATCTCTACGGGATCCTATGTAGCCGATTATATCGCTTATACCTTGAAATGCTAACTGACCCAGTATCTAGCTATTTACTAAGCTTAGCTTCGCACAACACAAAACCAAATGAAAATAAATGAGATCGGAAGATTGTGTTGCTAGATATCCTCAAGTGGGGAAGGGCTTGCTTGCCTAGAAAATCAGTATTTCAAATTACGTTGGAAGAAAGAGGAACTAGCAAGGATCAATAAAGAAAATTCATTGGAACTCGTTAAGCTTGGTTATATCGGTCTGCGTCTCCTTTATTGTCTGTTCCATCTCTCGGGTCTTACTACGAAGTGAACTGACGGTGGTCGCTGTATCTTTGGTGTCCTCGCCGTTGTGGGCAATTTGTGTTTCTAATTCGCTCAATTTCTTTCTGTTGCTCTCTTCTGAATTGCCCAAATGTGACATGTCCTCAATGATTGTGGCTTGCGACATTTTGATTTCCTTGAGTTGTGGCTCCAACTGAAATGCAAAAATGTTATTATGGGTTTATTTATAGACATGAACACAGTCACTACTTATGAATTCACATATACAAGGGCTGGCTGAAATGTTCATAGGTGTAAACCAAGATACTCTCATGGAATGTAGAAAAACAGATACATGATCAAACTTTAAAAAAACTAGCAAATATATGCACCCTCCGGGTGCAAGTATTTAAGTTTAAATGTAATAAAATATCGTATTAAATTAGAAAAGTTAATGAAACTAAATAAGAATTCAGATAAAAAGATTTGAAACGGAGGGTGTATAATCGGAAAATAGAACAACTGAAACTTACTCTTTCATCACTTCCGTTTTTCAATGCTAAATTTTCCAAATTTAACTATTTAGTTAAAATAGGAAGTAAAGAATAAAATTACAGTTATTTCTTCTTGTTAATGAATTTCTTTTAGGATTTATTGAAGAGATTTTTACTCATATTCATTAAGATAAAACCAAACAATTAGAAATCAATAATACCAAGCACATTTTTATTAAAATCAGTTTTTTTAATATCAATATGCAAATTAGCTTTACGTTTACACTGAAAACTGGTATTTTGTTGTATATATAAATACAATTGCATGTTATTAGTATTTAGGTAAGGCCAACAGTATTAATAATGTCAAACAGTTTTATCATTAATTGAGGTTTAAATAGAAATAGAATCATGGAGAATGTGCCGTAAATAACTAAGGAAATTGTAACTTGAGTAGTAATATAGTTTCGGTTACAGACAGAAAAACACACAATCTCCATTATAATAAGATAATAACAACAACAATAATAATAATACCAACAACAACAACAACACGAAAAAAGATCCTGTTGTTATTTTACAAACTATTTCGAACCATAAAGACAAAATACAAAAAAGTTATCTCACCGACTGATGAGTGGAAGTCATTTCACTTTCATCGACATCAGGTCTTGTATGAGACTGTTATCCTTGTTCTTTATATTACTCATCTCTTTGTTGAGAGCGTAGGATTTTTGTTTTATACTGGTTATGTCGGAAGGCAACTGAGCGGTTTGTTCCAAGATGCTTTGTACTTGAAGAGCAAGAGCTCGGATGCTATGTTTCATCTCAGCCAATTCCCGCTCAAATCGATACTGGAGATTCTGGAAGGCCTTTGTGTCTGACAGCGTCCTCTGCATGCCGACAGCCAAACTACCCACCTTCCGATTGAGCGAGGCAACAGCCATTTCCTGGTGCATTTTACTGTTTTGCAATTCGTCAATGATCTCAGATTTGCTCTTTGATGCCTTCTCAGCTTCCTGTATCATCTCTCCAACTTTCTGTTTTACTTCCTGTTAAAAAACAATGCAACAACAATCAATTCATATACATTTGTTTATATCCGATAAGATTTTACTATTGAAACTAGCAAATATATGCTGTCCTGGATGCAAGTATTTAAGTTTTAATGTAATAAATATAATATCAAATTAGAAAGGCCAATGAAACTAAATAAGAATGCACATACAATGATTTGAAACAGAGGGGGTGGGTATAATCGAAAAATAAAACAACTGAAACTTACTCTTCCATCACTCTCGTCTTTCATTGCTAAACTTTCATAATTTAACTTTTTAGTTAAATTAAGATGTAAAGAAAAAATTACATTTTTTCTCCTTGTTAATGGATTTCTTTTAAGATTTATCCCTGAGATTTTTGCTCATATTCATTAAAATAAAATAAAAGGAAAATAGTTGAATGCATACCTTTCCCAAGGGTATTAGCGCAATGTGAAATGCAAACAGCCTCGTCCAAGATTTGAACTCGGGTCGACAAGTCCATTTTCTACACCTCTAACCATTGCAGCTAGCGCCCCATATATATATATATATATATATATATATATATATGTATGTATATATATATGTATGTATATATATATATATGTATATATATATATTATATATATATATATATATATATATATAGATGTAAGGTATCCAAAACTTGGTAGTAAGGGATGATTCTATATGTGATTTCTAAGACACACTGTATTATTATTGTATGATCCAGTATGTATAAATACAGTGAATCTTTAAATCACAACAGAGAGCTCAATGTATAATAATCTTTTTAGATTATATACAGAGCAATATTTATCTTAGAAAGGAAGGAAAAACTCAACACCGTTATTCCATAATAAATTTATTTCGACCAAAATTGGGGCCTTTATAAATCTAAGTTGATTTAATAAAGCTCCCCAGAATTTGGTCTCATCAGATGGGAAGTCAAAATACTGATGAGACCAAATTCTGGGGAGCTTTATTAAATCAACTTAGATTTATAAAGGCCCCAATTTTGGTCGAAATAAATTTATTATGGAATAACGGTGTTGAGTTTTTCCTTCCTTTCAAAGATATGTATATATATATATATATATATATATATATACCAATCGCTCCGGACGAGCAGGATGCGACACACGGTCAATTTTTTAAGCGGAATTTGACAGGTTTGACTTTTCCGTCCCCTATACTAGTTACCTAGCCATGGTTAAAGAGTCCAGTTTGCACTACTATTTACCCATAGCTGGAGGGAGAATTGGATTCATAACTTTACCAGTTGTATTAGCGCAATGTGAAATGCAATAGCTTCGTCCAGGATTTGAACTCGGGTCGACCAGTCCATTTTCTACAACTAACCATTGCACCACATGCCCCAATTGTATGTATACTTACGTCTAATTCTTCCACACTTTCTTTTATTTCATTCATCTTTCTTTCCAAGCTGGTTATTTTGCGTAGGACGTTATCACTTCCTGAATAACCACCGGTTGAGCCATGCAATACGGGGATGACTTCTGGCGGCAAGAAACCAGACAGAAAAAAAATCATAGTATAATATATGATAACAAATATAATAACAAAACAAAACACTGAATTAAAGAGTTAATGAGTGCACGGGGGTGGGGTAGTTAAATTGGGGTGATGATTACTGAAAAATTCTCGGCCAGACCAAGTATGACAATATATGTTCTTTTGCTCCTGGGTGCACATTAGGGTAGGGTCGATTTTTCACTTTTAAAAAATATCAAATCGTCCATCTATGTGAAAGTTGTGTGTTAGTATACTGAATACTGATACCAAAAATTAGATATTTTACTTGTACCATTGTTTGAGGAAATAGCATCAAAGATCGTCTGTGTGTTAGTATACTGAATACTGATACCAAAAATTAGATATTTTACTTGTACCATTGTTTGAGGAAATAGCATCAAAGATCTTCTGTTACAGCTTAATTAATGAGATAAAAAGCAGCATATCAGAGGTGTTGGTGGTGATAGGAGGGGACACATTTTCAATTTGAATTCTATTTATAATATTTAATTCGTTTCATTTTAATAAAATGAAATAACATTTCTGATTTAAATATTGGAAACGGTAAATTTTCTAACCAATTTCTAGGCTAAATTTTGCGAAAACGAAGATTTTTTGCATTTTAGCAGACGATCTTTGATGCTATTTCCTATTTAAAAATCGACCTACCCTAGTGTTTAAGTATACCCAGATTATGAATATGTATATTAGGGACTAGCAAAAAAAAAATCGGACACTACAAATTTTAAAAGTGAATTAAGAATAATTAAATCTATTATTTAAGATTAAACTTTGTCTAAATCGATAAGTAGTAACATAATAACCATCATTAAAAAAGTAGTAACATAATAACCATCATTAAAAAAAGAAAAATATAATTACATATGCAGTTTATTTTTAAAAGATTTAAAACTATTTGTTTTGGTCAATTTCGACCATTTTGGCTGTTTTTCAATGGTTTTAGGCGCTTGTTTACAATTTTAACGTAACATTTGGGATGGAAAAAAAAATTACCAAAAATCAGGTAATTATCCGATTTTAATGAAATTTTCAGTATTGATTTAAAAATTAATGAATTTTATAATGCATCAGTTATTTTATTTCAAAACTTTAATTTAGTATTTTTGCTATGAAAAATTAATATATAAAATTCATTTAAAATAAAAATTTTCGGATTTTAAGTTTAAAATGTTATATTTTTAGATTTTAAAAATAAATATCTACTTAATGCAAACCTTATTTTTTCGAACAAAACGTATACGTTTTGAAGAAAAACTCTATTGAAAATGTACCCCCTCCCCTTTTTAAGCAGAAAAAACATCGATGTATAATTTTTTTCTTTTATAAAATAATAGCCAATTAAATAATTATCGAAATTAGTAAAAAACAAATCTCCAACAAATAAATTATTTATTATTTTTTTACATTTTATATTTCGATTTTCGATACTTATTTTCTCATAGAAGCGCAACCGCAAAATTTTTTCGGTCTTTTATCTCATTATTTCTACTGTAATTAGTACAATATATGACCAACTTGAAAAACATTTTACGCCCCCAACATAAGGGGGGTCAAAATTAAGCGACCTGAAAAAAATGAGAAAGTTTTGAAATAAAATAAATAATGCATTATAAAGATCATTCATTGATAAATAAACACTAAAAATTTCATTAAAATCCGATAATTCCCTGATTTTTGGTAAATTATTTTCTGTAGGTGGGGGGGGGGGCTAAAGTCATTTGGTCAAAAACGCATTTTAGGCTCAGATGGTGATCTAACTCTGGCCGGTTTAGCTTAGACGGTAGAGCGTACACCTGGGACCCACAAAATTCCTGGTTCGATACCGGCCCTTGCCAAATCAGGGTATGAGTAGCACAGGGATCTTTGCGGTAAAGTAAGAAGCTGATGCTAGGTGTAGCGCTAAAAAAAGCAATCTCCTTGGTCTAGCGCTAATGAAAATGGGATAGACTCCCTCGCTGTCTGGTCGACACCGACAACTTTACTTTTTTACTATATGCGTGTTGTATAATGGTTATCGACGTATGAAATGGACATGGCGAGACGAGACCGTTTGCCTTTCATATAGCGACAATACCATTGGGAACGTTATTATTCTCCCTCCAGCTATGGGTAAATAGTAGTACAGAGTAGGCTATTTAACCTTGGTTAGGCAACGAGTCTAGGAGAAGGAAGACTTTCAATTCAAACTTGTCAAACTCGGCTTAAGAAATTGATCTCGTCACATCCTATTCGTGTGGAGGGGTTGGTAAAAAGGTTTACTTAGCAAAGATACAAGGTGAACAGAGTAATTAGCAATTGCTAGGTAGAATCAACGAGTCCCGTGAGATCTCGTTGTTTCTCTCTTCCGATGTTTCTTCAGACATTATCTATAGGAAAAACAGACGATTCCATTCTCATTATATAGGTACTATATCATACTCTTTTATGGATATAGAAATACTATTCCCCCCCCCCTAGCTTGCGTGACACACACGAACGATAGGTACAAGCGTATTTATATGTAGATTTGTGGGTTTTTTATGACTTTCAAGTGATCTGGAAAATGTTTGGCATTTACACTTCGATACGGATCTTAAGTTTCTGTTTAGTGTCTCCATTTTGCAAGCTTACCTTCTTTCTCTTTGGGGCGATGCTGAATCTGAACACCAACTCCTAAGGATGTAGACAAGATGCACTTCCCGGTGATGGTGTTGAAATTAACAAATCGGCATTTGATGGCGGTTTCGCTCACACAGGCGCTCGCACAAGATTCGCGGGTGAAAACACCACGTTTTACAACTTTTGACACGGAACTATCAGGCTCGGCTGAAAAAAAAAAAATAGCATGTTTTGAGATACGGATGTATCACCTAATCCCGGTCAGGAGACCGGGCCTACTAGTAATTAACAAGAAGAAGAAAACTTGTCATCTTGTGGATTTTGCCGACCCAGTAGATCACTGAGTGAAGACGAAAGAAAACGAAAAGATTGATAAATACTCAGACCTGACCAGAGAGCAAGAAAACAAACAAAATGTGGAACATGGGGGGGGGGGATCGTAATTGGGTCCCTGAGAACGGTCCCAAAGGGTTTGTAAAGGAGTCTGGAGGAATTGGAAATCCGAAGAAGATTCAAGACCATCCAAACAATAACATTGTTAAGATCAGCTAGAATACTACATACATACATACATACATACAGATAGATAGATAGATAGATAATGAACGGACTACAGACAGAGACAAACAGACAGATATATATATATATATATATATATATATTTTATTATATATATTACATATATATATATATATTTTATTATATATATATATTATATATATATATATTTTATTATATTATATATATATATATTTTATTATTTCATAATATATATATATATATATATATATATATATATATATATATATATATACATATATATATATATATATATATATAGAGAGAGAGAGAGATAGACAGATGGATAGATAGATAGATAATGAATAGATTACAGACAGATAGATAGATAGATAGATAGATAATGAATAGATTACAGACATGCAGACAGATAACTATCTATCTATCTATCTATCTATCTATCTATCTATCTATCTAGCTAAGATAAATAGATAGATAGATAGATAGATAGATAGATAATGAATAGACGACATACAGACTGACAGATAACTATGTATCTATCTATCTATCTATCTAGCTAAGATAAATAGATAGATAGATAGATAGATAGATAATGAATAGACTACAGACAGACAGACAGACAGATAGATAGATAGATAGATAGATAGATAGATAATGAATAGACTACAGACAAACAGACAGACAGATAGATAGATAGATAGATAGATAATGAATAGACTACAGAGAGACTGATAGATAGATAGATAGATAGATAGATAGATAGATAATGAATAGACGACATACAGACTGACAGATAACTATGTATCTATCTATCTATCTATCTAGCTAAGATAAATAGATAGATAGATAGATAGATAGATAATGAATAGACTACAGACAGACAGACAGACAGATAGATAGATAGATAGATAGATAGATAATGAATAGACTACAGACAAACAGACAGACAGATAGATAGATAGATAGATAGATAATGAATAGACTACAGAGACACTGATAGATAGATAGATAGATAGATAGATAGATAATGAATAGACGACATACAGACTGACAGATAACTATGTATCTATCTATCTAGCTAGCTAGCTAAGATAAATAGATAGATAGATAGATAGATAGATATATAGATAATGAATAGACTACAGACAGACAGACAGACAGACAGATAGATAGATAGATAGATAGATAGATAGATAGATAGATAATGAATAGACTACAGACAGACTGACAGATAGATAGATAGATAGATAGATAGATAGATAGATAATGAATAGACTACAGAGAGACTGACAGATAACTATGTATCTATCTATCTATCTATCTATCTAGCTAAGATAAATAGATAGATAGATAGATAGATAGATAATGAATAGACGACATACAGACTGACAGATAACTATGTATCTATCTATCTATCTATCTATCTAAGATAAATAGATAGATAGATAGATAATGAATAGACTACAGACAGATAGATAGATAGATAGATAGATAGATAGATAATGAATAGATAGATAGATAGATAGATAGATAGATAATGAATAGACTACAGACAAACAGACAGACAGATAGATAGATAGATAGATAATGAATAGACTACAGAGAGACTGACAGATAGATAGATAGATAGATAGATAGATAGATAGATAATGAATAGACAGACAGACAGACAGACAGACAGATAGATAGATAGATAATGAATAGACTACAGACAGACTGACAGATAACTATGTATCTATCTATCTATCTATCTAGCTAAGATAAATAGATAGATAGATAGATAGATAGATAGATAGATAATGAATAGACGACATACAGACTGACAGATAACTATGTATCTATCTATCTATCTAGCTAGCTAAGATAAATAGATAGATAGATAGATAATGAATAGACTACAGACAGACAGACAGACAGACAGACAGATAGATAGATAGATAGATAGATAATGAATAGACTACAGACAGACATACAGACAGATAGATAGATAGATAAATAGATAGATAGATAGATAATGAATAGACTACAGACAGACAGATAGATAGATAGATAGATAGATAGATAGATAATGAATAGACCACAGACAAACAGACAGACAGACAGATAGATAGATAGATAGATAGATAGATAGATAATGAATAGACTACAGAGAGACTGACAGACAGATAGATAGATAGATAGATAGATAGATAGATAATGAATAGACTACAGAGAGACTGACAGATAACTATGTATCTATCTATCTATCTATCTAGCTAAGATAAATAGATAGATAGATAGATAGATAGATAATGAATAGACGACATACAGACTGACAGATAACTATGTATCTATCTATCTATCTATCTATCTAAGATAAATAGATAGATAGATAGATAATGAATAGACTACAGACAGATAGATAGATAGATAGATAGATAGATAATGAATAGATAGATAGATAGATAGATAGATAATGAATAGACTACAGACAAACAGACAGACAGATAGATAGATAGATAGATAATGAATAGACTACAGAGAGACTGACAGATAGATAGATAGATAGATAGATAGATAGATAATGAATAGACAGACAGACAGACAGACAGACAGATAGATAGATAGATAATGAATAGACTACAGACAGACTGACAGATAACTATGTATCTATCTATCTATCTAGCTAGCTAAGATAAATAGATAGATAGATAGATAGATAGATAATGAATAGACGACATACAGACTGACAGATAACTATGTATCTATCTATCTATCTAGCTAGCTAAGATAAATAGATAGATAGATAGATAATGAATAGACAGACAGACAGACAGACAGATAGATAGATAGATAGATAGATAGATAGATAGATAATAAATAGACCACAGACAAACAGACAGACAGACAGATAGATAGATAGATAGATAGATAGATAGATAGATAGATAATGAATAGACTACAGACAGACTGACAGATAACTATGTATTTATCTATCTATCTATCTAGCTAAGATAAATAGATAGATAGATAGATAGATAGATAATGAATAGACTACAGACAGACAGACAGACAGACAGACAGATAGATAGATAGATAGATAGATAGATAGATAGATAGATAGATAATGAATAGACGACATACAGACTGACAGATAACTATGTATCTATCTATCTATCTAGCTAGCTAAGATAAATAGATAGATAGATAGATAGATAGATAATGAATAGACTACAGACAGACAGACAGACAGATAGATAGATAGATAGATAATGAATAGACTACAGACAGACAGATAGATAGATAGATAGATAGATAATGAATAGACTACAGACAGACATACAGACAGATAGATAGATAGATAGATAGATAGATAGATAGATAGATAGAATAGACTACAGACAGACAGACAGACAGATAGACAGATAGATAGATAGATAGATAGATAATAATAGACTACAGACAGACAGACAGACAGATAGATAGATAATGAATAGACTACAGACAGACAGACAGACAGAGACAGATAGATAGATAGATAGAGATAGATAGATAGATAGATAGATAATGAATAGACTACAGACAGACAGACAGACAGATAGATAGATAATGAATAGACTACAGACAGACATACAGACAGACAGACAGACAGACAGATAGATAGATAGATAGATAGATAATGAATAGACTACAGACAGACAGACAGACAGATAGATAGATAGATAGATATATAGATAATGAATAGACTACAGACAGACAGACAGACAGACAGGATAGATAGATAGATAGATAGATAATGAATAGACTACAGACAGACAAACAGACAGACAGACAGACAGATAGATAGATAGATAGATAGATAAATAGATAGATAATGAATAGACGACATACAGACTGCCAGATAACTATGTATCTATCTATCTATCTATCTAGCTAAGATAGATAGATAGATAGATAGATAGATAATGAATAGACAGACAGACAGACAGATAGATAGATAGATAGATAATGAATAGACTACAGACAGACTGACAGATAGATAGATAGATAATGAATAGACTACAGACAGACTGACAGATAGATAGATAGATAGATAGATAGATAGATAATGAATAGACGACATACAGACTGACAGATAACTATGTATCTATCTATCTATCTATCTAGCTAAGATAGATAGATAGATAGATAGATAGATAATGAATAGACAGACAGACAGACAGATAGATAGATAGATAGATAGATAGATAGATAATGAATAGACTACAGACAGACTGACAGATAGATAGATAGATAATGAATAGACTACAGACAGACTGACAGATAGATAGATAGATAGATAGATAGATAGATAGATAGATAGATAATGAATAGACGACATACAGACTGACAGATAACTATGTATCTAGCTAGCTAGCTAGCTAGCTAAGATAGATAGATAGATAGATAGATAGATAGATAGATAGATAATGAATAGACAGACAGACAGACAGACAGACAGATAGATAGATAGATAGATAGATAATGAATAGACTACAGACAGACTGACAGATAGATAGATAGATAGATAGATAATGAATAGACGACATACAGACTGACAGATAACTATGTATCTATCTATCTATCTATCTAGCTAAGATAGATAGATAGATAGATAGATAGATAGATAGATAGATAATGAATAGACGACATACAGACTGACAGATAGATAGATAGATAGATAGATAGATAATGAATAGACTACAGACAGACTGACAGATAGAATTAAAATTAAATTAGATAGATAGATAGATAGTGTCACGAAGTGTCTGTCAATATTTTCAAGACACTCGCTAGTCGCGTGGATCCTGAGTGACCAGTAGGTACCACCAATTTGACCCTGTGCAATTTACCCCCCCCCCCTACATTTAACACAATGAAACTTGCAGAAAAAATAATATTTTCTTGAAAAGATTTTTTCCATTCGAAAGAAAAAACATTAAACAAACTCCTGATGATTTTTTAAATTTTTTATCAGCTAACAAAAATAATGAAAATTATGATTGAAAAACAATGTTTTCATTTTTGCACTGTTAAATCAACTGAAATTTAACGTAGTTAAAAACAAGTTACGATAAGAGGATTTTTTAAAAATTCTATGAAAAATCAATTAATAATCTGATTTTCCCGAAAATTTCCATAAATGTTTACCATTGGATGTAAATACATCTGAAATAGTTTTTTTCTAAAATATATTAGGGGAAATATTTTTTACGAGGTCTATTCCCCCCCCCTATTTTATTTTATGAGATAAAAAAAAATGACGCGTCAGAAAAAATTTTTTTCTTTTTTTCTATAAAGATAAGAGTCTGAATAACTATATCAATGAAATGGTATGAATGTACGACGTTTTCTATTTTTTTATCATTTCATATTAAATAAAATAGGAAATAGACCTCGTAAAAAATATTTCCCCTAATATATTTAGAAAAAAACTATTTCAGATGTATTTACATCCAATGGTAAACATTTATGGAAATTTTCGGGAAAATCAGATTATTAATTGATTTTTCATAGAATTTTTAAAAAATCCTCTTATCGTAACTTGTTTTTAACTACGTTAAATTTCAGTTGATTTAACAGTGCAAAAATGAAAACATTGTTTTTCAATCATAATTTTCATTATTTTGTTAGCTGATAAAAATTTAAAAAATCATCAGGAGTTTGTTTAATGTTTTTTCTTTCGAATGGAAAAAATCTTTTCAAGAAAATATTATTTTTCTGCAAGTTTCATTGTGTTAAATGTAGGGGGGGGGGTAAATTGCACAGGGTCAAATTGGTGGTACCTACTGGTCACTCAGGATCCACGCGACTAGCGAGTGTCTTGAAAATATTGACAGACACTTCGTGACACTATCTATCTATCTATCTAATTTAATTTTTAATTCTATCTGTCAGTCTGTCTGTAGTCTATTCATTATCTATCTATCTATCTATCTATCTATCTGTCAGTCTGTATGTCGTCTATTCATTATCTATCTATTATCTATCTATCTATCTATCTATCTATCTATCTTAGCTAGATAGATAGATAGATAGATACATAGTTATCTGTCAGTCTGTATGTCGTCTATTCATTATCTATCTATCTATCTATCTATCTGTCAGTCTGTCTGTAGTCTATTCATTATCTATCTATCTATCTATCTATCTGTCTGTCTGTCTGTCTGTCTGTCTATTCATTATCTCTATCTATCTATCTATCTATCTATCTATCTATCTTAGCTAGCTAGCTAGCTAGCTAGATACATAGTTATCTGTCAGTCTGTATGTCGTCTATTCATTATCTATCTATCTATCTATCTATCTATCTATCTATCTATCTATCTGTCAGTCTGTCTGTAGTCTATTCATTATCTATCTATCTATCTGTCAGTCTGTCTGTAGTCTATTTCATTATCTATCTATCTATCTATCTATCTATCTATCTGTCTGTCTGTCTGTCTATTCATTATCTATCTATCTATCTATCTATCTATCTTAGCTAGATAGATAGATAGATAGATACATAGTTATCTGTCAGTCTGTATGTCGTCTATTCATTATCTATCTATCTATCTATCTATCTATCTATCTGTCAGTCTGTCTGTAGTCTATTCATTATCTATCTATCTATCTGTCAGTCTGTCTGTAGTCTATTCATTATCTATCTATCTATCTATCTGTCTGTCTGTCTGTCTATTCATTATCTATCTATCTATCTATCTATCCTATCTTAGCTAGATAGATAGATGATAGATCAATGTTAGTCGGCAGTCCTGTATGTCGTCTAATAATCATTATCTATCTATTTATCTATCTTATCTAATAATCTGTCTGTCTGTTCTTCTGTTTGTCTGTATCTAGGTCTTTCATTATCTATCTATNCATCCACCACAGAATTGCGGATTTTTTTTTTTTTTTTTTTTGTGTGCAATTAAACGAACAAGCTGAAATAAGGTTGCTTTCTTTAAAAAACTTTCAATGGTAAGTTTTTAGAATATTTAAATATTAATAATAATAAATAATAATAATAATAATAATAATTTCTTCTCAAGAATTAAATCACTTGGAAAAGAAATGCGTGTGTGCAGCCAAAAGCCAATCCCCATAAACCGGGAGCTTTTCATTCAATATCTCCCTACGATTCACATCCACACACATGAGAATTGCGGGTGTGCAGTTAAACGAACAAGCCGAAATAGGCTGCTTTCTTTAAAACTTTCAATGGTAAGTTTTTAGAATATTTACAATAATAATAATAATTAATAATAAAGAGAGAGATGAATCGTAGGGAGATAATTGAATGAAAAGCTCCCGGTTTGTGGGATTTGACTTTTGGCTGCACACACGCATTTTTTTCCAAGTTATTTAATTCTTGAGAAGACATTATTATTATTATTATTATTAATATTTAAATATTCTAAAAACTTACCATTGAAAGTTTTAAAAGAAAGCAACCTATTTTCAGCTTGTTCGTTTATTTGCACACCCGCAATTCTCATGTGTGTGGATGTGAGTCGTAGGGAGATATTGAATGAAAAGCTCCCGGTTTGTGGGGATTTTGACTTTTGGCTACACACACGCATTTTCTTTTCCAAGTGATTTAATTCTTGAGAAGACATTATTATTATTATTATTATTATTAATATTTAAATATTCTAAAAACTTCCCATTGAAAGTTTTAAAGAAAGCAGCCTATTTTCGGCTTGTTCGTTTAACTGCACACCCGCAAATCTCATGTGTGTGGATGTGAGTCGTAGGGAGATATTGAATGAAAAGCTCCCGGTTTGTGGGGATTTTGACTTTTGGCTACACACACGCATTTCTTTTCCAAGTGATTTAATTCTTGAGAAGACATTTTTATTATTATTATTATTATTATTATTATTATTATATATTAATATTTAAATATTCTATAAACTTACGATTGAAAGTTTTAAAAGAAAGCAGCCTATTTTCGACTTGTTCGTTTAACTGCACACCCGCAAATCTCATGTGTGTGGATGTGAGTCGTAGGGAGATATTGAATGAAAAGCTCCCGGTTTGTGGGGATTTTGACTTTTGGCGGCACACACGCATTTTCTTTTCCAGTGATTTAATCTTGAGAAGACATTATTATTATTATTATTATTATTATTATTATTATTATTATTATTATTATTATCGGGTTTTTCCCACCTATCGTAGACGGTGGTACTCTGGAGGCTGAGTTACCTCCTCAGGTCTCCAGAACTCTTCTAGCCGATCTTAACAGTGCTGTAGTTTGGATGGTGTCGATTCTTCCTCTGATTTCCGATTCACCTAAATTCTTTTTCCGACCTTTGGAGACCGTTCCAATCTTACTCACACCAACTCTAACTGGTTATTTCATTGCGATCTGAGAGACAACAAGTCTCCAGAATTCTTCGAATTATTCTAGCAGAATTTAACGCTGCTGTGATCTGGATGGATTCAACACTTCTCTTCTTCTTCTTCTTCTCACTAGTTTTAATAGGTGGTTTTTTCATTAGAGTGAGAGCAATTCTTCTCAGATCTACAGGACTTTCCTAAGTATTCTAGCTGATTTTAACAATCTCTTTTATCTAATTGTAGATGACATCACGAATCTCCAGTTGCGTCTCTCTTTGCAAGTTTAACTACCTTGTGGTGACACTTTTATGTCTTTTGTTTGGTCTCAAAATCTCTCTATCTGATTTTAGTGTTTCTCTTCTGTATTTCATTGTGCCTTGTAGGGAGTGGACTAAAGTATCGTCTTGTTTACATTCACAATTTCAATCTCAGTATTGTATTACAAACGCAATTAAAAAGGATTGCATCGTTGCATATGAAAACCACAAGGAGATTTATCACGCTTTGTCCTACATCACTGTTCACGACATTGGAATAACAACATCCACAATAAACTATTCCTAATCAAACCCACCTTGGGAGGCTGGAGACCAACTTTACGGAAGTCTAGAAAGGAACAAGTCATTGTGTCCCGATTACACATTGGTCATACAAGACTAACGCACTCCTATATACTCAAACAAGAACAACAACAATGTGGAACATGTCAAACACCTTTGACAGTTAAACACTTATTCATGGAATGCAGGTTTCTTGCTCACATCAGAAACCGTTATTTTAAAGCAAACCATATGAAAGATCTGTTTGAAAATGTCAACATGGAGGATATTCTCTCTTTTTTGAGGGAAATAAAATTATACCATAGAATCTAGGCATGAAACAAATCAATACCATACAACATAACCCCAATAATGCTAACACATTTTTAAAACCAATTACTAAAAGTATAAATATAAATACATGATATGTATAACTTCCTAACCGTTAGGCAAGATATAACCCCAGACGGGTTGATATGCCGTTAAAATCAATAAACAAACAACAACAAACAAAAAAAAAAACACTGTTCACCAAAAACATAAATACCAACAGATTACCAGACCCTCATAAAAATCCCTGTCAGCCGGAACTATAGAATACGCTGACCGTACCTTTGCAGATAAGTAAGACTGCCCCACCAAATGGGGGTCACCTATTTTGCCGCGGTTGGTGACCCGTAATTCTTAAGAAAAGTGGGTTATTTCCTATAACTCCAACCTAAAAAAGGGAAACCACTCTGAATTAATTTTATTGATTATTTATTTATTCTAGAAAAAAAAGAAGACGGGTTTAGGGTTAGGGTTAGTTTAATGGGAAAATAATGGGTAGATTAATTTGCAGATAAAATTCATTCAGAGTAGTTCCCTCTTTTTTAGGTTGGAGTTATAGGAAATAACCGAAAGGTGTTGTATCGTCGAGGTGGAGTGATACACAGTAGAAATTGAGTGCTTAATATATTTATCTAGCACCAGTATCCGGTGCTAACTGATACAGACAAAGAAAAAAAAACAGAATAATAAGTTACATAACAATTAACAAGACAACTTACAAGAAATAGAGGAGGGTCAAATGTGGAATAGTCAAACGCGGTAAGGTTAGTCCGAAGATTAATCAGTTTATTAATCAACTGTTGAAGTCATTAATCGTGGACTATTTAAGGCGATGAGGCATGACATCTGGTAGATTGCTGAAGGGGTGTTAGCCACTCTACAATGGAAAGTATCATGGTGACTGAATGGTAGTACCTGTAAAGGTCCCATCTATGGGTTAAATTGATAAAAAATGAGTTTTGAAAAATGTTTTTAAAAATGAGCTTTAAAAAATGTAAATACCCAACAAGGAATGAATTAAAATAAATTCGTCGACGGCATAAAATAAGCCAAGGGTTGATATGCCGTTAAATCCAACCAACCAACCAACCAACCAACCAACTATTATAGAAATATACACAGTGCAGTTATTTATGAGTTTAATTCATTCTGCTCTTAACTCAATTTCTCTGTATATCAAATCAGTTTTACTAAGCCGGTGGTCCACAAGTCTCCTCAGGTCTCCTGGACTCTTCTGAGTATTCCAGCCGATCTTAACAAAGCTGTAGTCCTGATGTTTTCGATTCTTCCTCTGATTTCCAGTTCATCCACACTCTTTTCCAGACCCCTGGATGCCGTTCATAGGACACCAAATCAATTAGCACGACCTTTACATTCAGGTTCCATAGTTTTCTTAATTCTCTAGCAAGGTCCAAGTATTTTTTTTCGCCCTCTTTCATTTTCACTCGGTGATCGGCCGGGACGGCAAAATCCACGAGATGACAAGTTATTATTATTATTATTATTATTATTATTATTATTATTAACAACAACAACAATGATATATAATCAGCATCAACAATGATATATAATCAGCATCAACATTACTGACAGTATTCCTACATTATAATTATCAAAGTCTCAGTTATCACTAGGGCGATCGTCATTGGTCTCTACCCACTTTTGTCCATATTCGGTAAGCATTAATTTTCATAACACAGCTCTTTCTTCCTGGGTTATCACGAGGGTCAATGCTTAAGATTCTTGTCAAAGTGTCTACAACACGGTTAGTCAGATAAACAGCTCTTTATTGGTGTGTATGTGTGTGTGCGCGCGCGCGTGTGTGTGTGTGCGTGTGTGTGTGTGTATTTGTGTATCTCTGTGTGTGCGTGTACTCATTGGGTGTCTGCATTCACTTGTCAGTTTATTTAGGTATTATATTCGTCTATGTCTCTGTATAATGTGATATCTCTCTCTCTCTCTCTCTCTCTCTATATATATATATATATATATATATATATATATGTGTGTGTGTGTGTGTGAAGAGAAATGGAAGTGAATCCGACGGTATGTAGTATAGTGAGAAATTTGAAAAAAAAAGGTTTAAATAAAATGAGTGGTAAGTTTTTTAGCCGATGCTGCAGTGTTTTGATCTCTTAAGTAGATCTTTATCAGGGCTTTTGTTGATTTTTCTACTCTTCCTTATATCAACAAAAGCCCTGATGAAGACCTACTTAATCGATCGAAACACTGCAGTGTCGACTAATAAACTTACCACTCATTTTATTTAAACCTGTGTTTAAATTCATATATATATATATATATATATATATATATATATATATATATATATATATATCGCGTAACGGTTATCGTTGTAGGAAATGGACACGACAATTAATCCAAGAGGAAACTGTGTACTTTTCCCATAGCGCTAATACCCTTGGGAAAAGTAGGAATCCAACTATTTTCCCTTCAGCTATGTTAAGAGTATTTACGGGTTTCGAAGGAGCTCTTATTTCTCCGTAGTTGTAGGCAAATTTGTAGGCAAATTAGGACAAAGAAGACAAACACACAATTGGAAATTTAATACATGTATTGACAAATAATACAAGAACTTGTTTCAAATTTTATTGGTATTTGCTACGAGACTTATCTGTGAGTTGAGCAGAGTTCTTTGAGTAATGGTGATAACAGGTGTATTCTGTTCGTCGGTAGGAAATGTTGATAAGACACTTCGTCTCGGTAGTTTCTCGTCTTTCCTCGACCGTTCTGTGATAAGTGATGGGGGATGCTATTTTAGAAGCTTCTCGCCTGTGTTAACAGTTCTTTAAATGACGGTGAATGGGCCTTTTTCAAGTAGATTATTTGGTCTTCAGCCTTTGATAGTGTGCTTTTGTGCCTTCGAAAGTGTGCTGTGAAAAGGTATATATCCTTTATATATATATATGGATGATGGACGAATCCCGAAAGACATCCTGTATGGAGAGATAACATCTGGTAAAAGACAGATTGGTCGCCCCCTACTGCGATTCAAGGATGTCTGCAAAAATGATCTCAGGTGCTTTGGCATTGTCCCTTCCAGCTGAGAAAATTTGGCTCAAGACCGCCGGTGGCGGCAGAATCTCCATAGAGGCCTGTACACGTCATAATTCACCCTGATACAACATCATGAAGCTAAGAGGTCCATAAGAAAGCAACGGCAACAAAGCATCGGGACATCATCATCTACAGGGACAACCTACAAATGCAAAATCTGTGGTCGAGAATGTTTCTCAAACATAGGACTTCATAGTCACAGGAGGCACTGCAACCTCAGGGGCACACAAAAACTTTTATCAAAGTCTTTCGAGACTGAATTGCCAATGATATATATATATATAGAGAGAGAGAGAGAGGGAGAGGGAGAGAGAGAGACTTGGGTTGAAGATCGTTGAGTTGAGAAATTGTCAGTAACGTGGCGCCTTTGACTCAATGTCCACGCTACCATAACTTAGATATGAATGCTCTATCAATGATACTGGTCACTGTTTACTTATAAATATCCCACTCACCCATCTCTCTCTCTCTCTCTCTCTCTCTCTCTCTCTCTCTCTCTCTCTCTCTTCTCTCTCTCTTTATATATATATATATATATAGAGAGAGAGAGAGAGAGAGTAAACTACAGAAACATGTTTCGAGGTATCACCTCTCATCAGTGCAGTTATACCATTTTAACAGCTACCTCTGGCCGGGTTCGAGACCCGAACGAACTTACGCTCGCCAAACCTCTGACCCATACGGCCACAGTCAGCTGCCAAGTATAGCAGGCTATTTAATCGCTACATTTCTAAGTGGAAATGAATTCACCTAGAGGTCTCAAACTTTGTAAACAAAGTGAGTATTAGCTGAACGCCGAATACGGTGAATTTTGCAATTAAATCCCTTCTAAATAAAGTGCTCAACCGAAATTGGGAGCGTATAATAATAGAGTAAACTACAGACGCGTGTTTCGAGGTATCACCTCTCATCAGTGCAGTTATACCATTTTTAGCAGCTACCTCTGGCCAGGTTTTTATATATATATATATATATATATATATATATATATGATGTGTATTTCGTTGTGAGATTTTTTGTTAGCTTTTTTATTAAAGTAGACAGAGATAGAGAACGAATGACCCTGTTTATAGGGTTATTTCTCGATAAAGTCACAAGTAGTTTTTCCAAGAACCTGTTAACTGTCCTCCTTTAACTAGGCAATTATCATATTTCATTAACAAAATCATTCGTGTCCGTGAATTTCTGAATCTACTTATAATTCGTCATTTAGTAGTGACTAAACATGGAAACATCATTTATATTTATAATTGCTTGCATGAAATTCATACACATTTCTTCCTTTATATATATATATATTATGGACACTCTGGTCGATTTTCGACGCATGTGGGTTCACACACACAATGAACACCCACACAGTGATTTGTTTATAGTGGTGAAGGCTTGTGTTGGACCATCCACACTTTTTGGCTCAGTCGATAGGAAAGAATTGGTGCATCAAGGGTTGCCACAAACCCAATCAACGACCGACCTCAGCAATTTTGAATTCAGAGTTATCCCTCTACTAGACTGGTTACCTACCCAAGGCTGAAGGACCCAGTCTGCCCTACTATTTAACCCATAGCTGGAGGGAATTTTGAATTCAGAGTTATCCTCTCCTAGACTGGTTACCTACCTACAACATGTCTTTCTCATAAAAAAAAAAACATGAAAAAACTTTCTATGTATTCAGAACTGATAATACTCGTTAAGTGATATTAGACTCCTGAAAGAAAGACTTTATGTCTGTGTCCAAATCACTGGTAAATGCTATTTTAGATTTTTTGCTTTTTTCACGACACTACACATGTCGTTCGGAAAATAAAGATGTGAGGGTCTGATAACATATTTCAGTGGCATGGATGACAGGCATCACGTTGATAACCAAAAAAGTGTGTGTGTGTGTGGGGGGGGGGTCCTTTGTGGACCCTCAGGACGTCATATGTTCTACTGTGACTATTGACCAATTTTAAAAAAAGAAGAAGAAAAAGACTTTTACCCTTTACTATCTCGAAAGGAGAGGCGCTTGTGTATATTGGTTGTCGTTATAAGAAATGGACACTGCGACCAGAGTTCAAATCCTGGACGAGGCTGTTTGCATGCATTTCACATAGCGCTAATACTGGTGGGAAAAGTATATATCCAACTAGTCTTCTATTGGATAAAATAGTAGGGCAGACTGGGCTGTTTAACCTTGGTATGGTCACTGGTCTAGGAGAAGGAAAACTATTAAACCCGCTTTAAAAATTGACCTTGTGTCACATCCTGTTCGTGTGTAAAGGTTGGAAAGTAAGGCAGAAATGTTTTCGAAGCAAGGAACATGAAAGCAATAATAATAATAATAATAATAATAATAATAATAATAATAATAATCCTTGTTAAGTAATTATAATTTCAAGTAACTATTCTTAATACATTTCCTCAAGAGTGCTCCTGATATTCCCAACAGAGTACTATTAAATCTGAACACCCATTAAAATACTTTTATGTTCCTCGCTTCGAAAACATTTCTGCCTTAATTTCCAAACTTTACGCACGAGCAGGATGTGCCATAAGGTCAATTTTAATGGGTGTTCAGATTTAATAGTACTCTGTTTGGGATATCAGGAGCACGCTTGAGGAAATGTATTAAGAATAGTTACTTGAAGCTATAATTACTTAACAAGGATTATTATTATTACTAATACAAAATAAAAAACACCCTCCGGGTACAAATAGATTTTTAAAACATATTGCCTGAGGGGTGGGAGTAAAAAAAATTCAATGTTAGCGAGTTTGTACCCTAAGTGAGTAAAATCATCAAATTCATTAAAGGATTAAAAAATAAAACAATTTGAAATGTAAACTTTAAATATGTATTAAAATAAAACAAACTATATATAAATACATAATACCAGTCATGTATTTATTAAAACTTGTTTTAAAAAAATAATGAGGAATATCTAATGTTGCATGTTCAAATTTAGTGTGTATTTATTCTATGTTATGACGATTTTGGGTAATGTGACGTAAGCAGTGAGGTAATTTTTGTTACAGACAAAAACCGGAAACGAATCTCCATTATTAATAGATTATTATTATTATTTACTCCTTTTGAGTTTTCACATCAGCATTAGCTGATGGTCTTTCACTGGAGTCTGAGTGACAGCAAGTCTCCTCAGGTCTCCAGGACTCTTCTGAGTATTCTGGCAGATTGCAGCAGTGCAGTGTTCTGAATGGTTTCAGTCCTTCCTCTGATTCCCAAACTTTCTAAACCCTTTTCTAATCCTTTTGGGACTGTTCCAAGTGCACCAACTACAATTGGTATCACTTTCACTTTCATATCCCATAACTTTTTCAGTTCTCTGGCAAGGTCCAGATATTTGTCCATTTTTTCATTTTCCTTTAGCTTCACCCTGTGATCTGCTGGCACTGCAAAATCCACCAGTTGACAAGTTCTTTCTTTTTTGTTTATCAAGGTCTGATCTTCTTGCTGGGATAAGGTGATCTGTTTTTATTTCAAAGTCCCAGAGAATTTTATGCGTTTCGTTCTCAACAACAGATTCTAGTTTATTATTATTATTATTATTATTATTATTATTATTATTATAAAATAAAACTACATGTTTCTTTGGGTCTTTAGGGCTCTTATAAGTATTCTAGTTTATTTTTAGTTGTATTGTGGTCTTGATAATCATTATTATCGTTCCATTTTTAGTGTATGTACCGCTGAAATATCATTATACCAGATAAATATATACATACTCTAATATTTATTACATTTATTCATTTATTTGTGTGTTTATTTATCTTTACTTACGAATATTTTCCAAGTCACTCAGTCATTTTTTTTTTATCTGTGCAGTAAAGTGAAGAGCTGGCGGTAAGTGTGACGATCAACCTCAGATGCAAAAACAATCTTTCTGGTTTAACGCTAGTGAAAAGGAGAGGGGATCCCTCGCTCTCTGGCTCATACCAATAATAGGTCACACTGCCGACTTTACTTTTTACACCATTTTATTATGTTTTCATACAATTCAGTGTTATTTTTCTTTTTTAAACACATGTGTGAAAAAATTAGTGTCATTTTTTTTTTCTTTTGTAAGAGCGTGTTGGATAGGATTAATGGCATTCTAGTTTATTCCAATTGGAAAAATTAATACGAGAAAATTGATTTACCAGTGGAACGAATTAACCTCGTATAGGAAATAAATAGAGGGGGGGGGAATAAAGATTTAACTCAACACGTTTTTGTTGAGGGGGTGGGGGTCAAAAAGAAGCGAGTCCAACGCCTTCTCGCAGGCTAAACTTTCGCTTTGCAAACACCGACTAATAATAATAATAATAATAATAATTGTTTATATTAAAAATATAAATTCATCTAAGCAAAGAATTTTCACGTAGACAAAGAAATTCCTTAAATTATGGAATTTGACATATATCATCGGAATTTTAGATTTTGCCAAAATAAAATGATAATTTAACAAAGAAGATTCCAGTTTTTTCAAAAGTTGGTCAACAATTTCAAAAACTTAGATAAATAAGCCCCAAAGTGTCGCCTTTTCGCATTCTGAAGGACGCAGGTTCGATCCTAGGTCAGTCCTACTCGCCAGGAAAAGCCCAGCCCGCAAGTTTTCATGCCCTCAATTCGTGTTCTGTGTCACACCTCGTTAGTCTATGTGGTAGGACAATGTGCTTAGAACTAGATAATCAAAGGGAAATAACTCCTGCAAAACAATTTACATGGTTGTCTTTCTTGTATAATTGGATAATCATTTTATTGTTTCCTGCTGATTATTATTTATTGGTGGCTGTCACCGTCCATTACATTTGATAACACTTATTTTCATTTATCTATCTATCTATCTCAGTCTGTTCATATCTATCTATCTATCTCAGTCTGTTCATATCTATCTATTTACCTATCTATCTTTCACAATTTGTTAATATCTATCTATCTATGTATCTTCTTCTGTTCATATCTATCACACCTAAATTCTTAGTCTGTCAATCAATCAATCAATCAATCAATCAATCTCTCTCTCTCTCTCTCTCTCTCTCTCTCTCTCTCTCTCTCTCTCTCTCTCTCTCTCTCTCTCTCTCTCTCTCTCTCTCATACACTTATCCCTACTAAAGTCTTACATAAATAAGAAAATTTATAGTCGTATCTTACGAGAAGCTCTCAGTTGATTAAGAATGAAAATGCTTTTGATACAGGCAAATACTATGAATTCTTTGTTGCTTTTTTTTTCATTAATAAAATAAATAAATGAATAAACGAACAAATAAATATTAGTTTGACAATCTTTAATGAACTACAAAAGTTTCGAGATGAAAATAAAGAAATATAATAATACAATATGACAAAGGATTTATTTGTGTGTGGGGGGGGGCGGAGGGCGTGTGAGTATGTATGTATGAGTGTGCGTGCGCGTGTGTGTGTGTGTGTGCGCTGCTTTCATTCGTATAATAATACTTTTTCAGTTTTCAGTTGTATCTGTTGAATATGTTGTATGTATAAGTGTGCGTATGCGTGTATATGCGCAGACGAACATGTGTGTGTGTGTGTGTGCGTGTGCGTGCATGTGCGTACACGAATGTGTGTATGAGTGCGCGCACGAACGTGTGTGTGTTTGTGTGTGTGTGCACGAACGTGTGTGTGTGTGCGTGCGTGCGCTCGAACGTGTGTGAGTGTGCGTATGCACGTGTGTGTGTGTGCGCACAACCGTGCGTGCGTATGTGCGTGTGTGTGTGTGCGCACAAACGTGTGTGCGTATGTGTGTGTGTGTGTTGCTTTCATTCGTATAATAATACTTTTTCAGTTTTCAGTTGTATCTGTTGAAATCTGTTACCCTTTACTGATCATTAAGCAAAATCGAAACACAAAATTTCAGCTTTGGATGAAACATTCCCTCACGTTCAGGCGAAGATGGGCAGCGCCCTCTGGTGAGAACACGCTGGTCTTTGCAAGTCATAAACCTGGTTGTCCATTCTTTGCCTGTCCAAGGCTGGAGACCGTCTTCAAGTCCGGCACAAGATGGAAATCTTTTAGAGCACGATTCGCAGGTAGTTCCTTCCACAGAATGGCACTTATTGGCTAAGTATTCACCTGTGAAAAGAAAAGATGAGAATTTACACATAAAGATAAACATACCAAACAAGTGGTTAAATCGAACTTAACGGACCTAAATTCCCTTAAGTTCGATTTAACCAAATAAGTGTTACAAATATACAAAGGGAATATATAAGGAAATTATTTTTACTATAGGAATCATTGAGAAATATGTTTTACTGCAAGAATGAATTTGAAAATGAGTTTTAGTATAAGAATGCATTGGAAAATGAATTTTAATATAGGAATGAATTGGGAAATGAGTTTTACTATAGGAATACATTGGGCAATGTATTTTATTATAGGAATGCATGGGAAATAAGTTTTACTACAGGAATACATTGGGCAATGTATTTTATTATAGGAATGCATGGGAAATGAGTTTTACTATAGGAATACATTGGGCAATGTATTTTATTATAGGAATGCATGGGAAATGAGTTTTACTACAGGAATACATTGGGCAATGTATTTTATTATAGGAATGCATGGGAAATGAGTTTTACTACAGGAATACATTGGGCAATGTATTTTATTATAGGAATGCATGGGAAATGAGTTTTACTACAGGAATACATTGGGCAATGTATTTTATTATAGGAATGCATGGGAAATGAGTTTTACTACAGGAATACATTGGGCAATGTATTTTATTATAGGAATGCATGGGAAATGAGTTTTACTACAGGAATACATTGGGCAATGTATTTTATATAGGAATGCATGGGAAATTTTTACTACAGGAATACATTGGGCAATGTATTTTATTATAGGAATGCATGGGAAATAAGTTTTACTACAGGAATACATTGGGCAATGTATTTTATTATAGGAATGAATGGGAAATGAGTTTTACTACAGGAATACATTGGGCAATGTATTTTATTATAGGAATGCATGGGAAATGAGTTTTACTATAGGAATACATTGGGCAATGTATTTTATTATAGGAATGCATGGGAAATGAGTTTTACTACAGGAATACATTGGGCAATGTATTTTATTATAGGAATGCATTTTCAGCTTGTTCGTTTAACTGCACACCCGCAAATCTTATTGTGTGGATGTGAGTCGTAGGGAGATATCGAATGAAAAGCTCCCGGTTTGTGGGGATTTTGACTTTTGGCTACACACACGCATTTTCTTTTCCAAGTGATTTAATTCTTGAAAAGACATTATTATTATTATTATTATTATTAATATTTAAATATTCTAAAAACTTACCATAGAAAGTTTTAAAAGAAAGCAGCCTATTTTCAGCTTGTTCGTTTAACTGCACACCCGCAAATCTTATTGTGTGGATGTGAATCTTAGGGAGATATTGAATGAAAAGCTCCCGGTTTGTGGGGATTTTGACTTTTGGCTACACACACGCATTTTCTTTTCCAAGTGATTTAATTCTTGAGAAGACATTATTATTATTATTATTATTATTATTATTATTATTATTATTATTTAAATATTCTAAAAACTTACCATAGAAAGTTTTAAAAGAAAGCAGCCTATTTTCAGCTTGTTCGTTTAACTGCACACCCGCAAATCTTATTGTGTGGATGTGAATCTAGGGAGATATTGAATGAAAAGCTCCCGGTTTGTGGGGATTTTGACTTTTGGCTACACACACGCATTTTCTTTTCCAAGTGATTTCATTCTTGAGAAGACATTATTATTATTATTATTATTAATATGTAAATATTCTAAAAACTTACCATAGAAAGTTTTAAAAGAAAGCAGCCTATTTTCAGCTTGTTCGTTTAACTGCACACCCGCAAATCTTATTGTGTGGATGTGAATCTTAGGGAGATATTGAATGAAAAGCTCCCGGTTTGTGGGGATTTTGACTTTTGGCTACACACACGCATTTTCTTTTCCAAGTGATTTCATTCTTGAGAAGACATTATTATTATTATTATTATTATTATTATTATTATTATTATTCTAAAAACTTACCATAGAAAGTTTTAAAAGAAAGCAGCCTATTTTCAGCTTGTTCGTTTAACTGCACACCCGCAAATCTTATTGTGTGGATGTGAATCTTAGGGAGATATTGAATGAAAAGCTCCGGTTTGTGGGATTTTGACTTTTGGCTACACACACGCATTTTCTTTTCCAAGTGATTTCATTCTTGAGAAGACATTATTATTATTATTATTATTATTATTATTATTATTATTTAAATATTCTAAAAACTTACCATAGAAAGTTTTAAAAGAAAGCAGCCTATTTTCAGCTTGTTCGTTTAACTGCACACCCGCAAATCTTATTGTGTGGATGTGAATCTTAGGGAGATATTGAATGAAAAGCTCCCGGTTTGTGGGGATTTTGACTTTTGGCTACACACACGCATTTTCTTTTCCAAGTGATTTCATTCTTGAGAAGACATTATTATTATTATTATTATTATTATTATTTAAATATTCTAAAAACTTACCATAGAAAGTTTTAAAAGAAAGCAGCCTATTTTCAGCTTGTTCGTTTAACTGCACACCCGCAAATCTTATTGTGTGGATGTGAATCTTAGGGAGATATTGAATGAAAAGCTCCCGGTTTGTGGGGATTTTGACTTTTGGCTACACACACGCATTTTCTTTTCCAAGTGATTTAATTCTTGAGAAGACATTATTATTATTATTATTATTATTATTATTATTAATATTTAAATATTCTAAAAACTTACCATTGAAAGTTTTAAAAGAAAGCAACCTATTTTCAGCTTGTTCGTTTAACTGCACACCCGCAAATCTTATTGTGTGGATGTGAATCTTAGGGAGATATTGAATGAAAAGCTCCCGGTTTGTGGGGATTTTGACTTTTGGCTGCACACACGTATTTTTTTTTCCAAGTAATTTAATTCTTGTGAAGACATTGAAAGGCAAACATTATTCCAGTGACGAGGAAGTGAAATCTGTAGTGAAGAAGTGGCTCAAAGAGCAGTCAACAGAATTTTACGGGGCAGGGATACATGTTCTCATTCACAGGTGGCACATTGCTATTGAGAGAAACGGTGACTCTGATGAAGTAGGAATATGATCCACAGAGGACTAGCTTCATTTTGATGTTCCTGTGTTGGTAATTATATCTGTCCGAAACAAAATGGCATTACTTTTTGACTCACCCTCGTAGTAATAGTAGTGAAAGTTCTTCATATAAAATTCGCCGTATATGTCTGCTGATATAACCAAACATGGCACTGCTGGAGAAACTGTCTCTCATTAGCTTTCAAATCCCATTCCATCATGCCTGTAGTTGCTAGAAGTCTTCTTACCAACCATTGTATTTTCAACAATCGCCCTATGGCCTTGTGTCAAACTTGGCCAAGCACAACAAATAAGAGAAACAAAACAAAAATTTAAAAAACAAAAGAAATCTGGTAACTATTTTTATTTGAAACAAAATATTTTTTACTGGAGCTTGTTGGAAAATCCTGAAAAAAAAAAGAAGAAAATATATAAGTAAAATCAAATGAAATATACGTTACAATTTAAAATCATTTAAATTATTAAATCAATTAATTAAATCAACTTAATAAATGAAATTTTGTTGTTTTATCTTTTCTTTTTTAAATCAGCATCATCATCATCATCATCATCATTATTATCATTATTTCACTCCTGTGAGTTTTTCACACCAGCCTAAGCTGATGCTCTTTTACTGGACTCTGAGTGACTGAGCTAACCCTGCCCTAGTACTTCAAGACAATTTAAGACAATTTATTTGTTGTATTGTTTCCTTTTCATTGTCACTAAATTGTATTTCTATGTTTGAGCTTTTAGCCCTTCCTATGATAAATAAACCTGTTTATAGTAGCACCTGGTAGTCTTCAGAGTCTTTACTGTTCAAAGGAGTTAACTGCACACCATAAAGACGGTTCCAATGCTTTGAGAAAGATAGGACTGTCTAAAGGGAAGGCGTGATAAGAATACTTGTGTGGTTAAATAGTGCTGTTAGAATGAGAGTTTTGCAAATTACACTGGTTTACAAAGAAATTGAGGCAAGCACAAAAATAGCTGTTTTAACCTAATTTGGGGGTGCAGCTGAATTCAGATTTGAAATCCGTTTTTACTCATCACCTCTAGTTTTTTAGATATGCATACTGTACATTTTGTACACAGACTGTACATAAAGGCGTATATGCATTCAGGGTTAATTTCTAATATTGCGTGACTTATGTCTTCTTTTCTAGTTATTATGCAGGAAACTGAGAGCATGGGAAGCATTTAAGTCAATCTGTAGTGGCTTCCTTGGTAACACACGCGTACCAAATTACTAAGCCTGTATTGAGAAGTTGCTAAAGACTTATGAGGATATGGGACGCCGAATGTCACTCAAAATTCATTTTCTCCATTCCCACCTCAACTTCTTCCTTCCAAACCTTGGAGCAGTGAGTGATGAGCACGGAGAAAGATTCCACCAAGACATTATGAAGATAAAGAGCAACTACCAAGGCAAGTGGAACCCCGGCATGATGGGAGACTTCAGCTGGATGCTCTTGTGTGACATCCCGGAGGCAAAATACAGCAGATCATCTGCGGTACTATGAATTGTGTACAATGTGTCATCCAAGTATATTTATTCCATCAATGTTCTTTATCTATCCTGTTTTATCTGCAATAAGCTGCTGCAACTGTTGAAATAAGCACGTATATACTCTGTATATACTAAAATGAGACTATTTAAAAGACAGAAAACTAGAGGTGATAGCGCAAAACTGTTTATAAATTTGAATTCAGCACACCCAAATTAGTAAAAAAAAAAAACACCTATTCACATTCTTTGCCTCAGACAAAAAATATTTCTTTGTAAACCAGTGTTATTAGTTGTATATGCAAATAATTACTTACCTTTGACTTGAATGGATATATTAAGAACACAAGCAAATTGCTGCAATTTAGTCTTTTTGTTTTTGCATTTTCTTTTCTTTCCGGGTTTTTTTTTGGCTAAAAAGAGAAAAGAGCAAAATTGATAGAAACCTATCGGACATATTTATTTGTGTACAATAAGAGAAGATTTTTTGTCAGAAACAAAAGGGACCAGTAACATTGTAATATTTTGGCAATTTTCTTTGATCTTTAATCTTACTATAATGGAGATGATGTGTCTATCTGTCTGTAATTGAAATGATGTCACTGCTTACGTCACAATACCCAAAATCGTTAATGCATAGAATAAAGAACAACCTGTACCATATATATTCTTATTTATCTTTTTTAAATATTCAATATCAATAAAATAAATAAAAGCTGTTCCTTATAATTCAACATTTGAATCCGTTCCATTGTAATAAGAGATAGACCTCGTAAAAAACTATTTCCCTTAATATAGTTTAGGAAAAAACTATTTTAGACATATTTACATCAAAAGGTAAATAATTATTGAACTTTTCGTGAAAACCGGACCATTAATTGATTTTCCATAGAATTTAAAATAAAACTCTAGTCGTAACTTGTTTTCGGCTACGTTAAATTTCAATTGATTTAACGGTGCAAAAATGTAAACATTCTTTTCGTTCATAATCTTCATTATTTCCGTAAGCTGAAATTTTTAAAAAATCACCTGGATTTTTTTAATGGACAAAACATTTTGAAGATGATATTAACCTTTATGCAAGTTTCATTGTGTTAAATATAGGGGGTACATTTCACAGGTACAATTGGTGGTACCTATTGTACACTAATAACAAAAATGGACGCTAAATTCTTCTTTTTAATGATATATTTTAAAAATAAAAATTCATTTAATTGTTCTTTGTAAATGTATTAGTTTTTGTCAGTGGCTATCATTTTTTTTCGACAAGTCATTGCTACTTTTAAAAGCAAGTTATTCTTTTTTTTAAGTATTTCTAAAATTGTTTATAAATATTTATTTACCCTTAGGCTTCTCGGGGCGATAGTTGGGTAGATTTGCGTAGGTGGGGCGAGCAGTCGTAACTTTGAGTTTGGGGGACTTCGTTAACTTGGTAGTTCCGGTGGTAGGCGTACGTGAGCTGAAAAGTGCGAAAACCACCGTTTTAGATATTGGAATCATTTTTGATTTTTGGATTAGAGTTTCTTAACTTCATCATTGCTATTCTTAACTTAACTCTAACTGAGATAGAATTTATCATTATGAATCAAAAATGTATTTCTTTGAATTGAGCCCTCATCTTAGTTTTTGTTTCCGCTTTTAATATTTTGACTGCTGCATTATTTCGCCTCAGACATCCAGTCACTATTTTTATCAGAAGACAATATTTGTTGCGCAAAATTGCACATTTTTAAACAAACGTTTTTAGATAGATTAAATAAATCTTAATGTATGGTTAAATATTGAGTTTTGTGATGTTTCGCGGGACTCATATAATTCCTAGGTTATTAGCAACTAAATTCGGATGAAGTAGACGACAACAACAACTGAAGATAAAAACATACATTCAAAAAGGTACAAAAAGGTTGCAAACTTGATGGCGCTTGTGGCCAGACTTATCTTGCTGAGGGTGAAGGTAAAGAGGACACTGGAAAACACGACTTGCTGGCTGACTGCTCAACACCATAAGTAACTTTTGTCATAGAATTCAATTTAAGGCGGCAATATTGTATATTGGCGATTGACCCTCTGGTGCCAGGGGAAGATAATCTATCTATACTTTTTCCGATAGTTCAATATAGCACCTTCCCGACGTTTAAAATTCACTATTAATTTTTCAAGTGAATGAAAATAGGCCAATTGAATCAGAGAAAATACTTTTGCGGGACCAAGTAACCAATAAGCACCCCAGCTGTGAGCTGTTTTGAAAGGAACACCTTTTGCTTTTCACCGTAAACTCCCGGTTGTTTGTTTACAAACAACAGACGATTTTAAAATAGTTTGAGAAACACTGGTTTAAACGACATTGTTTTTATCACAGAAAATCCAAGGTATTAACTACTTACGTTGTTTTTATGTTTTTCGCAGGAATTTTACTGGAGGCTTTCACGTGGGTTATCTTACGATGTTTCTAAAAGTAGAACCAAAACAAACTCAAACATTTAAACATCATAAGTCATAAGATGTCTTTAAAGATACAGGGAGAAAACATTTCAATGCCATACAATTATTTTAAAATACATAACCCCAAATGATTAAAATATCTAAATGTCATATGATGGTTTTAAGATACACAACTAAACAGGTTGAAACATTTAGACATCATTTTAAAATTCACAATAAAAAAAAAGATTTTAAAATTTACATGTCATGCAATGGCTTTAAATTATATTGTAAAAATGTAAAGTCGTCGGGGTGGCCTAAAGTCAGTATCAGCCAGACAGCGAGAGAGTCTATTCTCTTTTTCACTAGCGCTAGACCAGGGACACTGTTTATGCGTCTGAGGTGGAGCGCCACACCTACCATCAGCGCGAGGGTCAGTATCGAACTCGGAACCTTGTGGTTCCTAAAACAGTTTGAATCATATGGACGCAATACAACCGCTTGAAACATTATATGTCATACAATGGTTTTAAAATCACATCACTAAACAGCTAGAAACATTTGGATGCTATAGAATGGTTTTAAAATACACACCCAAAACACATTGAAACATTAAACACAGTGAACCTCCCTGGAAGGGGGAGGGGGTGATGACCGATAGGGACGGTTGGCGAGAAATTGTCATGGATATCCGTGCTGCCAGGATAATGATGATGATGAGATGATGATGAACCTGGGCCATGTACTGGAATTATTTTTAACTGAAGCAGATACCGTTACTGACCTTTGAAATTCTGGCGTCCAAGTTGCGCACAGAGAGCTTGAGTTTTTCAACTGCATTTTCCACGTCGTCTAATCGCTCGGAAAGATGCTTCAGTTCCTGGCGGCTCATGTCATCCATCTCGGAATCAGCAGATGATTTCAGTTTAAGCAGCCTCTCTTTGGTATCCGCCTGCTCTTTCATCACGTGCTTCAGTTTCATCTGCATGCTGTTCTGTGTTATTTGGATGTCCTTGATCTTCGCAATCGGTTCCTGTATATATATATAACAAAAAGAAGAAACAATGTGTCAGTCTGTATTTTATCAACTTCTTTCATGAATATATTTGAATTTATTTAAACTAGAAGCGGCTACCCAGCATCACCTGGGTAAAGTGGGGACAAAAAGACATGGTGTACTGGTTAGCAAGTTAGTTTCGCAGTTCCATTATTATTATTATTATTATTATTAGCAAATATATGCACCCTCCAGGTGCAAGTATTTAAGTTTTTAACATCATGATTGGATCACTGGTGTAGGCACCACGACAGAAATAGACAGAAATTGTCAATTATATAGTAGATAAAAATATGAGCGTATAATGAGCGAAATTCCCTAACCCTAGAGGTTAGGGAATTGCGTTTATTTACTTTTCGGTATTATCTTAAAAACGCCCCTAGCAGGCAAGGTTCTACTAATGAGATTTTGATAAAATCGCTTACAACATACCGTATTTGACGGCATATAGGACGCACTTTTTTTCCCAAAATTTTGGCTCAAAAAATTGCCTTATACATCGTAGGTGACGTTTGAGACCTCCCGTAGGCCTAGGATAATCTTCTCTATGATGCTCACTAACCCAGCTTACGCTCAGTACTTTTACATACCTTGTGTATGCTTATTGCTTGCCTGTACTGCCAAATTGCTTTTATATATATCTACCAAACCCTCCGCACGAGCAGGATGTGACACAAGGTCAATTTCTTAAGCGGAGTTCAACAGGTTTGAATTCAGAGTTTTCCTTCTCCTAGGCCGGTTGCCTAACCAAGGTTAAAGAGCCTAGTCTACCCTACTATTTATCCATAGCTGGAGGGAGAGTAGGATTCATACCTTTCCCAAGGGTATTAGCGCTAAGTGAAATGCAATTACCACGTCCAGGATTTGAACTCGGGGCAACGAGTCCATTTCCCATGACTTTAACCATTACACCACGCGCTTCCAAATTGCTTTTATACAGCTATGTTTCTGCTTGTGTAATTACACAGCTAGACTGTTTTCAACAATATATGCTTAAATACACTAGAAACTTTTTTCCTGAATCTGACCCGCTGAAATGGGGTGCGTCTTATGCGTCTTATATGCCGTCAAATACGGTAAGCAAATTATTTTTTGTTTTTGTTTTTGTTACCTGGGCAGCCTTCAAATTGCTCAATTCAGATTGGATATCGTTCAACTTGAGTGTCATTTCTTCAATCTGTGTCTTGATGTCACTTTGCGATAAGGTAATCGATTCTATGGATTTCGTAGTCTTCTCCACGTTGCTCACGGTAGTCGTGAGGCGTGTGTGTTCTTCGCCCTGCCTTGCCCTCACCAGGTCGATTTTCTGCTGCACTTCAACGTTTGTCGTTTGCAAATTCTGATACGACTATTGACAAAAGAGAAAAAGAAAGAGAAAAGCTCAAGAAAAGAAAAAATAATTCTCTGTTATTAGCATAACTATGATAAAAGTACACGATTGACAATACACATTTTCTTCGATAGAATCAAGGAAAAATTAAACATACTAGCAAATATATGCTCCCTCCGCCGGGTGCAAGTATTTAAGTTTTAATCTAATAAAATATTATATTGAATTAGAAACGCAAATGAAACTAAATAAGAATGCAGATAAAAATATTGTAAACAGAGGGGGTATAATTTTAAAAAATAGAACAACGGAAATGTACTCTTCCATCACTCCCGTCTTTTATTGCTAAATTTTTGGAATTTAAATACTTAGTTAAATTAGGAAGTAAAGAATAAACTGACTGTTATTTCTTCTTGTTAATAGATTTCTTTTAAGATTTATCCCCGAGATTTTTGCTCATATTTATTAAGATAAAACCAAATAATTAGAAATCAATAATACCAAGCACATATATATCAAAATCACATTTTTAATATCAATATACCAATAGGGGTTGGTAAATATATATATATATATATATATATATATGGTATTTGTGGAAAAGGTGACTTACCGGTGAAGCAGGTCACAATGGTTAGTTGATGCAAGATTCACAATGATAAGGCAACGATATAACAAATATAAAGTGCTCAATACGTTGGTAGAGCCAATTTATTATGATAAAGGTACACGGTAATAACCTACTCGAGTTTCACCATAAGGATCATCAGGGTTAAATCCACTGGATTAATCAATATCTTGATTAATCCAGTGGATTCAACCCTGAAGATCCTTATGGTGAAACTCGAAATTAATTATTAATTGTATTTGCTCTATTGCTTGCACCACACAAATGTCAACCTGGTATGGTTTTACAAAAATGCTCACATGATCCCCCGGTATCCACAGAGCCCCCTAGTGTCCACAGAGTCCCCCTGGTGTCTACCCCCCCCACCCCCCCGATATCCACTAGGGCCCCCCGATCTCTACGGGATCCTATGTAGCCGATTATATCGCTTATACCTTGAAATGCTAACTGACCCAGTATCTAGCTATTTACTAAGCTTAGCTTCGCACAACACAAAACCAAATGAAAATAAATGAGATCGGAAGATTGTGTTGCTAGATATCCTCAAGTGGGGAAGGGCTTGCTTGCCTAGAAAATCAGTATTTCAAATTACGTTGGAAGAAAGAGGAACTAGCAAGGATCAATAAAGAAAATTCATTGGAACCTCGTTAAGCTTGGTTATATCGGTCTGCGTCTCCTTTATTGTCTGTTCCATCTCTCGGGTCTTACTACGAAGTGAACTGACGGTGGTCGCTGTATCTTTGGTGTCCTCGCCGTTGTGGGCAATTTGTGTTTCTAATTCGCTCAATTTCTTTCTGTTGCTCTCTTCTGAATTGCCCAAATGTGACATGTCCTCAATGATTGTGGCTTGCGACATTTTGATTTCCTTGAGTTGTGGCTCCAACTGAAATGCAAAAATGTTATTATGGGTTTATTTATAGACATGAACACAGTCACTACTTATGAATTCACATATACAAGGGCTGGCTGAAATGTTCATAGGTGTAAACCAAGATACTCTCATGGAATGTAGAAAAACAGATACATGATCAAACTTTAAAAAAACTAGCAAATATATGCACCCTCCGGGTGCAAGTATTTAAGTTTAAATGTAATAAAATATCGTATTAAATTAGAAAAGTTAATGAAACTAAATAAGAATTCAGATAAAAAGATTTGAAACGGAGGGTGTATAATCGGAAAATAGAACAACTGAAACTTACTCTTTCATCACTTCCGTTTTTCAATGCTAAATTTTCCAAATTTAACTATTTAGTTAAAATAGGAAGTAAAGAATAAAATTACAGTTATTTCTTCTTGTTAATGAATTTCTTTTAGGATTTATTGAAGAGATTTTTACTCATATTCATTAAGATAAAACCAAACAATTAGAAATCAATAATACCAAGCACATTTTTATTAAAATCAGTTTTTTTAATATCAATATGCAAATTAGCTTTACGTTTACACTGAAAACTGGTATTTTGTTGTATATATAAATACAATTGCATGTTATTAGTATTTAGGTAAGGCCAACAGTATTAATAATGTCAAACAGTTTTATCATTAATTGAGGTTTAAATAGAAATAGAATCATGGAGAATGTGCCGTAAATAACTAAGGAAATTGTAACTTGAGTAGTAATATAGTTTCGGTTACAGACAGAAAAACACACAATCTCCATTATAATAAGATAATAACAACAACAACAATAATAATAATACCAACAACAACAACAACACGAAAAAAGATCCTGTTGTTATTTTACAAACTATTTCGAACCATAAAGACAAAATACAAAAAAGTTATCTCACCGACTGATGAGTGGAAGTCATTTCACTTTTCATCGACATCAGGTCTTGTATGAGACTGTTATCCTTGTTCTTTATATTACTCATCTCTTTGTTGAGAGCGTAGGATTTTTGTTTTATACTGGTTATGTCGGAAGGCAACTGAGCGGTTTGTTCCAAGATGCTTTGTACTTGAAGAGCAAGAGCTCGGATGCTATGTTTCATCTCAGCCAATTCCCGCTCAAATCGATACTGGAGATTCTGGAAGGCCTTTGTGTCTGACAGCGTCCTCTGCATGCCGACAGCCAAACTACCCACCTTCCGATTGAGCGAGGCAACAGCCATTTCCTGGTGCATTTTACTGTTTTGCAATTCGTCAATGATCTCAGATTTGCTCTTTGATGCCTTCTCAGCTTCCTGTATCATCTCTCCAACTTTCTGTTTTACTTCCTGTTAAAAAACAATGCAACAACAATCAATTCATATACATTTGTTTATATCCGATAAGATTTTACTATTGAAACTAGCAAATATATGCTGTCCTGGATGCAAGTATTTAAGTTTTAATGTAATAAAATATAATATCAAATTAGAAAGGCCAATGAAACTAAATAAGAATGCACATACAATGATTTGAAACAGAGGGGGTGGGTATAATCGAAAAATAAAACAACTGAAACTTACTCTTCCATCACTCTCGTCTTTCATTGCTAAACTTTCATAATTTAACTTTTTAGTTAAATTAAGATGTAAAGAAAAAATTACATTTTTTCTCCTTGTTAATGGATTTCTTTTAAGATTTATCCCTGAGATTTTTGCTCATATTCATTAAAATAAAATAAAAGGAAAATAGTTGAATGCATACCTTTCCCAAGGGTATTAGCGCAATGTGAAATGCAAACAGCCTCGTCCAAGATTTGAACTCGGGTCGACAAGTCCATTTTCTACACCTCTAACCATTGCAGCTAGCGCCCCATATATATATATATATATATATATATATATATATATATATATATGTATGTATATATATATGTATGTATATATATATATATATATATATATATATATATATATATATATATATATATATAGATGTAAGGTATCCAAAACTTGGTAGTAAGGGATGATTCTATATGTGATTTCTAAGACACACTGTATTATTATTGTATGATCCAGTATGTATAAATACAGTGAATCTTTAAATCACAACAGAGAGCTCAATGTATAATAATCTTTTTAGATTATATACAGAGCAATATTTATCTTAGAAAGGAAGGAAAAACTCAACACCGTTATTCCATAATAAATTTATTTCGACCAAAATTGGGGCCTTTATAAATCTAAGTTGATTTAATAAAGCTCCCCAGAATTTGGTCTCATCAGATGGGAAGTCAAAATACTGATGAGACCAAATTCTGGGGAGCTTTATTAAATCAACTTAGATTTATAAAGGCCCCAATTTTGGTCGAAATAAATTTATTATGGAATAACGGTGTTGAGTTTTTCCTTCCTTTCAAAGATATGTATATAATATATATATATATATATATACCAATCGCTCCGGACGAGCAGGATGCGACACACGGTCAATTTTTTAAGCGGAATTTGACAGGTTTGACTTTTCCGTCCCCTATACTAGTTACCTAGCCATGGTTAAAGAGTCCAGTTTGCACTACTATTTACCCATAGCTGGAGGGAGAATTGGATTCATAACTTTACCAGTTGTATTAGCGCAATGTGAAATGCAATAGCTTCGTCCAGGATTTGAACTCGGGTCGACCAGTCCATTTTCTACAACTAACCATTGCACCACATGCCCCAATTGTATGTATACTTACGTCTAATTCTTCCACACTTTCTTTTATTTCATTCATCTTTCTTTCCAAGCTGGTTATTTTGCGTAGGACGTTATCACTTCCTGAATAACCACCGGTTGAGCCATGCAATACGGGGATGACTTCTGGCGGCAAGAAACCAGACAGAAAAAAAATCATAGTATAATATATGATAACAAATATAATAACAAAACAAAACACTGAATTAAAGAGTTAATGAGTGCACGGGTGGGGTAGTTAAATTGGGTGATGATTACTGAAAAATTCTCGGCCAGACCAAGTATGACAATATATGTTCTTTTGCTCCTGGGTGCACATTAGGGTAGGGTCGATTTTTCACTTTTAAAAAATATCAAATCGTCCATCTATGTGAAAGTTGTGTGTTAGTATACTGAATACTGATACCAAAAATTAGATATTTTACTTGTACCATTGTTTGAGGAAATAGCATCAAAGATCGTCTGTGTGTTAGTATACTGAATACTGATACCAAAAATTAGATATTTTACTTGTACCATTGTTTGAGGAAATAGCATCAAAGATCTTCTGTTACAGCTTAATTAATGAGATAAAAAGCAGCATATCAGAGGTGTTGGTGGTGATAGGAGGGGACACATTTTCAATTTGAATTCTATTTATAATATTTAATTCGTTTCATTTTAATAAAATGAAATAACATTTCTGATTTAAATATTGGAAACGGTAAATTTCTAACCAATTTCTAGGCTAAATTTTGCGAAAACGAAGATTTTTTGCATTTTAGCAGACGATCTTTGATGCTATTTCCTATTTAAAAATCGACCTACCCTAGTGTTTAAGTATACCCAGATTATGAATATGTATATTAGGACTAGCAAAAAAAAAATCGGACACTACAAATTTTAAAAGTGAATTAAGAATAATTAAATCTATTATTTAAGATTAAACTTTGTCTAAATCGATAAGTAGTAACATAATAACCATCATTAAAAAAGTAGTAACATAATAACCATCATTAAAAAAGAAAAATATAATTACATATGCAGTTTATTTTTAAAAGATTTAAAACTATTTGTTTTGGTCAATTTCGACCATTTTGGCTGTTTTTCAATGGTTTTAGGCGCTTGTTTACAATTTTAACGTAACATTTGGATGGAAAAAAAAATTACCAAAAATCAGGTAATTATCCGATTTTAATGAAATTTTCAGTATTGATTTAAAAATTAATGAATTTTATAATGCATCAGTTATTTTATTTCAAAACTTTAATTTAGTATTTTTGCTATGAAAAATTAATATATAAAATTCATTTAAAATAAAAATTTTCGGATTTTAAGTTTAAAATGTTATATTTTTAGATTTTAAAAATAAATATCTACTTAATGCAAACCTTATTTTTTCGAACAAAACGTATACGTTTTGAAGAAAAACTCTATTGAAAATGTACCCCCTCCCCTTTTTAAGCAGAAAAAACATCGATGTATATTTTTTTCTTTTATAAAATAATAGCCAATTAAATAATTATCGAAATTAGTAAAAAACAAATCTCCAACAAATAAATTATTTATTATTTTTTTACATTTTATATTTCGATTTTCGATACTTATTTTCTCATAGAAGCGCAACCGCAAAATTTTTTCGGTCTTTTATCTCATTATTTCTACTGTAATTAGTACAATATATGACCAACTTGAAAAAACATTTTACGCCCCCAACATAAGGGGGTCAAAATTAAGCGACCTGAAAAAAATGAGAAAGTTTAAATAAAATAAATAATGCATTATAAAGATCATTCATTGATAAATAAACACTAAAAATTTCATTAAAATCCGATAATTCCCTGATTTTTGGTAAATTATTTCTGTAGGTGGGGGGGGGCTAAAGTCATTTGGTCAAAAACGCATTTTAGGCTCAGATGGTGATCTAACTCTGGCCG
Source organism: Doryteuthis pealeii (assembly GCA_023376005.1). Lineage (NCBI taxonomy): Eukaryota > Metazoa > Mollusca > Cephalopoda > Myopsida > Loliginidae > Doryteuthis > Doryteuthis pealeii. Next base: position 50,229,506 of record CM042175.1, read on the forward strand.
GTTTAGCTTAGACGGTAGAGCGTACACCTGGGACCCACAAAATTCCTGGTTCGATACCGGCCCTTGCCAAATCAGGTATGAGTAGCACAGGATCTTTGCGGTAAAGTAAGAAGCTGATGCTAGGTGTAGCGCTAAAAAAAGCCATCTCCTTGGTCTAGCGCTAATGAAAATGGATAGACTCCCTCGCTGTCTGGTGACACCGACAACTTTACTTTTTACTATATGCGTGTTGTATAATGGTTATCGACGTATGAAATGGACATGGCGAGACGAGACCGTTTGCCTTTCATATAGCGACAATACCATTGGAACGTTATTATTCTCCCTCCAGCTATGGGTAAATAGTAGTACAAGTAGGCTGTTCACCTGTATCTTATGCTAAGTAACTTTTACCCAACCCCTCTACACGAAATAGGATGTGACAGATCAATGCTTAAGCCGAGTTTGACAAGTTGAATTGAAGTCTTCCTTCTCCTAGACTCGTTGCTAACCAAGTTAAATAGCCTACTCTGTACTACTATTACCCATAGCGGAGGAGAATAATAACGTCCAATGTATTGTCGCTATATGAAAGCAAACGTCTCGTCTCCCATGTCCATTTCATACGTCGATAACCATTATACAACACGCATATAGTAAAAAAGTAAAGTTGTCGGTGTCAACCAACACGAGGAGTCTATCCCATTTTCATTAGCGCTAGACCAAGGAGAGCTTTTTTTTAGCGCTACACCTAGCATCAGCTTCTTACTTTACCGCAAAGATCCCTGTGCTACTCATACCCTGATTTGCAAGGGCCGGTATCGAACCAGGAATTTTGTGGTCCCAGTGTACGCTTCTACCGTTAAGCTAAACCGGCCAGAGTTAGATCACCATCTGAGCCTAAAATGCGTTTTGACCAAATGACTTTAGCCCCCCCCCCCCACCTACAGAAAATAATTTACCAAAAATCAGGAATTATCGATTTTAATGAAATTTTTAGTGTTTATTTATCAATGAATGATCTTTATAATGCATTATTATTTTATTTCAAAACTTTCTCATTTTTTTCAGGTCGCTTAATTTACCCCCCTTATGTTGGGGCGTAAAATGTTTTTCAAGTTGGTCATATATTGTACTAATTACAGTAGAAATAATGAGATAAAAGACCGAAAAAATTTTGCGGTTGCGCTTCTATGAGAAAATAAGTATCGAAAATCGAAATATAAAATGTAAAAAAATAATAAATAATTTATTTGTTGGAGATTTTTTTTACTAATTTCGATAATTATTTAATTGGCTATATTTTTATAAAAGAAAAAAATAACATCGATGTTTTTTCTGCTTAAAAAGGGGAGGTACATTTCAATAGAGTTTTCTTCAAAACGTATACGTTTTGTTCGAAAAAATAAGGTTTGCATTAAGTAGATATTTATTTTTAAAATCTAAAAATATAACATTTTAAACTTAAAATCCGAAAATTTTATTTTAAATGAATTTTATATATTAATTTTCATAGCAAAAATACTAAATTAAAGTTTTGAAATAAAATAACTGATGCATTATAAAATTCATTAATTTTAAATCAATACTGAAAATTTCATTAAAATCGGATAATTACCTGATTTTGGTAATTTTTTTTCCACCCAAATGTTACGTTAAAATTGTAAACAAGCGCCTAAAACCATTGAAAAACAGCCAAAATGGTCGAAATTGACCAAAACAAATAGTTTTAAATCTTTTAAAAAAACTGCATATGTAATTATATTTTTCTTTTAATGATGGTTATTATGTTACTACTTTTTTAATGATGTTATTATTTACTACTTATCGATTTAGACAAAGTTTAATCTAAATAATAGATTAATATTCTTAATTCACTTTTAAATTTGTAGTGTCCGATTTTTTTTTGCTAGTCCCTAATATACATATTCATAATCTGGGTATACTTAAACACTAGGGTAGGTCGATTTTTAAATAGGAAATAGCATCAAAGATCGTCTGCTAAAATGCAAAAAATCTTCGTTTTCGCAAAATTTAGCCTAGAAATTGGTTAGAAAATTTACCGTTTCCAATATTTAAATCAGAAATGTTATTTCATTTTATTAAAATGAAACGAATTAAATATTATAAATAGAATTCAAATTGAAAATGTGTCCCCTCCTATCACCACCAACCACTCTGATATGCTGCTTTTTATCTCATTAATTAATGTAACAGAAGATCTTGATGCTTTCCTCAAACAATGGTACAAGTAAAATATTCTAATTTTTGGTATCAGTATTCAGTATACTAACACACAGACGATCTTTGATGCTATTTCTCAAACAATGTACAAGTAAATATCTAATTTTTGTATCAGTATTCAGTATTACTAACACACAACTTTCACATAGATGGACGATTTGATATTTTTTAAAAGTGAAAAATCGACCCTACCCTAATGTGCACCCAGGAGCAAAAGAACATATATTGTCATACTTGGTCTGGCCGAGAATTTTTTCAGTAATCATCACCCCAATTTAACTACCCCACCCCCGTGCACTCATTAACTCTTTAATCAGTGTTTTGTTTGTTATTATATTGTTTATCATATATTATACTATGATTTTTTTCTGTCTGGTTTCTTGCCGCCAGAAGCATCCCCGTATTGCATGCTCAACCGTGGTATTCAGAAGTGATAACGTCCTACGCAAAATAACCAGCTTGGAAAGAAAGATGAATGAAATAAAAAAAAGTTGGAAGAATTAGACGTAAGTATACATACAATTGGCATGTGGTGCAATGGTTAGTTGTAGAAAATGACTGGTCGACCCGAGTTTCAAATCCTGACGAAGCTATTGCATTTCACATTGCCATATACAACTGGTAAAGTTATGAATTCCAATTCTCCCTCCAGCTATGGGTAAATAGTAGTGCAAAACTGACTCTTAACCATGGCTAGGAATAGTATAGGGACGGAAAAGTCAAACCTGTCAAATTCCGCTTAAAAAATTGACCGTGTGTCGCATCTGCTCGTCCGGACGATTGGTATATATATATATATATATATATATACATATCTTTGAAAGAAGGAAAAACTCACACCGTTATTCCATAATAAATTTATTTCGACCAAAATTGGGCCTTATAAATCTAAGTTGATTTAATAAAGCTCCCAGATTTGTCTCATCAGTATTTGACTTCCCATCTGATGAGACCAAATTCTGGGGAGCTTATTAAATCAACTTAGATTTATAAAGCCCCAATTTTGGTCGAAATAAATTTATTATGAATAACGGTGTTGAGTTTTCCTTCCTTTCTAAGATAAATATTGCCTCTGTATATAATCTAAAAAATTATTATACATTGAGCTCTCTGTTGTGATTTAAAGATTCACTGTTTATACATACTGGATCATACAATAATAATACAGGTTCTTAGAAATCACATATAGAATCATCCCTTACTACAAGTTTTGGATACTACATCTTATATATATATATATATATATATATATATATATATATATATATTTACATTATATATATATATATACAACAAATATACATATATAATATATATATATATATATATATAATATATATATATATATATGGGCCTAGCTGCAATGTTAGAGTGTAGAAAATGGACTTCGACCCGAGTTCAAATCTTGGACGAGGCTGTTTTGCATTTCACATTGCGCTAATACCCTTGAAAGGTATGCATTCAACTATTTCCTTTTATTTTATTAATGAATATGAGCAAAAATCTCAGGGATAAATCTTAAAAGAAATCCATTAACAAGGAGAAAAATGTAATTTTTCTTTACATCTTAATTTAACTAAAAAGTAAATTATGAAAGTTAGCAATGAAAGACGAGAGTGATGAAGAGTAAGTTTCAGTTGTTTTATTTTTCGATTATACCCACCCCCTCTGTTTCAAATCATTGTATGTGCATTCTTATTAGTTTCATGGCCTTTCTAATTGATATTATATTTTATTACATTAAAACTTAAATACTTGCATCCAGGACAGCATATATTTGCTAGTTTCAATAGTAAAATCTTATCGGATATAAACAAATGTATATGAATTGATTTGTTGTATTGTTTTTTAACAGGAAGTAAACAGAAAGTTGGAGAGAATACAGAAGCTGAGAGAAGCATCAAAGAGCAAATCTGAATCATTGACGAATTGCCAAAACAGTAAAATGCCAGGAAATGCTGTTGCCTCGCTCAATCGAAGGTGGGTTAGTGGCTGTCGGCATGCAGAGGACGCTGTCAGACACAAAGGCCTTCCAGAATCTCCAGTATCGATTTGAGCGGAATTGGCTGAGATGAAACATAGCATCCGAGCTCTTGCTCTTCAAGTACAAAGCATCTTGGAACAAACCGCTCAGTTGCCTTCCGACATAACCAGTATAAAACAAAAATCCTACGCTCTCAACAAAGAGATGAGTAATATAAAGAACAAGGATAACAGTCTCATACAAGACCTGATGTCGATGAAAAGTGAAATGACTTCACTCATCAGTCGGTGAGATAACTTTTTGTATTTTTCTTTATGTTCGAAAAGTTTGTAAAATAACAACAGGATCTTTTTGTTGTTTTGTTGTTTTTTTTATTGTTGTTGTTGTTATTATCTTATTTATAATGGAGATTGTGTGTTTTCTGTCTGTAACCGAAACTATATACTACTCAAGTTACAATTTCCTTAGTTATTTACGCACATTCTCCATGATTCTATTTCTATTTAAACCTCAATTAATGATAAAAACTGTTGACATTATAAACTGTTGGCCTTACCTAAATACTAATAACATGCAATTGTATTTATATATACAACAAAATACCATTTTCAGTGTAAACGTAAAGCTAATTTGCATATTGATATTAAAAAAACTGATTTTAATAAAAATGTGCTTGGTATTATTATTTCTAATTGTTTGGTTTTATTCTTAAATGAATATGAGTAAAAATCTCTTCAATTAAATCCTAAAAATTCATTAACAAAAAATAACTGTAATTTTATTCTTTACTTCCTATTTTAACTAAATAGTTAAATTTGGAAAATTAGCATTGAAAAACGGAAGTGATGAAAGAGTAAGTTTCAGTTGTTCTATTTTCCGATATACACCCTCCGTTTCAAATCTTTTTATCTGAATTCTTATTTAGTTTCATTAACTTTTTATTTAATACGAATTTATTACATTTAAACTTAAATACTTGCACCGGAGGTGCATATATTTGCTAGTTTTTTTAAAGTTTTGATCATGTATCTGTTTTCTACATTCCATGAGAGTATCTGGTTTACACTATGAACATTTCAGCCAGCCCTTGTATATGTGAATTCATAAGTAGTGACTGTGTTCATGTCTATAAATAAACCATAATAACATTTTTGCATTTCAGTTGGAGCCACAACTCAAGGAAATCAAAATGTCGCAAGCCACAATCATTGAGGACATGTCACATTGGCAATTCAGAAGAGAGCAACAGAAAGAAATTGAGCGAATTAGAAAACACAAATTCCCACAACGCCGAGGACACCAAATACAGCGACCACCGTCAGTTCACTTCGTAGTAAGACCCGAGAGATGGAACAGACAATAAAGGAGACGCAGACCGATATAAACCAAGCTTAACGAGGTTCAAATGAATTTTCTTTATTGATCCTTGCTAGTTCCTCTTTCTTCCAACGTAATTTGAAATACTATTTTCTAGGCAAGCAAGCCCTTCCCACTTGAGGATATCTAGCAACACAATCTTCCGATCTCATTATTTTCATTTGTTTGTGTGTGCGAAGCTAAGCTTAGTAAATAGCTAGATACTGGGTCATTAGCATTTCAAGGTATAACGATATAATCGGCTACATAGATCCCTAGAGATCGGGGCCCTAGTGGATATCGGGGGGTGGGGTAGACACCAGGGACTCGTGGACACTAGGGGCTCTGTGATACGGGGATCATGTGAGCATTTTTGTAAAACCATACCAGGTTGACATTTGTGTGGTGCAAGCAATAGAGCAAATACAATTAATAATAATTTCGAGTTTCACCATAAGGATCTTCAGGTTGAATCCACTGGATTTAATCAAGAATTGATAATCCAGTGGATTTAACCCTGATGATCCTTTATGGTGAAACTCGAGTAGTTATTACCGTGTACCTTTATCATAATAAATTGCTCTACCAACGTATTGAGCACATTTATATTTGTTATATCGTTGCCTTATCATTGTCTTGCATCAACTAACCATGTGACCTGCTTCACCGGTAAGTCACCTTTTCCACAAATACCATATATATATATATATATTATATATATTACCAACCCCTATTGGTATATTGATATAAAAATGTGATTTGATATATATGTGCTTATTATTGATTCTAATTATTTTTTTTATCTTAATAAATATGAGCAAAAATCTCGGGATAAATCTTAAAAGAAATCTATTAACAAGAAATAACAGTCAGTTTATTCTTTACTCCTAATTTAACTAAGTATTTAAATCCAAAATTTAGCAATAAAAGACGGAGTGATGAAGAGTACATTTCCGTTGTTCTATTTTTAAAAATTATACCCCTCTGTTTACAATATTTTATCTGCATTCTATTTAGTTTCATTTGCGTTTCTAATTCAATATAATATATTAGATTAAAACTTAAATACTTGCACCCGCGGAGGAGCATATATTGCTAGTATGTTTAATTTTTCCTTGATTCTATCGAAGAAATGTGTATTGTCAACGTACTTTTATCATAGTTATGCTAATAACAGAGAATTATTTTTCTTTTCTGAGCTTTCTCTTTCTTTTTCTCTTTTTCAATAGTCGTATCAGAATTTGCAAACGACAAACGTTGAAGTGCAGCAGAAAATCGACCTGGTGAGGGCAAGCAGGCGAAGAACACACACGCCTCACGACTACCGTGAGCAACGTGGAGAAGACTACGAAATCCATAGAATCGATTACCTTATCGCAAAGTGACATCAAGACACAGATTGAAGAAATGACACTCAAGTTGAACGATATCCAATCTGATTGAGCAATTGAAGGCCCAGGTAACAAAACAAAACAAAAAATAATTGCTTACCGTATTTGACGGCATATAAGACGCACGGGCATATAAGACGCACCCCATTTCAGCGGGTCAGATTCAGGAAAAAGTTTCTAGTGTATTTAAGCATATATTGTTGAAAACAGTCTAGCTGTGTAATTACACAAGCAGAAACATAGCTGTATAAAAGCAATTTGGAAGCGCGTGGTGTAATGTTAAAGTCATGGGAAATGGACTCGTTGCCCCGAGTTCAAATCCTGGACGTGGTAATTGCATTTCACTTAGCGCTAACCCTTGGGAAAGGTATGAATCCTACTCTCCCTCCAGCTATGATAAATAGTAGGTAGACTAGCTCTTTAACCTTGGTTAGGCAACCGGCCTAGAGAAGGAAAACTCTGAATTCAAACCTGTTGAACTCCGCTTAAGAAATTGACCTTGTGTCACATCCTGCTCGTGCGGAGGGTTTGGTAGATATAATAAAAAGCAATTTGCAGTACAGGCAAGCAATAAGCATACACAAGGTATGTAAAATACTGAGCGTAAGCTGGGTTAGTGAGCATCATAGAGAAGATTATCCTAGGCCTACGGAGGTCTCAAACGTCACCTACGATGTATAAGCAATTTTTTGAGCCAAAATTTTGGGAAAAAAAGTGCGTCCTATATGCCGTCAAATACGGTATGTTGTAAGCGATTTTATCAAAATCTCATTAGTAGAACCTTGCCTGCTAGGGCGTTTTTAAGAAATACCGAAAAGTAAAAAAACGCAATTCCCTAACCTCTAGGGTTAGAATTTCGCTCATTATACGCTCATATTTTATCTACTATATAATTGACAATTTCTGTCTATCTGTCGTGGTGCCTACACCAGTGATCCAATCATGATGTTAAAAACTTAAATACTGCACCTGGAGGGTGCATATATTTGCTAATAATAATAATAAAATAATGAACTGCGAAACTAACTTGCTAACCAGTACACCATGTCTTTTTGTCCCCACTTACCCCAGTGATGCTGGGTAGCTTCTAGTTTAAATAAATTCAAATATATTCATGAAAGAAGTTGATAAAATACAGACTGACACATTGTTTCTTCTTTTTTTATATATATATACAGGAACCGATTGCGAAGATCAAGACATCCAAATAACACAGAACAGCATGCAGATGAAACTGAAGCACGTGATGAAAAGCAGGCGGATACCAAAGAAGGCTGCTTAAACTGAATCATCTGCTGATTCCGAGATGGATACATGAGCCGCCAGGAACTGAAGCATCTTTCCGAGCGATTAGACGACGTGGAAAATGCAGTTGAAAAACTCAAGCTCTCTGTGCGCAACTTGGACGCCAGAATTTCAAAGGTCAGTAACGGTATCTGCTTCAGTTAAAAATAATTCCAGTACATGGCCCAGTTTCATCATCATCTCATCATCATCATTATCCTGGCACACGGATATTCCATGACAATTTCTCGCCAACCGTCCCTATCGGTCATCACCCCTCCCCCTTCCAGGAGGTTCACTGTGTTTAATGTTTCAATGTGTTTTGGTGTGTATTTTAAAACCATTCTATAGCATCCAAATGTTTCTACTGTTAGTGATGTGATTTTAAAACCATTGTATGACATATAATGTTTCAATCGTTGTATTGCGTCCATATGATTCAAACTGTTTTAGGAACCACAAGGTTCCGAGTTCGATACTGACCCTCCGCTGATGGTAGGTGTGGCGCTCCACCTCAGACGCATAAACAGTGTCCCTGGTCTAGCGCTAGTGAAAAGAGAATAGACTCTCTCGCTGTCTGGCTGATACTGACTTTAGGCCACCCCGACGACTTTACATTTTACAATATAATTTAAAGCATTGCATGACATGTAAATTTTAAAATCTTTTTTTTATGTGAATTTTAAAATGATGTCTAAAATGTTTCAACCTGTTTAGTTGTGTATCTTAAAACCATCATATGACATTTAGATATTTTAATCATTTGGGTTATGTATTTTAAATAATTGTATGCATTGAAATGTTTCTCCCTGTATCTTTAAAGACATTTATGACTTATGATGTTTAAATGTTTGAGTTTGTTTTGGTTCTACTTTTAGAAACATCGTAAGATAACCCACGTGAAAGCCTCCAGTAAAATTCCTGCGAAAAACATAAAAACAACGTAAGTAGTTAATACCTTGATTTTCTGTGATAAAAACAATGTCGTTTAAACCAGTGTTTCTCAAACTATTTAAAATCGTCTGTTGTTTGTAAACAAACACGGAGTTTACGTGAAAAGCAAAGGTTTCCTTTCAAAACAGCTCACAGCTGGGGTGCTTATTGGTTACTTGGTCCGCAAAAGTATTTTCTCTGATTCAATTGGCCTATTTTCATTCACTTGAAAAATTAATAGTGAATTTAAACGTCGGGAAGGTGCTATATTGAACTATCGGAAAAAGTATAGATAGATTATCTTCCCCTGGCACCAGAGGGCAATCGCCAATATACAATATTGCCGCCTTAAATTGAATTCTATGACAAAAGTTACTTATGGTGTTGAGCAGTCAGCCAGCAAGTCGTGTTTTCCAGTGTCCTCTTTACCTTCACCCTCAGCAAGATAAGTCTGGCCACAAGCGCCATCAAGTTTGCAACCTTTTTGTACCTTTTGAATGTATTTTTATCTTCAGTTGTTGTTGTCGTCTACTTCATCCGAATTTAGTTGCTAATAACCTAGGAATTATATGAGTCCCGCGAAACATCACAAAACTCAATATTTAACCATACATTAAGATTTATTTAATCTATCTAAAAACGTTTGTTTAAAAATGTGCAATTTTGCGCAACAAATATTGTCTTCTGATAAAATAGTGACTGGATGTCTGAGCGAAATAATGCAGCAGTCAAAATATTAAAAGCGGAAACAAAAACTAAGATGAGGGCTCAATTCAAAGAAATACATTTTTGATTCATAATGATAAATTCTATCTCAGTTAGAGTTAAGTTAAGAATAGCAATGATGAAGTTAAGAAACTCTAATCCAAAAATCAAAAATGATTCCAATATCTAAAACGGGGTTTTCGCACTTTCAGCTCACGTACGCCTACCACCGGAACTACCAAGTTAACGAAGTCCCCCAAACTCAAAGTTACGACTGCTCGCCCACCTACGCAAATCTACCCAACTATCGCCCGAGAAGCCTAAGGGTAAATAAATATTTATAAACAATTTTAGAAATACTTAAAAAAAGAATAACTTGCTTTTAAAAGTAGCAATGACTTGTCGAAAAAAAATGATAGCCACTGACAAAAACTAATACATTTACAAAGAACAATTAAATGAATTTTTATTTTTAAAATATATCATTAAAAAGAAGAATTTAGCGTCCATTTTGTTATTAGTGTACAATAGTACCACCAATTTACCTGTGAAATGTACCCCTATATTAACACAATGAAACTTGCATAAAGGTTAATATCATCTTCAAAATGTTTTCCATTAAAAAAAATCCAGGTGATTTTTAAAAATTTCAGCTTACGGAAATAATGAAGATTATGAACGAAAAGAATGTTTACATTTTTGCACCGTTAAATCAATTGAAATTTAACGTAGCCGAAACAAGTTACGACTAGAGTTTTATTTTAAATTCTATGGAAAATCAATTAATGGTCCGGTTTTCACGAAAAGTTCAATAATTATTTTTTTGATGTAAATATGTCTAAAATAGTTTTTCCTAAACTATATTAAGGAAATAGTTTTTTACGAGTCTATCTCTTATTACAATGGAACGATTCAAATGTGAATTATAAGAACAGCTTTTATTTATTTTATTGATATTGAATATTTAAAAAGATAAATAAGAATATATATGTTACAGTTTGTTCTTTTTCTATGCATTAACGATTTTTGGTATTGTGACGTAAGTGACATCATTCAATTACAGACAGATAGACACATCATCTCCATTATAGTAAGATTAAAGATCAAAGAAAATTGCCAAAATATTAACAATGTTACTGGTCCCTTTTGTTCTGACAAAAAATCTTCTCTTATTGTACACAAATAAATATGTCCGATAGGTTTCTATCAATTTTGCTCTTTCCTCTTTTTAGCCAAAAAAAAACCCGGAAAGAAAAGAAAATGCAAAAACAAAAAGACTAAATTGCAGCAATTTGCTTGTGTTCTTAATATATCCATTCAAGTCAAAGGTAAGTAATTATTTGCATATACAACTAATAACACTGGTTTACAAAGAAATATTTTTTGTCTGAGGCAAAGAATGTGAATAGGTGTTTTTTTTTTTTACTAATTTGGTGTGCTGAATTCAAATTTATAAACAGTTTTGCGCTATCACCTCTAGTTTTCTGTCTTTTAAATAGTCTCATTTTAGTATATACAGAGTATATACGTGCTTATTTCAACAGTTGCAGCAGCTTATTGCAGATAAAACAGGATAGATAAAGAACATTGATGGAATTAAATATACTTGGATGACACATTGTACACATTCATAGTACCGCAGATGATCTGCTGTATTTTGCCTCCGGATGTCACACAAGAGCATCCAGCTGAAGTCTCCCATCATGCCGGGGTTCCACTTGCCTTGGTAGTTGCTCTTTATCTTCATAATGTCTTGTGGAATCTTTCTCCGTGCTCATCACTCACTGCTCCAAGTTTGGAAGGAAGAAGTTGAGTGGGAATGGAGAAAAATGAATTTTGAGTGACATTCGGCGTCCCATATCCTCATAAGTCTTTAGCAACTTCTCAATACAGGCTTAGTAATTTGGTACGCGTGTGTTACCAAGGAAGCCACTACAGATTGACTTAAATGCTTCCCATGCTCTCAGTTTCCTGCATAATAACTAGAAAAAGAAGACATAAGTCACGCAATATTAGAAATTAACCCTGAATGCATATACGCCTTTATGTACAGTCTGTGTACAAAATGTACAGTATGCATATCTAAAAAAACTAGAGTGATGAGTAAAAACGGATTTCAAATCTGAATTCAGCTGCACCCCCAAATTAGGTTAAAACAGCTATTTTTGTGCTTGCCTCAATTTCTTTGTAAACCAGTGTAATTTGCAAAACTCTCATTCTAACAGCACTATTTAACCACACAAGTATTCTTATCACGCCTTCCCTTTAGACAGTCCTATCTTTCTCAAAGCATTGGAACCGTCTTTATGTGTGCAGTTAACTCCTTTGAACAGTAAAGACTCTGAAGACTACCAGGTGCTACTATAAACAGGTTATTTATCATAGGAAGGCTAAAAGCTCAAACATAGAAATACAATTTAGTGACAATGAAAAGGAAACAATACAACAAATAAATTGTCTTAAATTGTCTTGAAGTACTAGGGCAGGTTAGCTCAGTCACTCAGAGTCCAGTAAAAGAGCATCAGCTTAGGCTGGTGTGAAAAACTCACAGGAGTGAATAATGATAATAATGATGATGATGATGATGATGATGCTGATTTAAAAAAGAAAAATAAAAAAAACAACAAAATTTCATTTATTAAGTTGATTTAATTAATTGATTTAATAATTTAAATGATTTTAAATTAACGTTATATTCATTTGATTTTAATTTTTCTTTTTTTTTTCAGGATTTTCCAACAAGCTCCAGTAAAAATATTTTGTTCAAATAAAAATAGTTACCAGATTTCTTTGTTTTTTAAATTTTTGTTTTGTTTCTCTTATTTGTTGTGCTTGGCCAAGTTTGACACAAGGCCATAGGGCGATTGTTGAAAATACAATGGTTGGTAAGAAGACTTCTAGCAACTACAGCATGATGGAATGGGATTTGAAAGCTAATGAGAGACAGTTTCTCCAGCAGTGCCATGTTTGGTTATATCAGCAGACATATACGGCGAATTTTATATGAAGAACTTTCACTACTATTACTACGAGGGTGAGTCAAAAAGTAATGCCATTTTGTTTCGGACAGATAATTACCAACACAGGAACATCAAAATGAAGCTAGTCCTCTGTGGTCATATTCCTACTTCATCAGAGTCACCGTTTCTCTCAATAGCAATGTGCCACCTGTGAATGAGAACATGTATCCCTGCCCCGTAAAATTCTGTTGACTGCTCTTTGAGCCACTTCTTCACTACAGATTTCACTTCCTCGTCACTGGAATAATGTTTGCCTTTCAATGTCTTCACAAGAATTAATTACTTGGAAAAAAAAATACGTGTGTGCAGCCAAAAGTCAAAATCCCCACAAACCGGGAGCTTTTCATTCAATATCTCCCTAAGATTCACATCCACACAATAAGATTTGCGGGTGTGCAGTTAACGAACAAGCCGAAAATAGGCTGCTTTCTTTTAAACTTTTATGGTAAGTTTAGAATATTAAATAATAATAATAATAATAATAATAATAATAATAATATAATGTCTTCTCAAGAATGAAATCACTTGGAAAAGAAAATGCGTGTGTGTAGCCAAAGTCAAAATCCCCACAAACCGGGAGCTTTTCATTCAATATCTCCCTAAGATTCACATCCACACATAAGATTTGCGGTGTGCAGTTAAACGAACAAGCTGAAAATAGGCTGCTTTCTTTTAAAACTTTCTATGGTAAGTTTTTAGAATATTTAAATATTAATAATAATAATAATAATAATGTCTTCTCAAGAATTAAATCACTTGGAAAAGAAAATGCGTGTGTGTAGCCAAAAGTCAAAATCCCCACAAACCGGGAGCTTTTCATTCAATATCTCCCTAAGATTCACATCCACACAATAAAGATTGCGGGTGTGCAGTTAAACGAACAAGCTGAAAATAGGCTGCTTTCTTTTAAAACTTTCTATGGTAAGTTTTTAGAATATTTAAATAATAATAATAATAATAATAATAATAATAATAATAATAATAATAAGTCTTCTCAAGAATTAAATCACTTGGAAAAGAAAATGCGTGTGTGTAGCCAAAAGTCAAAATCCCCACAAACCGGAGAGCTTTTCATTCAATATCTCCCTAAGATTCACATCCACACAATAAGATTTGCGGGTGTGCAGTTAAACGAACAAGCTGAAATAGGCTGCTTTCTTTTAAAACTTTCTATGGTAAGTTTTTAGAATATTTAAATATTAATAATAATAATAATAATAAATGTCTTTTCAAGAATTAAAATCACTTGAAAAAGAAAATGCGTGTGTGTAGCCAAAAGTCAAAATCCCCACAAACCGGGAGCTTTTCATTCGATATCTCCCTACGACTCACATCCACACAATAAGATTTGCGGGTGTGCAGTTAAACGAACAAGCTGAAAATGCAGCCCAATGTAAAGTAAAACTCATTTCCCATGCATTCCTATAATAAATATTGCCCACATAGTGCCATTCCTATAATAAAATACATTGCCCAATGTATTCCTGTAGTAAAACTCATTTCCCATGCATTCCTATAATAAAATACATTGCCCAATGTATTCCTGTAGTAAAACTTATTTCCATGCATTCCTATAATAAAATACATTGCCCAATGTATTCCTGTAGTAAAACTCATTTCCCATGCATTCCTATAATAAAATACATTGCCCAATGTATTCCTGTAGTAAAACTCATTTCCCATGCATTCCTATAATAAAATACATTGCCCAATGTTTCCTGTAGTAAAACTCATTTCCATGCATTCCTATAATAAATACATTGCCCAATGTATTCCTGTAGTAAAAACTCATTTCCCTGCATTATAACATTGCCCAATGTATTCCTGTAGTAAAACCATTTCCCATGCATCCTTATAAAAACATTGCCCAATATAATAATAAAATACATGCCCAATGTATTCCTGTAGTAAAACTTATTTCCCATGCATTCCTATAATAAAATACATTGCCCAATGTATTCCTGTAGTAAACTCATTTCCCATGCATTCCTATAATAAATACATTGCCCAATGTATTCCTGTAGTAAAACTCATATTCCCATGCATTCCTATAATAAAATACATTGCCCAATGTATTCCTGTAGTAAAACTCATTTCCATGCATTCCTATAATAAAATACATTGCCCAATGTATTCCTGTAGTAAAACTCATTTCCCATGCATTCCTATAATAAAAATACATGCCCAATGTATTCCTGTAGTAAAACTCATTTCCCATGCATTCCTATAATAAAATTACATTGCCCAATGTATTCCTATAGTAAACTCATTCCCATCATTCCTATACATTGCCCAATGTATTCCTGTAGTAAAACTTATTTCCCATGCATTCCTATAATAAATACAAAGTATTCCTATAGTAAAACTCATTTCCCAATTCATTCCTATATTAAAATTCATTTTCCAATGCATTCTATACTAAAACTCATTTTCAAATTCATTCTTGCAGTAAAACATATTTCTCAATGATTCCTATAGTAAAAATAATTTCCTTATATATTCCCTTTGTATATTTGTAACACTTATTTGTTTAAATCGACTTAAGGGAATTTAGGTCCGTTAAGTTCGATTTAACCACTTGTTTGGTATGTTATCTTTATGTGTAAATTCTCATCTTTTCTTTTCACAGGTGAATACTTAGCCAATAAGTGCCATTCTGTGGAAGGAACTACCTGCGAATCGTGCTCTAAAAGATTTCCATCTTGTGCCGGACTTGAAGACGGTCTCCAGCCTTGGACAGGCAAAGAATGGACAACCAGGTTTATGACTTGCAAAGACCAGCGTGTTCTCACCAGAGGGCGCTGCCCATCTTCGCCTGAACGTGAGGGAATGTTTTCATCCAAAGCTGAATTTTGTGTTTCGATTTTGCTTAATGATCAGTAAAGGGTAACAGATTTCAACAGATACAACTGAAAACTGAAAAAGTATTATTATACGAATGAAACAACACACACACACACATACGCACACACGTTTGTGCGCACACACACACACGCACATACGCACGCACGGTTGTGGCGCACACACACACACACTGCACGCACACTCACACACGTTCGAGCGCACGCACGCACACACACACACGTTCGTGCACACACACACAAACACACACGTTCGTGCGCGCACTCATACACACATTCGTGTACGCACATGCACGCACACGCACACACACACACACATGTTCGTCTGCGCATATACACGCATACGCACACTTATACATACAACATATTCAACAGATACAACTGAAAACTGAAAAGTATTATTATACGAATGAAAGCAGCGCACACACACACACACACGCGCACGCACACTCATACATACATACTCACACGCCCTCCGCCCCCCCCCACACACAAATAAATCCTTTGTCATATTGTATTATTATATTTCTTTATTTTCATCTCGAAACTTTTGTAGTTCATTAAAGATTGTCAAACTATATTTATTTGTTCGTTTATTCATTTATTTTATTTTATTAATGAAAAAAAAAAAGCACAAAAAAAAAGCAAAAAAAAAAGCACAAAGAATTCATAGTATTTGCCTGTATCAAAAGCATTTTCATTCTTAATCAACTGAGAGCTTCTCGTAAGATACGACTAAAATTTTCTTATTTATGTAAGACTTTAGTAGGGATAAGTGTATGGGAGAGAGAGAGAGAGAGAGAGAGAGAGAGAGAGAGAGAGAGAGAGAGAGAGAGAGAGAGGAGAGAGAGAGAGAGATTGATTGATTGATTGATTGATTGACAGACTAAGAATTTAGGTGTGATAGATATAAACAGAAGAAGATACATAGATAGATAGATATTAACAAATTGTGAAAGATAGATAGGTAAATAGATAGATATGAACAGACTGAGATAGATAGATAGATATGAACAGATGGAGATAGATAGATAGATAAATGAAAATAAGTGTTATCAAATGTAATGGACGGTGACAGCCACCAATAAATAATAATCAGCAGGAAACAATAAAATGATTATCCAATTATACAAGAAAGACAACCATGTAAATTGTTTTGCAGGAGTTATTTCCCTTTGATTATCTAGTTCTAAGCACATTGTCCTACCACATAGACTAACGAGGTGTGACACAGAAACACGAATTGAGGGCATGAAAACTTGCGGGCTGGGCTTTTTCCTGGCGAGTAGGACTGACCTAGGATCGAACCTGCGTCCTTCAGAATGCGAAAAGGCGACACTTTGGGCTTATTTATCTAAGTTTTTGAAATTGTTGACCAACTTTTGAAAAAACTGGAATCTTCTTTGTTAAATTATCATTTTATTTTGGCAAAATCTAAAATTCCCGATGATATATATGTCAAATTCCATAATTAAGAATTTCTTTGTCTACGTGAAAATTCTTTGCTTAGATGAATTTATATTTTTAATATAAACAATTATTATTATTATTATTATTATTAGTCGGTGTTTGCAAAGCGAAAGTTTAGCCTGCGAGAAGGCGTTGGACCTCGCTTCTTTTTTTGACCCCCACCCCCTCAACAAAAACGTGTTGAGTTAAATCTTTATTCCCCCCCCTCTATTTATTTCCTATACGAGGTTAATTCGTTCCACTGGTAAATCAATTTTCTCGTATTAATTTTTCCAATTGGAATAAACTAGAATGCCATTAATCCTATCCAACACGCTCTTACAAAAGAAAAAAAAAAAAATGACACTAATTTTTTCACACATGTGTTTAAAAAAGAAAATTAACACTGAATTGTATGAAAACATAATAAAATGGTGTAAAAAGTAAGTCGGCAGTGTGACCTATTATTGGTATGAGCCAGAGAGCGAGGGATCCCCTCTCCTTTTCACTAGCGTTAAACCAGAAAGATTGTTTTTGCATCTGAGGTTGATCGTCACACTTACCGCCAGCTCTTCACTTTACTGCACAGATAAAAAAAAAAATGACTGAGTGACTTGGAAAATATTCGTAAGTAAAGATAAATAAACACCAAATAAAATGAATAAATGTAATAAATATTAGAGTATGTATATATTTATCTGGTATAATGATATTTCACGGTACATACACTAAAAATGGAACGATAATAATGATTATCAAGACCACAATACAACTAAAAATAAACTAGAATACTTATAAGAGCCTAAAGACCCAAAGAACATGTAGTTTTTTTTTATAATATAATAATAATAATAATAATAATAATAATAATAATAATAATAAACTAGAATCTGTTGTTGAGAACGAAACGCATAAAATTCTCTGGGACTTTGAAATAAAACAGATCACCTTATCCCAGCAAAGAAGATCAGACCTTGATAACAAAAAGAAAGAACTTGTCAACTGGTGGATTTTGCAGTGCCAGCAGATCACAGGGTGAAGCTAAAGGAAAATGAAAAAATGGACAAATATCTGGACCTTGCCAGAGAACTGAAAAAGTTATGGGATATGAAAGTGAAAGTGATACCAATTGTAGTTGGTGCACTTGGAACAGTCCCAAAGGATTAGAAAAGGGTTTAGAAAGTTTGGGAATCAGAGGAAGGACTGAAACCATTCAGAACACTGCACTGCTGCAATCTGCCAGAATACTCAGAAGAGTCCTGGACCTGAGGAGACTTGCTGTCACTCAGACTCCAGTGAAAGACCATCAGCTAATGCTGATGTGAAAACTCAAAAGGAGTAAATAATAATAATAATCTATTAATAATGGAGATTCGTTTCCGGTTTTGTCTGTAACAAAAATTACCTCACTGCTTACGTCACATTACCCAAAATCGTCATAACATAGAATAAATACACACTAATTTGAACATGCAACATTAGATATTCCTCATTATTTTTTTTAAAACAATTTTATAAATACATGACTGGTATTATGTATTTATATATAGTTTGTTTTATTTTAATACATATTTAAAGTTTACATTTTCAAATTGTTTTATTTTTTAATCCTTTAATGAATTTGATGATTTTACTCACTTAGGGTACAAACTCGCTAACATTGAATTTTTTTTACTCCCACCTCAGGCAATATGTTTTAAAAATCTATTTGTACCCGGAGGGTGTTTTTTATTTGTATTAGTAATAATAATAATCCTTGTTAAGTAATTTATAGCTTCAAGTAACTATTCTTAATACATTTCCTCAAGCGTGCTCCTGATATCCCCAAACAGAGTACTATTAAATCTGAACACCCATTAAAATTGACCTTATGGCACATCCTGCTCGTGCGTAAAGTTTGGAAATTAAGGCAGAAATGTTTTCGAAGCGAGGACATAAAAGTATTTTAATGGGTGTTCAGATTTAATAGTACTCTGTTGGAATATCAGGAGCACTCTGAGGAAATGTATTAAGAATAGTTACTTGAAATTATAATTACTTAACAATTATTATTTTTATCATTTATTATTATTATTATTATTATTTTATTTATTGCTTTCATGTTTCCTTGCTTCGAAAACATTTCTGCTTACTTTCCAACCTTTACACACGAACAGGATGTGACACAAGGTCAATTTTTAAAGCGGGTTTAATAGTTTCCTTCTCCTAGACCAGTGACCATACAAGTTTAAACAGCCCAGTCTGCCCTACTATTTTATCCAATAGAAGACTAGTTGGATATATACTTTTCCCACCAGTATTAGCGCTATGTGAAATGCATGCAAACAGCCTCGTCCAGGATTTGAACTCTGGTCGCAGTGTCCATTTCTTATAACGACAACCAATATACACAAGCGCCTCTCCTTTCGAGATAGTAAAGGGTAAAAGTCTTTTTCTTCTTCTTTTTTTAAAATTGGTCAATAGTCACAGTAGAACATATGACGTCCTGAGGGTCCACAAAGGACCCCCCCCCACACACACTTTTTTGGTTATCAACGTGATGCCTGTCATCCATGCCACTGAAATATGTTATCAGACCCTCACATCTTTATTTTCCGAACGACATGTGTAATAATAATAATAATTAACAAAATAAAGTTTTAAAGATTATTTTTGATAATGCTAATTAATGAAATAAAGATTTAAAGATTATTTTTGATAATAATAATTAATAACATTTTTAAGATTATATTTGATAATAATAATTAATAAAATAAAGTTTTAAAGATTATTTTTGATAATAATAATTAATAAAATAAAGTTTTTATTATGCTAATTTATTAAAATGGATCTCTAAAAATTATTTTTTGATTATGCGAATTAATGAAAAAAGTTTTTTAATGATTATTTTTGATTATACTCATTTTATTAATTAATATAATTAATAAAATGAGTTTTAAAAGATTAATTTGTATTATAACTTATACACTTACAAATACTCAGAAGCACACAGAAACACACACACAACATATATATACATACATACATATATATACATATAGGGTGACCCCAATATTTTGGACAACTGTATATATATATATATATATTATATATATATATGTGTGTGTGTGTATGAATCATCATATATGCACATATGTATGTACGTGCATATGTATGTATGTATGTATGTATTTATGTATGTATCTCTCTCTCTCTCTCTCTCTCTCTTTCTGCGTGTGCATATGCATTTAGTACAGTTATTCAACTATATCTAATCTCTAAAACGTGAAGGGGAAATATGAGTAAAGTTCATTCAGAATATCAGGGTCACATAGGCAGACAGTAAATTAATTCTCGGAAAAATCTACCGGACAAATTACCAAGAAATAAACGGGTCAACTGCTAAATTCTTTCTCTTTCATTGATTCATATTCACAGCATTAGAAAAGTACAAAGACAATGAAAAATAACCCATACACACACACACACACACACACACACACACACACACACACACACACACACCTCTCTCTCTCTCTCTCTCTCTCTCTCTCTCTCACACACACACACACATATATATACACATACATATATATATGGGTTTATTTGTATTGTATACACACACACACACACACACACACACACACACACATATATATATATATATATATATATATATATTATTTAGGCAGGTATTGTAAAATACCACGGAATATTTCTTCTTTATGATTTTCAGTTGTAGACGTTCAAGTCTTTTAGTAGTTTTTCGTAGAGCGAGACCCAGACGACGAAAATGTACCACTTTTTCCCCAAGCGTTTTCAACCATTTCATTGGTCGTCCTCAGGTATTGTTGATTGTAGTGGTTGTTTGCTTTTCATTTGAAACATCTTTACCTGATGATTGCATCGCATGAAACCAATATGGTTGTGAATGTTCCTTTGTCACCTAATAAATAGATATGTAAAACCTTTATATATTTATCTTATTATTAATATATATATATATATATATATATATATATATAGAGAGAGAGAGAGATGGGTGAGTGGGATATTTATAAGTAAACAGTGACCAGTATCATTGATAGAGCATTCATATCTAAGTTATGGTAGCGTGGACATTGAGTCAAAGGCGCCACGTTACTGACAATTTCTCAACTCAACGATCTTCAACCCAAGTCTCTTTCTCTCCCTCTCCCCCTCTCTCTCTCTCTCTTCTCTCTCTCTCTCTATATATATATATATATATATATATATATATATCATTGGCAATTCAGTCTCGAAAGACTATGATAAAAGTTTTTGTGTGCCCTGAGGTTGCAGCGCCTCCCTGTGACTATGAAGTCTATGTTTGAGAAACATTCTCGACCACAGATTTTGCATTTGTAGGTTGTCCCTGTAGATGATGATGTCCGATGCTTTGTTGCCGTTGCTTTCTTATGGACCTCTTAGCTTCATGATGTTGTATCAGGGTGAATTATGACGTGTACAGGCCTCTATGGAGATTCTGCGCACCGAGGGCGGTCTTGAGCCAAATTTTCCAGCTGGAAGGGACAATGCCAAAGCACCTGAGATCATTTTTGCAGACATCCTTGAATCGCAGTAGGGGGCGACCAATCTGTCTTTTACCAGATGTTATCTCTCCATACAGGATGTCTTTCGGGATTCGTCATCATCCATTATATATATTAAAGGATATATACCTTTTCACAGCACACTTTCGAAGGCACAAAAGCACACTATCAAAGGCTGAAGACCAAATAATCTACTTGAAAAAGGCCCATTCACCGTCATTTAAAGAACTGTTAACACAGGCGAGAAGCTTCTAAAATAGCATCCCCCATCACTTATCACAGAACGGTCGAGGAAAGACGAGAAACTACCGAGACGAAGTGTCTTATCAACATTTCCTACCGACGAACAGAATACACCTGTTATCACCATTACTCAAGAACTCTGCTCAACTCACAGATAAGTCTCGTAGCAAATACCAATAAAATTTGAAACAAGTTCTTGTATTATTTGTCAATACATGTATTAAATTTCCAATTGTGTGTTTTGTCTCTTTGTCCTAATTTGCCTACAAATTTGCCTACAACTACGGAGAAATAAGAGCTCCTTCGAACCCGTAAATACTCTTAACATAGCTGAAGGGAAAATAGTTGGATTCCTACTTTTCCCAAGGGTATTAGCGCTATGGGAAAAGTACCAGTTTTCCTCTTGGATTAATGTCGTGTCCATTTCCTACACGATAACCGTTACGCGATATATATATATATATATATATTATATATATATATATATATATATGGAATTTAAACACAGGTTTAAATAAAATGAGTGGTAAGTTTATTAGTCGACACTGCAGTGTTTCGAATCGATTAAGTAGGTCTTCATCAGGGCTTTTGTTGATATAAGGAAGAGTAGAAAAATCAACAAAAGCCCTGATGAAGATCTACTTAAGAGATCAAAACACTGCAGCATCGGCTAAAAAACTTACCACTCATTTTATTTAAACCTCTTTTTTGTCAAATTTCTCACTATAACTAATACCGTCGGATTCACTTCATTTCTCTCACACACACACACACACACACACACACACACACATATATAATTATATATATTATATATATATATATATATATAGAGAGAGAGAGAGAAGAGAGAGATATCAATTAATACAGAGACATAGACGAATATAATACCTAAAATAAACTGACAAGTGAATGCAGACACCCAATGAGTACACGCACACACAGAGATACACAAATACACACCACAAAACGCACACACACGCGCGCGCGCGTGCGCACACACACATATACACCAATAAAGAGCTGTTTATCTGACTAACCGTGTTGTAGACACTTTGACAAGAATCTTAAGCATTGACCCTCGTGATAACCCGGGAAGAAAGAGCTGTGTTATGAAAATTAATGCTTACCGAATATGGACAAAAGTGGGTAGAGACCAATGACGATCGCCCTAGTGATAACTGAGACTTTGATAATTATAATGTAGGAATACTGTCAGTAATGTTGATGCTGATTATATATCATTGTTGATGCTGATTATATATCATTGTTGTTGTTGTTAATAATAATAATAATAATAATAATAATAATAATAATAATAATAACTTGTCATCTCGTGGATTTTGCCGTCCCGGCCGATCACCGAGTGAAAATGAAAGAGGGCGAAAAAAAATACTTGGACCTTGCTAGAGAATTAAGAAAACTATGGAACCTGAATGTAAAGGTCGTGCTAATTGAATTGGTGTCCTATGAACGGCATCCAGGGGTCTGGAAAAGAGTGCGGATGAACTGAAATGTTGTATGGTATTGATTTGTTTCATGCCTAGATTCTATGGTATAATTTTATTTCCCTCAAAAAAGAGAGAATATCCTCCATGTTGACATTTTCAAACAGATCTTTCATATTGTTTGCTTTAAAATAACGGTTTCTGATGTGAGCAAGAAACCTGCATTCCATGAATAAGTGTATAACTGTCAAAGGTGTTTGACATGTTCCACATTGTTGTTGTTCTTGTTTGAGTATATAGGAGTGCGTTAGTCTTGTATGACCCAAGTGTAATCGGGATACAATGACTTGTTCCTTTCTAGACTTCCGTAAAGTTGGTCTCCAGCCTCCCAAGGTGGGTTTGATTAGGAATAGTTTATTGTGGATGTTGTTATTCCAATGTCGTGAACAGTGATGTAGGACAAAGCGTGATAAATCTCCTTGTGGTTTTCATATGCAACGATGCAATCCTTTTTAATTGCGTTTGTAATACAATACTGAGATTGAAATTGTGAATGTAAACAAGACGATACTTTAGTCCACTCCCTACAAGGCACAATGAAATACAGAAGAGAAACACTAAAATCAGATAGAGAGATTTTGAGACCAAACAAAAGACATAAAAGTGTCACCACAAGGTAGTTAAACTTGCAAAGAGAGACGCAACTGGAGACTCGTGATGTCATCTACAATTAGATAAAAGAGATGCAATGGAAACAGAAAGTTAGACTTAAAAAGAAAGGGCGAAAAAATTTTCAACATAAGAAAATATTTAACGACACCCGCAAAAACCTAAAAAAATGATAGCTGAACAACGTGAAAGTCACGTTTTAACGCCTGTTCATTTTTTAGCGCGTTCATTTGAAAGATTAGTTGCTTAGTATTATTTGTATTATTCGGGCTATTGTCCTCATCTTCATTGTTATCTGTACAATGTTTTGGCCTTCTTCAGGTATTTCTTTTCGGACTGGAACCTTCTTGTAATAATCGGAAACCTTCTTGTCGTAATCGCGCGCTATCATAGAACTTTGAACCCAACCCTTTATTCAGTCCACTGGGGTATCCTGCTCTTATTCCACTAACCATAGCTGAGGTAGAGGCGTTAAGTTGTGTTATTTATTATTCTATGTTACTGCTGCCTCTGACCAGGATTGAACCTCCAGTCTAGAGATAACTGTCACTAACTCTCTTAACCTAACTCCTTTATCCATGTGTGAATTTTGGGAACTTATAAACCTAATGTCTTGTTTTGTTCCGAATAATACAAATAATACTAATCATCAAGCCTCATCTAAAAAAAATCAGAGAGATTCGTTGATTGCTTTAAATGTTGATAACCGTTGCACAAAAATACAACTTCACACAAAGAGGTATGTGTAGTACAGGTACTATATACCGAATCTAGTATTGTCTTGTATCTCAATTTTCACGCAACAGACCAAAATCAATAAGCAACAATCTATATATTAATACACTTGTTCCTTAATCTTCCGACCGTTATCATCTTGCAACGCCCTCTAGTTAAAAATGAGACCGTTCAAATAGTGTAAGATTAAATGCAAAAATGTAAATTCTGATTACCTGGCGTTGCTTATCCACCGAAATCTGAGTTCTTATGAATGTTTTCAGCTCCGGTAGATAATGGATAATTCCGTTTTTATTATAAAAAAAGAGAAGTAAATAAAAGTACAAGCTACACAGAAACAATATAACAGGAAATAAAGAAAGAAAGAAAGAGAGTAGGGGAAAGATAGAGAGAGCGAGTGAGCACGCGGTAGCGATAGCGCTAATATATTTCAATAGAGCATAATGAAAAGAAGAAAGAAATAAGAAGAAAAAAATGAGAAAAAGATTATTATACTTACTAGCAAATATATGCACCCTCCGGGTGCAAGTATTTAAGTTTTAATTTAATAAAATATTATATTAAATTAGAAAAGGCTAATAAAACTAAATAAGAATGCAGTTTAAAAGATCTGAAACAGATGGGGAAATATAATCGAAAAATAGAACAACTGAGACTTATTAGTATTTAGTTATAAGAGGAAGTAAAGAATAAAAATGACAGTTATTTCTTCTTGTCAATGGATTTCATTTAAGATTCATTGAAGAGATTTTTGCTTATATTCATTAAAATAAAACCAAACAGTTAGAAATCAATAATACTAAGCACATATTTATTAAAATCACATTTTTAATATCAATATGCAAATTAGCCTTTCGGTTCAAACTGTAAACCGCTATTTTGTTGTATATATAAATACAATTGCATGTTATCAGTATGTAAATAAAGCCAACAGTATTAATAATGTAAAACAATTTTATTAATAATTGAGTTTTAGATAAAAATACAATCATGGAGAATGTGATGTTAATAACTAAGAGAATTGTGACTTGAGTAGTGATAGAGTTTCGGTTACAGACAGACAAACACACAATCTCCATTATAATAAGCTACATATTGAACTATTTTGCTATAGTTCATATCAAACGTAATAATCAAATTATCATAGTGTGGCATATCTACAGGTCCAGCTAGTTAATATTACTGGATTTATTTTAATTTTATCAACATTTATGTTGTTAAAATTAAAATTAAAATTAAAAATCTGAAGAATCTTCCGAGAAGCCCATGACGTCACGGTTGCTGCTTCGTCCCAGAATTTGACCCTAGCGATACTACACTGTCATCCACACGTACGCCTTTGGGAGAAGGAAGGGCCCAGGCTTACAGAGAGAAATGTGACGTCACGGATTAGGGCAAGGGAGAATTTTCGCCTTTGAAACTTCAGTGTCGCAGCAGACAGCCACCTGTGAGGATCTTTGTAGCAATGCTACCTCACAGATCGATAAATGTTCAACCATGCCTTGAAGAATTAGAGTATAACTCCCTCAAGTATGAAAAAAGGACAAGCCGGCACTCACTCGAAATTCAACAACCAAGAACAATAAGGAAATTTGTAGCATACGCTACCTTATTGTAACACGAAATCTACATTCAAAGAACTCTCGACATTCAACTACGAAATCTACATTCATAGAACTCTCGACATTCAACTACGAAATCTACATTCAAAGAACTCTCGACATTCAAACTACGAAATCTACATTCAAAGAACTCTCGACATTCAACTACGAATCTACATTCAAAGAACTCTCGACATTCAACTACGAAATCTACATTCAAAGAACTCTCGACATTCAACTACGAAATCTACATTCATAGAACTCTCGACTCTACGAACTTTCAACTACGAAATCTACATTCAAGAACTCTCGACATTCAACTACGAAATCTACATTCAAAGAACTCTCGACATTCAACTACGAAATCTACATTCATCTCGACATTCAACTACGAAATCTACATTCATAGAACTCTCGACATTCAACTACGAAATCTACATTCAAAGAACTCTCGACATTCAACTACGAAATCTACATTCAAGAACTCTCAACATTCAACTACGAAATCTACATTCAAAGAACTCTCGACATTCAACTACGAAATCTACATTCATAGAACTCTCGACATTCAACTACGAAATCTACATTCAAAGAACTCTCGACATTCAACTACGAAATCTACATTCATAGAACTCTCGACATTCAACTACGAAATCTACATTCAAAGAACTCTCGATTCAACTACGAAATCTACATTCAACGAAATCTACATTCATAGAACTCTCGACATTCAACTACGAAATCTACATTCATAGAACTCTCGACATTCAACTACGAAATCTACATTCATAAGAACTCTCGACATTCAACTACGAAATCTACATTCATAGAACTCTCGACATTCAACTACGAAATCTACATTCATAGAACTCTCGACATTCAACTACGAAATCTACATTCATAGAACTCTCGACATTCAACTACGAAATCTACATTCATAGAACTCTCGACATTCAACTACGAAATCTACATTCAAAGAACTCTCGACATTCAACTACGAAATCTACATTCATTCAGAAAAGACTCTCGACATTCAACTACGAAATCTACATTCATAGAACTCTCGACATTCAACTACGAAATCTACATTCAAAGAACTCTCGACATTCAACTACGAAATCTACATTCAAAGAACTCTCGACATTCAACTACGAAATCTACATTCAAAGAACTCTCGACATTCAACTACGAAATCTACATTCAAAGAACTCTCGACATTCAACTACGAATCTACATTCAAAGAACTCTCGACATTCAACTACGAAATCTACATTCAAAGAACTCTCGACATTCAACTACGAACTACATTCAAAGAACTACATTCAACTACGAAATCTACATTCAAAGAACTCTCGACATTCAACTACGAAATCTACATTCAAAGAACTCTCGACATTCAACTACGAAATTCATCTCGACATTCAACTACGAAATCTACATTCAAAGAACTCTCGACATTCAACTACGAAATCTACATTCAAAGAACTCTCGAATTCAACTACGAAATCTACATTCAAAGAACTCTCGACATTCAACGAAATCTACATTCAAAGAACTCTCGACATTCAACTACGAACTCATTCAAAGAACTCTCGACATTCAACTACGAAATCTACATTCAAAAACTCTCGACATTCAACTACGAAATCTACATTCAAAGAACTCTCGACATTCAACTACGAAATCTACGATCTACATTCAAAGAACTCTCGACATTCAACTACGAAATCTACATTCAAAGAACTCTCGACATTCAACTACGAAATCTACATTCAAAGAACTCTCGACATTCAACTACGAAATCTACATTCAAAGAACTCTCGACATTCAACTACGAAATCTACATTCAAAGAAACTCTCGACATTCAACTACGAAATCTACATTCAAAGAACTCTCGACATTCAACTACGAAATCTACATTCAAAGAACTTACGACTAATGAACATTTGTTACCAGGCTCAAAGATAAGTCCCCTCGCAAAACCATCGTTTTTTGCAAACACTTACAACTAAATCTCTTTCTCTCTCTATCTATTAGTTACTACGCCACCCTCTATCAAATTGACAATTATTCCTTCTTTCTTCTATCTATTTTATTTGTAACATTAAAATTGTTGAACTTTAGTAATTGTTATCGTGTTTTTCTTTCATTCAGCATCCGATTTAAATTTGCGTATTTTCCCGCCCCCTTGAAATTATCTTCCCTTTGTACTTGAAAGGTATATTCGCTTGTATATCGGAACTAGGATATTTTCCCCGGTATATTTACAAAGCGAATTTACCTGTACTCTGGAGTTAGAAGATATCCCCCATGTTGGTATTGGTGCTTCACGGCGCTAATCCCGATAATTTATGTATACTAGCAAAAAAGACAAAATACCCTCTGGGCGATGTAAAATTTAATTTTTGAAATATATTGTCTGGGGGGAGTTAAAAATTCAATGTCAGAACCTTTGTATCATAAGTAAGTAAAATCATCAAATTTATTGAAGGAATAAAAAAAACAAAAATTGGAGAGGAAACTTAGTTCTGTCCCCTTCAAATAAAATATTGTATGCATCTATTAATTACACTGGTTTACAAAAAAATATTTTTTGTCTGAGGCAAGAATGTGAAAAGGTGTTTTTTTTTTACTGATTTGAGTGTGCTGAATTCAAATTTATAAACAGTTTTGCTCTATCACCTCTAGTTTTCTGTCTTTTAAATAGTCTCATTTTAGTATATACAGAGTATATCCGTGCTTATTTCAACAGTTGCAGCAGCTTATTACAGATAAAACAGGATAGATAAAGAACATTGACGGAATAAATATACTTGGATGACACAATTTACATAATTCATAGTACCGCAGAAAGTTAGAAGTGTGTTTTCTTAGATGATCTGCCTCTGGGATGTCACGCAAGAGCATCCTGAAGTCTCCCATCATGCCGGGGTTCCACTTGCCTTGGTTGTTGCTCTCCATTTTCGTAATTTCTTGGTGGAATCTTTCTCCGTGCTCATCGCTTACTGCTCCAAGGTTTGGAAGGAAGACGTTCAGGTGGGAATGGAGAAAATGAATTTTGAGTGACATTCGGCGTCCCATATCCTCATAAGTCTTTAGCAACTTATCAATACAGGCTTTGTAATTTGGTACGCGTATGTTACCAAGGAAGCCACTACAGACTGACTTAAATTCTTCCCATGCTCTCAGTTCCTTTAAGGTAAGAAGCTCCTTATCTATTTTTGCTTTGATATAGATTATTTCTCTGAATGTTTGAGATGAGTCTTGATGATTAGTATTATCTGCGTTATTCGGACTATTGTCCCCATCTTCATTGTTATTTGTACAACGTTTCGGCCGATATACCCTCGGGAAAATCGGAAATTTAAATGTTAAAAAAATAAAAAAATTTGGAGATTTTTTTATTATGTGATTTTATTATATAATTGCCTATTATATTATAAGTGAAAAAATATACATCGATATATGTTCTGTTTAAAATGATGGGCGCCTAAATTTTCAATTGAGTTTTCTCCAAAAATTACTAGATAACAAGAATAAAGTAAACTAGTTATCAGATAATTATTTGTTTTTAGAATCTATAAATAGGAAATTTGAAACTTAAAATTAAGCATTTCAAATTCTGAATGAATTTTATCTATTAAGTAGGTATATAAACTGTTTCCTAAAAGTATGATATGGTAAGCTAAAATACTAATATTTATTTAAAAGAATTCCGATTTATTTCCATTGAATCAGTTTAATTGAAACGACTCAGTATTTTTTAAAAGAATTCGTTGATTAATAAGTCAACACAGAAAATTTCATTAAAATCAGATAATTCCCTCATTTTTGATAATTGTTTTTCATTAACCCTCCGTACGAGAAGAGGTCACATAAAATTTTCGCCCGGCCATTTCTTTTTTTGTAAACAAACATCACAAGAATTTTTAGAGTGTCTTTTTTCAGCGTATTTAGACCAAAAAGAAATATATATTTCATTTAAAAGTTATTAATTCTTCTGTACAGAATGTATTTAATGTTTTTTGTTATTGATTTCTAAGAAGAAACTGTTATAAGCCTTAAAATCCCAACTAACGTGGGTTTTTTAGTCTCTAAATACCTCAAAAGACGTCCATGTTTTCAAAATATTTGAGCAAAATGGAGCGAAATCAATGGTTTAAAATTTATTAAAAATAAACCACATATGTAATAAGATTTTTCTTTTTTTTCTTTTTTCTTTTTTACTGATGCTCATTATGTTACTACTTTTTGACTTAGACATACATTTGGCCTAACATAATCGATTTAATTGATTTTAATTCGTTTTTAAAATGAAAATGACCGAACAAATTGGTAGTACCTAATACAAACCTAGTATATGCGTGGACATTTAAAGGGATTATCTATCTGTCTATCTGTCAGAGTCAAGTTATCTATCTAGGTCATTCAGTTTATCTATTCGTTAAGCTCAGTTTGTTTATATATATATATATATATATATATATATATATATATATATATATATATATATATATATATATATATATATCCCAGTGTGTTCTATTTCAGTCTAGTAATCTCTTTCTCTATCTAACCATAACATCTCGTCAGGGCGTAACGGTTATCATCGTTGGAAATGAACCCGGTGGTCGAAGTTCAAATCGTGGACAAGACTGCATTTCACATCGCGCTAATACCCTTGACAAAGATATGAACCCAGTTATTCCCGCTTGTTAGGAATTAGTAGTAGAACTGACGGAGAATTCTTAACTATATTATGGCAACTGGTATAGGAGTTATCTATCTATCTATCTTCTATTACTATACTAAAGCTGAGCAAATCCAACTTTGCCAGCTAAAGGCTTTTTTCTATGTATACTAATGGTATAAAACAATCTCAAAATATTATCTTATCATAAATCTAACCATTGTTTGAAAAAAATCCCACTTCATTTGCTTCTAATTATCGTAATTTACAATTAAGTCAACGGCCGACCAATCTCTGTCATAAGTATAGTTTATTTCTCTCAGCCTCTCTCAATACATGTAGAATAGAGGAGAGTATGAGGAGAGAAAAACATTAACCTGCTTGAAAAATATTACGGCTGACTGCTGGTGGATTTTACCACCCTCTCTGTCTCTATGTATATCTCTCTCTCTCTTTTTATTATCTACATAAACTAGCTACTGGCAAAATGAGCCTAAAATGCGTTCTTGACAAAATGACTTTAGCCCCCCCCCCACACTACTGAAAATAATTTACCAAAAATCAGGGAATTATCGGATTTTAATGAAATTTTCAGTGTTTATTTATCAATGAATGATCTTTATAATGCATTATTTATTTTATTTCAAAACTTTCTCATTTTTCTCGGGTTGCTTAATTTTGACCCCGCTTATGTTGGGGGCGTAAAATGTTTTGCAAGTTGGTCATTTTCGATACTAATTACAGTATAAATAATGAGATAAAAGACCGAAGTTATGAATAGAAACAAAAAAAAAATTACGGTGGCTATTCTATGAGAAAATAAGTACCGAAAATCGAAAAATAAAATGTAAAAAAATAATAAATAATTAATTTTTTGGAGATTTTTTTTTTTACTCATTTCGTTAATTATTTAATTGGCTATTATCTTATAAAAGAAAAAAATTATACATCGACATTTTCTGCTTAAAAAGGGAGGGGTACATTTTCAATCGAGTTTTTCTTCAAAACTTATGACTTTATGTATCTAAAATAAGGTTTGCATTGAATGAATATTTATTTCTAGAATCTAAAAATATAACATTTTAAACTTAAAATCCGAATATTTTATTTTAAATGAATTTTATATATTAATTATTCATAGCAAAAATACTAAATTAAAGTTTTGAAATAAAATAACTGATGCGTTATAAAAATTCATTAATTGATAAACCAATACTGAAAATTTCATTAAAATCGGATAATTCCATGATTTTTGGTATTTTTTTTTTGCAATCGCGAATGTTATATTAAATTTGTAAAAAAGCCACTTTAAGCCATTTTAAACCAGCGTCTCAGACCGAAAGCGATAGAAATTGACCGAAAAATCGTTTTAAATGTTTGTTTTTTAAAATTGTATATGTAATGATATTTTTCTTTTTTTTAATGATGGTCATTATGTTACTACTTATCGTTTTAGACAAAAGTTTGACTTTAAATAATTGATATAATTAATTTTAATTCGTTTTTAAAACAAAAGATCTGTCGCGAGCAAACGAATTATGGGCCATCCTACTATTATAAAAGAAAAAATATACATCAATATTTGTTCTGTTCTAAAGGAAGGGGTCTTAAATTTTTAATATAGTGTTTCTAAAAAAATTATTAGATAATAATAATAAACTAAAGTAGTTATTAAATAGATAACTGTTTTTAGAATCTAAAAATAGGAAATTTGAAACTTGAAATTAGGCGTTTCATATTATAAATGAATTCTAAGTATTAATTTACCATAGAAAGTTTTAAAATAAAATGACTGATGCATTATAAAATTCATTTATTGATAAATCTACACTGAAAATTTCATTAAAATTGGAAAATTTCCTGATTTTATTTTACATTATTGTGATTTTTTAACAATATAACCCGAGTTCAATGGGTGACCCAGCGGGTCATGTGTTTTCTCGTATATGATATAGTCACTCATATAAGTATTGAACAGATTCCTCACTGCTTAGATTCGTTGATCTTTGTGGGAATCCGAGCTCTCAACGTGACTTGACCGTAATATCATTTTGACAATCATTATTTAAGAAACGATAAAAAAGGATGTGATCATAAAGTGGGTGATGCATTTTCTATTTTAACCTAATTTTAACCTAAACATTTTATATTTTAACCATTTAAAATATGAAAAGCCTGATGTTAAGTTTAAAATGTTATATTTTTAGATTCTAGAAATAAATATCTATTTAATGCAAACCCTATTTTATTACATCAAAGTATACTTTTTGAAGAAAAACTTGATTGAAAATGTACACCCTCCCTTTTTAAGCAGAAAAAATATCGATGTATAATTTTTTCTTTTATAAAATAATAGCCAATTAAAGAATTATCGAAATGAGTAAAAAAGAAATCTCCAAAATATTAATTATTTATTATTCTTTTACATTTTAATTTTCGATTTTCGGTACTTATTTTCTCATAGAAAAGCCACCGTAACAATTGTTTTTTGTTTCTATTCATAACTTCGGTCTTTTATCTCTTTATTTACTGTAATTAGAAAACGGAAAGACCAACTTGAAAAAAAAAGTTACGCCCTCAGCATAGGGGGGGGGGGTTAAAAAATAAGTGACCAATTTAGGTTCATTTTGGGTATCACTAGGTTAGGGTTAGGGGTTAGTTTTATAATTTAAAAAAACCCTCTAAAAATCGTCTGTTAAAAACAACCGGATATTGACGGTGTAAATGAAAAACATGTCCTTCTGAATCGAGATAAAAAAGGGGTGCCTAAAGGTCATAAACCGATCCCCCGTTATTTGGCCATTCTCTCTTTTTCGAAGATGATAAACAAATGAATCAGGTTGCTTACAGTACCAGGTATTGCTTAAATGGTCACCCATGTAAATATTGAACAGACTCATCACTGCTTAACTTCGGTGATCTAGCGTGACTTGACCGTAAGTCGCTTCAGACAGCGCAATACTTGAAGGCTATGGAAATATGTACTGCAAATAATTGTCACTATTAACTTTCTGCCAGACAGAAGTACGGGTCATAAATATCTATGATTGTGTTCTTGAAATTAACAAGTGCCGGTGACGGAACACAAGTGCTTTGAAATTAATGTCTAATGTTCGTTTTAAGAGTGATATCTCATAAAAATTAATGTCTAATGTTCGTTTTAAGAGTGATATCTCATAAAAATTAATGTCTAATGTTCGTTTTAAGAGTGATATCTCATAAAATAATCTCGTGTCAGTCCGTACAAAGTAAAATCTAAGTCAACATTGAAAAATGAATTATACACGATACTAAAACAATACTGAATGATGAGGAAAAGGAGGAGTTAATATATATAGAGTTAATATATATATATATATATATATATATATATATATATATATATATGAAATGTTATTCTGGTTCCAACGGGAGAAAATTTAATATTTTATAAAAAAGAAGAAGGTCCGTAAAATGTATTATGTTTTCAGAAAAAATGTTTTATACTTTTTATCTTACATACGCGACACGTGTTTCAGATATTCTGGTATCTTCTTCAGGCTTTGATCAATACATATATTGATATATATATATATATATATATATATATATATATATATATATATATATATATAGGTTGTGCGTGTTTCTGCAATTTTTCTGTTAAATTGCAGAAACACACACAACCTATGTATATATATATATATATATATATATATATATATATATATATATATATATATATATATATATATATATATATTAACACATCCTTTTCTTCATCATTCAGTATTGTTTTAGTATCGTGTATAATTCATTTTTCAAGTTGATAGATTTTACTTCATACGGACTGACACGAGATATTATATTATATAATCTCTCTCTCTCCTCCTCTCTCTTTATATATATATATATATATGTGTGTGTGTGTGTGTGTGTGTGTGTGTATGTGTGTGTGTGTGTGTGTGTAAACGGAGAGTGAGAGAGATTATATAATCCATATATATAAAAGAAAGTTTTTGTAATCAAACAAAAATCAAACGATTTTCGGCAAGTTGCTCCTGTTGCTGGGTGTATCAGCAGAAGCTTACCTACTTATTTCAGCTGCTCGAAGAAGAAGAAAGAAAGAAAGAATATCAGCTACCTGTTGGCTACCAGTCATTCAAAATGCCCGCTACCATTATATTTTCAATGTTTAAAAAAATAATTCCCCAAAATAAACACTGTAATACATAAATGTTCGGTGATTTAAAAAAATGTTCCTAAAAATGTTTTCGACCGGTCATGGACTGGGTACTTTTGCTAGTCTTATTATAATGGAGATTGTGTGCTTTTTTGTCTGTAACCGAAACTATATCACTACTCAAGTTACGATTCCTTTAGTTATTGACATCACATTCTCCATGATTTTATTTTTATTTTAACCTCTATTATTAATAAAATTGTTTTACATTATTAATACTGTTAACTATGTCTACATACTAACTACATACAATTTTATTTATATATACAACAAAATAGTGGTTTACAGTGTGAAGGGGAAGGCTAATTTGCATATTGATATAAAAAAATCGAATTTAATAAATATGTGCTAAGTATTATTGATTTCTAACTGCTTGGCTTTATTTTAATGAATATAAGCAAAAATCTCTTCAATGAATCTTAAATGAAATCCATTAACAAGAAAAATAACTGTCATTTTATTCTTTACTTCCTCTTTTAACTAAATACTTAAATTAGAAAAAATAACAATGAAATACGAGAGTGATGGAAGAGTAAGTTTCAGGTGTTCTATTTTTCGATTATACTCCCCTCTGTTTCAAATATTTTTATCTGCATTCTTATTTAGTTTCATTAGCCTTTCTAATTTAATATAATATTTTATTACATTAAAACTGAAATACTTGCACTCTGTTTCAAATCTTTTTATCTGCATCCTTATTTAGTTTCATTAGCCTTTCTAATTTAATACAATATTTTATTACATTAAAACTTAAATACTTGCACCCGGAGGGTGCATATATTTGCTAGTATAATATAATGGAGAATGAATGTGAGAAGTATTCGCATATGAATAGCAGAGAAGATTTACAATTAGAGATTAGATATTATTGTGTTAATATTCCGTACATGTATGTATGTATAAGTCAACTTAAAAAAGAAATTACAATCGATACAAAAACAACACTCAATAATGAAGAAAAGGAGTTTAATGTGTGTGTATGTATATGTATATATAAATAAGTATATATATGTACATTACATATACTAGTAAATATATGTACCCTCCGGGTGCAAGTATTTAACTTTTAATGTAATAGAATATATTAAATTAGAAAAGCTAATGAAACTAAATAAGAATGCAGATAAAATGATTTGAAACAGAGGAGGGTATAATAAAAAAAATAGAACAACTGAAACTTACTCTTCTATCACTCTCGTCTTTCATTGCTAAATCTTCTTAATTTAATAACTTAGTTAAAATAGGAACTAAAGAATAAAATCAGGATTATTTCTTCTCGTTAATCGATTTCTTTTAAGATTTATTGAAGAGATTTTTTATCATACTCATTAAGATAAAACCATACGATTAAAAATCAATAATACTAAGCACATATTTATTAAAATCAATTTTTTAATTTCAATATGCAAATTAGCCTTCCGGTTCACACTGTAAACTGCAATTTTAGTGTATATATAAATACAATTGCAGATTATTCATTTGTAGATATGATTAACAGTATTAATAATGAAAAAACAATTTTATTAGAAATTGAGGTTTAAATAAAAAATAAAATCATGGAGAATGTGACGTAAATAACTAAGGGGATTGTGACTTGAGTAATGATATAGTTTCGGTTACAGACAGAAAAGCACACAATCTCCATTATAATAAGATATATATATATATATGTTATATATGTATAGATATTATATATACTAGCAAATATATGCACCCTCCGGGTGCAAGTATTTAAGTTTTAATGTAATAAAATATTGTATTAAATTAGAAAGGCTAATGAAACTAAATAAGAATACAGATAAAAAGATTTGAAACAGAGGGAGTATAATAAAAGATTTGAAATAGAGGGAGTATAATAAAAAATGGAACAACTGAAACTTACTCTTCCATCACTCTCGTATTTCATTGTTATTTTTTCTAATTTAAGTATTTAGTTATAAGAGGAAGTAAAGAATAAAATGACAGTTATTTCATCTTGTTAATGGATTTCATTTAAGATTCATTGAAGAGATTTTTGCTTATATTCATTAAAATAAAACCAAACAGTTAGAAATCAATAATACTAAACACATATTTATTAAATTCGATTTTTTAATATTAATATGCAAATTAGCCTTCCCGTTCACACTGTAAACCGCTATTTTGTTGTATATATAAATATAATTGCATGTTGTCAGCATGTAGACATAGTTAACAGTATTAATAATGTAAGACAATTTTATTAATAATTGAGGTTTAGATAAAAAATAAAATCATGGAGAATGTGATGTCTATAACTAAGAGAATTGTGACTTGAGTAGGAATATAGTTTCGGTTACAGACAGAAAAACACACAATCTCCATTATAATAAGACTAGCAAATATATGCACCCTCCGGGTGCAAGTATTTAAGTTTTAATGTAATGAAATATTATATTAAATTAGAAAGAATGCAAATAAAAAGATATGTAACAGAGTGGGGGTATAATAGAAAAATAGAAATGAAACTTACTCTTCCATCACTGCCGTCTTTCATTGCTGAATTTTACTTATTTAACTATTTAGTTAAATTAGGAAATAAAGAATAAAATTACACTTATTTTTTCTTGTTAATGGATTTCATTTAAGATTCATTGGATAGATTTTTGCTTATATTCATTAAAATAAAACCAAACAGTTAGAAATCAATAATACTAAGCACATATTTAATAAAATCACATTTTTAATATCAATATGCAAATTAGCCTTCCCGTTCACACTGCAAACCGCTATTTTTTGTATATATAAATACAATAGCATGTTATTAGTATGTAGATATGGACAACACTGATAAAAAGGTGAAGCAATTTTATTAATAATTGATGTTTAAATATAAATAAAATCATGAAGAATGTGATGTAAATAACTATGTTAATTGTGACTCGATTAGTAATATAGTTTCGGTTACTGACAGAAAAACACACAATCTCCATTATAATAAGATATATATGTTTACTTTATGTATTATCATTATAAATACATATATATATATATATATAGAGAGAGAGAGAGACAGACCGAGAGACAGAGAGACAGAGAGAGGGTGGTCAAATAAACAACCCTACAACTGTGGTATTAAATTACATGCACCATTCTACAAAAAAAGTCCGCCCATTGTTATTATTCACTTAGCTTAGCATAGTCTGGCACAATACCACTAATATTGAGCGCTTAACAATTACCTGCTAGCCTATCCTTGTAACCCCAAACCACGCAGTGACCCCTAAAAAGGTTATAGCCTCCAACCCGTCTTTCGGGACGGGGGTCCAGTGCGCTTCGGCCACTGGACCGGTGAGATGGTAAATTAATAGCGTCGATCCCTTGACTTAAAGGGGCAGGGCTGGGTTTATTGCCCAGCGCCTGAGGCGCCCCCCTTGAGGGGGAATGCCGACGGGATCGACGCAATTTTTCTACCCGCCACCCATGAGTCTCGGCTTGTGGGTGGTCCCACATAAATAGGGCCTTCGTGCCTGACTCGGTACGAGTGGGGTACTGGGAAAATAAACCTAAAAAGGTTATATCATATTTCGCACAAATACACAATATGGTGAGAATCGAACTCACTATCCAATAATCTCATCTTCTTACAGTGTGGATTTTAAATCTTTCAAACAATAAAGTCTGGTTTTTTTTTATTCAACACTAGAAGCGACTACCCGGTGTCACCTGGGTAGAGGAGAAAAAACAAACAAACAAAACAAAACAAAAATAAGGTGGTATAATTGTTAGCAAGCTAGTCTTGCAGATCCGTTACTCCTGAATAGTCAGTTTAATCCTCGCAGGATGCCCCATAAAAAATCCTCAAGTAAAAATACCTTATGTTAATCCGGCGCTTCCATATTGATTTGTTTAAGTTACAAACTTAAACATATATATATATTAACACATCCTTTAACATATATATATATTAACACATCCTTTTCTTCATCATTCAGTAATGTTTTAGTATCGTGTATAATTCACATATATCTGAATATATAATTTCTATGAGTCTTTATCAATTGAATTATTTTTTATAG
Organism: Doryteuthis pealeii; assembly: GCA_023376005.1. NCBI lineage: Eukaryota > Metazoa > Mollusca > Cephalopoda > Myopsida > Loliginidae > Doryteuthis > Doryteuthis pealeii. The sequence goes on from CM042175.1 coordinate 50,268,911, forward strand.
CGAGTTAAAAAAAAATTATTTTGCTTCAGACAGCAAAAATATGTTTTAACGAAAAATCAAATCTTATTCATATCGCAGTCTTTTTATTCCTGTCTTTAAAATATTAATTTAGTTAGAAATGAAATGAAATAATTTATCTTACAAATATTTATTTGGTAAGAAAGATGTGGTTTTATCGATTGTATTATTTTTAATTGTATTTTTTGAAGTAAATAACAATAATAAGCGAAAACATTTAATTCAACTTTGTTTTTAATTTTTTCATATATATACAAAAGAGTTTTAGAAAAAAAAGCCTTTTACAAAAATAGGTAGTTAAATTATATAACTACTTATTTCGTAACTAAGTAAACATATAGTTGTATTGTAATAAAAACAAAAACAAAAATTATAATAAAAATACGATGTAGTTGTATGAATTATATGAACAAGTTTAAATTAACATTTCGTATATAAACAAAAAAGTGTTTGAAATGTTAAGCTTAAACATAAAATAAAAATGATTCTAATGTACGTAACTTGAATGAGAAAATTTGTTATTTAATTTATCATAATTCTAATAATAAATGAATAAGCAGACTTTAAAAAGAAATTAAGTCACCACTTTTTTCTCTCTTTTTTTATTTTTTTTTTTTTTACTAAAAACCGTCAAAAATGGTTTTTCGAACTTATCTCGGCTGAACTTGAAAAACGGTCGGAAAAATAGGGTGACCCAGAAAAAATAGAACCCACAAAATTTGTAATAAAACTGTTAATTTTAAGTAGGAGGGTTTAGGTTAGGGTTGGGGTTTAGGGTTAGTTTAATGGGAAAATAAATAAATAATTTGGGTTCTGTTTTTTCTAGGTCACCTATATACAAGGTGACCCAGAAAAAACAGAACCCACAAATTTTGTAATAAAACTTAATTTTAACTAGGGGGGTTAGGGTTAGGGTTAGGGTTGGGGTTAAGGTTGGGGTTTAGAGTTAGTTTAATGGGAAAATAAATGATTTGGCTTCTGTTTTTTTTTTGTCACCCTAATTTCCCGACCGTTTTTCAAGTTCAGCCCTTATTTCGAGATTTCTTTTAATCATTTATTAAAATTTTTTTTTAAATTTAGAAATCACTTTAATTCATTCATATTAGTGTCGTCTCGAATATAACATTAATTTCGAGACGACACTATTCATTAGACAATTCTCGGCGATTTTTTAAAAAAATTTATAAATATTTATCCCTTATTAGTTACCACCAATTTGCCCTGTGAAATTTACCCCCCCCCCTATATTTAACACTATGAAACTTGCATAAAAATTAATTTTATCTTGAAAAAAATTTTTCAATTCGAAAGATGAAACATTAAACAAACTCCTGATGATTTTTTTTAAATTTTCAGCTAACGGAAATAATGAAAATTATGATTGAAAAGCAATGTTTTCATTTTTGCACCGTTAAATCAACTGAAATTTTAATTTTTTTATAGTCTGGTCATGGACCGGGTACTTTAGCTAGTATATATATATATATATATATATATATATATATATATATATATATATTATATATATGTGTGTGTGTGTGTGTGTGTGTGTGCGTGTGTGTGTGTGTGCTTAATCAAATGAGAAATATTAAACACCAAAGTTGAACATTTCAGATTAAAATTCAACTAAAAACACGCATCAATCCACATGCTCATATACACACACATACGTTCGCACACATGAAATATATATATATATACTAGCTAAAGTACCCGGTCCATGACCGGACTAAAATGAAATTTGGATCACCAGGGAGTGAGAGAGAAAGTGGAAGACAGTAGTTAGAGAGGGGGTAAGAGGAAAATAATTCTTGAAACTAAAATCATTGAGAATTTGTATATTTCAGGATTTGTATTTTCTGTTTTATAGTTTAAAATTATTTCATATTATTATACAACAAATTGAAAGTATTCGTTTGTATATTTGTTTGTTATTGTTTTAAATTTTTTGTACATGACAACAATTCACATTTAGTTCTTAATTGCATGTTGAGTTTAAAAAGAAGCTGAGAATCGAAAATTTAAATTCTTCGTATTGCAATATCTATTTTTGCTAAAACCTAAGATAGTATTATAGGGACCACCAATTGATCAGTTTAGGCCATCTTGAATAAAACTGAAATATTTTGTTATTATTTATAATTAATTGATTTTTCATAGAATTTAAAAAAACTCTTATCGTAACTTGTTTTTAGCTACGTTAATTTTCAGTGTATTTAACAGTGCAAAAATGAAAACAGTGTTTTTCAATCATAATTTTCATTATTTCCGTAAGCTGAAAAAAAGTTAAAGAATCATCAGGAGTTTATTTAATGTTTTTTCTTTCAAATGGAAAAAATTTTTTCAAGAAAATATTAATTTTTCTGCAAGTTTCATAGTGTTAAATATAGGGGGGGGGTAAATTTCACAGGGTAAATTGGTGGTACCTAGCATTTTAAAAACATTGTTTAAAAACGTTTTTGGTGGACCTGATTATTTGGACTCCCCACCCCATCTATTTTTTCCCCTTCAGTTGATTATTATCGATTACACACCAATCTATCAGATTAAAAAAAAAATTCTTAAAAGTTCTTTATTATTTGAGTATTTACGGGTGCTCATTTCCTCGTATAAGTTTATAGTAAATTGATCCCCCATATCGGAACCGCTTGAACGGAACCCAAATTATTTATTTATTTTCCCATTAAACTACCCCCCCCCCCCCCCCCTAGTTAAAATTAAGTTTTATTACAAAATTTATATTAATTACAAAACATCAATTTCATAAAAGTTCAAATGTCACCTATGAAATCTCTATTTAAACATGCCAATTTTTCAGAACTGAAAAGTTGCACTATAAACTCAGCGATGTTTATTGACTTCACAATAAAGAGTAAAATCATAAAACTTAAAATTTAATTTGTAAGGCAAATTCTGAGGAATATTTTAAATTGTATTTTGAATAATAATTTAAATGTTGGTTGTTAGTTGTTTTGTTTTATCAACTTTTCGGGTAATTTACTAACGAATCATGTCATTTTGATAAACAAAGCGCTTACAATTTTTCGTACTTACATATAATTTTTTTTTAAATGTTCCAATAACTGGATATTGTCAGATAAACTTGAAATAAATTTCGTCTTACAAATAATTGACTACTTATCTCCAGTCGGGCCTTCGACTAAAGATAAAACACCGGATTTTGTCCATATTAGTAACCTTTGTTTTTTTTTTGTTTTTTTATCGTGGTTTGAGAAAATAATTAGTTAACGAACCAAAAGAAAAACAGTTTCTAAGGAAATTCGTCAATCTTATTGTTATTTTTAACCCTTTAAAACTCTAACAATAAAAATTAAATAAATAAATTAAAGAATTAAAAGTCATTTTATTCGAATGAAAATCTTAGTTTAATTTATACAAATATGTAACCGTACTTACGACGTAAACTGATTTTCATGATATTGTTATTTACGGATTAAAATATTTTTTTAATAATGTAACCGTAAAGCGTGCATTTTGATTTTCTACAATTTTTATGCATTACAAAAATTAAAATTAAAATGAGTGTACTGTACAATTTAAGAACATGGACAAACTCGCTGTAAAAAATAATTTAATCTATAAAAACACATACAAATTACATATTCAGAAAGACTAAGAGATTCCGAACTGCCGTATTCATATTATCGCCTATACGTAGTATTTTATTTTTTTTTTTTAACTCGCTGTAAAAAAAAAAAAAAAATCTATAAAAACACATACAAATTACATATTCAGAAAGACTATTTCATCTTATTACTAAAGATATAAATATTTTAAAGATTAAAATCCTAAATAGGTAAGAGATTCCGATCTGACTGTTATAGACTGCACTGCTTGTATCGCAATAATCATAGGCAGCGTGGCTATCCGAAGCCATTTTTTTAATTTTTAACTCGCTGTAAAAAATGATTCAATTAATAAAAACTCACACAAATTACATATTTTGAAAGAGTATTTTCTTATCTTTCTAACGATATAAAATTATTAAAGACTGGACCATAAATAGGCCATAAATTCGGAACTGAACGGCTTAGACTGCAAAATTAATTCATTAAAATCAAAACTTCGCTGCTGTTATCGCTTTAACAATAAGCAGGCAGAGACAATATTTTATTATCAGGAGGGCTGATATACGGACAGTTCCGCAAATTGGGTGATTTTGGATTAATTAATCGATTAAATCCCTTAATCAATAAAAATCAATAACCAAATTTGGAATTTTTCTTAGTTAGAACGATATCAATGTGTATGCAAGATTTTGAATCTGAGTGACCTCCCGTTTTTTTGTTTTACGTCGACACGTACATACCAAAATCTCTGTTTATATATTAAATATATATATATATATATATATATATATATATATATATATATATATATATATATATATATATATATATTCAGTATGAGTTGATGGTTATGAGGATGATGATGATGATAATGTGTGTGTGTGTTTGTGTGTTCTCTCTCATAAATTGAGGAATATTAAAATATTTAAAACTAAATTTTAATGGTTATATCTTGTTCCTATATATTTTGGATATAAATGTATGAATCACATTTGAATGGTTTTATACGCATAGATGCACCCACAAACGTCATAAATTCCTCATCTTTTTGGATTATCTTTTTTAACGTAAATCTTTTGGTCCAACAAACATGACCGCACGCAGTTTGTTATTTTTAAGTTAAAAAAGAATTTTAAAAAAATGTTTATTAATTCAATTTAAAAAAAAAAGGCTTCGGTTTATCTTTAGCAGTTGACCGTATTCGTAAAGCCTAAATCCAACAAAGAAAAGTTTTGTACCAGCTTAAAAAAATATTGCTGCAAAATATTAGAGATCACTTCAATTCATTTAAAAGATAAAACAAAAAAAACAAAAAAAGAATATTAACACTTGGGTGGAATGAATAGGAGAATTGTTTAATCAACTCGAATATGATAACAAAATATGCACAACTTTAAAAATAAAACTAGAAGCGCTTGGTGAGTAACGGTTATCGTCGTCGTAAATGTACAAGGCTAACAGAGTTCGAATCTTAGACTTGTACTTTAGCTAGTATATATATATATATATGTGTGTGTGTGTGTGTGTGTGTGCGTGCGTGTGTGTGTGCTTAATCAAATGAGAAATATTAAACACCAAAGTTGAACATTTCAGATTAAAATTCAACTAAAAACACGCATCAATCCACATGCTCATATACACACACATACGTTCGCACACATGATATATATATATATATATATATATATATATATATATATATATATATATTTTCAGTATGAGTTGATGGTTATGAGGATGATGATGATGATGATCGTAAATGTACAAGGCTAACAGAGTTCGAATCTTAGACGAGATTGTTTGCATTTCACATTGCAATAATACTTTTGGAAACGGTATCGATCCAACTATTCTTCCTCCACGTATGGGTAAATAGTAGGGCAGACTGGTCTCTTTAACTTTGGTATGACAATCAGTCTAAGAAAATGAAAACTCTGAATTCAAAACTCTGCTTACAAATTGGCCGTGCGTTGCATCCTGCTCATGGGGAGAGGTTGGGTAAATACCTACTTTGAAGTTATGAACGCTTGTTTACCTACCTATCGACAGCTGTAATTCTTTGTATACAGAATCTATGATTGCTCAGAAAACCTTATTCACTAGGGATTCTATCAGTAATATTGTTCTGGGTGAATTCTAACCCTTTGCAGAGGTGCAGTCGGTGTATTCTAAAGTCGCTGTCGATAGGGCATGAATATCATTTAGTACCAAAATAATAGGCGAGCAAGTTTGGGGGGGGGGTCGGCCAATTTTAATAGATAGTAAGATAGAAAGAGAATGATTTTCTCGATGGGGATGAAAGGGTTATTTTTTAAATGTCCATAATAAACTGAAGTCTTTGTTGTTAGTACAATCAGAGGTCAGTTTTAAAAAATATAATTTTCTGAAGATGCTTTAGTTCTGGGAGGTTCACGTGGTAGGGGCGGCTTTCTTTTCCTGGAATCGGGTCTTCATATTGTCAATTTTTATTACTTTGTCCTCACCAACTATCATCATGCTAATGTCTTCTTTTGTAATACGTCGTTTTCATTCTTGACTTTAACTGGACCCAAAATGAATTGTTTTAATACCGTACCTCAAAATATTGACCAAAATACTTTTCATTGATATTGTTCATAATAAAGAAAAAAAAGAAAGAGAGAAGAAAACGTGGCAAGTGGGCCGGAAGATTGGAACCCCACCAAGCTGGAGACATACTTAAGCAATAATGTATTTCTTGCTTTTATTTTATTGACAATATTTTAAAAATTTCTCATGAAGTTTATGTTCTATTTTTCAAAGAACACATTTTTATTTCAATTTATTGTTTTTCTACATATATTTTAAACAATTTCTTCCGTACAGTAAACGTTTTCTTTAACGGAACTAGCAAATATATTTAAGTATATATACAGAGGTGCAGTCGGTGTATTCTACAGCCCCAGCGGACAGGGCGGTCTGTTTCTGTGAATGAGATATTACTAGGTAATATGGTAGGGTAAGGTGATAGGGGGGGCTTTCTTTTCCTGGAGTCGGGTCTTCATATTGTCAATTTTTATTACTTTGTCCTCACCAACTATCATCATGCTAATGTATTCTTAGATCTTTTTTAGCGAACAAACATTTATTCGTTTATGCAAATACTAATGTACTAATTTTAATTTTTTTATAGTCCGGTCATGGACCGGGTACTTTAGCTAGTATATATATATATATATATATATATATATATATATGTGTGTGTGTGTGTGTGCGTGCGTGTGTGTGTGTGCTTAATCAAATGAGAAATATTAAACACCAAAGTTGAACATTTCAGATTAAAATTCAACTAAAAACACGCATCAATCCACATGCTCATATACACACACATACGTTCGCACACATGAAATATATATATATTATATATATATTATATATATATATATATATATTTCAGTATGAGTTGATGGTTATGAGGATGATGATGATGATGATGTGTGTGTGTGTGTTTGTGTGTTCTCTCTCATAAATTGAGGAATATTAAAATATTTAAAACTAAATTTTAATGGTTATATCTTGTTCCTATATCTTTTGGATATAAATATACAAATACTAATGTACTAATGTACGAAATTTCTTTGTGTGCGGAACATTTCTACATTTTTTTCTATTATTATTATTTCATTTCATTTGGTTATTTAAACATAATAATAGTTTGAATAATGTACACATGAATAAACTCCTGACCGAAACACGTGTAAGTAAAATTGATTAAAATATCCTATTTTATCCATTCTATACTTTCTTTCCTTTATTTATTTTTTCAAAATACTAATGTGTATGTCTAAAGTAGGTGTTTCTGTTTGGTGTTTTTGTTAATCATGTGTGTGTATAGCGGTGTCCTATGGCGCAGTGTTATTTTCACTGGATTTTTTCTCGTTTTAATTGTATATATAAATAATCCCCCCCCCCGCCTCATGACAATGTAAATATGGGATAAGGTGTAAGTTTGTCAAAGAGCGACTGGTAAGTTTTGGTGTTTGTAGTGCGAATTGGTTTTATGGTGAATGGAAACTTGTAGTATTAATTACGCCACGAATAGAAATAGTTATTAGGTTAGAAATGACCAGCCTTCCCCTCTTTTTAGGCCTTGTGCCACATTTTTGTATATAATTTACAAAATGAATAATTAGCTTAAGAGCAACGTACGACTAATTGTATTCAACCGTCACTGATTAAACGACACAATACATTCATTTTCCGACTTACATCATTATGAATGGTATGAACCCTCTCATCCCTCCAGTGGTTAAATCGAACTTAAAGGACCTAAATTCCATCATCGTATGTCACCCCGCCGAAAGAAAAAAAATACCGAAAATCATGGAATTAACAGAATTTAATGAAATTTTCAGTGTTGATATATTAATGAATAAAAGATATAATGCACCAGTTATTTTATCTAAAAACTTACATTTTTTCAGGTCATTTAACTTTGAACCACATATCTTTGAGAATATGTGTTACACCTCAAAGTACGTGGTTCAAAGTTAAATGACCTGAAAAAATGTAAAATTTTAAAAATAAAATAACAGGTGCATTATATCTTTTATTCATTAATATATCAACACTGAAAATTTTATCAAATTTGGTTAATTCGCTGATTTTTAGTATTTTTTCCTTTCGGCGGAGTGACATACAATGGTGGAATTTAGGTCCGTTAAGTTCGATTTAACCTCTCCAATTATGGGTTAAATAGTATCACTATGGTCCTTTTACAAGAATAGTTTTGGCATTAAATAACCCACAAAGGTTAATACGCCATTAAACAAAGGAAGCACGCGTGGGGCACCCAGTGAAGACAAAATCACTACTAATAATGATCTAGGCTATCTTGCTAAACATTTCACCAAGATAGAGGTTTCCATTTACGAGGGTGAGCTGAAAAGTTCATAGGCTGACTAAGATACTCCCAGGGAATGTGACTACTCGGTGGCCGGCTTCGGCCAGGGTCCAGTGAGCTTCGGCCGCTGGACCTGCCAGAGGTTAAATATAACCTATAATATAATAACGTTGATCCCAGGGGGCTATCCTCCAGACAACATCTGCCCCCTCGATTTAAAGGGGCAGGGCTGGGTTTATTGCCCAGTGCCTGAGGCGCCCCCTTGAAGGGGAATGCCGACGGGATCAACGCAATTTTTCCACTTGCCACTCATGAGCCTCGGCTTGTGGCTGGTCCCACGTTAATAGGGCCTTGTGCCAAACCCATACAAGTGGGGTATGAGGTAAATATACTCAGAGAATGTTACAAAATGAGGTTTGTATTTCAACTTATTTCCTCTTGGAGTTCACACACTTCTCCCATCAGTGTTGCAGTGTTTGTATCCCAATGAATATTTCGAACGATTGTTTTAAGTCAAAAATTTATGAGCTACACACATTTTAGGTGTTGGGATTTTTAGACTTGCGATTGAGGTCAATCGTGAATAAATGAATGAAGAGGTTAAAAATACGTGTGGCTTAAGAAAAGAAATAGATCAGTCTAATTTGGACAACTAAGTCTGTCTTTTAATACTATTAATCTTTCATGTAAGTAAAAGAGTAAAGTCGTCGGTGTGACCTAAAGTCGGTCTCAGCCAACCAGCGAGGAAGTCTATCCCCATTTCACTAGACCAAGGAGATTGTTTTTGCGTCTGAGGTGAAGCGTCACACCTACCTTCAACTCCTTACTTTACAGCACAGATCCCTGTGCTACTCAAACGCTGAGTTGGCGAGGGCTGGTGCCGAGCGCTCTACCGACTGAACTACCCCGGCCCTATTCGATGTATTTCTCTTCATTTAAGTCTATTAAGTGCAAAAAAATTAAGATTTTCGGTCAGAATTTTTGCCGATTCATGCAAAATTAACCAAAAATTCAACCTTTTTTCCGGCGAAAATTCGACAGAAAACCGTGAATATTTCAAAATGCCACAACCCAGATTTGCTCCAGAGAATATTTTCTAAAAATATAGGTCTGAATGCCTTAGAAAATCCAAATCTTATTAAATCTGACTTGTGGCAATTAGAAAAAAGGAATTTTATACAAAAGTCATAATTTTAAAAAACAAACGCGAGTCGTAATCCCGGCGACATCTATATATTAACATATTTTCACATATTTCGAGTTTCGTTCAATTTTCTTTTCAATATGATACGCTTCCGGATGACCCTCGGGAAGATACACCTGAAAATTTGTTTTTTGGCCAAAAATGCCCATGTTTGGTAATTTGGACCCAGATCCCACAAAAATTGAAATTTTTGAAAATTATTTTTGCATAGGAATTGGCTTAGAAATACGCTTCTAACAGGCCCTCAACCAATATCAGGGGGATTATTTTAAGGGAAGATATGTCCGAAAACGTGTTTTTGGCGCGCTTTTATCCCCAAACCCAAATATGGCAATTTGGGCCCAGATCCCTCAAAATTCGAAAATTTTGAAAATTTTTTAATTCACTTAAATTGGCTTAGTAATACGCTTCCAACGAGCCCTCAACCATTATTTTAACCCTAGATATTATACTATTTCCAATATTTCCCACTCTGGACCCACTGTGCAGGGTGAATGCCATCACAGAAACAGGAAACAGAAACCTAATATAAATTACAGTAAAATGACAAAACATTATAGTCATTGAATTTAGAAAGAATTTCTATTTATCGCCCTTTTTTTTGTCAACAGTGGGAAAACTGAAGATCAGAGGAATTTTGTAAAAAGATTAATCCGAAGCCGTAACTATGGTAACAAAGAATGGTAACAAAGAATAACGAAGTAGATTTGTGAGAATAAATATTTCTTTCTCATGGTGATCTGATTTCTGACTTTTAAGCCTCAGTAAATCTGTGTGATAAGAACAATCTGGACCTTGTAGAATTTGGGCAAGGCTAGTGCAAGTGGCACCAGTTTAACTTTTGTTTTATTTTTTTTATTTTAGGATCATGTGACACAAGGTGGTAAAATTCCCTCCGGAATTTATTCTTGGTTAGGTTAGAAAATTCTCAGTGGAATGAATGTTGTATATGACCCTAAACAGTTTCCCTCTGAGACACCTTATCCGTATTTTTATTTTTTATTTTTAAGATTTTTAAATTTTCAAATGTTTTCTATTTTATTTATCCATTTATTTTAATTCCCGTCCGCTTTCATAAACTGGCTTGTTTGTTCAGAAAACAGTTTTTAAATGTGTCCTTCGCATTTGTTTTGTTCACATATCTCTCTCTTTCTCTCTCTCTCTCTTGCTTGCTCTCTCTGGATCTCTCTCTCTCTCTCTCTTTCTCTCCCTCTCTCTCTCTCTCTCTCTCTCTCTCTCTCTCTCTCTGTTTTTTTCCTCTTCGTAGAGAGAACTATTGTTTTGTTTCTTGCCAGAAAGGAGTGACAGACACTTTCTGTCTCGCTCTGTTTGTCTGTCCGCCTGACTATGTCTGTCTGTCTGTCTGTCTGTCTCTCTCACACACTCTCTGCTCTCTCTCTGTTTATGTTTATGTCACTGTTTCTCTCCCTCTTCTTAGAGTTAAGCATTGTTTTGTTTCTTGTCAGAATGGAGTGACAAACCCTTTCTGTCTCGCTCTGTCTGTTTGTCCGTCTGTCTCTGTCTCTGTCCCTGTCTTTGTCTCTGTCTCTCTGTCTCTCTGTCTGTCTCTCTCTGTTTATGTTTCTGTCTTTATTTCTCTCCCTCTTCGTAGAGTTAACCATTGTTTTTTGTTCTGACCATAACAAAGCAACAGATAATATAATGTATTGCGACTAACCGCCTGTGATACTGTGGTTGAAGACGAACATGGTCAGAATAAATAAATAAATAAATAAGAAAGAGAAATAAGTTAAGGTCCGGCATAAGTAAAAGGGGTGGGTGGCTGACCTTTTTACGAATCCAAAGATTAGGTCGTAAAGTTTAAAGAGACCTGTATGCCCACCATGAAATGGGACCACTTGGTGATAATATCTTAGGCACCCAGGTATTAAAAGCAAAAAGGATTTTTTAGGAGAAATTCTCTTTTGAAAAAAATTAATGATCAACATATTGAAGACGGATTGTCTGGAAAAATATTTGAGTACTCTAATTTTAAGGGTTAATGGCGTCTAGAAGTCGGCGATTTATTTAAGTCCTGGCCATTTGTGTGGTCCGGAGAAGATGGTTTGGGGTAGGGGAAATTGACATAAATACAACTAAACTCAAGCCCTAAGTTAGTTACAACTCGGCCGTTGAAGTGTCAAGATCGCCGGTAGGGGTAGACAGTAGCAGCCAGCGAGTATCAACACACCCTTCTTCCATGTGTCTTGTTTACACTTGTTGTTGTTGTTGTTTTGTTTTTAATCCTTGTGAGCCTGTGTTTCTGACTCGTGCTTAAATTCGGCCGGCACATAATTCACAATGTTGGGATCTAGACAAGTACATCGAAAGAGCAGAGTGCAGAACAGGTCTTCTCACACGCCGGAAAACAGTCGGTTTTCTGCCCTTAGAGAAGTAGAAAAAAGTCTTCCACTTTATATATAGATTATTTTGAAGGTGATTGCTGTGTAATCGTTATTGTCATAGGAAATGAACCTGGTTCAAATCCTGGACGACGCTGTTTGCATTTCACATCGCGTTAATACCCTTGTGAAACATCTGAATCCAACTATTCTCTCTCCACCAAGGGGTAAATAGTATTTAACCTTGGTTAGGCAACTATTCTGGGAGAAGGAAAACTCTGAATTCAAAACTCTGCAAAAAAAAATTGAGCTTGTGTCACATCCTGCTTGTGCGGAAGGTTTAAAGTTTAAACGCCTTTTCTTTCCCAGTGAATGGCATTTACAAATCTGAAAAGAAAAACAAAATATAAAACAAGATCTTGAGTTATTTAAAAAATGCTGTTAAAATTTGTGATCATTTGAATGAGATGGTTTCTTTGTTTCATTACATATCAACCTTCAATAGTTATCTTAATTCCAAAGGAATTCCCGTAGAAGAACAGTATTGATACTAATCAATTCAAGGGTTCTCAGACGGATGCCATATGGCCCCCTGATGACCATATTACTTTTTTCTGGAGGGGGGGGGTTCAGGCAAGGAAAATATATTTAATTATAAAAAACAGGGATTGGCTATTGGGGTCCACCATAGTAAAACAGGAACCAACAGAATCCATAGGTAAAAAAGGGAGATAATCAGTGACTAAACACATCATCATCATCATCATCATCATGCGCAATTAGCACGGATATCCGTGACAATCTCTCGCCAACCTTTCCTATCATTCATTTTCCCAGGGAGGTCCTCTGCGCAGCATCCTGCATCTTTGCTTAATTGGTCAATGTAGGTCCTTGATGGGCAGCCCACACTAGCATGTCCGTGTGTTGGCTTCCACAGGAGAACGTTGCTTATGAGTTCGTCCTTGCTTCTCCAGCAGTGTCCTGCATGCCTTGTCCGTCTTACTCGGATGGTTTGTGAAATGGGGGGCAGGTGGCCATATAGCTGTTTTCTCGTGGAGTGCTGCCTCCACGATTTGTTCAGGATTGCACTCAGCATTCTTGTGCAGCTTCCATCCAGCTTATTTTCAAGGTGCCTCGTTAGGGTCCAAGTGGTGCAGCCATACAGCAATACTGATATAACCACCGCTTGGAAGAATTGTCGCTTTAGCTTGTCAGTGAGATCGGATTTCCATATTACTGATAATTTGTTTGTGGCCGACCGTGTATTTACATCGGTTTCTGTGGATGAGATATTACTACCTAGGTATGTGAATTGTTCTACTGGCTTAAGGTGCTTACCGTTGAGTGTGGTTATGTCTCCTTTTCTTTTGAAACATATGAACTCAGTTTTATCGGAGTTTACATAAAGGCCAATATTATTTGCTGTCTTCTCTAGGCTATGCAGTAGTGACTCGGCCTGTGGCGGTGTATCTGCAAGAAGTGCAAGGTCACCAGCGTAGTCTGCATCTGTGACTCTCTGTGCGGGATATCGCCTGCTTCTTGCCTTTTTTAGTGTGAAGCCTTCTTCTTTTATGGTATCTCTGAGGGTGAGATTGGGTTCATGCCTCTTTTTAAGAGCATTAGTCCAAAGGTGAATGTAAGAGCATGAGAGGATTTCTAACTCGCTTACTACGATGTCACAGTCCAGCACATTAGTCACTATAACACGGGGACGCCCCAATTTGAATGAGAGCGATTCTCTTGCAGATACACCGCCACAGGCCGAGTCACTACTGCATAGCCTAGAGAAGACAGCAAATAATATTGGCCTTTATGTAAACTCCGATAAAACTGTTATTAGATAACGGAATGATATCATGTTTTCTGAAATACCCTGTATTTTTTTCATTATTGCTCTAACATCATCGTCAGACATTTCTATACATTACGTATAAACTTGGATATATCTATTAATAATGTAGATTCGCTTCCGGTTTTTGTCTGTAATCAGGGAAATAGTGCAGATAACAATAAAGATAAGGACAATAGTCCGAATAATCCAAATAATCAAATTATCAAGCTGTATCTCAAGATTTCAGGGAAATAGTGCAGATAACAATAAAGATAAGGACAATAGTCCGAATAATCCAAATAATCCAAATAATCCAAATTATCAAGCTGTATCTCAAGATTTCAGGGAAATAGTGCAGATAACAATAAAGATAAGGACAATAGTCCGAATAATCCAAATAATCCAAATCAAGCTGTATCTCAAGATTTCAGGGAAATAGTGCAGATAACAATAAAGATAAGGACAATAGTAATCCAAATAATCCAAAGCTGTATCTCAAGATTTCAGGGAAATAGTGCAGATAACAATAAAGATAAGGACAATAGTCCGAATAATCCAAATAATCCAAATTATCAAGCTGTATCTCAAGATTTCAGGGAAATAGTGCAGATAACAATAAAGATAAGGACAATAGTCCGAATAATCCAAATAATCCAAATTATCAAGCTGTATCTCAAGATTTCAGGGAAATAGTGCAGATAACAATAAAGATAAGGACAATAGTCCGAATAATCCAAATAATCCAAATTATCAAGCTGTATCTCAAGATTTCAGGGAAATAGTGCAGATAACAATAAAGATAAGGACAATAGTCCGAATAATCCAAATAATCCAAATTATCAAGCCCCATCTCAAAAATTCAAAGCAACACTTAATTCTATTTAGAATTATTTTAGATATAAAATAAGATAAAACAAACAAAAAAAATATCAGGCATGCAAACAAAAGATCACCTTCAGGACAGAGTGTTTTGATTTTTTTTTAAAAGATGAGAAATCAAAGAGAAACATTTAAAATTGTTTACATCATGAACGACATTTTTATTGTATCTACCTTTTTACTTTAATATCTGATATCATAAAATTAAAATAAATATGGGAATTCTTCTAAGTTGTAGCCGTGTCAGTGCTACTGGATAGCTGCACCACCCGGACTCTAACGAAAAGCTTAGAGGAAAAGATATATATATATATATATATATATATATATATATATATATATATATATATATATATATATGAAAAATAGATGGAAATTAATCCGACAGTATGAAATTTAACATTATGAAAAAACATAACAAACATCATATGTTTTTTCATAATGTTAAATTTCATATATATATATATATATATATATATATATATATATATATATATAAAATGTTGTTCTGGTTCCAACGGGAGAAAATTCAATATTTTATAAAAAAAGAAGGTCCGCAAAATGTATTGTTTTTAAAAAAATTTTTAGAAATAATATGAAGATACCAGAAGATCTGAAACACGTGTTGCATATATATATATATATATATATATATATATATATATATATATGTGTGTGTGTGTGTGTGTGTGTGTGTGTGTGTGTCTGTTCATGTTAATGTCTCTCTCGATGTAATTGAGACAGAGACAGAGGGGGAATAAAGAAAGATATACTGTGTATATGCGTGTATATGCGTGTGTGTGTGTGTGTGTGTGCGTGCGTGTGTATGACATGAAGAGAGGCTGAGAAATCCCGACTAAAAACTAGTCTTAGCCGAATCTCTCTCTATATAGATACTTTTATATCATATATACTATATATAAAAAAAAGTAAAGTCCTCGGGGCGGCCTAAAGTCGGTATCACCCAGTCAGCGAAGGAGTCTATCCCCTTTTCAATAGCGTTAGACCAAGGAGATTGTTCTGGCGTCTGAGGTGGCGCGCCACACCTACCATCAGCTCCTTACTTTACCGCACAGATCCCTGTGCTACTCATACGCTGAGTTGGCGAGGCCCGGTATCGAACTAGGAACCTTGTGGTTTCTAGCCGAACGCTCTACCGACTGAGCTAACCCGATAAAGTTTTACATAAAGAAAAGTTAGACAAAAATTTGTATCTGGCTAGAGAGTTGAAAAAAAACTGTAGAAGGTGAGAGTGAAAGTGATTCCACTTGTAATTGGAGCACTTGGAACAGTCCCAAAAAATTTAGAAAACAGAGTGGAGAAATTGGAAATCAGATGAAGAATTGAGAACATTCCGATAAGAGCATTGTTGAGATCGACTGGAATACTCAAGAGGGTCCTTGAGATTTGACGAGATTTTTTTTATCACTCCAGTGAAAGACCATCAACTAACGCTAACGGGAAAAACCCACAAGGAGTTAAATAATAATAATAATAATAATAATAATAATAATAATAATAATAATAATAATAAAGGGATTGGATTCAGAATACTGCACTGCTGCAATCTGCTAGAATACTTAGAAGAGTCCTGGAGACTTGAGGAGACTTGTTGTCACTCAGACTCCAGTGAAAGACCATCAGCGTTAGCTGATGTGAAAACTCAAAAGGAATGAATGAATGAATGAATGAATAATAATAATAATAATAATAATAATAATAATAATAATAATATAATAATAATAATAATAATAATTTGAGATAAAAACGGATCACCTAATCCCCACAAGAAGTCTAGACCTAATATTGATTAACAAAAAAGAAAAAAACTTGTCAACGGTTGGATTTTTCACTTTCAGCAGATCACATGATAAAGATGAAGGAAAACGAAAAGATGGACAAATACCTGCACCTTGCCAGAGAACTTAAAAAACTATGGAATATGAAAGTCAAAGTAATACCAATTGTAGTTGTTGCACTTGGAACGGCCCCAAAGAGCTTGGAAAAAAGACTGGAAAATCTAGAAATCAGAGGAAGAATTGAGACCATCCAGAATACTGCACTGCTGCAATCTGCCAGAATACTCAGAAGAGTCCTGGAGACCTGAAGAGACTTGTCACTCAGACTTCACTGAAATACCATCAGCTAATGCTGATGGGAAAAACTATAATCTTATTATAATGGAGATTGTGTGTTTGTCTATCTGTAACCGAAACTATATCACTATTCAAGTCACAATTCCCTTTAGTTATTTACATCACATTCTCCATGATTTTATTTTTATTTAAACCTCAATTATTAATAAAATTGTTTTACATTACTTACACTGTTGACCATATCTACATACTAATAACATGCAATTGTATATATACAACAAAATAGAGATTTACATTTTTATCTTAATGAATATGAGCAAAAATCTTGGGGATAAGTCTTAAAAGAAATCCAGTAACAAGAAGAAATAACTATAATATTATTCTTTACATCCTATTTTAACTAAATAGTTAAATTAGGAAACCGCCCTGTCGGCTGAGGCGTTAGAATGCACCGACTGCACCTCTGCAGAGGGGTAAGACTCACCCAATGGGGCCACCTGTTGGCCGTGGGTGGCGACCCGTGATGCTTAAGGATAGAGCCCAGGTGGATGAGCAGTTCATGACATGCAATACTCCAATTTGGCCCTATCTTGGGCTAGACGGGCGGTCAGAGAGGCCCCCTCCGATCAATCGGCTGATCACGTCAAGCCCTAGCACCTATATGATCTTCCCAACCCTATTGCCCTTATGGCAAGCCCCAACCCTTTTTATCATATGGGTGCTAGAAGGCGGTGGCTGCGGGTCTATATGTCCTGGGAATGACGTTAAACTCTATCTGATGGTGAGGTTCCAGTTCTGGAGGTTTGGGGAATGTGGAGCACCCCTTCATCACCATTGCTCCCTGGTCCACTCTGACCCGGAGTGGTAGTATCTGTTAGGGTCCCATCTATGGGTCAAATAGAAAAATGTATTTATAAAAAAAAATTGTATTATCCATTAAGAATTGATTTATTTCAAAACTTTATCGGCATTAAATGACCCACTGAGGTTGATATGCCGTAAACCAAACCAAACCAAACCAAACCAAACTAAATTAGGAAAATTTACCAATGAAAGACGGGAGTAATGGAAAATGATGGAAGAGTTAGTTTCAAAGTTGTTCTATTTTTCGATTATACCCCCTCTGTTCTAAATCATTTTATCTGCATTCTTATTCAGTTTCATTTGCCTTTCTAATTTAATATGATATTTTATTATATTAAAACTTAAATACTTGCACCCGGAGGGTGCATATATTTGCTAGTAATAATAAAGGATGTACTCTACATCATCCACTGGATGCAGTTTATTGGTCAGACCTAAGGGCTGGGTAAATACATACATAAAATTGCGTCACCAAAACAACCACCTCTTCCCGAATCAAATAGGTTTCTAACTAGCTTGCTATATAACTTAATCTTATTATAATGGAGATAGTGTGTTTGTCTATCTGTAACCGAAACTATATCACTATTCAAGTCACAATTCCCTTTAGTTATTTACATCACATTCTCCATGATTTTATTTTTATTTAAACCTCAATTATTAATAAAATTGTTTTACATTACTTACACTGTTGACCATATCTACATACTAATAACATGCAATTGTATATATACAACAAAATAGAGATTTACATTTTTATCTTAATGAATATGAGCAAAAATCTTGGGGATAAGTCTTAAAAGAAATCCAGTAACAAGAAGAAATAACTATAATATTATTCTTTACATCCTATTTTAACTAAATAGTTAAATTAGGAAACCGCCCTGTCGGCTGAGGCGTTAGAATGCACCGACTGCACCTCTGCAGAGGGGTAAGACTCACCCAATGGGGCCACCTGTTGGCCGTGGGTGGCGACCCGTGATGCTTAAGGATAGAGCCCAGGTGGATGAGCAGTTCATGACATGCAATACTCCAATTTGGCCCTATCTTGGGCTAGACGGGCGGTCAGAGAGGCCCCCTCCGATCAATCGGCTGATCACGTCAAGCCCTAGCACCTATATGATCTTCCCAACCCTATTGCCCTTATGGCAAGCCCCAACCCCTTTTTATCATATGGGTGCTAGAAGGCGGTGGCTGCGGGTCTATATGTCCTGGGAATGACGTTAAACTCTATCTGATGGTGAGGTTCCAGTTCTGGAGGTTTGGGGAATGTGGAGCACCCCTTCATCACCATTGCTCCCTGGTCCACTCTGACCCGGAGTGGTAGTATCTGTTAGGGTCCCATCTATGGGTCAAATAGAAAAATGTATTTATAAAAAAAATTGTATTATCCATTAAGAATTGATTTATTTCAAAACTTTATCGGCATTAAATGACCCACTGAGGTTGATATGCCGTAAACCAAACCAAACCAAACCAAACCAAACTAAATTAGGAAAATTTACCAATGAAAGACGGGAGTAATGGAAAATGATGGAAGAGTTAGTTTCAAAGTTGTTCTATTTTTCGATTATACCCCCTCTGTTCTAAATCATTTTATCTGCATTCTTATTCAGTTTCATTTGCCTTTCTAATTTAATATGATATTTTATTATATTAAAACTTAAATACTTGCACCCGGAGGGTGCATATATTTGCTAGTAATAATAAAGGATGTACTCTACATCATCCACTGGATGCAGTTTATTGGTCAGACCTAAGGGCTGGGTAAATACATACATAAAATTGCGTCACCAAAACAACCACCTCTTCCCGAATCAAATAGGTTTCTAACTAGCTTGCTATATAACTTAATCTTATTATAATGGAGATAGTGTGTTTTTCTGTCTGTAACCGAAACTATATTCCTACTCAAGTCACAATTCTCTTAGTTATTGACATCACATTCTCCATGATTTTATTTTTATCTAAACCTCAATTATTAATAAAATTGTCTCACATTATTAATACTGTTAACTATGTCTACATACTGACAACATGCAATTATATTTATATATACAACAAAATAGCGGTTTGCAATGTGAACGGAAAGGCTAATTTGCATATTAATATTTAAAAATCGAATTTGATAAATATGTGCTTAGTATTATTGATTTCTAACTGTTTGGTTTTATTTTAATGAATATAAGCAAAAATCTCTTCAATGAATCTTAAATGAAATCCATTAACAAGAAAAAATAACTGTCATTTTATTCTTTACTTCCTCTTATAACTAAATACTTAAATTAGAAAAAATAACAATGAAATACGAGAGTGATGGAAGAGTAAGTTTCAGTTGTTCCATTTTTTATTATACTCTCTCTGTTTCAAATCTTTTATTATACTCCCTCTGTTTCAAATCTTTTTATCTGTATTCTTATTTAGTTTCATTAGCCTTTCTAATTTAGTATAATGTTTTATTACATTAAAACTTAAATACTTGCACTGTTTCAAATCTTTTTATCTGCATTCTTATTTAGTTTCATTAGCCTTTCTAATCTAATACAATATTTTATTACATTAAAACTTAAATACTTGCACCCGGAGGGTGCATATATTTGCTAGTAAAGATAACGATTTCTTGACCTAATGGAGTTAGATAATTTGCATAGATTGGACCATAACAAGTACAACCACTCCGAGACACAGTTTGCCTGGGAGTAATGGCAAGGAAGGGGTGACTAGATTATCCACCGGATGTAGTTTAGTGGTAATACCTAAGTGTTTGATTAATACATACATACAATTACGTTACCAAAACAACCACCTCTTCCCGAATCAAATAGGTTTCTGACTAGCTTTCTATATCTTATTATAATGGAGATTGTGTGTTTGTCTGTCTGTAACCGAAACTCTATCACTACTCAAGTCACAATTCCCTTAGTTATTTACATCACATTCTCCATGATTGTATTTTTATCTAAACTTCAATTATTAATAAAATTGTTTTACATTATTAATACTGTTGGCTTTATTTACATACTGATAACATGCAATTGTATTTATATATACAACAAAATAGGAGTTTACAGTGTGAACAAGAAGGCTAATTTGCATATTGATATTAAAAAATTGATTTTAATAAATATGTGCTTGGTATTATTGATTTCTAACTGTTTGGTTTCATTTTAATGAATATGAGCAAAAATCTCTTCAATGAATCTTAAATGAAATCCATTAACAAGAAAAATAACTGTCATTTTATTCTTTACTTCCTCTTTTAACTAAATACTTAAATTAGAAAAAATAACAATGAAAGACGAGAGTGATGGAAGAGTAAGTTTCAGTTGTTCTATTTTTCGATTATACTTCCCCATCTGTTTCAAATCTTTTTAACTGCATTCTTATTTAGTTTTATTAGCCTTTTCTAATTTAATATAATATTTTATTACATTAAAACTTAAATACTTGCACCCGGAGGGTGCATATATTTGCTAGTAACTTAATAAAGATAATGTTTTGTCCCCATGGAGTTAGCTAATTTGCAAAGATTGGATCATAACAAGTACAACCACTCCGAGTCAGAGTTTGCCTGGGAGTAATGGCAAGAAAGGGGTGACTAGATTATCCACCGGATAATTACGTCACCAAAACAACCACTTCTTCCCGAATCAAATAGGTTTCTAACTAGCTTTCTATATAACTCGATAAAGATAATGCCTTTTTTTGCCTAAAGCAGTTAGCTAATTTGCATAATTAGGACCATAAGAAGTACTACCACTCCGGGGCAGAGTAATGGCAAGGAAAGAATGACTAGATTATTCACCGGATGCAGTCATGGCCAGGAGCGATGGTTCATCATTGGTAGGATAATGTCAGTGTTATTCTGATTGGGAAGTGGTGTAAATGTCAGATGAGTAATTTTGTTGGCATGGGTCAAGATAAGAATAAGATTTGGGGAGGTGGAGGGTTAATGTTAATCAGCCTCTCCTCACCCCATCTCTTTCATTGGGCGGTGTCTGTTTGCATTAGAATAGACAAGATTAAGAGGGAGATAGAGAGAGAGAGAGACAGACAGACAGACAGACAGAGAGGAGGGATAGAGCAAAACAGAAATAGAAAGCGCAAGAGGGAAAAAAGAGACAGGTGACAAGAGAGAGAGAGAGAGAGAGAGAGAGAGAGAGAGAGAAGAGAGAGAGAGAGAGAGAGAGAGAGAGGGGGGATAGAGCAAAATAGAAATAGAAAGAGCGAGGTAGAAAGAAAGAAAGAGACAGATAACACGAGAGAGAGAGAGAGAGAGAGAGAGAGAGAGAGAGAGAGAGAGAGAGAGGCAGATAACACGAGAGAGAGAGAGAGGCAGATAACACGAGAGAGAATGAGAGAGAGAGAGAGAGAGAGAGAGAGAGAGAGAGAGAGAGAGAGAGAGAGAGAGCAAAACAGAAATAGCTCTTGTGCTACGTGTTGATGTACGTTTTATTTATCATATACTGGAAGCGGCTACCCGGCATCGTATGGATAGAAGAAATGATATCACATATAACAATATAGTAAGAAATTATAATTCAATAATTTATCAACTTTTAAAAATAACATATAATTTATAGTTCAATCAATATTATATTTCAAAGCAAAAAAAAAAAAAAAAGGGAAAATCCCACAAAAATAAATAAATCAATAAATTTAAAAAATAAAAAATAAAATTAAATGAATAAATAAAATAAAGTGATTGAATTAAAATAAAACGACCGTATTTAAATTCAAAATTATTATTTAATTTTCTTTTTTTTATTATGTATAATCTAATAAATAATTATAAAAAATAATTCAAACCGTAGCCGATTGATCGAATATTATTTATTTTAAGACCAGGGTATCCTTTATTCAAATGATTATTGTATATTAAGACACTGGAAATAAAAAGCATTGTATCTTAGTTAAAACATCAAATACAAAAAGAAAAAAAAGAAGAAAAAAAAGAATCCTATCTTTAAAAATAATTTTGAATTTGGTTTGTTGGTTGGTTTTGAAGGCTGTCACAATGCGAGTGTAAAGAAAAAAGAAGGTAACTATGATGTTTTTTGTTAACCTGTCATTTATTTCTCAATATTTCGGGAAGAAATTCCCATCCTCAGAAGAATACTGGAACTGAAGTTGTCTTAGCGGCTGCTAAATTCGTTCTGTCTTGGTTCTTCCAAATTCTGTGTGTGTATGTGTATGGTTGGGGTGCTTGCTTATGTGTGTGTTTGTGTGTGTAAGTGTGTGTGTGCGCGTGCTTGTGTGTGTAAATGTAAGCGTATGTGTGTGTGCGTGGTGCTTATGTCTGTGTGTCTGATCATTTCTTTTTATTTTATTTTAATTATTATTCCAGATTTGATTCGCCTCTAAGCAAGGTTTTATTTTTATTTTATTTTATTTATTTATTTTTTGTTTGTTTGCTTATTAACAGGATCATCTGATCTCTTTTTATTGCTATGTGTCTGAGACTAACATTCCAGATATTGCTTGATTGTTTGTGGGTGCGGGTGTGTGGATTTACTGTCTATCAGGTGGCCTGTAGCCTGTTGTGTTTTGAATTTGTGTTTTGAATTTGTTTAAAAGTTAGATATCAAATTACAGTACTCATATTTATGTACGGATGTTTAAAAGAGAAAGTAAGGGAAAGTAATCCATAAACCATCCATAAAAAGTGTACAATAAAGATCCGAGTAAATAATCGATTGTTTATTTCATAAATCAGATCTTCATAATTTTTCAACAATTTCGGTGACACTGAATGTGTATGCATATTTATTTCGTCATTCTTTGTTATTGTTTTATTTTCATAATTTGCACCGGACATACATACACACAGACAGACAACTGCCATTTTCATATGTACTAGTACAAAATAAAAAACACCCTCCGGGCGATGGTCTTAACCGTTGAGGTGTTATGTCTCCTTTTCTTTTGAAAACATATGAACTCAGTTTTATCGAGTTTACATAAAGGCCAATATTATTTGCTGTTCTTCTTAGGCTAATGCAGTAGGTGACGTCCCTGTGGCGGTGTAACTCTTGCAAAGAATGCAGTCACCAGCGTAGTCCTGCAACTGTGACTCTTCTGTCGGAATATCGCCTGCTCTTCTTTTTTAGTGGGAAGCCTTCTTCTTTTATGTATCCTTGAGGTGAGATGTGGTTCATGCTCTTTTTTAAGAGCATTTAGTCAAAAGGAATGTAAAGAGCATGAGAGAATTTCTTAATCTCGCTTACTAGCGATGTCAACAGCGCAGCACATGTCCTTATAGACACGGTTTGGACAGCCCCAACTTTAATGAGAGCGATTCTCTTGCAGATTACACCGCCACAGCCGAGTCATCACTGCATAGCCTATGAGAATGACAGCAAATTAATATTGGCCTTTATGTAAACTCCGATATAAACGTTTTTAGATAACGAATGATATCATGTTTTCTAAATACCCTGTATTTTTTCATTATGTGCTCTATACGATCATCGTCAGACATTTCTATACATACGTATAAACTTGGATATATCTATTAATAATGTAGATTCGCTTCCGTTTTTTGTGTCTGTAATCAGGGAAATAGTGCAGATGACAATAAAGATAAAGACAATAGTCCGAATAATCCAATAATCCAAATTATCAAAGCTGTATCTCAAAAGATTTCAGGGAAATAGTGCAGATAACAAATAAACGATAAGGACGAATTAAGTCCGAATAATCCAAATAATCCAACCAAATCAAATTATCAAGACTGTATCTCAGATTTCAGAGAATAGGCAATAACAATGAAAATAAGGACAAATAGGTCCGAATAATCCAAATTTAAATTCCAATTATCAAGCTGTATCTCAAGATTCAGGGAAATTAGTTGCAGATAACAATAAAAATAAGGACAATGTCCGAATAATCCAAATAATTCCAAATAAATACGCAAAATTAATCAAGCTGCTATCTCAAGATTTAAGGGAAAATAGTGCAGATAACAATAAAGATAAGGACAATAGTCCGAATAATCAAATAATCCAAATTATCAACTGTAGTTCTCGAAGATTTCAGAAATAGTGCAGATAACAATAAATTAAGGACAATAGTCCGAATAAATGCCAAATAATCCAAATAATCCAAATGTATCAAGCTGTAATCTCAAAATTTCAGGAAAAGTGCAGATAACAATAAAGAATAAAGGACTAATTAGTCGAATAAATCCAAAATAATCCAAATTATCAAGCTGTACTCAAGATTTCAGGAAATAGTGCAGATAACAAATAAAGATAAGGACAATAGTCCGAATAATGCCAAATAATCCAAATAATCAACCCCATCTCAAATAATTCAAAGCAACACTTAATTCTATTTAGAATTTATTTTAGATATAAAAAAGAATAAAACAAACAAAAAAAATATCAGGCATGCAAACAAAAGATCACCTTCAGGAACAAGTGTCTTGTTTTTATTTTAAAAGATGAGAAATTCAAGAGAAAACATTTAAAATTTGTTTACATCATGAAACGACATTTTTATGTATCTACCTTTTTACTTGTAATATCTGATATCATAAAATTAAAATAATATGGAATTCTTCTAAGGTTGGTAGCCGTGCAGTGCTACTGGATCGCACCACGCGGGACTCCATACGAAAAGCTTAGAGGAAAAAATATATATATATATATATATATATATAATATATATATATATATATATATATATATATATAATGAAAAATAGATGGAAAATTAATCCGACAGTATGAAATTTAACAATTATGAAAAAACATAACAAGAACATCATAGTGTTTTCATAATTGTAAATTTCATATATATATATATATATATATTATATATATATTTCTAAGTATATATAAAATGTTTTCTGGTCTTCCAACGGGAGATAAATTCAATATTTTATAAAAAAAGAAGCGTCCGCAAAATTATTTGTTAATCAAAAATTTTTTAGAAATAATATGAATCCAGAAGATCTGAAACACGTGTTCATTTATTATAATATATATATATATATAATATTATATAATATTATGTGTGTGTGTGTTGTTGTGTGTGTGTGTGTGTGTCTGTTCATGTTAATGTCTCTCTCGATGTAATTGAGACAGAGACAGAGGGGGAATAAAGAAAGATATACTGTGTATATGCGTGTATAATGCGTGTGTGTGTGTGTGTGTGTGCGGCGTGTGTATGACATGAAGAGAGGCTGAGAAATCCCGACTAAATAAACTAGTCTTAGCCGAATCTCTCTCTATATAGATACTTTTATATCAATATACTAATATAAAGTAAAGTCCTCGGGGTCGCCTAAGTCGGTATCAGCCCGCAGCGAGGAGTCTATCCCCTTTCAATAGCGTTAGACCAAGGAGTTTCTGGGGCGTCTGAGGTGGCGCGCACAACCTACCATTCAGCTCCTTACTTTACCGCACAGAATCCCTGTGCTACTCATCGCTGAGTTGGCGAGGCCCGCGTATCGAACTAGCGAACCTTGTGTTCTAGCCGAACGCTTCTACCGACTGAGGCTAACGCCGATAAGTTTTACATAAAGAAAAGTTAGACAAAAATTTGTATCTGGCTAGAGATGTTGAAAAAAAACTGTAGAAGGTGAGAGTGAAAGTGATTCCACTTGTAATTGGAGCACTTGGAACAGTCCCAAAAATTAGAAAACAGAGTGGAGAAATTGGAAAATCAGATGAAGAATTGAGACATTCGATAAGAGCATTGTTGAGATCGACTGGAATACTCAAGAGGGTCTTGAGATTTGACGAGATTTTTTTTATCACTCCAGTGAAAGACATCAACTAACGCTAACGGGAAAAACCCACAAGAGTTAAATAATAATAATAATACATAATAATAATAATAATAATAATAATAATAATAATAAAGGATTGGATTCAGAATACTGCACTGCTGCAATCTGCTAGAATACTTAGAAGAGTCCTGGAGACTTGAGGAGACTTGTTGTCACTCAGACTCCAGTAAAGAACCATCAGCGTTAGCTGATGTGAAAACTCAAAAGGAATGAATGAATGAATGAATGATAATAATAATAATAAAAAATAATAATAATAATAATAATAATAATATAATAATAATATAATAATAATTTGAAAGAATAAAAACGGATCACCTAATCCCCACAAAAGTCTAAGACCTAATATTGATTAACAAAAAAGAAAAAAACTTGTCAACGGTTGGATTTTTCACTTTCAGCAGATCACATGATAAAGATGAAGGAAAACGAAAAGATGGACAAAATACCTGCACCTTGCCAAGAGAACTTAAAAAACTATGGAATATGAAAGTCAAAGTAATACCAATTGTAGTTGTTGCACTTGGAACGGCCCCAAAGAGCTTGGAAAAAAGACTGGAAAATCTAGAAATCAGAGAAGAATTGAGACCATCCAGAATACTGCCACTGCTGCAATCTGCCAGAATACTCAGAAGAGTCCTGGAGACCTGAAGAGACTTGTCACTCAGACTTCACTGAAATACCATCAGCTAATGCTGATGGGAAAAAACTATAATCTTATTATATAAGGAGATTGTGTGTTTGTCTATCTGTAACCGAAACTATATCACTATTCAAGTCACAATTCCCTTTAGTTATTGTACATCACATTCTCCAATGATTTTTTTTTATTTAAAACCTCAATTATTAATAAAATTGATTTTACATTACTTACACTGTTGACCATATCTACAACTAATAACATGCAATTGTATATATACAAGCAAAATAGAGATTTACATTTTTATCTAATGAATATGAGCAAAAAATCTTGGGATAAGTCTTAAAAGAAATCCAGTAACAAGAAGAAAATAAACTTATAATATATTCTTTACATCCTATTTTAACTAAATAGTTAAAATTAGGAAACCGCCCTGTCGCTGAGGCGTTAGAATGCACCGACTGCACCTCTGCAGAGGTAAAGACTCACCAATGGGCCACCTGTTGGCCGTGGTGCGAACCGTGATGCTTAAGGATAGAGCCCAGGTGGATGACAGTTCATGACATGCAAATACTCCAATTTGGCCCTATCTTGGCTAGACGGGCGGTCAGAGAGGCCCCCTCCGATCAAATCGGACTGATCACGTCAAGCCCTAGCACCTATATGATCTCCCACCCTTATTGCCCTTATGGCAAAGCCCCAACCCCTTTTATCATATGGGTGCTAGAAGGCGGTGGCTGCGGGTCTATATTCCTGGGAATGACGTTAAACTCTATCTGATTGGTGGGTTCCAGTTCTGGAGGTTTGGGAATGTGAGCACCCCTTCATCACCATTGCTCCCTGTCCACTCTGACCCGGAGTGGTAGTATCTGTTAGGGTCCCATCTATGGGTCAAATAGAAAAATGTATTTATAAAAAAAATTTATTATCCATTAAGAATTGATTTTATTTCAAAACTTTATCGGCATTAAATGACCACTGAGGTTGATATGCCGTTAAACCAAACCAACCAAACAAACCAAACTAAATTAGGAAAATTTACCAATGAAAAGACGGGAGTAATGGAAAATGATGGAAGAGTAGTTCAAGTTGTTCTATTTTTCGATTATACCCCCTCTGTTCTAAATCATTTTATCTGCATTCTTATTCAGTTTCATTTGCCTTTCTAATTAATATGATATTTTATTATATTAAAACTTAAATACTTGCACCCTGGAGGGTGCATATATTGCTAGTAATAATAAAGGATGTACTCTACAATCATCCACTGGATGCAGTTTATTGTCAGACGCTAAGGGCTGGTGTAATATACATACATAAAATTGCGTCACCAAACAACCACCTCTTCCCGAATCAAATAGGTTTTCTAACTAGCTTGCTATATAACTTAATCTTATTATAATGGAGATAGTGTGTTGTCTATCTGTAACCGAACTATATCAACTATTCAATGTCACAAATTCCCTTTAGTTATTTACATCACATTCTCCATGATTTTATTTTATTTAAACCTCAATTATTAATAAAATTGTTTACATTACTTACACTGTTGACCATATCTACATACTAATAACATGCAATTGTATATATACAACAAAATAGAGATTTACATTTTTATCTTAATGAATATGAGCAAAAATCTTGGGATAAGTCTTAAAAGAAATCCAGTAACAAAAGAAATAACTATAATATTATTCTTTACATCCTATTTTAAACTAAATAGTTAAATTAGGAAACCGCCCTGATCGGCTGAGGCGTTAGTAATGCACCGACTGCACCTCTGCAGAGGGGTAAGACTCACCCAATGGGGCCACCTGTTGGCCGTGGGTGGCGACCCGTGATGCTTAAGGATAGAGCCCAGGTGGATGAGCAGTTCATGACATGCAATACTCCAATTTGGCCCTATCTTGGGCTAGACGGGCGGTCAGAGAGGCCCCCTCCGATCAATCGGCTGATCCACGTCAAGCCCTAGCACCTATAATGATCTTCCCAACCCTATTGCCCTTATGGCAAGCCCAACCCTTTTTATCATATGGGTGCTAGAAGGCGTGGCTGCGGTCTATATGTCCTGCGGATGACGTTAAAACTCTATCTGATGGTGAGGTTCCAGTTCTGGAGGTTTGGGGAATGTGGAGCACCCCTTCATCACCATTGCTCCCTGGTCCACTCTGACCCGGAGTGTAGTATCTGTTAGGGTCCCATCTATGGGTCAAATAGAAAAATGTATTTATAAAAAAAAATTGTATTATCCATTAAGAATTGATTTATTTCAAAACTTTATCGGCATTAAATGACCCACTGAGGTGATATGCCGTAAACCAAACCAAACCAAACCAAACCAAACTAAATTAGGAAAATTTACCAATGAAAGACGGGAGTAATGGAAAATGATGGAAGAGTTAGTTTCAAAGTTGTTCTATTTTTCGATTATACCCTCTGTTCTAAATCATTTTATCTGCATTCTTATTCAGTTTCATTTGCCTTTCTAATTTAATATGATATTTTATTATATTAAAACTTAAATACTTGCACCCGGAGGGTGCATATATTTGCTAGTAATAATAAAGGATGTACTCTACATCATCCACTGGATGCAGTTTATTGTCAGACCTAAGGCTGGGTAAATACATACATAAAATTGCGTCACCAAAACAACCACCTCTTCCCGAATCAAATAGGTTTCTAACTAGCTTGCTAATATAACTTTAATCTTATTATAATGGAGATAGTGGTTTTTTCTGTCTGTAACCGAAACTATATTCCTACTCAAGTCACAATTCTCTAGTTATTGACATCACATTCTCCATGATTTTATTTTTATCTAAACCTCATTATTAATAAAATTGTCTCACATTATTAATACTGTTAACTATGTCTACATACTGACAACATGCAATTATATTTATATATACAACAAAATAGCGGTTTGCAATGTGAACGGAAAGGCTAATTTGCATATTAATATTTAAAAAATCGAATTTGATAAATATGGTGCTTAGTATTATTGATTTTAACTGTTTGGTTTATTTTAATGAAATATAGCAAAAATCTCTTCAATGAAT
Organism: Doryteuthis pealeii; assembly: GCA_023376005.1. NCBI lineage: Eukaryota > Metazoa > Mollusca > Cephalopoda > Myopsida > Loliginidae > Doryteuthis > Doryteuthis pealeii. The sequence goes on from CM042175.1 coordinate 50,299,094, forward strand.
CTTAAATGAAATCCATTAACAAGAAAAAATAACTGTCATTTTATTCTTACTTCCTCTTATAACTAAATACTTAAATTAGAAAAAATAACAATGAAATACGAGAGTGATGGAAGAGTAAGTTTCAGTTTTGTTCCATTTTTTTATTATACTCTCTCCTGTTTCAAATCTTTTATTATACTCCCTCTGTTTCAAATCTTTTTATCTGTATTCTTATTTAGTTTCATTAGCCTTTCTAATTTAGTATAATGTTTTATTACATTAAAACTTAAATACTGCACTGTTTCAAATCTTTATATCTGCATTCTTATTTAGTTTCATTAGCCTTTCTAATCTAATACAATATTTTATTACATTAAAACTTAAAATACTTGCACCCGGAGGGTGCATATATTTGCTAGTAAAGATAACGATTTCTTGACCTAATGGAGTTAGATAATTTGCATAGATTGGACCATAACAAGTACAACCACTCCGAGACACAGTTTGCCTGGGAGTAATGGCAAGGAAGGGGTGACTAGATTATCCACCGGATGTAGTTTGTGGTAATACCTAAGTGTTTGATTAATACATACATACAATTACGTTACCAAAACACACCTCTTCCCGAATCAAATAGGTTTCTGACTAGCTTTCTATATCTTATTATAATGGAGATTGTGTGTTGTGTCTGTCTGTAACCGAAACTCTATCACTACTCAATCACAATTCCCTTAGTTATTTACATCACATTCTCCATGATTGTATTTTTATCTAAACTTCAATTATTAATAAAATTGTTTTACATTATTAATACTGTTGGCTTATTTTACATACTGATAACATGCAATTGTATTTTATATATACAACAAATAGGAGTTTACAGTGTGAACAAGAAGGCTAATTTGCATATTGATATTAAAAAATTGATTTTAATAAATATGTGCTTGTATTATTGATTTCTAACTGTTTGGTTTCATTTTAATGAATATGAGCAAAAATCTCTTCAATGAATCTTAAATGAAATCCATTAACAAGAAAAATAACTGTCATTTTATTCTTTACTTCCTCTTTTAACTAAATACTTAAATTAGAAAAATAACAATGAAAGACGAGAGTGATGGAAGAGTAAGTTTCAGTTGTTCTTATTTTGATTATACTTCCCCATCTGTTTCAAATCTTTTTAACTGCATTCTTATTTAGTTTTATTAGCCTTTTCTAATTTAATATAATATTTTATTACATTAAAACTTAAATACTTGCACCCGGAGGGTGCATATATTTGCTAGTAACTTAATAAAAGAATAATGTCATCATCATGTCGCGCGCGCAGCATGGATATCCATGACAATCTTTCGCCAACCTTCCCTATTACTCATGGCCCCTGGGAGGTCCTCTGTGCAGCATCCAGAGTCTTCGCATAGTTGGTCAATGTAGGTCTTTAGCGGGCGTCCTACGTTAGCATATCCATGTGTTGGCTTCCACAGGAGAACGTCGCTTATGAGCTCATCCCCGCTTCTCCAGCAGTGTCCTGCATGTCTAGTCCGTCTCACCCGGATGGTTTGTGAGATGGGGGGCAGGTGACCATACAGTTGCTTCTTTGCGGGGTGCTGCTTCCATGACTTGTTCAGGACTACTCGCAGCATTCTTGTGCAGGTACCATCTAGCTTATTCTCGAGGCGCTTTGTCAGGGTCCAGGTGGTGCAGCCATACAGCAGCACTGATATAACCACAGCCTGGAAGAATTGTTGCTTTAGTTTGTCAGTGAGATCGGATATCCATATTACTGATAGTCTGTTTGTGGCCAACCATGCTTTTCCTATTCGTGTATTAACATCGCTTTCTGTGGATGAGATATTACTACCTAGGTAAGTGAACTGTTCTACTGGCTTAAGAGGCTTACTGTCAAGTGTGGAGATGTCTCCTTTATTAAAGGAAATGAAAGAAAAAAATAAGAATATTAATAAAATAAACAAATTTAAAAAAAGAATATATAAAAAATTAGAGATAATAAAACAAATATATACAAAAATAATTTTATTGATATATATATATTAATATAGATAGGAGATTTATTCTTAACTATTTAAATCCTGCGCAACGCCGGTAGCTCAGCTAGTAATTGATATATTATTCTTGTTATTTCAATGTTTTATTTTAATCATGTATTATTATTTTAATCATGTATTATTATAAACATTGGCATGTTAATAAGAAAATAATTAAATTCACTTCTTGGCGGCAAGCTACCCCACTCTCCACCCCCATTGATATGCTCGGTCGCTATACAGACACACAGAAACTTTCTTTCGTATATATATATATATAGATAGATAGATAGATAGATAGATAAACATTAGCCGCGCGTGAGAGAGAGAGAGACAGACAGACAGACAGAGACTGATAGAAGAGGGAGAAAGAGAAAGGAAGTGGGAAAGAGATAAAGGGATATATATATATATATATATATATATATATATATATATATATATATATATATATATATATATACTAGACAAAATGTAACCCGTTGGGTCACCCATTAAGCTCTCGCTAGATAATTGGGATTAGGGAAAAGAGTAGGGTCTGCCAAAATATCGTCTGCTTTTCATTTTCAAAACGAATTAAAATTTATTAAACCGATTATTTAAGGTCAAATTTTTGTCTAAGTTGAAAAAGTAACATAATAACATCAGTAAAAAAGCAAAATAATATTAAACATATAATTTATTTTTGATACATTTAAAACGATTTTTTGGGTCAATTTCGACCAAGACGCTACTTAAAATCCGTTTTTACAAAATAAATTGTAACATTTGCGATTGAAAAAAAATTCACACTGGATTGTCCAATTGGACACTAGCCTAGTGGATAAAGGAGTTAAGAGTTAGGTTATGAGAGTTCTAAGTGACAGTTATCTCTAGACTGCAGGTTCAGTCCTGGTCAGGGGCAGCAGTAACATAGAATAATAATTAACACAATTTAACACCTGTACTCCAGTTATGGTTAGTGGAATGAGAACAGGATAACCCCGTGGACTGAATAAAGGGTGAGGTTCAAAGTTCCGTGATGGCTCCCGATTACAAGAAGGTTCTCGATTGCGAGATGGTTTCCGAGTCCAAGAAGGATCCGGAGTCCGACAAGAAATACCTGAAGAAGGCCGGAGGGCACATCGATCGAAACGTTGTACAGGTAATAATGAAGAGGAGGAAAATAGTCCGAATAATACAAATAATACTCCAAAATAATTTTTTTAGTTTTTATTTTCATTTTATTTTTCGATTTTCGCTACGTATTTAATACCCGTGCAGATTCTTTTAAAAAACCTTTTTCTTCTATTCATACCTTTGGTCTTTTGTCTTTTATGCAGAAAATAGTATCAATCACATATATACCACACCGATATTTTGCACCCCAAAAACAAGGGGGGTCAAAGTTAACTGACCTGAAAAAATCAGAAGGTTTCTAAATAAAATAACTGATGCATTATAAAATTCATTCATTGCTAAATCAACACTGAAAATTTCATTAAAATCGGATAATTCTCTGATTTTTGGTACTTTTTTTTCAAGCGTGGGGGTCAGAATTGTATTAAAAAAAAACACGGATTTTTCAACGAATTGGGTATATCTAGTTTGACCTAATTTAGATTGAAATGGATCATGGAATTTTATTACATGCTGGTGAGTTGTTAAGAGTGTCTCTGTTAATTACTCTCCCATCTCCATTTCACTCGCATATAGAGAGGAAAAGATGATATGCATAATTTAAAGACAGGGATGGGTCAGTTTTTTTTACTTAATTGCAATTTACAACTAATTAGAGCCAATTAAAATAGATTTTCTTTCCAAACTTAATTTAATCCCAAAACTAAGGAATAATTTAGTATAACTTTCGGGTAATTAAACTAAATAGTAAAAAAAGCCTTTAGGAGATAAAGGTTGATTAGCTCAGGTTTAGTACAATAATAATAATAATAATAATAATAATAATA
>CM042175.1:50308063-50345034 GCA_023376005.1 Doryteuthis pealeii
AAAATCAAGCTTCTCCAAAGCAAAAGTGTTCGTGAGTTCGAGTGTCTTCAATAACTTTTTCTTTGCTTCTGTCTCCGGTACGTACTGATCTAGCACTTGTAGAAATGAGTTGCAATACAAAACAAGTTAAAGTGGGAAAAATAATTTTAAATTGATGATAGAGATTTGCAAAATGTAGTAAAGAAAGTAGAAACATAATGTGATGAAAGTTAGTAGTAGAACAACAGTGTAAGATAGTGGTATAAATATAGCGTTAGAAAGTAGAAAGATGGTTTAAGATTGAAGTAGGAAGATAGTGTTAGAAAGTAGAAAGATGGTTTAAAGATTGAAGTAGGAAGATAAGTGTTAGAATGTAGAAAGATGGTTTAAGATTGAAGTAGGAAGATAGTGTTAGAAAGTAGAAATGGTTTAAGATTGAAGTAGGATAGTGTTAGAGAAGTAGTAGAAAAGATGGTTTAAGATTGAAGTAGGAAGATAGTGTTAGAAAGTAGAAAGATGGTTTAAATTGAAGTAGGAAGATAGTGTTAGAATGTAGAATACAGATAGTTTAAGATTGGAGTAGAAAGTTAGAATGTAGAAAGATGGTTTAAGATTGAAGTAGGAAGATAGTGTTAGAATGTAGAAAGATAGTTTAAGATTGGAGTAGAAAGTTAGAATGTAGAAAGATGGTTTAAGATTGAAGTAGGAAGATAGTGTTAGAATGTAGAAATATAGTTTAAGATTGGAGTAGAAAGTTAGAATGTAGAAAGATGGTTTAAGAAAGTAGGAAATAGTGTTAGATGTAGAAGATGTTTAAGATTGAAGTAGGAAGATAGTGTTAGAATGTAAAAGATGGTTTAAGATTGAAGTAGGAAGATAGTGTTAGAAAGTAGAAAGATGGTTTAAGATTGAAGTAGGAAGATAGTGTTAGAAAGTAAGTAGAAGATGGGTTTTAAGATTGAAGTAGGAAGATAGTGTTAGAAAGTAGAAAGATGGTTTAAGATTGAAGTAGGAAGATAGTGTTAGAAAGTAGAAAGATGGTTTAAGATTGAAGTAGGAAGATAGTGTTAGAAAGTAGAAAGATGGTTTAAGATTGAAGTAGGAAGATAGTTTAGAATGTAGAAAGATAGTTTAAGAAGTAGAAAGTTAGAATGTAGAAAGATGGTTTAAGATTGAAGTAGGAAGATAGTGTTAGAATGTAGAAAGATAGTTTAAGATTGGAGTAGAAAGTTAGAATGTAGAAAGATGGTTTAAGATTGAAGTAGGAAGATAGTGTTAGAATGTAGAAATTAGTTTAAGATTGGAGTAGAAAGTTAGAATGTAGAAAGATGGTTTAAGATTGAAGTAGGAAGATAGTGTTAGAATGTAGAAAGATAGTTTAGATTGGAGTAGAAAGTTAGAATGTAGAAAGATGGTTTAAGATTGAAGTAGGAAGATAGTGTTAGAATGTAGAAAGATAGTTTAAGATTGGAGTAGAAAGTTAGAATGTAGAAAGATGGTTTAAGATTGAAGTAGAAAGATAGTGTTAGAATGTAGAAAGATAGTTTAAGATTGGAGTAGAAAGTTAGAATGTAGAAAGATGGTTTAAGATTGAAGTAGGAAGATAGTGTTAGAATGTAGAAAGATAGTTTAAGATTGGAGTAGAAAGTTTGAATGTAGAAAGATGGTTTAAGATTGAAGTAGGAAGATAGTGTTAGAATGTAGAAAGATAGTTTAAGATTGGAGTAGAAAGTGAGAATGTAGAAAGATGGTTTAAGATTGAAGTAGGAAGATAGTGTTAGAATGTAGAAAGATAGTTAACAGTTGAAAGACATTTTTAGAAAGTAGATAGATAGGGTAAGATAGATGAAGAAAGGTAGTGTTAGAATGTAGAAAAATAGTGTAAGATAACAGTAGAAAGACAGTGTACGAATGTAGAAAGATAGCATTAGAAAGTAGAAAGATAGCAGTGTAAGATAGAAGTAGAAAGATAGTGTTAGAAAGTGAAAGTGTACGTTAGAAGTAGAAAGACAGTGTAGGAAAGTAGAAAGATGGCGTTAGCAAGTAGAAAGATAGTGTGAGATAGAAGCCGAAAGATAGTGTTAGAAAGTAAAAAGATTGTATAAGATAGTAATATAAGGATAGTGTAAGGTTGAAGTAGAAAGTTAGTGTAAGATAGCAGTCGAAAGACAGTGTACGAAAGTAGAAAGATAGTGTAAGATAGCAGTAGACAGTGTTAGAAAGTAGAAAAATAGTGTAAGTTAACAGTTGAATGACATTGTTAGAAAGTAGAAAGATAGGGTAAGATAGTTGAAGAAAGTTAGTGTTAGAATGTAGAAAAATAGTGTAAGATAACAGTAGAAAGACAGTGTATGAAAGTAGAAAGATAGCGTTAGAAAGTAGAAAGATAACGTAAGATAGAAGTAGAAAGACAGTGTACAAAGTAGAAAGATAGCATTTACAAGTAGAAAGATAGTGTAAGATAGAAGTAGAAAGAAAGTGTTAGAAAGTAGAAAGATAGTGTAAGATAGAAGTAGAAACAGTGTTAGAAAGTAGAAAGATAGTGTAAGATAGAAGTAGAAAGACAGTGTACGAAAGTAGAAAGATAGCATTTACAAGTAGAAAGATGTAAGATAGAAGTAGAAAGAAAGTGTTAGAAAGTAGAAAGATAGTGTAAGATAGAAGTAGAAAGACAGTGTACGAAAGTAGAAAGATAGCATTTATAAGTAGAAAGATAGTGTAAGATAGAAGTAAAAGAAAGTGTTAGAAAGTAGAAAGATAGTGTAAGATAGAAGTAGAAAGATAGTGTTAGAAAGTAGAAAGATAGTGTAAGATAGAAGTAGAAAGACAGTGTACGAAAGTAGAAAGATAGCATTTACAAGTAGAAAATAGTAAGATAGAAGTAGAAAGAAGTGTTAGAAAGTAGAAATAGTGTAAGATAGAAGTAGAAAGACAGTGTACGAAAGTAGAAAGATAGCATTTACAAGTAGAAAGATAGTGTAAGATAGAAGAGAAAGTGTTAGAAAGTAGAAAGATAGTGTAAGATAGAAGTAGAAAGACAGTGTACGAAAGTAGAAAGATAGCATTTATAAGTAGAAAGATAGTGTAAGATAGAAGTAGAAAGAAAGTGTTAGAAAGTAGAAAGATAGTGTAAGATAGAAGTAGAAAGACAGTGTACGAAAGTAGAAAGATAGCATTTACAAGTAGAAAGATAGTGTAATAGAAGTTAGTGTAAGAAGTAGAAAGTATAGAAGTAGTAAGATAGAAGTAGAAAGAGTTAGAAAGTAGAAAGATAGTGTAAGATAGAAGTAGAAAGACAGTGTACGAAAGTAGAAAGATAGCATTTACAAGTAGAAAGATAGTGTAAGATAGAAGTAGAAAGAAAGTGTTAGAAAGTAGAAAATAGTGTAAGATAGAAGTAGAAAGATAGTGTAAAAGTAGAAAGATAGTGAAGATAGAAGTAGAAACAGTGTACGAAAGTAGAAAGATAGCATTTACAAGTAGAAAGATAGTGTAAGATAGAAGTAGAAAGACAGTGTTAGAAAGTAGAAAGATAGTGTAAGATAGAAGTAGAAAACAGTGTAGAAAGTAGAAAGTCAAGAAAGATAGTACAAGTAGAAAGATAGTGTAAGAAAGAAGTAGAAAGTGTTAGAAAGTAGAAAGATCGAAAGTAGAAAATAGCATTTACAAGTAGGAAGATAGTGTAAGATAGAAGTAGAAAGAAAGTGTTAGAAAGTAGAAAGATAGTGTAAGATAGAAGTAGAAAGATAGTGTAAGGAATGTCTAGTAAGTACGCTAAAAAGTCTTAGGCATCAAAACGATTAAAAGTTGGCTGGCTCTCTGATTCTTAGGCTCAGGAATTTGGCCCGACGCCGCAAGAGACTCGCTGAGAATTGTTTAAAGCTTTTTTTTAAAAAATAGGTCACCGAAGCTATCAGTCCATGTGGCCTCTCGCTCAGTATACTTTGATACTAAGGCTATAAGTTCAGTTGCCTCTGACCAAATGGTGCTAACAAGTTTTTACAGCTGCATATCTATTAATAATAGAGATCCAGACGCTAATTGTCTGTAACCGAAATTACGTCACTGCTTACGTCACAGTTATTTCAGGAATTAAGTAAGTTTCTCAATGAGTATTCAATTTATAGTCAATATTATTAATACATAAAAATAATAAAATTCTACGAAGAATCAATTAATTGCCAAATTTTCACGAAGGTTTTGATATTTATTCCCCTTTAGATGAATCTATGTTTAAAATAGTTTTTTTGCGGGCCTGAACTTTTGGAACCTCCCCTGAAATTAAAAAAATATATAACCTTTTAGAATTAAAAAAAAAAATCTGATACATTGGTGTGTAATCCATTGAGTGAAAAAAAAATTTTTTCAGCGGTTCCAATATGGGGGATCGGTTTACGATAAACTTATAGGGGGAACTGAGTACCCCTGAAAACTCAAAAAATAAATAATTAAAATTTTTTTTTTTTTTACAATCGGATAGATTGGTGTGCAATCGATAATAATCCGTTGAAAAAAAAAAAAAAAAAACGAAAATTTTAGAGGGGGAGAGGTCCAAAAGTTCAGGTCCGCCGTTTTTTTTTTCCTAAAAATATATTAGGGGAAATATCTTTTCGAAAAGCCTTATTTGATTTTATGAAATCCGAACAAAATATATTTTACTCGTACGATTTTAAAAAATTTTCTAAAGATAAGAGTCTGAATAATTAAATCTGGAATTTTTTTTGAAACGTTTTAGAGGTCCCTACTGTCGTAAAACAAAACAAATATCTCTGAGAAGTGAAGTGAATATGATGCTTTTTAAGTAAGTATTTTTTAAAAATATTAAACCTTTTAAGAGAGTTTTATAATTTGCTTGAAGCATTGTGTGTATATTGGTTAGGAGGTTGATTTAGAAGGCTATCACAATGCACGTGTAAAGAAACATAATAATACGGTAACAATGGTGTTGTGTGTTAACCTGTTTTTAATTCTTGAATTTTCGAGATAATATCTCTTTTTCAAAAGATCACTAGAACTGAAGTAGTCTAGTTATGGCATTTCTTTTTAAATGAATTTTTTTTGAAAATGATGGTATTTTTATATAACTGTATTCTCGTGTTGTATGTTTACGTGAATGCGGTTTTTTTGTACTTGTGCGTATGTTGTCATGCGCGTGTCCATGAAAATGCGTGTTGGTTGTGACGTTATGACTGTATACTAGCGCGGGATTGCACGTGCATATGTATGTGCGTATTAAAGAGCGTATTTGTGTTTGGTGGCCATGGTGATGTATAATATTTCGTTTTATTAAACGTTTTATTTTATTTATCTAATTTTCCTACCTCCCTAAGGCAATATCTTTCAAAAATATTTTTACCTCACCTGGGGGGCGTTTTTTTTGCTAGTGTTTATGAATGGAATAACTTATCATTCCACATAATTCGGCATTTTTTTTTTTAGTTCTCTCATGCATTCCAATTCAATTCAATTTTAAAATATTCTTCGTTGAATATTTTCATAAACGTCTTAAAAGAAAATGGTTTAGAATCTATTAATAATAGAGTTTCAGTCTCCATTTGTTTGTAACCGAAACTGCGTCACTGCTTACGTCACAATACCGAAAATCGTCAGTACATAGAATAAAGAACAACACTGTAATCAGTTTTAAAAATCATTTTTTACTCTTGTCCCTTTTTTCAGTAAAAAGAGGTTATCTAAAAAGTTTACAAATGAATAAATACCTACGATTTTGTGTGAAGATGTATGTGTAAAATATTCAAAATAATTATTTAACTAGTAATTAGTAGGTACACGTAACATTTTATTTAAGGGGTCAGATCTAAGTTTCCATTTCAAATTGTTTTATTGTTTTGACTCCTTTGTTAGGCTGAGAATCTCAAGGTTCCTAGTTCGATACAGGTCCTCGCCAACCCAGCGTATGAGTAGCACTGGGATCTGTGCGGTAAAGTGAGGAGCTGATGGTAGGTGTGGCGCTCGGTCCCAGATAAAAAAAACAACCTCCATGGTCTAGCGCTTGTGAAAAGGTGATAGACCCCCTCGCTGTTTGGTTGATACCCTGGTGACTTACTTACTACTCTTTTAATAAATTTGATGATTTTACTTACTTATGATACAAACTTTCTGACATAAATTTTTTAACTTCCGCGCCCTCAGGCAATATCTTTCAAAAAGTATTTTTACACCGCCCGGAGGCTTTTTTTTTTTTTTTTTTGCTAGTATTAATAATTACGAAATTTCAGTGGATGCAATTACGAAATTTTATAAAAATGTATCAAAAATTTTCCTTCATTTTTCTTTTCCCCTAAATATTTATTAACGTCACAAACAGTTGTTTGATTTGTTTACTCGTACGCGTGGTTAAAAAATAAATTTACGGACTATTTTCTTTTTCCTTTTTCTTAGTGTGGACTTATGTAGTCATACGACTTGTAAGAAGGCTAATTAAGACTGACAGAAAACAGATAGGGAGTCTGTTTATATTTGGAGGAAGAGTGCCAGAATTTAGAATTATAATACCAACTAAATGAGTAATTTCACATGTTAGACAGAATACACTTAGCAATAACTTCACAATATTCTTATGAGAAACAATTAAATGAATGGAAACTCTAAAACAAAAATGAATTACACTTGTTTCAGTGTGAAGGCGTCCCATCGTGGTATAAAGGTTAGCAAGCTAGTATCGAGGATTCATAACTACTGAATAGCGAGTTCGATCCTGGCTCTCAACATGCCGTCTTGGGGATTACTAGATAGACGTGGAAAAGTCTTTTAGAAATTAGTAAAAGATTAAGAGGCGGTAGATAAGAGTTCTTCAAGTGACATAAAGAGAGAGAGAGAGAGAGAGACAGACAGACAGACAGACAGACAGACAAATAGAGTCGTGTGACTTACTTGCTTTTCTGCTTTCTATCTTCTTCCTTTCAGGCCATCTGTGATCGTCTAGATTATTCTTTACTTCTTTCTATATTCTTTGTCTTGTGCTTTTTCACCTTCTTCTTTCTTCTTCTAACTAACTCTTCTTTTTAAGGGCTAGTTCTTTTAAAGCCATGCGAATAATTAACAAGACTTTGTCTTTGATCAAAGCTTTATTTTCCATTTTCAGCGCGCGGTCTGAGTTTTACCCCGAGGTCGCAAGTCTGCCCTAAGTCGCATTTTGGTTGGATCTGGTTACCTTACTAGTTATCACGTGACTAACGAGATTACCGCCTTTGGGGTCAGGGGTAATAACGCCTGACTCTTGCCATACAATTAGCAACGTACTCTGATGCTAAACTGATCTTGCAAGGAAAATAAATAAGTCTAAAAATGTATATTTGATCGAGGCTATTTGCATTTAACGTAGTGCTAATACCCTTGGGAAAGGTCTGTATTAAGAGGCGGTAGATAACGACCGACTCTTGTCAGACAATTAGCAACATTATCTGAGGGCAAACTGAATTTGTAAGTAAAAAGAAATTAAGTTTAAAAGTTTATATTTGATCAAGGCTGTTTGCGCTTTCGGCAATACAATTTGCCATCCTCACGTAGGAAACGTTTTTTATGGTTTCGTGTCTCGTTTTTAACGAGAATACCATACCTCACCATCGTTTCCTACCTGAGGATGGCAAATTGTATTGCCGAAAGCGCTCGTTTTGAAACCTTTGGTGGACTGTTATACCAGTTACACCCCGACACCAGAAAGATGGCCCGAAAATTGGAACGGATCAACGAAAAACTTGTCCGACAGGAATTGTCTGTACAGTTCAACAAAACTTGTATAAAAGAAAAAATGCTGCCAAAATACACTTTTGAATATATATATATATATATATATATATATATATATATATATATATAAACTAAACTCATCTGCGAGAGAAAGATGCGACACAAAGTTAATCTTTAAGCAGAGTTCAACAGGTTTAATTTCAGAGTTTTTCTTCTCCTTGGCCGGTTGCTATAACAATCTTAACACCTACTTTTTGTCCTTAGCTGGTGGATGTATACCTTTGTCAAGCGCTATATGAAATGCAAACAGTCTCGTCCAGGATTTGAACTCGAGTCACCGTGTCCATTTCATACGACGATAACCACTACACAACCCGCTTTTCTTTATATATATGGTAATTATTACTTCTTGTCAGAAGATTGTCATCTCTATATTTATTACTGCACGACAATATGCACACAGGTGACTTTTTCCACTCAGACCATCGCCGCAGGACTTTGAAGAGATATCTGCACAGAACGACCGCGTCGCACATACCAATGCCTAAGTATCTATTGCTAGAATCCAGCGACAAACAGTCCAAGATGGTTGATAGCTGTATCAACTATTGTTTTTCCAGTAGTTCCTCCCCAACTGGTGTCATCAGTATTCCTATCAGAATACCCAAACTTTTCAGCCATTATCTGCCTCGGGCACTGCCCGGGGAATATACCGTCTTCCATTTATTGGTTTCAATTGTTTATTTCAAATATATCTTATTATAATGGAGATTGTGTGTTTTTCTGTCTGTAACCGAAACTATATTCCTACTCAAGTCACAATTCTCTTAGTTATTGACATTCTCCATGATTTTATTTTTATCTAAACCTCAATTATTAATAAAATTGTCTTACATTATTAATACTGTTAACTATGTTTACATACTGACAACATGCAATTATATTTATATATACAACAAAATAGCGGTTTACAGTGTGAACGGGAAGGCTAATTTGCATATTATTATTAAAAAATCGAATTTAATAAATATGTGCTTAGTATTTTTGATTTCTAACTGTTTGGCTTTATTTTAATGAATATAAGAAAAAGTCTCTTCAATGAATCTTAAATGAAATCCATTAACAAGAAAAAATAACTGTCATTTTATTCTTTACATCCTCTTATAACTAAATACTTAAATTAGAAAAAATAACAATGAAAGACGAGAGTGATGGAAGAGTAAGTTTCAGTTGTTCTATTTTTTATTATACTCCCTCTGTTTCAAATCTTTTATTATACCCCCCTCTGTTTCAAATCTTTTTATCTGTATTCTTATTTAGTTTCATTAGACTTTCTAATTTAATACAATATTTTATTACATTAAAACTTAAGTACTTGCACCCGGAGGGTGCATATATTTGCTAGTATATTTAGTTAATATTCGTTAATATTCGTTGATAATCAAATAAAGTCGTACTTTGACTTACGAGTTTAATTCGTTCGGCCCCGTAATAATTTCCTCGTATATCAAATTCGATTTTCTTATTGAAATAAACTGAAATGCCATTAATCTATTCCAGTCACCCCAAGCACATTAATTTTTTGTTACATTTTTTAAAATAAGAAAAATAGCAGTGTATTGTATAAAGTAAAGTAAAGACGTCGGGGTGGCCTAAAGTCGATATCAACCGGACAAATATTTTATTTTATTTTTAAATAATAAACGTAAATGCATTGCCAGTTTATCTTACAAGATATATATCTATTATCATCATATACATTAAACTTTGAGCTGCAATAATAATAATAATAATAATAATAATAATAATAATAATAATAATAATTAGAAGAAGAAGAAGAAGAAGAAGAAGAAGAAGAATGAAACGTATAAAATTCTCTGAGACTTTGCGATTAAGATGGATCACCTTATCCCAGCCAGAAGACCAGAATTGAAAAAAGCTGTTGAATGTGAGTGAAAGTAATACCAATAGTAGTTGGGGCACTTGAAACGGTCCCCAAAAGCTAAGAAAAAAGGCTAGAGGAACTGGAAATAAGAATTGAGACCACCCAGACAACAGCATTGTTGAAATCAGCTGAAACACTCAGGAGAGTCCTGGAGATATGAGGAGACTTGCTGTCACTCAGATTGCAGTGACAGACCATCAGCTAGCTCTGGTGGGGGAAACTAATACTAATCAATCCCTTATAATAGGAAACGCGTAGTGTAATGGTTAAAGTCATGGGAAATGGACTCGTCGCCCAGAGTTCAAATCCTGGACGTGGTAATTGCATTTCACTTAGCGCTAATACCTTTGGGAAAGGTATGACTCCAATTACTCTCCCTCCAGCGATGGGTAAATAGTAGGGCAGACTGGGCTCTTTAACCTTGGTTAGGCAACCGGTCTAGGAGAAGGAAAACTCTGAATTCAAACCTGTTGAACTCCGCTTAAGAAATTGACCTTGTGTCGCATCCTGCTCATGCGGAGGGGTTGGTAAATCTATTAATAATGGAGATTCGCTTCCGGTTTTTGTCTGTAACAAAAACTATGTCACTGCTTACATCACACTACCGAAAATCGTCATAAATAGAATAAATACACTCAAAATTTGAGCATGCAATGTTAGACAGTCCTCATTGGTTTTTTAAACAAGTTTTAATAAATACATACCTGGTATTATCTATCTATATATAGTTTGTTTTATTTTAATATATATTTAAAGTTATCAGAACTAAGTTTCCATTTTTCAATTTTTTAATTTTTTTTACTCCTTTAAAATTTATTTTATTTTTTACTCCTTTAATAAATTTGATGATGATACAAACTCTCTGATATTAAATTTTAAACTCCCATCCCCTCAGGTAATATTTATTTTACGCCGCCCAGAAGGCGTTTTTTTTATTTTGCTAGTATATATAATAGCAGCACAAAACAATGCTACAAGAATCTATTATATCAAAGCGAAAATAGAAAAGACACAAATGAATAGCAAGTGTATGATATGTAGAGACAGAGACGAAACTGTTAATCACATGAGTGAAGGTAGTAGGCTGGCACAAAGTTTGACCAAGATTAGGAATGACTGGGTGGGAATGGGAATCCATGAGTAATTGTGCAAGAAATTAAACTTAAAGAGATAAATGCAAATAAGTAAAGTGCATAAAAATTGTTCAAATCTATTATGGAAGAGCAGGTCTAAAACATTTTTAAAATCACAGTCTGTTATTTAAAGTTGTATGTGGGTCACGCAATCATCAGACGGAAATTGTTGAAAAAGTGGCCACTCAGCCGTATACATGATGGGATAAAAACACCATAAATACAGTCGATTAGCCACCTTTTCTAATATTTCCGTCTGATGATTGCGTGACCGACATGAAACTATAAGAGTACATAAGTTATATATATATATATATATATATATATATATACATATATATATATATATATATGAGGTAAGGAAAAGAGAAAGTGGACAAAAAATAATAACTCAAACAAGTAGATGTAGGAGATATATATCTCGTTCCGCTTTAAACGGGAACTTTTTGTCCACTATTCCTTTTTCCTTACCTCATACTGTCGGACTTACTCCAACCCTCCCATCTTCATATATATATATATATATATATATATATATATATATATGTGTGTGTGTGTGTATATGTATATATATATATCTTATTATAATGTTGATTGTGTGTTTTTCTGTCTGTAACCGAAACTATATTACTACTCAAGTCAAAAGACCCTTAGTTATCTATGCCCCATTCTCCATGATTTTATTTCTATTTAGACCTCAATTATGAATAAAATTGCTTTACATTATTAATAATATTGACAATATCTACATACAAATAACATGCAATTGTATTTATATATACAACAAAATAGCAGTTTACTGTGTGAATGGGAAGGCTAATTTGCACATTGATAATAAAAATTTGATTTTGATAAATATATGCTTAGTATTAATGATTTCTAATTGTTTGGTTTTATCTTAAGGAATATGATAAAAAATCTCTGGGATAAATCTTAAAAGAAATCCATTAACAAGAAGAAATAACTGTTATTTTATTCTTTACTTCCTATTTTAACTAAATAGTTAAATTAAGAAAATTAAGCAATGAATTACGGAAGTGAGGGACGAGTAAGTTTCAGTTGTTCTGTTTTTTCAATGATACCGCCATCTGTTTCAAATCTTTTTATCTGCATTCTTATTCAGTTTAATTAGCCTTTCTAATTCAAAATGATATTTTATCATATTAAAACTTAGATCCTTGCACCCGGAGGGTGCATATATTTGCTAGTATATATAAAGATAAATCTAATGAGTCAGATAAACCTACTAAAAGCTCTTCAGGACTAAGAGTCGGATCTTAGCCCTGAAGAGTATTAAGCGAAACTTTTAGTAGGTTAACTGACTCATTAGATTTATCTTTATTATTTGCTATACTTAGGTATTGAGCACTTTTTACTTATTAGCTTTAGTTTCCTAGCGGTTTTGTATGAATATATATATCTTATATATATATATATATATATATACATATAAATTGTTTTTTTATCTTTTGGCCAAATACTGTACCAATAGATTATCTTTTGTTGGTACGATTATCTTGGTCTTTTCTTTTTTTCCAAAAATAATTTTTCTCCCCGGGTAATGTTTGGTAGTATATTTTTACAATCAAACTATTTGCTGGTTTTTTTCTCACCGCGAGGATTTACCAACAAGTTTGGTATATCAAATATATATATATATATATATATATATATATATATATATATATATATATAAAGATTAAGAATTAAAGATACTGGTATTTTTCAAGCATGAATAACTGTGAGTGCCGGTGTTCAACTAATGTTTAAAAAATATAGATGACTTAGTCGTGTTAGAATAGGTATTCTAAGTGATATTGAACTAGGGATATTTATAATAATTGTTTTATTGTCGGTTAAGTCATATATATATATATATATATATATATATATATATATATATATATATATATATATTCAGCAACGTTTCTAAAAATAAACAAACATCCAAAAATCTTATTCACTTCGCCGAAGGGCATACGATCTGTTTGTTGTTATTATTCTCTCAAAAACGCCCCCTTACCTATTATGGTAGAGGCGTGTAGTATCATTTGACAAGCTTAATTTTGCTAGGATTGTTAGTTGTGTACTGTGGTCGAGGCGATATAGTGTTTCACTATGCTCGCTGAGGTCCCGGTTTCGATTTCTGTCGGAGGGAAATCGTTAGTATATGTCGCTGATGAGACTTAATAAAGTCGAAACAGTCTGTACGACATTCTACACACCGGGATTACACTTGTCAATTTCATTTTCTATAAGAAAAAGTATCGAATTTTATGCGATACATGCGTTGTAAGTGCCTTCAAGTAAAAAATTAATATATATATATATATGTGTGTGTGTGTGTGTGTGTGTGTGTGTGTTTGTGTGTAAAACCTAACATTAACAAATAGCATTTAAAGTCGGAGACAACGTATTAAATATCCCTAATAACTAACACTTAACTTACACCCCCTTCTTAAAAATAATAGACTCTCCAAATTTGATAAAAACATAGAAAACAGAACTAAAAAATGAACTAAAAACCAAATTACGTAACCCCATGATGACGACTGGCGAAACGGTCGAAAGCGCTCGGGATATAAGTATGGGAAATATCATAAATCAGTTGGATCCAGACTCAAAAAAGATCGCCAGAAGACTGGAAAAGATATTAATACAAAAAATGAAGAACGAATACTCCGTGTTGTTCAATAACACATGCCTTGAGAATAACTTGCTGCCAAAACACACAAACACACACACACCTATATATATATATATATATATATATATATATATGTGTGTGTGTGTGTGGATGATATTGTTTACTTGATAGGATTCAACCAAAATTGTGAACTCAAACGGATATATAAAGATTTGCGTATGTATATATATATATATATATTTTTACATATACGGAGCATTATAAATGAATAAATAGATACATTGGTGTAGATATAAATTTATTTCGGCATTTGCCTCTTCAGTCAGATCTTTATAATTATCGGGTATGAGGTCTTCGAATTAATAAAGTGAAGACTGAAGAGGCAAAGAAATCCCGAAATGAATTTATGTTTTATCTGTTCATTGCCCGGGACCCTTTTTATTTCTATTTTTTTTATTTTGCTCATAATCCCATATACAGATCTGAAACCAACCATAAACAAATTTATATTAGACAAATGGCAGAAATCATGGGACAATCTGACTCAAAACAAGCTCCATGAAATACAGGAAGTTATTGGAGAGTGGCCGATAGCCCACAGAAGTATTAGAAGAGAAGAAGTAATACTCGCCAGATTGCGTATTGGGCACACCCACATTACCCATTCGTACCTGTTAAAAGGGGAGGTTGCCCCAATGTGCCCAACATGCAAAGTACAACTTACAACCAAGCATATCCTTCTAAATTGTAACAGACTTAGACATATCCGCGCAAATTACTATCAAGCAAGAAACCTGAGAGACATCTTTAAGAATACAAACCCTGAAAACATTTTAAATTTTATTAAAAAAAGCAACCTTTTCAACAAAATATAACAGAACATAACCAATTATCTCCATAGAACCACTACCTTAAAGTCTGAAATCCAAAATAACCTTTTTGGCATTAAATGACCCACAGGGGTTGATATGCCGTTAAACAAAACTCAAACTCAAACTCAAACTTTTTTGTTATTTCTTTGAATTAGATCTTTTTTTTTTTCTCTCAAGTTTTACTGTCCTGTAATAAATCATCCAATGTTGTCTTTTTTATTTCTTTCATTGTCTATAACATTTTTTGTTTGCCGTTTCCGATTCGAGGATTTCAAATATTTTAATGAAACCTAAAGAGAAATATCCGGTTTCTAAAAGTGCTTCAGACCTCTTCAACTTTTGCGTTGACCGATGACACTGAAAGACCAATTATTTACAACCTTTCAATTCGAAGTTACGTAAACTTGAATGCAAATGCATTATATATACTAGCAAATATATGCACCCTCCGGGTGCAAGTATTTAAGTTTTAATGTAATAAAATATTGTATTAAATTAGAAAGGCTAATGAAACTAAATAAGAATACAGATAAAAAGATTTGAAACAGGGGGGGGGGTATAATAAAAGATTTGAAACAGAGGGAGTATAATAATAAATGGAACAACTGAAACTTACTCTTCCATCACTCTCGTCTTTCATTGTTATTTTTTCTAATTTAAGTATTTAGTTATAAGAGAAAGTAAATAATAAAATGACAGTTATTTTATCTTGTTAATGGATTTCATTTAAGATTCATTTAAGAGATTTTTGCTTATATTCATTAAAATAAAACCAAACAGTTAGAAATCAATAATACTAAGCACATATTTATTAAATTCGATTTTTTAATATTGATATGCAAATTAGCCTTCCCGTTCACACTGTAAACCGCTATTTTGTTGTATATATAAATATAATTGCATGTTGTTAGTATGTAGACATAGTTAACAGTATTAATAAAGTAAGACAATTTTATTAATAATTGAGGTTTAGATAAAAATAAAATCATGGTGAATGTGATATCAATAACTAAGAGAATTGTGACTTGAGTAGGGATATAGTTTCGGTTACAGACAGAAAAACACACAATCTCCATTATAATAAGATATAGCGTGTTCGGGAGAAATTTTACAGTTTCACAGTTTCATAAGGAAAAAGAAAAAGTGCTTGGTAACTACAAATTTTAATGGATTGTAAAAGAATTTAACGGACACGAAAATTACACTACTGTCAACAAGTTTCACTCAAAATAATCGCCATTAGTGTCGATCACAGCCTCAATCCTGCTTCGGAACCTGGAGCAAGTTGATGTTACCGTTTCCCTGGGAATGGTCTCAAAAACTACCTTAATTCTGTCGATTAACTGGGCCTTTGTTGTACTGGCACGGCGATTGGCGTCTTTTTCAACATACATAATAATCCATGGGGTTTTCGGAGTATTTCGGGGGCCAAACATTGATCAAATATAAATATGTCAAATTTATCCCGAACATAATATATATATATATATATATATATATATATATATATATATATACTAGCAAATATATGCACCCTTCGGGTGCAAGTATTTAGGTTTTGATGTAATAAAGAATTGTTTCAAATTAGAAACTATTTAGAAAATGATAAACTGAGGGGGTATAATCGAAAAACAGAACAGCTTTAAATCTAACTCTCCCATCATTTCCCATCACTCCCGTCTTTCATTTTTCCTAACTTATCTATTTAGTTAGATGATGAAGTATTTAATAAAATTACAGTTCTTTATTCTTGTTTAGGGATTTCTTTTAAGATTTATCCCCGAGATTTTTGCTCATATTCATTAAAAGAAAACCAAACAATTAGAAATCAATAATACTAAGCATCTATTTATTAAAGTCAAATTCTTAATATCAATATGCAAATTAGCCTTCTCGTTCACACTGTAAACCGCTATTTTGTTGAATATATAAATATACTTGCATGTTATTAGTATGTTGATTAATCCAACAGTATTAATGAGGTATAACAATTTTATCAATAACTAAGGTTTAAATAAAAATAAATTCATGGTGAATGTGACGTCAATATCTAAGGGAATTGTGACTTGAGTAGTGATTTAGTTTCGGTTACAGACAGAGAAACACACAATCTCCATTATAATAAGATATATATATGAGAGTCCGGTTGAGCTCAGTCGGTAGACCACCCGGCCAGGAATCGAAATGGTCCCGGTTCGATACCGGTCCCTACAAACTCAGCTTACGAGTAGCACAGATTGGGTTATCTGATCTATGTATAAAATGGGGAGCTGAAGGTAGGTGTGGCGATACACCCCAGACGAAAAAATAATCTACTTGGTCTCGCGCTAGCGAGAAGTGGATACACTCCCTCGTTGATCGGCTGTTACCGACAATAGGCCCCTCCGCCAACTTTACGTACTTGCTTAATCTTTGTTGACATAGTTATCGCCTCTTGACGTGCGCATTTCGATACGACTATTTTTTCTATGGATGATCGTATGTACGTAATTTTTTGTTTTTTTTCTGAAGCAAAAACAAATGACTAATTTAGCATTTCCTTGTATATACGAGTCGAGGCGTTGGCTTGTTCCTTCGTCCGAGGGCTTTGTTTACGTACACAGAATCTAGTAGCCAAGGCTTTACACTAACGTCGTCCCGTCGTCCCAGGACGATAAAAATTACACCCGAGACGATCAATACGTCATCCGGGACAGTTTGCCGGGGACGGTAAATTTTTTTCCTAAAAGTTACTACTACATTCCAATAATGGCCGTCCAGTAATTTCCCGAATGCTGACCTCAAAATGAGGTTACGGCACCGCAGGTCTATTCTGAAAGACATGTAATGAATAATGGTGGAAGGAGATAGTTTAAAAGGACTGAATTATGTACTACTAACCCTTCTCAGAGTAACTTAAAGTAAAAAAGTATTTTTTTTAAGCTCAAAACATACTAGGAAATGGATTTTTTGTCCAAATATCCAGAATTATCACTGCTTCAGCTTTTCTTAATGTTTTCTTAAATGTTATTATGCTACTGATGACTGACAAGTATAGATGATGCTAATGAATTAAACAAAAATATTTTGATTTCGGGATGGTCCAAACCCTATTTGGGACGGTTGATAATTTTTGTTCGGGACGGCCATGAAAAAAGTTAGTGTCGGGGCGTGCTAGTTGCGGTCCATAGTCAGTCGACCCCAAAAAGAACCCTTACTCCTTTTCTTTCGTTTACGGTCAGGGATGTAAATGCCGCATGCCTATTCCGTTCCGGTCAATTTCACTTGTGTTTACAAGTATCACTCTCCTTAGGGCAGTCGAGTATCGTTCTAATTGTTCCATTACTTCTTCCACAATCATTGAAAGGTCAACCCCGTTCGGGCGACCAAGTCAAAGAAACTCGAGTAGCCAAGGAATCTGGAAAAGTCAGAATTTTTGACTCTACAAACTTTTTGAATGTTTTTATTTCCAGCAACAACAACAGTTTTTCCCAAAAACCAAAGAGGATATTATTTTCCTTAGATCCATCCATTAATAAGAATGACGACAATTTTTAATTTAAACGTCATTTAAAAAAGTAGACAACAAGAACTTTTAATATAAAATTCTTTAGAAAATAATCTAACAATTTAGAAAAAAAAAAAAAGAAAAAGATACATAATTTTTTCTTATTTACGAGATTTAAGTTTCAGATGCCCTATTTACAAAACCGAATTAGTAGCAATTTTTTTTACATATTTTCCGTCATCAAATTATCTTTCCAAAAACGTAAAATTTATTTATATAAAATTTTTTTTAAAAATACAAAGATATTTGTACGGGGTATCAATGCGCGAAACAAAAACTAACGAAAAAAATTATTAGCCTTTTCAATTTAGTAAACATTTATTTACAATAAAATTTCGTCTTTTATTATTAGCCTTTTCAATTTAGTAAACATTTATTTACAATAAAATTTCGTCTTTTATTATTAGCCTTTTCAATTTAGTAAACATTTATTACAATAAATTTCGTCTTTTATTATTAGCCTTTTCAATTTAGTAAATTTATTTACAATAAAATTTCGTCTTTTATTATTAGCCTTTTCAATTTAGTAAACATTTATTTACAATAAAATTTCGTCTTTTATTATTAGCCTTTTCAATTTAGTAAACATTTATTTACAATAAAATTTCGTCTTTTTATTAAATTTCATTTTTACAATAAAATTTCGTCTTTTATTATTAGCCTTTTCAATTTAGTAAACATTTATTTACAATAAAATTTCGTCTTTATTATTAGCTTTTCAATTTAGTAAACATTTATTTACAATAAAATTTCGCCTTTTCATTTAGTAAACATTTATTTACAATAAAATTTCGTCTTTTATTATTAGCCTTTTCAATTTAGTAAACATTTATTTACAATAAAATTTCGTCTTTTATTATTAGCCTTTTCAATTTAGTAAACAATTTAGTAAACATTTATTTACAATAAAATTTCGTCTTTTATTATTAGCCTTTCAATTTAGTAAACATTTATTTACAATAAAATTTCG
Organism: Doryteuthis pealeii; assembly: GCA_023376005.1. NCBI lineage: Eukaryota > Metazoa > Mollusca > Cephalopoda > Myopsida > Loliginidae > Doryteuthis > Doryteuthis pealeii. The sequence continues at coordinate 50,326,867 of CM042175.1, forward strand.
TCTTTTATTATTAGCCTTTTCAATTTAGTAAAGAAAGTTTTATCAAAATCGGATAGTTCGTTTATTTTAGTTGATTTTTAGAAGAATTTCCTCTGATCACCCTTTTTTAGAGCCAGCTACAAATTGAGTATACATATATATATATTTGGGAGAATATGTGCTTAAATGAAGTCGAACCTATTTTTTGAAATTTAATTCATTAATAATTAATTAGGCGGGATTAAACTATTTAAATGTAAGGCTAAACAAATCGAGAAAAATCAATCTCTGTATGTACATTTCGGCCTATTAGGCCTCATCAGCAGAGCTATAGATACGAAGACCGCCCCGTGTGTGATTCGAAACCTGTCTGTCAAATTAGCAGGCAAGTGTCTTACCTCCACACCAAACGGACTTAGCAATATTTTCTTCGCTTTGTTAAGTAGTAGTATTTATATTCCTCTTAAGTGACCTCTACACGAACTTACGAGACGTAAACAAACAGACGATGTTTGTGATATGGCTATTTTCAGCCGACAATATTTGGGAGAATATGTGCTTAAATGAAGTCGAACCTATTTTTTGAAATTTAATTCATTAATAATTAATTAGGCGGGATTAAACTATTTAAATGTAAGGCTAAACAAATCGAGAAAAATCAATCTCTGTATGTACATTTCGGCCTATTAGGCCTCATCAGTAGAGCTATAGATATTGTCGGCTGAAAATAGCCATATCACAAACAGAGCAAAGTTATTTGGACAGGCACATTAGACAGAAAATGAGTTTGGCCATGTGCCTGTCTAAATAAAATATATCAGTGGTCTGAAGAAGCTCGTGAGCATACTCGCGAGTTGAAATGGTCCATAACCACGATACCCATGGTATTTAAGGCCTTTTATTCCCAAATATATATATATATATATATATATATATATATATATATATACGCTAGGATACAGTCTTAACGTCACAACCAACACGCATTTTCAATGTCATGCGCATTACAACATACGCACATGTACAAAAAAAAAAAAAAATAAACGCATTCACGCTCACACGGGAATACAGTTATTTCAAAAATAACGTCATTTTCAAAAAAAAAAAAATTCATTTGGGAAGAAATGCCATAGCTGTACTGCTTCAGTTCAATTCTTTTGATAAAGAGGTATTACCTCGAAAATTCAAGAAATAATAAAAAATACAGGTCAACACACAACACCATTGTTACCGTATTATTATTTTTTATTTATTCCAAACTGCATTGTGATAGCCTTCTAAATCAACCTCCTAACCAATACATACACAATGCTTCAAGCAAATTATGAAACTCTCTTATATATATATATATATATATATATATATATATATATATATATATATATATATATATATATATATATATATATATATATATATATATATATATATATATATGTACACACTTTTCATAACTTTCCTTATTCGGAAATAGGATTGTCTCTTATATTATCTTGTTCTGTTTACATTTCGAGGATTTTTACTTCTTACGTGATCGTTCAGCCACTTAGGAGAGGCCAGTTAATACAACACCAGTCCACGGCGACCTTTTATGTCTATTGCACCACAATATAAATAAACCGTAAATAGAATAAGTCTACAGTTACCAGATAAAAATGATTAAAATAAAACTATTCAAATTTAGTTTCACCTCATTTGATGGTTTGGTTTGTTTGTTTTACGGCATATCAACCTCGGTGAGTCATTTAATGCTGATAAAGTTTTGAAATAAATCAATTCTTAATGGATAATACAATTGTGTTTATCAACTCATGTTTTTTCTATTTAACCCATAGATGGGACCATAACAGGTACTACCACTCCGGGTCAGAATGGACCAGGAAGCAATGGTAATGAAGGGGTGCTCCACATTCCCCAAACCTCCAAAACTGGAACCTCACCATCAGATAGAGTTTAACGTCATTCCCAGGACATGTAGACCCGCAGCCACCGCCATCTAGCACCCATATGATAAAAAGGGGTTGGGGCTTCCAAAGTGGAGTATTGCACGTCATTAACTGCTCATCCACCTGGGCTCTATCCTTAAGCATCACGGGTCGCCACCCACGGCCAACAGGTAGCCCCATTGAGGGAGTCTTACCCCTCTGCAGAGGTGCAGTCGGTGCATTCTAACGCCCCAGCCGACAGAGCGGACCTCATTTGATAAACACCGACTTATTTTATATTACTTACTAATATACTTTTATGTCTATTTCACCACAATATAAATAAACCGTAAGTAGAATAAGTTTGGCTAGAAACCACAAGGTTCCTAGTTCGATACCGGTCCCCGCCAACTCAACGTATGAGTAGCACAGGGATCTGTGCGATAAAGTAAGGAGCTGATGGTAAGTGTGGCGCTCCACCTCAGATGCTAAAAACAATCTCCTTGGTCTAGCGCTATTGAAAAGGGGATAGACTCTCTCGCTGACAGGTTGATACCGACTTTAGGCCGTCCCGACGACGTAATCGGGTCACTTCCTTAGTGCTATTGCTAGTGGAGCGGCCATGTTTACTCTGTAAAGACAGCAAGCAAAATGGTGCGATCAGGCTCAAACTTTGATCAAATGACCACAACAGTGTCAAATTATAAGCAGGCATATGCAGAACGCAGTGTGACAATAATAAAGATATATAATGGTGAAAGGGAGGATAACTTTTTACTCTTTCGGTATTTCTTTTTTACTCATTTCGATAATTATTTAATTGGCTATTATTTTATAAAAGAAAAAAATATACATTGATATTTTTTTCTGCTTAAAAGGGGGGGGGGTACATTTTCAATAGAGTTTTTCTTCAAAACTTATTACTTTTGGCACCTAAAATAAGGTTTGCATTAAATAGATATTTATTTCTAGAATCTAAAAATATAACATTTTAAAATTAACATGAGGCTTTTCATATTTTAAATGAATTTTATATATTAATTTTTCATAGCAAAAATACTAAATTAAAGTTTTGAAATAGAATAACTGATGCATTATAAAATTCATTAATTGATAAATCAATACTGAAAATTTCATTAAAATCGGATAATTACCTGATTTTTTGTAATTTTTTTTGCAATCGCGAATTTTACATAAAAATTGTAAACAAGTCCGTAAAACCATTGAAAAATAGACGGAATGGAGGATCGCGTCGAAATTGACCAAAACAAATCATTTTAAATCTATCAAAAATAAACTGCATATGTAATTATATTTGTCTTTTTTAATGATGGTTATTATGTTACTACTTATCGATTTAGACAACGTTTGACCTTAAATAATTGATTTAATTATTTTTAATTTTAATTCGCTTTTAAAATTCATAGCAGATGACAAAATTGCCATGCTATTCTTCTTCTTACGTCTTCTTCTAACATCACTTCTAGCGTCTGGATTTCGTCTTGGTGACTTCGTGTCTGGTCTTCCATTGGGGATTTCGCTTTATCAGAAGCCCTGTGTCATTGGTAGTTTTTAGATAATAACCCAAGACTTCGATTTAACTTAGATCGAGTCGGAGCGTGCAATACACGACACCACCGTCGTGGTTTCTGGCCGACTGCCAAAAATCTATTTCTAATCTAAACCGGAAGGGGGTCTTCTCCACCGATTCTCACGGTATCCACCGGAAGGAAGGATCAGGACAGGTCAAGACTTGTCATTCAAATCCTTCAAGGCCGTGGGCTGCAACTTATAACAGCCATTTTGATTTCTACACTACTGTACATAAATATTAAGGATCTAATAATTATGTAACACTATGAAAATTTATTAAAAACTCATTTTACTATGTGACAACACGGTACGCAACATTCTATATAACAAGCACATTTTCTTTCTATATAATAACGATATTTTCATATAACATCAGACTCCCTTCCTTGTTTGTATGTGCGTGTTTGTTTAAAACAGGAAAATAATTAAATATAATTGGGGAGCCTTTAAAAAAAATTGAACTGACGTCAGCAACATAGTCCTTTTTTTTTTCCTTGGCACATAAAGTAAGGAGCCAGATACTTTGAATATATGGTGATGTTCGGCGACAATGATATATTTTCCCATTGTTTCCGGAAACATATGTAGGTTAGACACTGGGACCTTATCCCCTGACACCGTTTTTCTATTACTATTAACAGAAAGGTCACAGTATTCTCAGAATTATGTAACTTAATCGAAGTGTCCCCTCATTTTTGTAGATTTTTTCTTTTATTTCTTTTATTCATTTTTCTTTTCGTAAAACCTGTATTAAATAAGTAATGATTATTCCTCCATAGGAATATGGATTCTGTATCTCGTGTGTATTTACCAAACCCCTCTGCACAAGTAGGATGTGACACAAGGCTAACTTTTTAAAGCGAATTTAACGGTGCACTCTAGAGGACTTAATTAGAGAAATATCCGATATGGACATAGGAGAGAGAGAGAGAGAGAGAGAGAGAGAGAGAGAGAGAGAGAGAGAGAGAGAGAGGGGGGAATTCGTAATCACCTCTAGTATGTATTTACTCGACCACTCTAACGTGTAGGATGTGACACAAGGTAAATCTTTGTGGAATTTAAGAAATTTTCTTCTCCTAGACAGGTTGCCATACCAAGATTAAAAAGCCAGTCTGTCCTACTATTTACCCATAGCTGAAGGGAAGGTAGTTGGATGCATACCATTCCTAAGGGTAATAGCGCTATGTGAATGCAAACAGCCTCATCCATGATTTGAACACGGATCACTTTTCTTCCACCAAAAATAGGGTGTGACACAAGGTCAATTTTTAAGCAAAGTTTAAGATAATTGGATTCAGTTTTCCTTCTCCTAGACTGGTTGCCTAACTAGTCTTAGCTGGAAGGTAAAGAGATGGATTCATGCCTTTTCAAACACGATATGACACAAGGTCCATTTCTAAGCAGAGTACAGCTGGCCGGGTTAGCTCAGTCGGTAGAGCGTTCGGCTAGAAAACACGGTCCTCGCCAACCCAGTGTATGAGTAGCACGGGGATCTGTGCGGTAAAGTAATGAGCTGATGGTAGTTGTGACGCTCCACCTCAGATGTTAAAAACAATCTCCTTGGTCTAGCGCTATTGAAAAGGGGATAGACACCTTCGCTGTCTGGCTGATACCGACTTTAGGCCGCCCCGACGACTTTACTTACTTACAGCTGGTTTGAATTCAGAGTTTTCCTTCTCCTAGACCAATTGCCCTACTATGGCTAAATGACGCATTATGATCTACTATTTACCAGGGTGTGACACAAGGTCAATATGTAAGCAAAGTTTAACAGGTTTGAATTCAGCGTTTACCTTCTCCTAGACTGGAGGGTGAACAGATTGATTCATGCCTTTTAAAGCAGAATATGACACAAGGCCAATTCTTAAGCGGTGTTTAAGAGGTTTAAATTTTCCTTCTCCTAGACTGGTTGCTTAACAAGATTTAAAAAAACTAGTATTCTTTTGTATTTACCCACAGCTATCTGTCGGTAGAGCGTTCGGCTAGGATACACAAGGTTCCGGGTTCGATACCGGTCCTCGTCAACTCAGCGTATGAGTAGCACAGGGATCTGTGCGATAAAGTGAGGAGCTGATGGTAGGTGTCTCGCTATATCTCAGATGCCAAAACAATCTCCTTGGTCTAGCGCTAGTGAAAAGGAGATAGACACCCTCTCTGGCTGATACTGACTTTAGGCCAACCCGACGATTTTTATAGGGAGAACAGATTGTTGCGTTTCTCAAGAGTATTAGTGCAATTGAAACGAAAACGGCTCCGTTCAGGATTCGAACTCGGGTCTCCGGTTCCATTTCCTCCGACGCTAACAGTTACACGAACTGTGACTTCTCCTCCACCCCTCCTCCTTCTCCTGGACTAAAAGAGAGTTATCCAAAAGATTAATTATTTTGACTTCCAAACAGATAAAGCATTTTTTTTCTGGCTAAAAGAAATGAATAAATAAAAGACATAACTTGGCCACTAGGGGGTCGCAGATTTTGGAAATGATACGTTTGCATTCATTGAGATGAGGCATGCTATGGTGTGACGGGGAATCCTCCAGATTTTAAAAATAACCTTATCATTAGTTTTAGACATCTTAATCTGTGTTCGTCATCAGGCTTTTACGACGAAGACAGCGATTCGCCGATTTTTTTTTATTCGTCTCATTCTGCCGTATTTAGCACACACGTCTGTGACCCAGGCCAGCAAACTAATAAACTCTTCCAATCATGTAAATAATCTGTCTCTGTCTCTCTCTCTCTCTCTCTCTCTCTATATATATATATATATATATAATATATATATATATATTATTATATTTTATTATATTTTATCATTATTATGATTATTTTTAATTTATATATTTTTTCAAATTATTTCATTTTTTTTATTATTACTCCTTTTGAGTTTTCACATCAGTGTTAGCTGATGGTCTTTCACTGGAGTCCGAGTGACAACAAGTCTCCTCAGGTCTCCAGGACTCTTCTGAGTATTATTTTTATTATTTATTATTATTTTTAATTGATTTTAATTTCTATTATTTATTTTTTAATTTTATTTTTTTATTATCTTACTATTAAATTATTTTATTATTTATATCTTAACTAGTATTTTCTTTTATACATCATTATACTCTAATGTTTAAATTTAAAATCTTTTTATTTTACTTGTCTATTTATATTTTAATATACTACTCTGTTTTTTCTGTCCTGTCACTTTTTGTCTGTCTGGGACACCCTAGAAATCAACCTTGAGATGTATCTCTTTTTTTTTCATTCACTTCCTGTTTCTATGGTTACAATCCTACATCGTTAAAAATATATATATATATTTTTTATTATTTTTTGTTTTTGTTTGAATTTATATATTCAGCTCTCTGGGGTTTTTTGTGATATGCTTGTCCATAAGTGAATTGAGACCCATCTGATGAGACGAAAATTTGGGGAGCCGGTTTAAATCAACTTAGATTTATATGGGCCCCAATTTTCGTCGAAATAAATTTATTATGGGATTACTGTATTGAGTTCTTCCTTCCTTTATTGATAAATATTGCTCTGTATATAATCTAAAAGGTTATTTTACATTGAGCTCTCTTCAGTGATTTAAAGATTCGCTGTATTTATACATACTGGATCATCAATATTAGTACAGTGGATCTTAGAAATCACATATAGAATCATCCCTTACTACCAAGTTTTGGATAAATCTCTTATATATATATATATATATATATATATATATATATATATATATATATATATATATATATATATTCTCAAACACCTTCATCACGGGTAGTATTTGACTCGCTTTTCAGCTGGTAATTTTTATACAATTATTTTTTAAAAACCTTTTCAATATGCTCAATATGTAAGTTAATGGATGAGATCTCTCGCAACTAAAGCACAATTTCTGTAAAGCTTAATAATTACAAATATACACATGGATTTTATTCAACGAACTACAGACTATCAATAACTACTCTATTTTATTATTATTACTATATTTATATCATATCATGATCAATACTATTCAGATGTGTCGTTTGTTTTAGATGTTTCAATAAATATCTATAAAAAACGTCAGAACCTTTGAAATATAATCTTAGAACAATAGAATAAAATAAATATATCGAAGCTGTTTAGAGGTTTGTCATGTAATTTTAGTTAATAAAAAAAGGACATTATTATTATTATTATTATTATTGTTATTATTATTATTATTATTATTATTATTATTATTATTATTATTATTATTATTATTATTATTATTATGATAATAATAATAATAATAATAATAATAATAATAATAATAATAATAATAATAACAATAATGATGATAATAATAATAATAATAATGATAATAATAATAATAATAACAATAATAACAATAATGATGATGATAATAATAATAATAATAATAATAATAATAATAATTTCTCTTATTTCATTATTATTTGTATTCTAATGCATATCAGTCCATAAAAAATATGTACCCAACTCGTTCACCACGGGTAGTATCTGACAATTATAAGGCTTCCAGCGAGGATCGAACACGCTTTTCGGTAGTAACGGATCGGCGAGACTAGCTTCACACCACAAGACATTAGACCACAATAGAATTCTCTTCTATACCTGACTCGTTCGCCAATTGCTGGATATGACACAAGGTCACTATCATGAGAAACTGTTATACGGGGTGTGATGTGTAAATTGTCGCCTGTTTGAATTATTAATTTCGCGCATGCACTTTGTTTGTTTCAGGTTTTGTCTACTGTGCGATAAACTAGAGAAGGTTTGGGCACTGTCTGTGAGGAAAGCAGCGCCATGACACAATTCAGACCACCAGGAAATTCGGACACGGCATGCTGTTCAACAGGAACATGATCTGTGTATTGAAGAAAAAAATGTAATATTTTCATAATATATGATTCAAAAGTATTGAGAGAGAGAGAGAGAGAGAGAGAGAGAGAGAGAGAGAGAGAGAGAGAGAGAGAGAGAGAGAGAGAGAGAGGGGGGCAGGTTAACAGACAGGCATACAGAGACAGATAAAGAGGAGAAAGAAAGAGTGATATTTATGAACATTTTTTATCTATAATAAATATAATTGAGAGAGAGAGAGAGAGAGAGAGAGAGAGAGAGAGAGAGAGAGAGAGAGAGAGAGAGAGAGAGAGAGGGAGAGAGAGAGAGAACAATTTTTTAATAAACGATATTTTCCTTAGGAAATTACGTGGACCAGTCAGACAACACTGACGATCAGAGCTGATATGAAATGACAAATATACATAGATAGATATGTGGAGAAACGTTAGAACGTCGACATCGCGATCTACAATAAACATCCATCTTGTACAACATACCGTGTTTGTCTACCTTTCTCCACAATTTCAATGTCAAATTATATTTTGTTTTTAGAACTCATTGCAAATAGATAAGGGGAAGTACACTATAGTTAGCATTTAAATCATTTTCCTGAGAAATTATAAGGATCAGGAAAAGTACAAATACAGTACCAACCTTATTAAGTTGTAAATTGGATAGGCAATTGCTTTATTTTTTAAGTTATAAACATTTTCAGGTGTATATTTCATTTCAGATGTGATAGTGAATAGAAGCATCGGAATTCTAAGACTTTTGATACATTATTTTCAACTGCACCTCAAAGACATTGAAGCTGTTGGAAGAATTCTTGAAATGGAAGAAATCACGCAATACTTGAGTACACTCTCTTGATATATCATTCTAGACTTGAGTTTTCATCCTTCTTTACGTCACGCGTTCCTCATCAGTTTTTCTCTTTCACGGCCTTTCCAATTTCTTTTGCATTTACTTTATTATTCCCTGACTTTATTTATTTACTTCTTCATTCATGTGTCTATTTATTTATTTATTTATTTAACAAACCAATTGGCTTCGTGTCACATCCTGATCGTGCTCTCCACACGAGCAGGATGTGACACAAGGTCAATTTATAAGCGTTTAACAGTTGAACAGGTCTGCATTGAAAGTTTTATTTCTCCTAGAATAATTGTCATACCCTGGTTATATAGCACAGATGAATTTCCTCGTATTACCTCCATAGATAGATATGAAATAATTAACATAGATAGATTATAAAAAAACTAAGACAGGTATGAAAAGACTAATATAGATTTGAAAAGACTAAGATATAAAAATACTTATTTATAAAAAAAACTAAGATATTAAAAGACTGAGATAGATAGATATGAAAAGAACCAGATAGATATAAAAAGACCAAGATAGATATGAAAAGAGATAGATAGATAAGAAATGACTAAGATAGAAATGTTAAGATTAACATAGATTTGAAAAGACTAAGACGGATATATACGAAAATATAACTTAGTTTTTTCTATCTGTCTATCTCAGTCTTAATGACAGGATATGAAAAGACTAAAATAGAAATGAAAACAGTAGCTGAAAATCAATCACCGACTTTTAATTCTTTGTCATCATCCCTGAAATACACTCCCGAGTAAATATTTTCTTAAAGATAATAAGGATATGTCAAACACGTAGGTGTTGTAAAGATTGTATAGGGTAGGGCTCGGTGCTCCTTTCACAAAAAGTGATCAAAGTATTTTAATTACATTACTGGAGGCGTGCTTATTGTAACAATTATGTAGCAAACCGGTAATCCCACAGATTTAGTCTTGTGAGGAGGGTAAGTATGAACTCTGCTGGGAACAAATTAAGAGATGATAATTTTAATATAAGCTAGCGTTGTAATCTTTATATATTTTTCTGTGTAGCATATCCTTTCCCCGCCCTTTCTTTTTTTTATAATAAAAACGGAATGGTCCATTATTTAGCTGGGGTGACGACACTCATAAGAAATGAGAATTCGGCGGTTAAGCAACACCAGATAATACACTTTTGCATTTCATCTTGGACGGTTTGGACGGTCTCATTTTTAACTTGAGGATGTTGCAAGATGATAACGGTCGTACAATTAAGGAACACGAAGAGTAATATAGAGATGGTTAAGTTCTTTCGTGCACTGTTGTTGTTTTTTTTTTTTATCCAATACTGTAAGTTAAGAGGGATATTTTGGACAAGCCTATGATCAAGTCACATTGAAAGCATCGGTTCCTGCTAGATCCCCGAAGTTAAGCAGTGACAAGCCTGTTCTAATAATGGGTGACTATTTAAGCAACAGCAGGTACTGTAAGAAACCGAATATCAAACGGACATAATTCGGCATAAAATGACCTGTAAAGGGTTGGTATGCCGTAAAACAAAACCAAACAAAAATAATGTTTCTCACGATTGCTTTCATCTTTGATTACAAAAAGAGAATGGCCAAATAATGAGGGATCAGTTTATAAGTTGTTAGAATTGAAAATGGCCGGTAAAAGGGCGGAGAAAGCTATTTGCTCAACAGCCATGTAGCACATTATATTTACAGTCCTCCTCATTGCAACAGGGTCGTGTAAACTTGATAGTGGCACTCCTATGCCATCGGGAACATTTTTTAGGAGTATGAAAGCTCTAGAACTCATTTTTAAATAGATTACAATAAGTTGCTATTTTATGGAATTGGAAGCTCACATTTTGGGGATTGTGTAACTTTAACATAATAAACACATGGACAAAATTTCAGAAAAATTGAAGCGCAAAATGTTAACAAATTTTAAGAAAAATGTTGTCGCTTCTGCTCTGAGCAAAAACCAAACTATCTTTTTGGTATAAATAATGTTCAATTTATGTGAAATAATAAAAGAAAAAAATTTTTGTCGTAGATACAATGCCACATTGGAATGTTGATCTTGCTATAAAAAAATCAAAATCATTAATAACTTAAAATTGGTTGACTTTAAGACTATTTTGATAGCATTTTTGGATTGCCGGGCACACACATACATACATACATACATACATACACAAGCACAAACATACACACACATTTATATTATTAATTTTATGCATATATATATATATATATATATATATATATATATATAATATATATATATATATGGGCATAACTATCCTGCTGAAATCCCGGTTTCGATTTCTGTCGGAGGGAAATCGTTAGTATACATCGCTGATGAGACTTAATACAGTTGAAACTGTCTGTACGATGTTCTACACACCGAATAATTCTTTACCGAAATTCACTTGTCATTATTATCTTCTATAATTATCGAATTTTATGCGATATACGCATTGTAATTGCCTTCAAGCAAAAATATAAATAATAATATATACTTTATCCAACAATGCTTCTAAAAAAAAAACATCCAAAAATCTTATTTCCTTCGCCGAAGAGCATAAGGCCCGGGTTTGTTATTATTCACTCAACGTCCCCTTACCGCATATGGTAAAGACGTATCAGTATCATTGACAGGTTAATTTCGCAAGGATTGTCCCGTGCTGTATCGTGGCCGAGGCAGTTTGGTTTCTGATTATCCTGCTGAAGTCCCGGTTTCGATTTCTGTCGGAGGGAAATCGTTAGTATACATCCCTGATGAGACTTAATAAAGTTGAAACAGTCTGTACGATGTTTTAAAAAACAATGAGGACTGTCTTATGTTGCATGTTCAAATTTTGAGTGTATTTATTCTATGTAAAAATAATTTTTTTAAAGATATTGCTTGAGGAGGTGGAAGTTAAAAAATAAATGTCGGAGAGTGTGAACCATAAATCATGAAATCATCAAATTTATTAAAGGGGTAAAAAAAATAAAACAATTTGAAATCGAAACTAAGTTCTATTAACTTTGAATATCTATTAAAATAAAACAAACTATATATAAATATATGATACTGGGGATGTATCTATTAAAACTTGTTTTAAAAAAACAATAAGGACTGTCTAATATTGCATGCTCAAATTTTGAGTGTATTTATTCTAGGTTATGACGATTTCGGGTATAGTGACGTAAGCAGTGACGTAGTTTTTGTTACAGACAAAAACCGGAAGCGAATCTCCATTATTAATAGATGTATTTGTTCCTAGATGTATGTATGTATGTATGTATGTATGTATACAGAACTGTTTGAAGGGTGGACTGGGCATAACACAAGAGAGTGTGACAAAAACGTGAAACTCTGTCGGCCAATTCTGGTGATGTGTGGATCTGGGAGGAGTGTGACCGGGCCTGGTTGTAAAAGGCAGGCTTGGTCAATCACATGAAATCACACGAGAGCTACCCGACTGCAATTGTTGTCTCTACCATGCCACACTCTGATTCCCAGCATGACCCCCAGCTTTGGGACAGTGATGAGTATACAACACCTGTCGAATCAGTCAACACCGATCGTTATGTGTGCCAGATTTGTTCTAAGTTATGCAAGACTTTGGCGGGATTGAAAAGTCATGAACGAGCTCACAAATGGACAATGAATGAAGGAGTGGCAGACGTCTGACAAGACGTTGCGATCAATAATGTGTATGTGTGTGTGTGTGTGTGTGTGTGTGTGTGTGTGCGCTTTAGCGAATAAAAGGTAAAATATATAAAACTACATGCGAGGCAGTTTTTTTTGTGTCTATGTGTGAAAGGAGCGCTGAGCCGTACTTCGCTACGTTTTTAGACCACCCACGTCAAGGAAATATCCTCATTATATCACATAAACACACACACATAAAAACACGCACACACATACACATACATATATACACCTAGAGGCGCCCCCCATATATATATATATATATATATATATATATATATATATATATATATATATATATATATATAAGTAAATACACACGCGGTGTGTTTATGATATGGCTTTTTTTAGCCGACAATTTTTGGGAGAATATGTGCTTAATTGAAGTCGTACCTAATTTTGAAAGTTAATTAATTAATAATTAATTAATTAGGAAGAGATTGATTTTTCTCGATTTGTTTAGCCTTACATTTAAATAGGTATGCCCACCTAATTAATTAGTTATTAATCAATTAACTTTCAAAATTAGGTACGACTTCAATTAAGCACATATTCTCCCCCCCAAAAAAAAAAATATATATCCTATATTATTTATAAATGATATATTATTATAAATATCCTATTTATTTATGCTAAGATATAGGATATTCATATATATGTATATGTGTGTGTGTGTGCGCGCCTCTGGGTGTATATATATGTATGTATATGTGTGTGCGTGTATTTATGTGCGTGTATTTATGTGTGTGCGTGCGCACGAAAGCAAAAGCTGAATGGAACCATAGTAAATATTTATACTAAGATATAGGATATTATTATTATAATATTTATAATATATAATATATATAATATATAATAATAAATTATATCTTAGTATAAATAAATAGGATATTATTATTATATTATTAATTATATACACCCAGAGGCGCGCACACACACACACACACACACACACACACACACACATATATATATATATATATATATATATATATATATATATATATATATACGTAAAATGAAAATGGAAGTGAATCCGACGGTATGTTGAAAAAATGAATAAAGAAAAGAAAGTATAGATTGGATAAAATAGGATATTTTAATCAATTTTACTTACACGTGTTTCGGTCAGGAGTTTATCCATGTGTACATTATTCAAACTATTATTATTATTAAATAACCAAATGAAATGAAATGAAGGATAATGATAGAAAATTGGTTATTTGGTTATTCAAAAATAATAATAGTTTGAATAATGTACACATGGATAAACTCCTGACCGAAACACGCGTAAGTAAAATAGATTAAAATATCCTATTTTATCCATTCTATACATTCTTTCCTTTATTTCTCTTTACAACACGCACACACACACACACACACACACACACATATATATAATATATATATATATATATATATATATATATATTATTTTCACTTCTTTTGAGTTTTTCACATCAGCGTTAGCTGATGGTATTTCACTGGAGGTTGAGTGACAACAAGTCTCCTCGGGTCTCTACGACTCTTCTGAGTATTCTAGCCGATTGCAGCAGTGCAGTAGTCCGAATGGTCTCAATTCTTCCTCTTATTTCCAGATTTTTCAGGCTTTTTTTTTCAAGCTTATTGGGACTGTTCCAAGTGCACCAACTACAATTGGTATCACTTTCACTCTCACATTACACAGCTTTTTCACTTCTCTGGCAAAATCCAGGTATTTATCCATCTTTTCATTTTCCTTCAGCTTCAACCTGTGATCTGCTGGAACCGCAATGTCCACCAGTTGACACGTTCTCTTTTTTTTTTGTTAATCAACAATATCATTATTATTATTTACTCCTTTTGAGTTTTCACATCAGCATTAGCTGATGGTCTTTCACTGGAGTCTGAGTGACAGCAAGTCTACTCAGGTCTCCAGTACTCTTCTGAGTATTCTGGCAGATTGCAGCAGTGCAGTGTTCTGAATGGTTTTCAATCCTTCTTCTGATTTCCAAACCCTTTTCCAATCCTTTTGGGACCGTTCCAAGTGCACCAACTACAATTGGTATCACTTTGACTTTCATATTCCATAACTTTGACTTTCATATTCCATAACATTATTATTATTATTATTATTATTAGTAGTAGTAGTAGTAGTAGTAGTTGTTGTTGTTGTTGTTTTTCCAGCCAGCGTTAGATGATGGTCTTTCACAGGAATTTGAGTTGATGGGCTTGGCCACTAAATCTGTGTCCTTCAGCTTTAGTGACATTATGTACAGGCATATCGATGGTATCTCGATGGGGAGTCCCCTTGGATCCCTAATGGCTAATGTGTTCGTGGGTTTTCTCGAAAAGATGTTGTTTCAGAAGGTTTCCAAACCTTACTATTACGCTCGTTACGTGGACGACACTTTTGCTTGTTTTGGTTCACGTGATGAAGCCCTGAAATGTTTCCAAAGCCTTAATGGTTTTCATCCCTCCCTGGGGTTTACAATGGAGGAGGAGAAAATAATAGTCTCCCCTTCTTGGACGTTCTTATTGAAAAACGTTCCTCGTCCTTTGTGACGAGTATCTACCGTAAGACCACCTTTTACTGGCCTCTACTTGAGTTGGGATTCGTTCGCCCCCAAATCCAGAAAGATAAACTTGATTAAATATTTAACATTCAGAGCCCTCATGATATGTTCTGACTGCAAGATAGGAGATGAACTCAAAACAATTAATAACATCTTTGCCGACAATGGGTATCCAGAGGATTTGACTACAAAGGTGATCAACCAAACTATTTCAAATTTTAACAGCAACAAGTTCGTTTCCTTTCTTTTTACAGTTTTATATAATCTTATGCTTTCTCTTCCCAATCCGAAAGAACCAGTTCCAGCTAGATTATCGTTAAGCAACGACAAATCAGTTCAATACTTAGATGGGTGACCGTTTAAGCAACAGCCTTCCTACTTTCGTTTTCTTCCATTTAAAAATACTTAGGCAAGACAGTCGGTCGAAGAAGACCCCTCCGATCAATCGGCTGCTCATTTCAAGCCCTAGCACCTATATAATTGCCCCAACTCTATTGCCCTTATGGCAACCCCTAACTGTTAAGTATCTGGCCGCCATTCTTGGCCAGTTGTAAAGAACTTAAAGTAAATAAGTAAGTAAGCCCCGAGTTATAGAAACCTTTGGTAAGTGAATAAGTCCTGGGATATAGAATCCTTCGGTAAGTGAATAATCCTGTGATATAGAATCCTTCGGTAAGTGAATAAGTCCTGTGATATAGAATCCTTCGTAAGTGAATAAGTCCTGGGATATAGAATCCTTCGATAAGTGAATAAGTCCTGTGATATAGAATCCTTCGGTAAGTCCTGTGATATAGAATCCTTCGGTAAGTGAATAAGTCCTGGGATATAGAATCCTTCGGTAAGTGAATAAGTCCTGTGATATAGAATCCTTCGGTCCGTCGTCCAAGAAGATCCAAGTAGATGTGAGTAGCTAAGATTAGAATCAGCCAGTATAAATAATAATAACAGCAGCAGAGCACTGCCAGTGATTGGCCAATAGGTTGGTCACATGTTTATCGGCGAGTCTATAAGTACAAGTAGCCATCTGACACACACCTTATATCGTAAGTGGGCACCTCATTTGGTGTAATGGTTAGCAAGCTAGATTAGCAGACCATTGTTAGTGAGTTCGATTCTCACTGGGCGCCCCTATACTTCTGGCCTTGTGCCACATCTAAGCTAAGCTTAGTAAATAACTATATCGTAAGTGGGCACCTCATTTGGTGTAATGGTTAGCAAGCTAGATTAGCAGACCATTGTTAGTGAGTTCGATCCTCACTGGGTGCCCCATACTTCTGGCCTTGTGCCGCATCTGAGCTAAGCTTAGTAAATAACTATATCGTATCTGGTGTAATGGTTAGCAAACTAGATTAGCAAACCATTGTTAGTGAGTTCGATTCTCACTGGGCGCCCACATACTTCTGGCCTTGTGCCGCATCTTAGCTAAGCTTAGTAAATAACTATATCGGAAAAAAATGGTTAGCAAGCTCGCTTCGCAAACCATTGTTAGTGAGTTCGATTCTCACTAGGTGCCCCACATTTCTGGCCTTGTGCCACATCTAAGCTATGCTTAGTAAATATGTATATCGGAAAAAAATCAACACTAACACTTTTAAAAAAATCTAAGTTACATTCTTTACTTAGTCCCTTCTATTTCTTTTTTTCTCCAGTAAATATTCACTGTAATTATTTTCTTTGGTTGTTTACCTTTACCTTCCCTAATTGTCATACTCATATTCCCGCCAATAGACATTTTGTTTTGTCAATAAAAATTGTGAAAACGGAAAAGATGAAAAAGAAATGAATGTTTAACAACTGGGCGTGTATAAACTTTTAACGTCTATTTCTTTTAGGAGGAAACTCTTTCTTTTTGTTCTTCTAGTTTGCTTTCTTTCTTTTTCTTCGTAACTCATTTTCTCTTTCTTTCTTTCTTTCTTTCTTTCTTTTCATAAAATACTCTTTTATTTTGTTCTTTTCTTTTCTTTCTTTCTTTCTTTCTTTTTCTTTGTAACTCATTTTCTTCTTTCTTTCTTTCTTTCTTTCTTTCTTTCTTTTCATTACTTACTCTTTTTTTGTTCTTTTCTTTTTCTTTCTTTCTTTTTTTTCTTTTCTTTGTAACTCATTTCTCTTCTTTCTTTTCTTTCTTTCTTTCTTTCTTTCTTTCTTTTTTTCATTACTTACTCTTTTATTTGTTCTTTTTTCTTTTCTTTTTTCTTTTTCTTTCTTTTCTCTTCCTTTTTCTCTTTTTTCTTTCTTTTTTTTTTCTCCTTTTTTTTTCTTTTCTTTCTTTTTCTCTTTCTTTCTTTCTTTCTATTCATTTCTTCTTCTTTTTTTCTTTCTTTCTTTTCATTTCATTCTTTCTTTATTTTTTCTTACTTTCTCTTTTATTTGTTTTTTTCTTTTTCTTTTTTCTTTTTCTTTCTTTTTTCTTTTTTTTTCTTTTTCTTCTTTCTTTCTTTCTTTCTTTTTCTTTCTTTCTCTCCTTTCTTCTCTTCTTATAACCCACTTCTTTTTCTTTTTGCTTTTCTTCTTCCTCCTTCCCTTCTCCTCTTTTTTTTTCTCTCTTTCTTTTTTCTTTCCTTCTTTTTTCTTTCTTTTCTTTTTCTTTCTTTTCTTCTTCTTTTTTTTCTTTCTTGTCTTTTCTTTCATCTTTCTTCTTATCTTTCTTCTTTCATTTCAATTACTTACTACTAACTGTCTTTTATTTTGGTTCTTTTCTTTTTTCTTTCTTTCTTTCTTTGTTTCT
>CM042175.1:50345134-50365134 GCA_023376005.1 Doryteuthis pealeii
CCGAAAAGAGGAGAGATAAGCTCTTTAAACTTTGGTAACGGCAACCAGTCCCTAGAATAAGGAAAATTCTGAATTCAGAACCTGTTAAACCGCTTAAGAAATTGACCTTGTGTCGCGCATCCTGCTCGTGTGGAGGGGTTGATAAATATATATATACAGAGTTAGAAGAGTAACATATTCTAATATAAAAAAGAGTCTTGAGTAAAGAAAGTCTTGAGTCCTTGATATCTACCTGGTAGAAAAAAAGTGTAAAGAATTACATATTAAGCATTTGATATTATTCATGTGACATGAGGTTGATTCAGATATTTCAGTTTTAGCTTAGCAAGCGGAGCAGACAGGTGCAAATGGTGTCCCTCCAAAAATGGCTAATTTTCACCCCCACAGATGTGGGTTAACTTGGTTTGAATAAAGATGTCTTTTAGAATATCTAAATCTTGTATTAGTTAATAAAATATAGTTAAATAATTTTATTAGTAAGTTAATAAATTAATTGTATTAGTTAATAGAAATTAGTTAATAAAATTTATTAGTAAAGTTAAGTAAAAATTATTGTCATTAGTTAATAAATTAGTTACATAAAAATTTTATTAGTAAGTTATAAAAATTATTGTATTAGTTAATAAAATTAGTTAATAAAAATTTTATTAGTAAGTTAATAAAATTATTGTATTAGTTAATAAAATTAGTAATAAAAATTTTTATTATAAGTTAATAAAGAATTATTGTATATAGTTAATAAAATTAGTTAATAAAAATTTTATTCATTATTGTAAGTTAATAAAAAAAAAGTTAATATTGTATTAGTTAAATAAATGTTAATCAAAAATTTTATAGTAGTTAATAAATTAAGTATTAATCAAATTAGTTATAAAATTTTATTAGTAAGTTAAAAAATTATTGTATTAATTAATAAAATTAGTTAATAAAAATTTTATTAGTAAGTTAATAAAATTATTGTATTAGTTATAATTAGTTAATAAAAATTTTATTAGTAAGTTAATAAAAATTAATTAAGTTAATAAAATTAGTTAATAAAAATTTTATTAGTAAGTTAATAAAAATTATTGTATTAGTTAATAAAATTAGTAATAAAAAAATTTTATTTAAGTTAATATTAGTATTAGTTAAATAAATTAGTTATAAAAATTTTATTTAGTTAATAAATTAATTAGTTAATAAAATTAGTTAAAGTAAAAACTAAAACTAATAATAACTAATAAAAACTAAGAACTTAAAGATAAGAATCCTCAAGAAAGCAGATCAGAACAGAGAGAAACTAGCCCAGATATGTTTATGGTTTGTTTTGTTTTACGGCATATCAACCTCAGTGGGTCATTTAATGCCGATAAAGTTTTGAAATAAATCAATTCTTAATGGATAATACAATTTTTTTAATAAATACATTTTTCTATTTAATCCATAGATGGGACCCTAACAGGTATTACCACTCCGGGTCAGAGTGGACCAGGGAGCAATGGTGATGAATGGGGGTGCTCCACATTCCCCAAACCTCCAGAACTGGAACCTCACCATCAAGATAGAGTTTAACGTTATTCCCAGGACATGTAGACCCGCAGCCACCGCCTTCTAGCACCCATACGATAAAAAGGGGTTGGGGCTTGCCATAAGGGCAATAGGGTTGGGGCAATCATATAGGTGCTAGGGCTTGACAAGCCGATTGGTCGGAGGGGGCCGCTCCGACCGATCGTCTAGCGTAAGTAAAGGTCTAAGATCGATTTGGTGGTGAAAAAAAGCGCTCAATTCGAAGAATTGGCGAAGATATGAGCACTTAAAAAAAAACTCATAGTGCCTCAGAATCACCAATTTCGTGAAAATTTTAGGTGTCGATTTTATTTGCTTTTCTGATAGATTTCAATGCGTAGATTAAAATGATATCAATGATATTGCGCAATGTTGGAATTTGGCGGAAATATGAGGGTTCAAATATCCACTAATTATGCCATGTTGGTTGGTCGGTTGGTTGGTTGTATTTTACTGCATGTTAACCCTTAGCTGATTTTATGCCGACAAGGTTTTTCATCAGATCTGTACGGTTACTGGATGCTGTCTCAAGGACTTACCAAGAACAATGGCCAATAGGGATGGATTGTGTGTGTGTATGTATATATATGTATGTATGTATGTGTGTGTGTTTCAATGTTTCAAAGAAACACTGTGTCTTGTGCAATCTGTAACAAAGTCTGTAAGTCAGCTTCTGGTCTTAAGAGACATACGCTGGTGCATAAGCATAACATTTCACCATCCTATCCATCTGATCTAATGGGAAGGACGTCCTTCCTATGTCATATTTGCATCAAACTTTGTGGATCTGCAGCAGATTTGATGAGTCACTTGAGGGCTCATGAGAGGAAAGGTTCTGCTGGTGGGGTTATAGGATTGTAAGGGACAGCAGTGATCTGTAAAGATTATGCTATTGCTATGTGTGTGTGGGTGAGAGAGAGAAAGAAAGAGAGAGAGAGAGAGAGAGAGAGAGAGAGAGAGAGAATCAAGGGAATCAATGCTATTAGCACGCCTTGATGATTAAGAGGAGGAATCAAGATTTTTGGAATTATTATCTCAATAAAAGGGACCTTGCAATTCAAATCGTGGATAAGACTGTTTACAAAGTTAAGCAAGGGGTGTCTGTTCAGTACTGGGAGGGGTACCTGTAGCGTAGTGGCTAACGTGTTGAACTGCGACATCATAGGAAGCGAATTTGAACTCCAGTCTCGCTTTTACGTTCACTTTTGGAATAATACACTTGGGAAAGGTATGAAACCCCTGACTGTGTTTTTCTAAGATATCATGTACATCTAAAATGATATCAATCTTTTAAAAATACTCTGTGTATATAATAATAATGATAATGAAATTTATTGTGTACGGGACTTAGGTGCCCCACAACAAGTCTCATGTCTAGTACATAGACTAATGTCTTAGTGTCAGGAACATGAATAGCATACAATAATAATATACATGTATATGTACAGTGCTCAGGTGCACCACAACTCATCAAAGTTTCATGTCTAGTACATAGAATAATGCATTAGTGTCAGGAACATGAATAGCGTACAGTAATAATATACATGTATGTGTACAGTGCTTCAGGTGCACCACAACTCATCAAAGTCTCATGTCTAGTACATAGAATAATGTATTAGTGTCAGGAACATGAAATAGCGTACAGTAATAATATACATGTATGTGTACAGTTGCTCAGGTGCACGCACAACTCATCAAAGTCTCATGTCTAGTACATAGAATAATGTATTAGTGTCAGGAACATGAATAACATACAGTAATAATATACATATATGCGTACAGTGCTCAGGTGCACCACAACTCATCAAAGTCTCATGTCTTGTTCATAGAATAATATATTAGTCTGAGGAACATGAATAGCGTACAGTAATAATATACATGTATGTGTGTATGTGTGTGTGCGTGCATATGTATCTGGATGGGGGGTATCAGGTATAGTTTACAGGAATCAAGGAGACTTTGTTGTTTTTTTTTTGTTGTTTTTTTTTCATTTTTAAAGTATTTTACTATACATCATATGGTAACTTTTACGTCTTTCAAGCAATTTTATGCAACCAAAATAAAGAAATATTTTTTACAAATCATAAACATTGACATAAATAAATCATCACTGGCTTGGTTTCTTTGTTTAATGGTGTATCAATCTTCGTGGGTTATTTAATGCCAAAATCATACTTGTAGAAAAACAGTAGTAGCACTATTTATAGTGCTACTACTGTTTTTCTACAAGGATGATTTCGGCATTAAATAACCCACGAAGATTGATACACCATTAAACAAAGAAACCAAGCCAGTGTTTTATTAGAGCATTAACGTAGGCGTCTGGAATTATCCTGAAATGAAAGGGAAAGGTACTACTTGGAAAACGGATCTCCGGGAACAATGCTCGTATTGTTTTTGCCATGTTTCATTTGAAGGGAGGCCCAACGAATATCGGCGGAGTAGTAACGGCGCTAAAGCTGTCAGGACCCTCTAGTGAAAAGAACGAGAACTAAACGCCATAATCTGACTTGAATAAATGTATTGTTTTGTCTTGTCTGGCTTTCTTCATTCCTAGTGAAATATTTCTCAGTAGGGGGCACAGATATTTTTAGGAATGTGCTCAATTTGATAAAAGTACAAATTCAAGTGGCATATTTAACGAACAGCCATTCTTAGGCATGTCAAAAGAGACAGTTTTACAAACACACACACACACACACACACACACACACACACACACACATATATATTATATATATATACATATATATTTTAAGTTTTAAAAATTAAGGGGTACAGATGTTAGAATAAAAGAAAAAGAGGGAAAAAGAATGAAAGAAATAAAGTCAGCAGTTAGAAAGAAGAAGGAGAGAAAGAAAAAGAAAGAAAATAGTCAGTAGTAATGAAAAGGAGAAAGAAAGAAAGAAATCAGCGATAGAAAAAGAAAGGGAAAGAAAGAAGAAAAAGAAAGAAAGAAATCAGCGATTAGAAAGAAAGAAAGAAGAAAGAAGAGAAGAAATTGAAAGAAAGAAAGAAAGAAAGAAAGAAAGAAATCAGCGATTAGAAAGAAAGAAGAAAGAAAGAAAGAAATCAGCGATTAGAAAGAAAGAAAGAAGAAAGAAATCAGCGATTAGAAAGAAAGAAAGAAAGAAAGAAGAAAGAAAAGAAAGAAAGAATCAGCGATGAAAGAAAGAAGAGAAAGAAAGAAATCAGCGATAGAAAGAAAGAAAGAAAGAAAGAAGAAAGAAGAAAGAAAATCAGCGATTAGAAAGAAAGAAAGAAGAAAGAAAGAAGAAATCAGCGATTAGAAAGAAAGAAAGAAAAGAAAGAAAGAAAGAAATCAGCGATTAGAAAAAAGAAAGAAAGAAAAGAAAGAAAGAAATCAGCGATTAGAAAGAAAGAAAGAAAGAAAGAAAGAAAGAAAGAAGAATCAGCGAATTAGAAAGAAAGAAAGAAGAAAGAAGAAAGAAATCAGGATTTAGAAAGAAGAGAAAGAAAGAAAGAAAGAAATCAGCGATTAGAAAGAAGAAAGAAAGAAAGAAAGAAAAGAAAGAAAAGAAATCAAGCGATTAGAAGGAAAGAAAGAAAGAAAGAAAGAAAGAAATCAGCGATTAGAAAGAAAGAAAAAAGAAAGAAGAAAGAAATCAGCGGTTAGAAAAGAAAAAAAGAAAGAAAGAAATCAGCGGTTAGAAGAAAGAAAGAAAGAAAGAAAGAAAGAAATCAGCGATTAGAAAAGAAAGAAAAGAAAGAAAAGAAAGAAAGAAAATCAGCGTTAGAAAGAAAGAAAGAAAGAAGAAAGAAGAAGAAATCAGCGATTAGAAAAAGAAAGAAAGAAAGAAAGAAAGAAATCAGCGATTAGAAAGAAAGGAAAGAAAGAAAGAAAGAAGAAAGAAATCAGAAAGAAGAAAGAAAGAAATCAGCGATTAGAAAGAAGAAAGAAAGAAAGAAAAGAAAGAAAATCAGCAGAAAAGAAAGAAAAGAAAGAAAAGAAAGAAAGAAAGAAAGAAAGAAAGAAAAATCAGCGATTAGAACGAAAGAAAAAAAGAAAGAAAGAAAGAAATCAGCGGTAGAAGAAAGAAGAAAAAAGAAAGAAAATCAGCGGTTAGAAAGAAAGAAAGGAAGAAAGAAAGAAAGAAAGAAATCAGCGATTAGAAAGAAAGAAAGAAAGAAAAGAAAGAAAGAAAGAAAGAAATCAGCGAAGAAAGAAAGAAAGAAAGAAAAGAAAGAATCAGCGAAAGAAAGAAGAAAGAAAGAAAGAAAGAAAGAAATCAGCGATTAGAAAGAAAGAAAGAAAGAAAGAAAGAAAGAAATCAACGATTAGAAAGAAAGAAAAAGAAAGAAAGAAAGAAAGAAATCAGCGATTAGAAAGAAAGAAAGAAAGAAAGAAAGAAATCAGCGATTAGAAAGAAAGAAAGAAAGAAAGAAAGAATAGAAAGAAAGAAAGAAAGAAAGAAAGAAAAGAAAAGAAAGAAATCAGCGGTTAGAAAGAAAGAAAGATCCAATTTATGATCCATTTCAAATTAAAAAAAAAAAGGAATTATTCGCCTAACCCGTTCACCACGAATAGGATTTGACAACGTCAAAAAGTATGGAGCATCCAGCGTTAATTCAGTGTTATGACTAGGCAGAACGATAACAATAAAGATGAGGACAATAGTCCGAATAATTCAAATAATACTATTTTTTGGATTTGAAATGTAATTCTTTGTCAACCAAATTTCCCCCAAGGCTGTACTAAAACTTTTTACTTGTATGATAGGATATTTCCTACGGGTTGTCAAATATACCGACAAACCATATCTGTTAATATTATTAGAGAAGCCAAAATATTTGCATTGCACATTTTGACAAAAAATAATGTATCATTTGAAAAATATTGTTCAAGTTTGATAAAGTTTAATATGTACTCAATGCATGAAGTGTCAGCTGACATCATAGGCTTAAGTGTCCTCTGCTTCACCACAAACTGCACAAAGTGTCACAACTTCCTCTTCCATTAGCGTCCTGTCATCAAACTTTATGTTGTGCTTTTTTTATCCTTGTGAACTTGTCTCTAGCTCGTACCCTTCGAATCGGCCAGCACAGAATATTACAACGTTGGGGTAATAGACATTGTGCAATGAAGATGCTTGAGTGCAGACCGGGTGCTGTGACCAGGATTCACCTGAATAGCAGTTACATCATAGGATGATAGGAAGAAGAGGAAGACAAAGAAAAAAAGAAAGCCGAAAGAAAAAGAAAAACAGAGAAAGGAAAAGAAAAAGAATAGAAAATAGTCAACACTAAAGGAAAAGAAAAAGAAAGAAAAAGAAAAACAGACAGTGAACAGACATGTGAAGAAAGAAAGAAAGAAAGAAAACACAAAAGATAGGAAGGAAGAAAGGAACTGTTGGATACACATTTTTCTCCCAAGGATTGTGACTGAACGAACTTGTCAGAGCAGCAGATTTTTTTTTGTTTTTGTTTTAAACTTTTAAGTTTCTGACCGCCATCCTTGGCCAGTTGAAAAGGACTTAAAGTAAGTAAGTCCTGAGCTATAGAATCCTTTGGTAAGTGAATAAGTCCTGCGTTATGGAATCCTACGTAGTGTCAAAGGTCCTATGATATAATCCTATGTTCCGTCGTCCACAAAGGTTCAAAGCAATGTGTGTAGATATGAATAGAACAGCCTGTATAAATAACAGTATCAGTCATAGCCATGCAAGGAACCTGAAAATAAGAATACAAAAGTAAGGAGATACCTGTATGGAGATATCAAAAGACACAATGAGGAATCTGTGGTGTAATCGTAATGCAAGTGTTTACTATGGGGTGGGGGGGTGGGGGTAAATAGAGAAACAAAATTGATATGAACGACGGTGGTGAACCCAAATATATAAATAGTAAAATTGAAAAAACACAAAAATTAGTGGTGAGGGCCGGGTTAGCTCAGTGGGTAGAGTGTTCGGCAAGGAATCATAAGGTTCTTGGTTCGCCAACACAGCGTATGAGTAGCATATATATATATATATAAAAACAAACATCCAAAAATCTTATTCACTTCGCCGAAGAGCTAACGGCCGGGTTTGTTTACTAAATAAACGTCTACTTGCCTACTATGGCGGGGGCGTGTAATAGTTTCCTTGACAAGGTTAATTTCGCAGGGATTGTTCGCTATGTACCGGCGGCCGAACGGATATGGTCTCTGACTATGCCTGTGAAGTCCCGGTTTCGATTCTTGTCGGAGGGGAGTCGTTAGTATACATCGCTGAAGAGACTTAATAAAGTCGAAACAGTCTGTACGGTGTTCTGCATAGCGAGCCATCCTTTGCGGGATTTACTTGTCAAGTTTATTTTCTATAATTATCGAATTTTATACGATACATGCATTTATAATTGCCTTCAAGCAAAAATATAAATAATAATATATATATATATATATATATGAAAGTCTAGAATGATAAAAAATAGAGGGGAAAACTCGCTATTCAGTAGTAATGGATATGCGAGACAAACTTGCTAACCATCAAAGAAAAGAATAAACCTATTAAACTCAGATGATGGTGTTTAGTTCTCGTCTGTCTCACTAGAGGGATGCAGACTGACTAGAAGGATACAGCATCTGTTTCTACTCCACTGAGATCAGTTGCATCTCCGTTCGAATGAGACACAGTACAAAATCAAGAACTAAATGGGTTCATTGTTAATTAACTCTTGTGCTTTACAATAAATTTGCGCTACTCAAGTACGGTCACTGAAGTTAAGCAGTGATGAGCTTGTTCAGTACAAAGATGGGTGACCAATTAAACAACAGAACGTACTATAAGTCAGAGTGCCATCGTCGAGTCGTCGTCGGGGCGGCATAATTTCGGTGTCAGCCATACATCAAGGGAGTCTATCCCCCTTTTACTAGCGCTGCACTATATATATATATATATATATATATATATGTGTGTGTGTGTGTGTGTGTGTGTGTGCATTTAAGTCTTTGCATCAATCTTACAATGATGAATGCATTTTATGAATACAAGTCTGTGCATGTACACGCTTATATGAAATGTATGTGAACATATATAAGTACACACACACACACACACACACACACACACACATATATATATATATATATATATATATATATATATATACATTCGCATACAGTCGAGTTTTGACGTATCTCGTCTCCTCAGGGCGGCTAAACTGAATTAGTTAATAATTAATGAATTTAGGCGGGCATATATGTTCAAATGCAAGGCTAAACAAATCGAGAAAATGTCAATCCCTGAATGTACATTTCGACCTATTAGGTCTCATCAGCAATAGGTCGAAATGTACATTCAGGGATTGACATTTTCTCAATTTGTTTAGCCTTACATTTGAACATAAATACCCGCCTAAATTCATTAATTATTAACTAATTAATTTTCAAAATTAGGTATGACTTCAATTAAGCACATATCCGCCAAAAACTGTCGGCTAAAAGCCATATCATATAAACACTTTGTTTATTTACTCACTCTCTCATATATATATATATATATATATATATATATATATATATATATATATATATATATATATAAAGGAAAGATTTTAGTATGTACGTGTCGACGTATAAGTTCCAAACGGGAGGTCACTCAAATTTTAAATCTTGCATACACATTAATATACTTCTAACTAAGTAACACGTCAAATTTGGTTATTGATTTTTACTGATTAAGGGATGTAATCGATAAATTAAACCAAAATTACCCAATTTGCGGAACTGTCCGTATACCAGCCCCTGCTGATAATAAAATATTGTCTCTGACTGCTTATTGTTACAGTGACATCAGCAGCGAAGTTTGGATTTTAATGAATTAATTTTGCAGTTTAAGCCGTTCAGCTCCGAATTTATGGCCTATTCATGGTCCAATCTTTAATGATTTTTATATCGTTAGAAGGAAAAGAAAATACTCTTTCAAAATATATAATTTGTGTGAGTTTTTATCAATTCAATCATTTTTTACAGCGAGTTAAAAAATTAAAAAATGGTTTCGGATAGCCACGCCCCCGGTGATTATTGCGATACAAGTATTGCAGTCTATACCAGTTAGCTCGGAATCTCTCGCGTATTTAGAATCTAATCTTTAAAATATTTATATCTTTAGTAATAAGATGAAATAGTCTTTCTGAATATGTAATTTGTATGTGTTTTTATAGATTAAATTATTTTTACTGCAAGTTAAAAAAAAACAAACTAACTGCTACGTATAGCCGATAAATATTCGATAATACGACTAAGGTTTTTTTTTTTCAAACTTAATTTGTCCATATTCTTAAATTGTACTGTACACTCATTTTAATTTTAATTTTTTAATGCATACAAATTGCAGAAAATCAAAATTTACGCTTTACGGTTACATTATTAAAGAATATTTTAATTGTAAATAAAATCAGTTTACGGTTACATATTCGTATAAATTAAACTAAGATTTTCATTCGAATAAAATGACTTTTAATTCTTTAATTTATTTATTAATTTTTATTGTTAGAGTTTTAAAGGGTTAAAAATAACAATAAAATTTACGAATGTCCTTAGAAACTGTTTTTCTTTTGGTTCGTTAACTAATTATTTTCTAAAACCACAATAAAAAAAAACAAAGGTTATTATACGGACAAAATCCGGTGTTTTATCTTTAGTCGAAGGCCCGACAGGATTTAAGTAGACAATTAATTGTAAGACGAAATTTATTTCAAATATTTCCGACAATATCCAGTTATTGGAACATTTCAAGAGTTTTTGATATGTAAGTACGAAAAATTGACAAAGAAAATACCTCCTGAGCGCTTTGTTTATCAAAATGACATGATTCGGTAGTAAATGACCCGAAAAGTTGATATCCCATAAAACAAAACAACTAACAACCAGCATTTAAATTATTATTTAAAATACAATTTAAAATATTCCTCAGAATTTGTCTTACAAATTAAATTTTAAGTTTTATGATTTTAATCTTTATTGTGACAATCATCGAACAATGTTAGTTTATAGTGCAACTTTTCAGTTCTGAAAAATTGGCATGTTTAGGTGACATTTGAACTTTTATGAAAATTGTTGGGCGGACCTGAACTTTCAGACCGCCCCCCCCCCCATCTAAAATTTTCGTTTTTTTTTTTTTCAGCGGATTATTATTGATTGCACACCAATCTATCCGATTGTAAAAGAAAAATTTAAAAAGTTACTTATTTTTCGAGTTTTCAGGGGTGCTCATTTCCCCGTATAAGTTTATCGTAAACCGATCCCCCATATCGGAACCGCTGAAAAAACTTTTTTCTTTGTAATTTCTTTTCTTTTTCTTCAATGGATTATTATCGTTTATACACCAATCTATCAGATTGTAAAAACATTCTAAAAAGTTCTTTATTTTTTATAGTAAATCAATCCCCCATATCGGAACAGTTGGGATGAATTTGCACTAAGGTGTCAAAATTAAGGTGACACAGAAAAAACAGAACCCACAAATTTTGTAATAAAACTGTTAATTTTAACTAGGGGTGTTAGGGTTAGGGGTTAGGGGTTGGTGTTGGGGTTTAAGGTTAGTTTAATGGGAAAATAAATAAATAATTTGGGTCCTGTTTTTCTGGGCCACCCTAAATTTGACACCTTTGCGCCAGTTTCCTTTCGAGCGCTTCCTATATGGAGGATCGATTTACTATAAACTTATACGGGGAAATAAGCACCCCTGAAAACTCAAAAAATAAAGAACTTTCAAGAATTTGTTAAAAAATCTGATAGATTGGTGTGTAATCCATTGAAGGAAAAATAAATAAATAAATAAAATTTTCCTTTTAGCGGTTCCGATAAGGGTGATCGATTTACGATAAACTTATACGGGGAAATAAGCACCCCTGAAAACTCAAAAAATAAAGAACTTTCAAGAATTCGTTTTTCAAAGTCTGATAGATTGGTGTATAATCGATAATAATCCATTGAAGGAAAAATAAATAAATAAATAACATTTTTTTTTAGCGGTTCCGATTTACGATAAACTTATACGGAGAACTGAGCACCCCTGAAAACTCGAAAAAAAAATTAACTTTTTTGAATTCTTTTGTCACAGTCTGATAGATTGGTGTGCAATCGATAATAATCCATTGAAAGAAGAAAAGAAAAATTAAAAACAAAAATTTTAGATGGGGGGGTGGGTCTGAAAAAAATAAAGGAAGAAAAATAATTTAAAAAATAGAAAAAAAAAGTAAGAAAAAGAATAAAAATAAAAAGTAAGAAAAAGAATAAAAATAAAAAAGTCAATAAAGTTGACGTTAACAATTGAAATTGAATACCAAACAAGAATGAAGAAAACAGAATGAAGAAAATAAAAGCGTTTTTGGCATAAAATAACCCAAAGGTTGACATGCCGTAAAATCCAACCAACCAACCAACCAACCAACCAACTTTAAACTGTCCCTTACGTTGAGTGGACATTAACAGTTAAAATTAAAAACCAAACAAGAATAAAGAAAACAGAAGGAAGAAAACAAAAAAACGTTTTTAGCATTAACTAACCCAAAGATTGACATGCCGTAAAATCCAACCAACCAACCAACCTTAAACTGTCCTTTTCGTTGAGTGAACATTAACAGTTAAAATTGAATACCAAACAAGAATGAATAAAACAAAATGAATAAAACAAAAACATCTTCGGCATAAAATAACCCATAGATTGACATGCCGTAAAATCCAACCAACCAGCCAACCAGCCAACCAGCCTTAAACTGTCCCTTACGTTGAGTGGACATTAACAGTTAAAATTGCAAACCAAACAAGAATAAAGAAAACAAAATAAATAAAACAAAAACATCTTCGGCATAAAATAACCCCTGTTGACATGGTATAAAATCCAACCAACCAACCAACCAGCGAAACAACTACCTAGTCCTTACGACCATAACCGTTACATATGAGAGCGTCCAATATGCTAAGTATTAAAAAAAGAAACTCGGTGAGTTTTTTTTAGGTCATGTTTGTGTTTTTAATATCTTATTTGTTGTTCATTTCAACTTGAACGACATTGGCCAAGATCAGTTTTAGCTGTGTTTCTCGTCATCTGCATCGCAAATATAAGATTACTCGTTTATTTTCTTGTTGGTGTGTGTGTGTGTGTGTGTGTGTGTGTGTGCGTGCGTGTGCATGTTTGTGTGTGTGTGTGTGTGTGTGCATGTGTGTTTGTGTGTACGTTTTATACACCGGAAGTAATTAAACATTTGAAGACATAGAGAAGCTGCCCTTGAGATGCAGCATAACACCGTATTAATGTGGCAAATGTGGCTAAAGCATTTGCAGCTGCAGCTGCAGAAGCAGCTTAATGTTACCCCCCCCCCAACGTTTCTGTCTAAAAAGCGAGATGCATGTTGTGCATTTAAACATGTGTCTCTGAAACCTTTTTCCCTGTCTCCATTGACTACGTTTGCTATCTGCACACACTGTAAGCTAAACCACATAAAAACGTTTTAAAAGATGTTCAATATTATTTCACTATAAAACTCTGGGTTTATCTCAGCTGGTAGAGCATCCACCTTGGAAACAGAGGTTGTGGGTTCGAAACCGATCCTCATCAACTTTGCGTATGAGTAGCACAAGGGTCTGTGCGGTAAACTGAGGAGATGATGGTACGTTTGGCGTTCCGTCTCAGTCGCCAAAACAATCTCCCTGGTCTAGTGCTAGTGAAAAGGGGATAGACTCTCTCGCTGTCTGGCTGATACCGACATTAGGCCATCCTGACGACTTATAAAACTCTGGATAAAGATTAGGCGTTAGAGCATCCGCTTCGGAATCGCAAGGTTCCGAGTTCGATACCGGTTTTCACCAACTCAGCGCATGAATAGCACAGCTTAAGCAATCTTGGTCTGTGTGGTAAAGCATCTGGGAGTTGAAGATAGGTGTGGTGCTTCACTTCGGTAAAAGTAAAAACAACTTCCCTAGTCTAGTTCTAGCGAAAAAGGGATAGACTCCCTCGCGGCTCGGCTGATACTGATAATAGACCACTTTGCTGAATCTATTAATAATGGAAATTGTCTGTAACAAAAACTACGTCATATCTCTACGTCACAGCTTACGTCAAAATATTCTTATGCTATATACACCCAAAATTTGAGTAAGCAATTTTTAAAATTGTTTTTACTCTCGTCCTTTTTTTTTTTTTTTTTTTTTTTTTACAGTAACAAGAAGTTAACTAAAAAGATTACAAATAAATAAATACCTACGATTTTGTGTAAAATCGATGTGGAAAATATTCAAAATAATTGTTTGATTATTACATGCACGCAACATTTTATTTGAGAGGAACGGGCTTCAGTTTTCATTTCAAATTGTTTTTTTTTTGTTTTTTTTGTTTTTTTTACCCTTTTAATAAATATGAGGATTTTGCTTACTTATGATAAAAACCTTCTGACATTGAATTTTTAACTCCCACCCTTTCAGGCAATGTCTTTCAAAAATTAATTTTTACAACGCCCGTATGGTGTTTTCTGTTGCTAGTACGAATAATATTTAAAGAGATTTATTTGACGCATATCAGGGAGTTTGAAAGGCACTACCACTCTGGGTCACAGTGAAATAATGGATATGAAGGGATATTCCCCATTCCCCAGATCATTGAAACAGGAACCTCACTATCAGATATCGTTTATGCCATACACAGTACACGCCCGTTTTTTTTTTTTTTTTTTTTTTTTTTGGTGGATAATGGTCTCACCCCTGTGCAGGGGGATACAAATAGCGTATTCTAAGCCGCACCGACAGACCGAAAGAACAAATAAAGTAACTAGTAAAAATGAGAAGAAGAGATAAAAGAAAGTAATAAAATCTAAAGACGATGAAAAGAAAATGTCAAAATGTTGTTAAGAGAAAGTTTTTGTATGGAGATAAAACTTTTGTTTGTTGATCTTTTGTAAGAAACGTGAATGTTGCAATGAAATAGAAATAGATGACTAGAATGTTTAAATAAGGACGCTATTCGAGGGAATTTAGGTTATAATGGCGTAGGTAAAAATAGCACTGTAGCGTTGGTTTTGTATTTGCCTGGTGGAGTTGTCTGCCCGATTTAGTTTGCTGGTGCCCGCTAGGGTGCTATAGTATTTAAGCGCCGGGTTCAAACCCTTTCGGCCTCTTTTCCTGTTTCAGCAACTACGAGCCACATGGGGTAGATTTTATCTAACCCCTCTCGTTGGGGCTCCGCCCCCCTTACATTACTGTAAGTTCTTTACAGCATGGACTATCTCTACTCTCATGTCTATACTTTTATATGTTATCTTGAACTATTCATGAATGTGTTTGCATCATTATTTGTGTACTCCTTGTTTATGTACCCTTTTACTATGTACGTTGTATCTAGTCATATCCATGTGCTGTATATATTAAATGTTTTGTCTGTTAACCTTCGTCGGAGTTATTTGTATGCAAAGCATGTATAACTTTGCACCTACGTTACAGCACAAATAAAAATGTAAAAAGAAATTAAAGGAAAATATTGTAAAAATTCTACCGTGTTTCACCAAAAATAAGACGGGGCTTATATTAATTTTCACCCCGAAATAACATGGGCTTAACACTAGGGCTTATTTTCGGGGAATGTCTTATTCTTCATATATCGAGAAACGACTCTACGAAGTAGAAAATTACGAAATTATTTAATAAACAGAAATTAAGAAATAATAAGGACACTACTCGTGGGAATTTAGTTTATAATGGCCTAGGTAAAAATGGCACAAACAAATATGGAAAAAGGACAAAAAATGTGAAAGAAATGTACCGTGTTTCCCCGAAAATAAGACAGGGCTTATATTAATTTTTACTCCGTATTATAACACTAGGGCTTTTTTTTTCAGGGGATATCTCATTCTTCATATATCGAAAAATGACACTACGTAGCGAAAGATTACGAAATTTCATAATAAACAGAAATTACGAAATAATAAGGACGTTACTCGTTGAGAATTTAAGTTAGAATGGAATAGGTAAAAATGGCACAAGTATAAATGTACTAAAAATAAAAGGAAAAATCGTGGAAAAAATGTACCATATTTCCTCGAAAATAAGACAGGGCTTATATTAATTTTCCCTCCGAAATATAACACTAGGCCTTATTTTCAGGGGATGTCTTACTCTTCATATATCGAAAATAAGACGGGATTATCTTAATTTTCATTTAAAAATATAACACTAGGGCTTATTTTCAGGGGATGTCTTATTCTTCATATATCGAAAATAAGACTGGGCTTATCTTAATTTTCCCTCCGAAATATAACACTAGGGTTTATTTTCAGGGGATTTCTTATACTTCATAGATCGAAAAACGACATTACGAAGTAGAAAATTACGAAATCTCTAAATAAACAGAAATGACAAAAAACGATCTACATTTATTTACAATTAGATAGTTTGTTTTCTTTCTCATTGACGACAATTCATTCAAAAATAATCATGTCATTATCGTCTGCAAGTCTATTGTAGAGGAGTTAACACCCCTACAGGATGGACTGACCCATGGCCTTATAATAGTCGACGTAGCAGTGATAGAGACGGGAAAATTATATTTAGACAAAATCACTTCGTTTGACTACACACATTTGATCCTCCTCATTCTTGTAAGTTTGTCTTTGTGAATTGTTCTATCTACTTCTTAATTTTATGTAATAAGTATCTGTTAGCACCAGATACAAGTGCTGAATGAAATATATCCCAAGCACACTATTTCTCTGTGTATCTTTTACTACCTCAAACGATACAGCAAAGTCCCTTGAATTTATGTGTGTGTGTGAGAGAAGCTACAGCTTTTCCTGAGCATCTGGACAAATAGTACTAGCAAACATGTGTCGTCTTGATCATTGAAGAAGACGAGTTTTTGTGCTGCCTGATGTGATTGTAAAGAATGGTTATTTCTTTCGTCTGTTTGTTGCTCTTAATTAGGACTTATATATATATATATATATATATATATATATATATATATATATATATATATATATATATATATATATATATATATATGAATTTTAATGATATATAGAAATATTTATATCAACTGTAATGATAAAAAATACTTCAAATATATATATATATATATATATATATATATATATATATACTCCGCAGTAGTATATATATATATATATATATATATATATATATATATATATATATATATATATATATATATACTCCGCAGTAGTAACACAAGGTCAATTTTTTAAGTTAAGGTTAACATATTTTGAATTCAGAGTTTATCTTCTCCGAGACTGGTTACCTAGACAAGATTTTTAAAATCCAGTCTGTTCTACTATTTATCCATAGCTGGAGGGAAAGTTATTGAATGCATACCTTTCCCAAACGTATTACCGCAATGTGAAATGCAAACAGCCTAGTCTAGGATTTGAACTTAGTTCGATGAGTCGTTAACTAAGACGTTAACCATTACACCACACCCCCCCAACCAAGTGCCTCAAATTTAGGGCCTGAACAAGTTGAAATCCGACCCTGTGTATTGTAATTTTTTCGCCATGAGGTGATGTCAAATTAGGACGTCATTTAAACCTGAGTTTTTTAATTGTGGGTGAGGAAACATTTAGTTACAAAAATATGCCCGGGAACCAAATGCGCCCCACGTATTCGATTGGTTGGTTGATTTACTGATTTTAACGGCATGTCAACCGATACAGGGCTATTTCATGCCAAGCGGTAGGTTATGAAGAATGGTTTAATTTATTGTTATGTCTTTTTTCAATGATTTTTATTGATTTTGCGGTTGTTTGTTGCTAAGTGGATTGGTAATCAGTTTAAGGGATAAGTTTATAGGGTAAAGTTCAAATCTATACATATATAAAAGGCAGTTGTGTGTATATGTATTTCCGAGGAAATGGGTGAGGAAATTCGTTGTTGAAAGACCAGAAATTTCCAATGATCCCAAGGAATAACAACGCTGATGACTTCCTCCTCAATCATCTTATAGATGTATTTTTACAAGATAGGGTAAAGTTCAAATCTATACATATATAAAAGGCAGTTGTGTGTATATGTATTTCCGGGGGAAACTTTGAAAATAAAACAATTAACGACACAGTAAATATATATACACATTAAATATCACAAGGGCTTGGTATTTTAGCAAAAATAATATAGATTTGATTTATATTCGTGAAAATAATTAAAAAACAAAATTTAAATGATAACAGTATAGATTTTTTCTCATTTAAAATTTTAAATAGTAGACATTAACATTTCTTTTCAGAGTAGCTGGATCAATGCAAGGTCTATTTTTTTACATAGGGATTTAAATAGGGCATCACATGAGGATTCAGCTAACGATTCAGTAATAATGGATCTGCGAGACTAACTTTAAAAAAAATCCCCCTCTACCCAGGCGTCGCCGGGTAGCCACTGCCAGATTATTATAAAAGATAGTTTGGTATTATTCTTAAAAAATGTTTATGAACAATTATTTTTCTATTTAACCCATCCATCTCTATCATTCATTGACCCAGGGAGGTCTTTGCTGGACGGCTCGCACTAGTATGTCCATGTGTCGGTTTCCACAGAAGGACGTTGCTTATTAGCTCATCTTTACTTCTCCAGCAATGTCCGGCATGTCTTGTTCGCCTTACTCGGATGGTTTGTGTAACAGGGGTCATGTGGCCGTATAGCTGCTTTCTTGTGGGATGTTGCTTCCACGATTTGTTCAAGATCACATGCAGCATCCTTGTGCAGCTCCCATCAAGTCTATTTTCCAGGTGTATTGTCTAGGTCTAAGTGGTGCAGCCATACAACAACACCGACACCACCACGGCCTGGAATAATTGTCGCTTCAACTTGTCGGCGAGGTCTGACTTCCATATAACTGACAGTCTGTTTATAGCGGACCATGCCACCCCTATGCGTGCATCAACATCGCTTTCTGTGGATGAGATGTTACTACCTAGGTATGTGAATTGTTCTACTGGCTTTAGATGGGACCCTAACAGGTACTACCACTCTGAGTCATATTCTGAGTTGGCGAGGGTCAGTATCGAATCAGGAACCGTGAGGCTTCTAGCCGAATACTGTACCGGAGTCTGCTGTAAATAAATGAGAACAATCGTTTGTTAAAAAAAAAACCTATAGATGGGACTCTAACAAGTACTACAATTCCGAGTCAGAGTGGACCTGGGAGTAATGGTTATGAAGGGGTGCTCCACATTCATCAAACCTCAAGAACTGGAACCTCACCATCAAATAGAGTTTAACGTCATTCCCATTCTCTAGATGAGTTATGCTCAGATCAACGTTGGAATCAGCCTACATGTTAGCTGTTTAATAATGGTCACCCAGTATAAACAAAGATCTTATTATAATGGAGATTGTGTGTCTCTTTGTGTGTAACCGAAACTAAATCAGTTCCCAAGTCACAATTCCTTTGTTATTTACATCACATTCTCAACAATCCTATTTAAACCTCAATTATTAATAGAATTCTTTTACATTATCAATACTGTTTGCCCTTAGCTCAGTCGGTATAGCGTTCGGCTAGGAATCAAAAGTTTCCTAGTTCGAAATCGGCCCTCGCCAACTCAGCGTATGAGTAGCAGAGGGACCTGTGCGGTAAAGTAAGGATCTGATGGTAGGTGTGGCGCTCCACCTCAGACGCTAAAATAATTTCCTTGGTCTAGCGCTAAAGAAAAGGGGATAGACTCCCTCGTTGTATGGCTGATACCGACATTAGGCTGCCCTCGACGACTTTACTTTACTTACTTTATATACTAATAACATGCAATTTTATTTATATATACAACAAAATAGCAGTTTGCAGTGTTAACGGGAAGGCTAATTTGCATATTGATTTTTAAAATTTAATAAATATGTGTTTGGTATTAGTGATTTCTAATTTTTTGGTTTTACTTAATGAATATAAGCAAAATTCTTGGAGATAAATCTTAAAAGAAATTCATTAACAAGAAGAAATATCTGTAATTTCATTCTTTACTTCCTAATTTAACTAAATAGTTAAACTAGGAAAATTTAGCTATGAAAGACGGGAGTGATTAAAAATGATGGGAAAGTTAGTTTCAAAGTTGTTCCATTTTTCGATTATACTGTTTCAAATCTTTTTATCTGAATTCTTATTTAGTTTCATTAGTCTTTCTAATATTTTTCATTATATCAAAACTTAAAAACTTGCACCCGGGGGTTGCATATTTTTGCTAGTAAATAGAATAAAATCTGAAACCTGATAGTTAGTTTCTTTTTTATCTTTTAGGACAATCTCGGTTCATAATGGCAGTGTGAATGGCTATACATCCTGTTTAAGTTCAAATACATGTGTTGACCGGTAATAAATTACGTTTAAGACGAATAACAAAGACATGTGTTCTGTGTACTTGATTTTAGAGATAAGAGTTCAAGGTAATGTCGTATTTGGAGACAACTACTAAACCAAATCCTCTTAAAACCAGGTTGGTGGGTTGGTTGGTCGGCCGGTTGG
>CM042175.1:50370134-50412634 GCA_023376005.1 Doryteuthis pealeii
AGTTTACTTGAAATTATGGACTCTCCATTCCTAGCTTTATTGTGTATGTTCTTGTAGTGAACTAATGTATACGTTTTTTTTCATTGAATATCATTCCTTTCCTTGTATGTGTATTTCACGTTGTAAATGTTACCTCAAGTACTGTCCAATTTATTAAAGTCCATTATGTTATGTTTAACATTCGTGTCGGAGTTGTTTTGTTCAACTTATTATAACCTTGAAACCAACAAGTGGTGAACCAGACGCGATGTCTACACCATCAACACATGCATTCTATCCCCAGAACAAGGCTAGCAACCTCCTATTCTTTTTTGTCCAAAGAAAATGTAGTAGAAATGAACAAAGTGAAGCGAATTCATAACTTGGTCGAAATTAGTTGCATTTCACATAGCACTATTACCTTTTGAAAAGGTATACATCTAACTATTCTCCCTCCAGCCATGGGTAAATAGTAGGGTAGACTGGACCCTTTAACCTTCGTGTGGCAAACGTCCTAGGATAAAGAAAAATCAGAAAATTCAGACAAGTTAAAATCCGTTTAAACATTGACATTGTGCCACACCCTGACCGTGCTGAAGGGCTGTTAAATAAACACACAAGGACACTGCATATTATCTTGAGCCAATCCTAGATATGACACCTCACAATAAAGCAGCTGTACGGACACTTATCGGTAATCTGAACATTAGCTACATAAATGAGAGTGACTTCCCCTCATTTCTTTCACTTTGAGGAAGCCTTATGTTTTCGTCGGCCATTTTCATTTCACCGTAAATCTACACTGAAAATACGAATTTGTTTGAATCAATACAGCTTCATGTTTAACACGAAAATATCATAAAATATATTCTTAATTGTGCTTGCGCATTATTTGAAATTAACTTAATTGTTATTTAAAAAAGTATGTTGAAATTTTTCCTTTTGATGTGTATCGACATTGTTCTTTTTTTTTTCTTTTTTTTTCATTGCAGGTGATCGATAAATCAAGATAGTGTTTCCTCGTTTCTGTCCATTTTTTATTTTTGAGACCAGGGTAAGTTGTAATTCGAAACGTTGTTACGGGGTATGCCGGGATACCAAGGTACGTGCCATATCTTCACATGTGCACAATGCAAGATGAACCCCAGTACCCCAAGCTGGTTTCCAGACTCTAAACATCCAGAAGTTGTCAGCCAACTTAGCATCGCCCAGCAAACAGATTCGAGCCCCCCCACCACCACCACCACGTAGCACAGAAGATGAGATAAGTATACAATTAATTTCACTATCAACGCATCATCACTCCATTTGAAATGAGAGCGTAACGGACGCTGGATGCTGTCTCGAAGATTTGTCAAGAGCGATGGCCGGTCGGATGACGAGTGTGAGTCAAGAGAATTCGTGCTGTTGGCACGGCCTGATGATGATGATGATGATGATGATGATGATGATGATGTGATGATGATGATGATTGCACCGAGAACACAATCATATCTTGTATACAAAGCGAGTTTACAAATGGTTAGGGAAAATTATTTTTTTTAAAATCTGCATAGGCATGGGTATTTTAAGAAAAAACATTTTACAATTATAAAATCAGCTTTGCACATCGGAAACATATGCATAGTCCCGCCCTTTCTAAATACGCCTGGGAAATTAAAAGTAAATTTGAAGTGGACTCTGTCCTGAAGTGGGAAATTGTTGTCAGATTTCGCACTTACAAACCGAATGATAATTCTTCCTTCTCTGTATGGAAAGAAAAAGCTGGCTATTACATTTTATACCATTTTTATTACATTTTTATGGCAACTCTGCTGGGTGTTCCGGTTTCTACCTCCTCTTTTAAACAAATTTCTTCCTGAATTTTTGTATAAATGTGTCCATTTGTTCCAACCAATTTCTTGCCATAGAAAAAAGAAAATATGTTGAAATCTTTTCTCTTAATGTGTATCAAGATTGTCCTTTTCTTTTTTCTTTTTTTTTTTTTCTTCATTGCGGGCAATCGATGAATCAAGATATTTCCCCCCTGCTTTCTGACCCCCCCTTATTTTTTGCAGACCATGGTAAGTTGTAATCGGAGACGTGTCTACGGGGTAATGCCGGGATACCAGGGCACGTGCCATATGTACACATGTGCACAATATATGCGTTGTTGACGATGAAGTGAAGATCTACTTGTTTGGAATTTCGTGATCATTGTGCACCTGCTGCTGCTGCTGTTGATGTTGTTATTGCTGCTGCTGCTGTTGATGTTGTTATTGCTGCTGCTACTGTTGCTGCTGTAGTTGCTGTCGCTGCTGCTGCTGGTGTTGTAAAAAGTCGCATTTATTTCTGTATTCTTGTAAGGTATAAGTCATCCAACCAATAAAACAGATAATGAATTTTTCATATTCTCTCTTTAGAGTAATACAAGTAATCTTTGCAACAGAAAAGAAATCACTCAGTCTTTTCATAACCATAAAAATAATTAAAATAGTTTTCCTTATCTTATATCAAAATTGACTGCGCACTTAAAAAGAAAGAAAAAAAGAATGAAGTATACAGAAATTTGATAAGAAAGAAAGAAAGAAAGAAAGAAAGAAAGAGAGAAAGAAATATAAAGGAATCTAATAAGAAAGAAAGAAAGAAAGAAAGAAAGGAGGAAAGAAAGGAGGAAAGAAAGAAAGAAAGCAGTATACAGGAATTTGAAGAGAAAGAAAGAAAGACATAAACTCTATAGTAGTAGGATAAGAAAGAAAGAAAGAAAGACAGAAGGAAAGGAAAAAAAGTACAGTTCTCTAATAAGAAAGAAAAAGAGAGAACAAAGAAAAATTTACACTGGTCAAATAAAAAAGAAAGAAAGAAATGATTATGTATTTACCTAACCCAGGGATCGATATCAAGGCCGTCTCGTCGTCCCGGGGACGATAAAAATTACATCCGGGACGATCAATACGTCACCAGGGACAGTTTTTCGGGGACGGTAATTTTTTTTTCCTAAAAGTTATTACTACATTCCAATAATGGCCGTCCAGTGATTGCCCGAATGCTGACCTCAAAATGAGGCTACGGCACCGTAGGTCTATTCTCAAAGCCATGTAATGAATAATGGTGGAGGGAGATAGTTTAAAAGGACCAAATTATGTACTACTAACCCTACTCAGGGTAACTTAAAGTAAAAAGAGTATTTTTTTAGCTCAAAACACACTAGGAAATGGAGTTTTTGTCCAAATATCCAGAATTATCACTGCTTCAGCTTTTCTTAATGTTTTCTTACATGTTATTATGCTAGTGATGACTGACAAGTATAGATGATGCTAATGAATTAAACACAAATATTTTGATTTCAGGGCGGTCCAAACACCATTTAGGACGGTTGATAATTTTTGTTTGGGTCTGTTCAAACCCCATTCAGGACGGTTGATAATGTTTGTTTGAGACGGTCCAAACCTCATTCAGGACGGTTGATAATGTTTGTTTGAGACGGTCCAAACCCCATTCAGGACGGTTGATAATTTTTGTTTGAGACGGTCCAAATCTCATTCAGGACGGTTGATAATTTTTGTTTGAGACGGTCCAAACCTCATTCAGGACGGTTGATAATTTTGTTTGAGACGGTCCAAACCTCATTCAGGACGGTTGATAATGTTTGTTTTGGACGGTCCAAACCTCATTCAGGACGGTTGATAATTTTTGTTTGAGACGGTTTTGAGACGGTCCAAACCCCATTCAGGACGGTTGATAATGTTTGTTTGGGACGGTCCAAACCTCATTCAGGACGGTTGATAATTTTTGTTTGAGACGGTCCAAACCTCATTCAGGACGGTTGATAATGTTTGTTTGGGACGGTCCAAACCTCATTCAGGACGGTTGATAATTTTTGTTCAGGACGGTCCAAACCTCATTCAGGACGGTTGATAATGTTTGTTTGGGACGGTCCAAACCTCATTCAGGACGGTTGATAATTTTTGTTTGAGACGGTCCAAACTCATTCAGGACGGTTGATAATTTTTGTTTGGGACGGTCCAAACCTCATTCAGGACGGTTGATAATTTTTGTTTGAGACGGTCCAAACCTCATTCAGGACGGTTGATAATTTTTGTTTGAGACGGTCCAAACCTCATTCAGGACGGTTGATAATTTTTGTTTGAGACGGTCCAAACCTCATTCAGGACGGTTGATAATGTTTGTTTGGGACGGTCCAAACCTCATTCAGGACGGTTGATAATTTTTGTTTGAGACGGTCCAAACCTCATTCAGGACGGTTGATAATTTTTTGTTGAGACGGTCCAAACCTCATTCAGGACGTTGATAATTTTTGTTTGAGACGGTCCAAACCTCATTCAGGACGGTTGATAATTTTTGTTTGAGACGGTCCAAACCTCATTCAGGACGGTTGATAATGTTGTTTGGGACGGTCCAAACCTCATTCAGGACGGTTGATAATTTTTGTTTGAGACGGTCCAAACCTCATTCAGGACGGTTGATAATTTTTGTTCAGGACGGTCTAAACCCCATTCAGGACGGTTGATAATTTTTGTTCGGGACGGTCATGAAAAAAGTTAGTGTCGGGCCTGACCTAACCCCTCCAGACGATTTAATAAGAAAGAAAGGCAAAAAGAAAGAGAAAGGCATGGGATTTAGGAAGAAAGAAAGAAAGAAAGAATTATGAATTTACCAACCCCTCTGACGAACAGGATGTGACACAAAATCATTTTTAAGTGGGAAATATCGGATCAAAAAGAAAGAAACATGGGTGGGATTTAAGAAGAAAGAAAGAAAGAAAGAAGAAAGAAAGAAAGAAAAAAAGAAAGAGTTATGTATTTACCAACCCCACTGCACGAGAAGGGTGTGACACAAAGCTATTTTAAGCGAAAGATATTGTATTTAAGAAGAAAGAAAGGCAAAAAGAAAGAGACGGTGGGGTTTAAGAAGAAAGAAACAAAGAAAGAAAGAAAGAAAGAAAGAAAATAAAAAAGAAAGAATATAGAAAAAAGACAAAAAAAAAAGAAACGGCAGAGGATTGGGTCTAATAAAAAAGAAAGAAATCAAATAAATAAAAATCCCAAAATTACTGGAATCAAAAAGGAAAGAAATCCAAACAAACCAAAGAATTACATCCATTTGATACCTTTCAAAAGGTCTCGATTTGTCCGGTCCAAATTGAAATACGTGCAAACAAAACAATTTACAAAAAAATTGCGCTGATATCATCTAAAAAGAAAAAAAAAAAAAAAAAAAAAAAGAAGATAAATAAAACCAAAATCAAAACGTCTGTTAGCAAATTTATTTTGAAAGATTATTTTGT
The DNA here is from genome assembly GCA_023376005.1 of Doryteuthis pealeii. Taxonomy (NCBI): domain Eukaryota; kingdom Metazoa; phylum Mollusca; class Cephalopoda; order Myopsida; family Loliginidae; genus Doryteuthis; species Doryteuthis pealeii. Next base: position 50,375,401 of record CM042175.1, read on the forward strand.
TTTTCGTTTGAGAATAAAGAACGGCATTTCTTTATCAGCGATACTCTTAACTCTGGTGATGTTTGCCTTAAAATAACGTTTAAGATTTCTGTTAACTGTTTTGAATAGTTTCATTCTCTCTGGTCAACTTTAAGCGAAATGGAATGAAAACATCGCTGAAGCGTATGAAATAAATAGAATAATTAACCTCTAAACGGGAAAATGTCGTATGAGTAATTCAGTATGTTGTCGCGTATGCGTAATAGTAAAAAAAAAATCAACGTGTAGTATCAGTTCATTCGCCCCGGGGTTGGGCTGGGCTGGGTTAGGCTGGACTGTGCAGAGAAAACTGAACATAAAACTGAAGCAGATGCACCTGGTCTCTGGAGATTTCTACTCTGGATCAGCACCTTCCCATTAAACTAAATGATACGGTCGAGATCACTTTGGTACCTTTATAATGCATAGAATCTGTGCGACTAATTTTTTTACCTCCCCTACTACTCAAACAATGCCGGCTAGCCGCTTCTAGTCTGATAATAAATAAAACTTAATTATATTTTCTCTCTGAATGTTTGAGATGAGGCTTGAAAATTAGTATTATCTGCTTTATTCGGACTATTGTCCTCATCTTCATTGTTGTCTGTACAACGTTTCAGCCGATATGCCCTCCGCCCTTCTTCAGGTATTTCTTGTCGGACTCGGGAACCTTCTCGGACTCGGGAACTTTCTTGTCGTAATCGGGAGCCATCACGGAACTTTGAACCTAACCCAATTGGACAAATGGCCTAATTGATAAGGTAGTTAGGTTAAGACAGTTCTGAGTGACAATTATCTCTGGATTCCAGGTTCAATCCTGACAGGCGGCAGTTACATAGAGAAATAATTAACACAGCTTCTATCCCAGCTATGGTTAGCGGAATGAGAACAGGATACCCCCGTGATGGCTCCCGATTACGACAAGAAAGTTCCTAGTCCGAAAAGAAGGTTCCCGAGTCCGAAAAGAAGGTTCCCGAGTCCGAAAAGAAGGTTCCCGAGTCCGAAAAGAAATACCTGAAGAAGGCCGGAGGGTATATCGGCCGAAACGTTGTACAGATAACAATCAAGATGAGGACAATAGTCCGAATAACGCAGATAATATTAATTATATTTGCTTTGAAATAACGTTTAAGTCAACTTTTAACGAAATGGAATGAAAAACATCGCTGAAGCGTATGTAATAAATAGAATAATTAACTTCTGTAACATTCTAATATTTTCTATGCTAATTGTCCTCCTTTTTTCCTATTAAACAAAAAGGGCGCCAGCTGAAATCTATATATTAATACTCTTGTTCCTTAAGCTTCCGACCGTTATCATCTTGCAACACCCCATGGTTAAAAATGAGAACCTTCAAATCGTAGAAGATAAATGCAAAAATACAAATTATCTGTTGTCGCTTATCAGTCGAATTCTTATTTCTTAAGAGTGTTTTCACCTCAGCTAAGTAATGGACCATTTCGTTTTTATTAGAAAGAAAGAAAGGGTAGAAAAAGGACATGCTACAGAGAAAAATATTATAAGAAAGAAAAAAAGAAAGAAAGAGAGTAGGGGAAAGATAGAAAGAGAGGTCGAGAGAGAGGTAACCTACTTCGTTGTAGCGTATACGTAATAGCAAGTGCGTGGTGTAATGGTTAAAGTCATGGGAAATGGACTCGTCGCCCCGAGTTCAAATCCTGGACGCTGCATTTCACTTAACGCTAATACTCTTGGGAAAGGTATGAATCCTACTCTCTCTCCAGCTATGGGTAAATAGCAGGGCAGACTGGGTTCTTTAACCATGGCTAAGTAACCAGTCTAGGAGAAGGAAAACTCTGAATTCAAACCTGTAAAACTCCGCTTAAAAAATTGACCTTGTGTCGTATCCTGCTCGTGCAGAGGAGTTGGTAAATATATATACGTAATAGCAAAAGATGATCTTGTAGTATTAGTTCATTCGCCCCGGGGGTTGGGCCAGACTGGGATGTGTTATGATATTCAGAGAAGACAACATGAAACTGAAGCAGATACACCTGGTCTCTGGAGATTTCTACCCTGGATCAGCACCTTCCCATTAAACTAAATGATACGGTCGAGATCACTTTGGTACCTTTATAATGCAAATACTGAAAGATTTTTTTCTCATAGAATCTGGTTTTGTGAAGCAAACTCTGATTATCTACTCTTTGGTTATCTATCTATATATATATAAAGGGCTGTTTGTGTGTATGTGTGTTCGGATGAAACTATGAAAATAAAACAATTAACGACAAAGTATACATACATACACATTTACTATCACCAGATCTTGCTTATTGAGCAAAAATAATGAAGGTTTGATTTATATTGGTGGTGATAATTAAAAAATAAAATTTAAATGATAACAGCATAGAATTTTTTGCTTAGATATAATACGAATTTGAAGCTAAGTAGATAACTTCCGAAAAAGAAGAAAATACCCACGTATTGTCCTTGCTTTCATCTGACCGTTATTTTAATGCAAACAATATGAAAGATCTATTTGAAAATGTTAACATAGAAGACATTCTGTCCTTTTTGAGGGAAATAAAATTATATCATAAAATATAGACATGAACTTAATCAATACCATACAACATGATCCCCAATGGTGCTAACACATTGTTAAGACCAATAACTAAAAAAGTATAAATATAAATACACAACATATATTACTTACTAGCCGTTAGGCATGACATAACCCCAGACGGGTTGATATGCCGTCTATTTTAAATAGTATAGATTAAGCTTTCTTTTCAGAGTGGCTGGATCAAAGCATTTATATAAAAGGTGTGCCATAAAAGTATCGAGATTGAAGCTGCATTTACCAAGATGGAAATGAACAATGAATGGAACGTTAATTTTTTCAGAATACAAGGTATGTCATAAAAGTACAAAAAATCTCGATACTTTTCTGACACACCTATATAATAGGAAGCGCTAGAAAGAACTTTTTATTATCACACTCTGTTCATGTTTGGGACTTGTGTATTCTGTTTCTGTCTTTACATGTATGTAATTAAACATTGTTGTGTATCTTTGTTAATGGAAGCTTATTGTCTTCCTTACCGAAAGTGTTAGGATATCTATGGATGCCCTAAAGAATTATTAAAAAATTGTGTTTTGAAGCCATTAATTCCTATGAAGACATAATTTATAGCCTGATCAAACTTAATAGAATGAATACAAAATTAAACCAGAATCAACAAAAAGAGTGCATCAAGAGGTGTATAAAGAAATCTTCTTAGTTAACGTACATGTTACATAGGGGTTTTAATCGGGCATACTACCAGGATCTAACTCAATTCAATAATAAGGGATCTGTGAGACTAACTTTTTTAAACCTCCCTTACTGCCCAGGCAATGCCGGGTAGCCGCTTCTAGTCTGATAATAAATAATACCTAATAATATTTGCCTTAAAATAAGGTTTAAGATTTCTATTAACTGTTTGGAATATTCGCTCCAGTCAATTTTTAGAGAAATAAAACTTTTATCAAAATGGAATGAAAACAACGCAGAAGCGTATGAAATAAACAGAATACTTAAACTCTTAACCTGAAAATTTAGTATAAGTAACTCAGTCCGTTGTCTAGTGTATATGGTAGCAAAAGATGAACGTGTAGTATCGGTTCTTTTGCCTTCTATTTCATCTCTGATCTCTAGGGACTGGGATGAGATGGGATGGACTTTGTTATGAAATTCAGAGAAGAAAAACCATAAAACTGAAGCAGATGCGCTTGGTCTCTGTAGATTTCAACTCCGTATCAGCACCTCCTCATTAAACTAAACGATACGGTTTGTTATCATATCACTTTGGTGTATTTATGATGCTGAGAATGGAATAATTTTGTTGGTTATTTTTGGGAATTTCTTATAATTTCATAATGTAATATCTTGGCCAATTCTCATTAAACAACATGTATAGAAACAATTCAAAATTCTATGTTTAAATGTTTTTTTCTTTTCCTGTGAATGGCATTTTTATGCCTGAAAAGAAAAGAAAAACATAAAACAGAAGTTTAAGTTGTTTCTAAATATTGCTGTTCAAATTTTAAGATCATTTTAACGAGAATTGGTCAAGTTGTAGCTGTCGCCTTTGAGTGCGCCTAATAGTTAGATATATTTATTTTCTACCCTTAAAATATAACCTTAAATTTGGACAGTGTAAGGGAAACAACTCTGTTAGGGTCTGATAATCAAGTGACCCACAGGGCCTGAATGGCATTGTGGGAAGACAAACAGGTATCCTTAGGGCAAAATAGGGACTTCCGCCAGTCTGATGCAACAAAAAGGTTGTGTGGAAAATATTGTCCTAAAATTAGAATTTTAGTCTTTAGTTAGTTCTTGGTACTGGTAACGGCGCACAGGTATGTTTCTTTCCAATTTTCCCGTGAAGTTGCTGGCATTTGTTAAAGACCCTTTTTGTAAATTAGTAATTGTTTTATACCCCATTTTATTTCAGTATTTCACGGTGTTTGGAAGTAAATAAAATCTTCTACATTCAACATCAGTCGCTCTACGTGTCATCATTACATCACCAGAAAATATTACCAGGGAACTGCTACACAAGTTATTTAGATTATGAAATGATATCGATCTCAAATTTGAACAGCATTTTTAGAAACATTTAAAATTTTATGTTGAATGTAGACACGTTTTCTTTTCAAGTGAATGGCATTTTCACTTGCTAAAAATAATATTGGCTTTATTTTTTATCTTGTTTTAACATTTTTATTAATTCTTTTAAAAAGTTATGGGTTGAGTGTTAATAAGATGAAAAAATTGGGTTATAAAATTTGCTCTTAGATTAATGTAAGAGTTTGGAGTTCACTTAAATCCCGGCTTTGTCAAGCAAACAGACAATCTACTCTTTGCTTATTTGATAATAAATAATACCTAATAATGTCCGTTTTGTTTGTATGTATTTACCCAATTCTTTCACCAGAGACAGGATGTGACACAGGGTAATTTTTAAGCGCAGTATTGTGTTTTATTCGTATAATGTTCCACTAAAAATAGTACAATTATAAATTATCTGGTTAAAAGATGATTTTGTTTATAAAAGAAAGGTGGGTTTTATTTCTATATAGCCGATTTACAAAACTTAGCAAGTCATGTAATTACTTACTTATAATCGATACTGCAGGAAGCGCGTGGTGTAATGGTTAAAGTCATGGGAAATGGACTCGTCGCCCCGAGTTCAAATCCTGGACGTGGTAATTGCATTTCACTTAGCGCTAATACCCTTGGGAAAGGTATGCATCCTACTCTCCCTCCAGCTATGGGTAAATAGCAGGGCAGACTGGATTCTGTAACCATGGCTAGGTAACCAGTCTAGGAGAAGGAAAACTCTGAATTCAAACTTGTTGAACTCCGCTTAAGAAATTGACCTTGTGTCGCATCCTGCTCGTGCGGAGGAGTTGGTAAATATATATATATATATAAGAGATACCGCATAGATTTATGAATCAATCATGGCCTGGTGCTTCGTGAACGAAAATTAAGGGGGTAGTCTACGTTGAGTGCAGGCATGTTCGTGGCTGATAAGGTCAATGTGAGATAGTCAGGAACGGTCACACGACTGCAGCTGTAGGTCTGGTCAGGGTTTTATGGCATTGTGTTGTGTTTTTTTTTTTCAACTGTGTCTTTTATCCTTAAGGGTGACCCTGCGAGTATTTTCAAAGGAGGGCACATGGTTAGTAGTGAGACGCCAAATTGGTGGGGTGGGAGCTAAGCTTTTAGAAAGTTGAAAAATAAGGTTCAGCGGTGGTTGAGGGTCTTCATGTCCTGGGTATGACATTAAACTCTAACTGAGTTTCTATTTCCGGAGGTCTGGAGAATGTGGAGCACCCCTTCATAACCATTACTCCCAGGTCCACTCTGACTCGGAATTATAGTACTTGTTAGAGTCCCATCTATAGTTTTTTTTTTTTTACAAACGATTGTTATCGTTTATTTACAGCAGACTCCGGTAGAGTATTCGGCTAGAAGCCTCACGGTTCCTGATTCGATACTGACCCTCGCCAACTCAGAACATGAGTAGCTCAGGGATCTGTATGGTAAAGTGAGGAGGTATATGTGGCGCTCCACCTCAGATGCAAAGAAAACAATCTCCTTGGTCTAGCGCTAGTTAAAAGAGGATAGACTCCTCGCTGTCTGGCTGATACCGACTTCAGGAAGACGACCTTACTTTTTTTTTTAATTACTGGGGGAAATAAAAAAATAAGGCGATGTCAGCTATTATTTAAAAAATAAAACAACAATAAAAACCCAAAAAAGCCAGTGTGCTTAAATTAGGAATTAATACAGATATAAGAGTCGCTGCAGACACACCAAAAAGAAAAGGAATATGTAGGATTGGGAGTAAACTAATTTAAAGGAAATATGCCCGTATAATTTTTAAAAAAATGCAAATACTTATGTTCTTAAAAGTATAAGCAAATGAAATTATCAATGATACAATACTATTCGATGGTTTAATAGAAAATCTGTTTTAAATAAAAAGGGGGTCTTAAAAATGTTATACCTAGGTAGTAATATCTCATCCACGGATGACGATATTAATGCACGAATAGGAAAGGCATGGCTGGCCACAAACAAACTGTCAGGCATATGGAAATCTGATCTTACTGACAAGCTGAAGCGACATTTCTTCCAGGCTGTAGTCATATCAGTACTGCTGTATGGCTGCACCACCTGGACCCTGACGGGGTGCCTTGAGAGTAAGCTAGATGGGACCTGCACAAGAATGTTGCGTGCAGTACTGAACAAGTCGTGGAAACAGCACCCCACTAGGGAGCAGCTGTATGGTCACTTGCCCCCTATCTCACAGATCATCCGAGTGAGACGGACTAGACATGCAGGACACTGCTGGAGAAGCAAGGACGATCTCATAAGCGACGTTCTCCTGTGGAAGCCAACACATGGACATGCTAGTGTGGGACGCCCAGCAGGGACCTACATTGACCAGCTATGTAAAGATGCTGGCTGCAGAGAGGAATAACTCCCAGGTGCAATGAATGATAGTGAAGGCTGGCGAGAGATTGTCATGGATATCCGTGCTGCCTGCACGACATGATGATGATGATGATGATCTCTACGAATCTTTCAAAACTTTGCCGGCATTACATAACCCACTGTGGTTGATGTGCCACGAAACAAAACAAATAAACAAGCAAGTTGAGGCTGTTTGCTTTTCATATAGCCCTAATACACTTCGGTAAGTTATGAATCCAACTATTCTCACTCCAGCTATAGGTAAAATAGTAGGGCAGGCTGGGCTCTTTAACCTTTGTTAGATAACCAGTCTTAAAGAAGGGAAACTCTGAATTCAAAAAAGTTAAAACTCTGTTAACGAAATTGACCTTGTGTCACACCCAACTAGTGTTGAGGGGTTGGTAAACAAGTATAATGTTTAGCAAGACCACTGAGTAACTCATACATCTGGCCTTGTGCCAAACTAATCTAGCCTTAGAAAAAAACGAGCATTATCCCGTGAGTGCCTAATATACAAGTTACCGTTGTTGATCGGTATACCTCCTGTCGTTCAAGAAAAAAGACACCGAGACGCTTACGGGAAAATAACTGCGACCGAAAATGTCTTTCTGATAACAATAAAAAGCTTGTTAATTCACAGATTAAAGGGGAATAATAGCTTGTAGATTATCTTCACTCATCTGTCAATGCGCGACTATCATTGGCAGATGGTAAACCCATATCTAAGGGGAGACGTGTAGAACAGATTAACGCCGTTCAAAGTAACGGCATTCACACGTGATGATATAAGAAAATGGCAAGAAATGAAAGCCTTGGATTTGACTCTGTGAAATTCATTAAAAAAACTTTAGATATTTAAAACTTTAAAAACGTAATAGTTAAAAGATAAATTATAAGCGTTTACATTTTGATAAATATTGTTTTAGTTAGTAGATAGGCGTAAGTCGTTTGTAAATGAACATATACAAAGGGAGAATATCTGTACTCTTATAATAAATAGATGTCTTATTAAAATAGATAAGTTTTAATTTATTTATGTGTTTATTTATTTGTGAGTTTCGTCGTGGAAGAAATTTACAAGATAACAAGAAAATTATAAGAGATAGAAAGACAATGCTTATGCTCTTCTCGAAATAGACAAATGGGTGTATATTTAGAAAAAAAATGAAAGATAGAAAAAGAAAGAAAGAAAGAAAGAATGGAATAAAGTAAATAAAAAAAAAGAAAAAGAAAAGAAAAAAGAAAAAAAAATATAGCAAGAAAGAAAGAGAGAAAGAAAGAAAGAAAGAAAGAAAGAAAGAATGGAATAAAGAAGAAAAAAGAAAGAAAATATAGCAAGAAAGAAAGAGAGAGAGAAAGAAAGAAAGAAAGAAAGAATGGAATAAAAGAAATTTTTTTTTAAAAAGATCGAAAAAGAAAATATAACAAGAAAGAAAGAAAATGAAAAAAGAAACCAACAAAGGAAAAGAAAAAGAAAGAAACAAACAAACGAACAAACTGACAAAAAAAAATAAAGGAAAAAGAAAGAAACAAGAAAAAAGAAAGAAGATATAGCTTGAAAGAAAGAAACAAACAAAGAAAAGAAAGAAACAAAGAAAAAAAGAAAGAAAGAAAAAAAAAAAAAAAAAAGAAAAAAAAGAAAAGAAAAAAAAAACAAAGGCAAAAGAAAGAAAGAAAAAATTAAAAAGAAGAAAGAAAGAAAGATATAGCTAGAAAGAAAAAAGAAAAGCCAGAAACAAAGGCTAAAAGAAAGAAAGAAAAAGACAGAAAAGGTTAACTAGAAAGAAAGAAAGAAAGAAAGAAAGAAAGAAAAAAAGAACGAAAGAAAGAAGAAAAAAGAAAGAAGAAAGAAGTGAAGAAAAAAGATAAAGCTAGAAAAAAGAAAGAAAGAAGGAAAGAAAGAAAAAAGAAAAAAGAAAGAAAGATGGATATTTAGAATAAAAAGAGGGAAAAAAAAAAAAAAAAGAAAGAAAGAAAGAAAAAGAAAGAAGAAAGAAGTGAAGAAAAAAAGATAAAGCTAGAAAAAAGAGAAAGAAGGAAAGAAGGAAAAAAGAAAAAAGAAAGAAAGAAGGAAAGAAGGAAAAAAGAAAAAAGAAAGAAAGATGGATATTTAGAATAAAAAGAGGAAAAATAAAAAAAAAGAAAGAAAGAAGAGGTTTTTGGAGAATTCGAAAGAAAGAAATGAGATATCAATCAAGTTTTGGAAAAAGCAAAAGAATGGATGAATGAGCTAAATTTCAAAAGAAAGAAGAAAAAAGAAAAAAGAAGGAAAATGGAAAAAAGAAAAAAAAAAGGAAAGAGAGATGAGTCATGCGAATATTTCGTAAGAAACGAGTAATAGGTCCTTTCATGACCAAAAATTCTGTCAACATAACCATCTTTATTGATCGCTGCGCCCGGAAATTTTCTCTACCGGGGAGTCGGTGTGTTTCCATTCCATGGCCTGTCTTTTCGACTTCGGTTTTTTGGGACAAACGAATGTTTCGCTCAATTTAAAACATTTTTTTTTTACTAAAACATGCTTATCTTTATGCATTACGCATTTTTTCTGTAAATTTCAGATTGTTTCCATTTCTCAGCCACCAATGATTTGGTGACACACCTCTGTTCAAGCATGGAGCACACTGTCTGATTTGCCACCATTTTGAATAGCCTAAAAACAAATATTTTTGCGAGATTAACATAATTTTTGCTTTAAACTAATTCTACAACGGAGATAACGTTTGGTATAAACTAATTGCAAACAACATATGGACAAAAAATTCTGAAAATTTTTTTTTCTCCAAAAGATCCTCTTATTTATTGAATGAGCCGGGTATATATATATATATATATATATATTATATATATATATATATATATATGGGAGAATATGTGCTTAATTGAAGTCATACCTAATTTTGAAAATTAATTAATTGATAATTAATGAATTAGGCGGGCATACCTATTCAAATGTAAGGCTAAACAAATCGAGAAAATGTCAATCTCTGTATGTACATTTCGGCCTATTATACCTCATCAGCAGTTATAGACAGGAAGACTGCTCTGTGTGTGATTCGGTGTACATACAGAGATTGACTTTTTCTCGATTTGTTTAGCCTTGCATTTGAACAGGTATGCTCGTCTAATTCATTAATTATCAATTAATTAATTTTCAAAATTAGGTATGACTTCAATTAAGCACATATTCTTCCAAAAATTGTTGGCTAAGGCCATATCAAACACATTGTTTGTTTGTTTACTTCTATATATATATATATATATATATATATATATATATATATATATATATATATATATATATGTGTGTGTGTGTGTGTGTGTGTGTGTGTGTGTGTGTGTGCAGACCTGTTTCGACGTATCACGTCTCTTCAGTTGTAGCTCCACCCGTGATCGAAAAGCGACTGATTTTTCATATGTCAGACTATCTAACCACCGTGCTATTAGTACAGTCATTAGTGAAAGAGAAAATTGTTTACTAATTAATACATACATATGTATATAGAAGGAAGAAAATCCACTACCTATCCCCCCCCAGCCACCCCTGCCCCTACAGACAACCTACTGTTTTTCACCAATCTGAAAATGTCTTTCATTGAAGCTAGAACTGGGCTTTTGGTCCTGATGATGGTCTAAATGACCAAAACGTTGCATCGTCGACAATAAATATCCAGTTTCCATAACATCCCGTGTTTGTCTACTTTTCTCCACATATGTATATACGTAAAGACTGCAAGAGAAGTCGATCCGTTTTATAGGAGAGCCTTGCTATTTAAGCGTAATCGACAGCCGGCAGTGAAATTCCTCCCCAGAGAGCTCAACCTATATATATATATATATTTGTGTGTGTGTGTGTGTGTGTATTCCCACGTGTGAATGTTCTGTGTACTTTCATCTTAACAAATGACTTTACATCACATGATAATTACGATTGATCAGCAACTTTTCTCTAATTCTGTCTGATGATTGTGCACACCACATGAAACCATAAAACTTCAAGTAATCGATTTCTAGTGTTCATCTATTAATAATGGAGATTCGCTTCCGGTTTTTGTTTGTAACAAAAATTACGTCACTGCTTACGTCACATTACCCAACACAAATCCAACGTCATAACATAGAATAAATATACTCAAAATGTGAGCATGCAACGTTAGACAATCCTCATTGTTTCAATAAATAGATGCCCGGCGTTATATATTTATATATAGATTGTTTTATTCTAATATAATATTTAAAGTTATCGGAACTGTTTCCATTTCAAATTGTCTTTCTTTCTTTTTATTTTTTTTTACTCCTTTAATAAATTTGACGATTTTACATACTTATGGTACACACTCTATGACATTGAATTTTCAGCTCCCATCCTCTCAGGCAATATCTTTCAAAAAATTATTTTTACATCGCCCGGAGGGTGTCTTTTTATCTTGCTAGTAATTATAATATTGTTTATGTTTTATACCTGTTTTGCTTTATTAGTACTGAACACTTTTTTATGCCAACCTATTCGTATTCAATAGGACCGAGTGAGAAAAAAAACCTCTTATGAAACACTTGCACAAAAATATAAATATGAACCAACAATGAACACAATCCTCTATACTAATGCACAATAGCGCGCAAGAGATAGTCTCATTAGATTACGTATAAAAAGCATTACATTTCACGGAAATACCCGAAACCGTTGAGACGTTAGGTTTAGAATAAGAGTTAGTGTGTTACATAATCTATGCATAGATTATTGTCAACCCCCTGTATTTCTGAAGGGATGGCCCCTTTTCATATCACGGGCGGGACTTTCCATGGAATATTACAGAAAGCCCGCGAAATACGTGAAGTCACGTGGGACCGAGTTAACCCTCAATTCCAGCTTGGACGTCTGGTAGAAAGCATGTCTGCTTTAGCTGGGCTCAAATGCACACGCGCGTTCTGTTAGTTAGAAGAAGAAGTTTAAGCAATAAAAGTTTAAAGAAATAATATGGTGTTCTTGGTTGGTGAATGGCTTGGCAAAAAGACTGACCAAGAAGAAGGAATGCATCAAAGACGAACAGCTAACATGAATCTAGAAATAGAATTCAGTGTGGAGAGAAAGAATAGAAACGAATAGTGATCACCAAATGGCCAAAGAAGTAAGTAATGAAAAATGCATATGCATCTCTCTGTCTACCTGTGTCTATCTCTCTCCCCTCTCTTCAGTAAAAGAACATTTGTGTATATACCCAACATGGGTAGATGTGTATGAGTATGTAACAAGTGTTAGTGTTAGAGTTAGGGTTAGGGTTAGGCTACGTCGGGAGTTTCCGATATCTAATGAGATTTATATCTAACTAGCAAATATATGCACCCTCCGGGTGCAAGTATTTAAGTTAAAATGTAATAAAATATTAGATTAAATCAGAAAGGCTAATGAAACTAATTAAGAATTCAGATAAAAAGATTTTAAACGGAGGGGGTATAATCGGAAAATAGAACAACTGAAACTTACTCTTTCATCACTTTCGTTTTTCAATGCTAAATTTTCCTAATTTAACTATTTAGTTAAAATAGGAAGTAAAGAATAAATTACAATTATTTCTTTCTGTTAATGAATTTTTTTTAGGATTTATTGAAGAGATTTTTACTCATATTCATTAAGATAAAACCAAACAATTAGAAATCAATAATACCAAGCACATTTTTTATAAAATCAGTTTTTTTTAATATCAATATGCAAATTAGCTTTACGTTTACACTGAAAACTGGTATTTTTTTGTATATATAAATACAATTGCATGTTATTAGTATTTAGGTAAGGCCAACAGTATTAATAATGTCAAACAGTTTTATTATTAATTGAGGTTTAAATAGAAATAGAATCATGGAGAATGTGACGTAAATAACTAAGGGAATTGTGACTTGAGTAGTAATATAGTTTCGGTTACAGACAGAAAAACACACAATCTCCATTATAATAAGAAATGCAACACTAATAATATCTCTTTTGCTCTATTGTACATTAGTACCCAATTCTCTAACCTGTAGGCATAAAATAACCTTAGACAGATTGACATGCCTTCAGAATCAGTCAATCAATGAATAATAAGAGAGAAGATCAAGTCCTGGATGAGTCTGTTTGCGTTTCCCTGCTATGGGCAGGTGTTATCACCCTAGCTAAATGGCTAACGTGCTTGTCTGTGACGTCGTAGTACGCGAGTTCGAACACCAGTAGCCCTACTACTTTCACTTTTATACTAATATCCTTTGGAAAGGTATCAACCCTCTCACCCTCAGCTGCGTGTTAAATAGTATACCTACTGTTTTTTCTACAAGGATAGCTTTGTCATTAAATAATCCACAAAGTTTGATATGCCATTAAACAAAAGAAACCACACGAAATCAAACCAGTTATGGGTAACTAGCTGGGAAGATTGTTCTCTTTCACCTTGTTACGGCAACCAATTTAGGAGAAGGAAAAATGCTTAATTCAAACCAGCTTTTTTCAATGTAGAAATTAACCGTGGAATACAAACGATTTCCCTGGAGAAAAAAAGAGATTACTGTTTTGTATTTAACTTACACGACGGCAAACAGGCGCGTATTTTAGAAAATCTTAAGTTATATCAAACATGGCTTCCCTTTCTATATATTTTTTTTAAAGGCATTGTTTTGAATAATTAGGGAAACAATTTAAACAATATTGTGAAGATACTGTTGTGTTTTCGCTTGGTGTCCGCTAAATTTGCCTTTTTGGTCGGGTGAAGAAAAATAAGGCCGATGTTGGTGGCATTGGTTGAACTTTCTTTTCCTTTTATTTCTCTTTCTTTCTTCTTTTATTTTTCTTTCTTTTCCCTTCTTTTCTTCTTTTTATTTTCCTTTTTTTTCTTCCATTATTTCCGCAACATCGTTGTGAGTTCGAACTCCAGTCACACTTAGTTAGAAAACGTATGAATCCCCCTCATCTCCCAGCTATGAGTTAAAATGTAATACTACTGTTCTTCTGCCAGGATGTCTTTGGCTTTAAATAATCACACAATTATATAGTTTATATGTATTTTAGCGAATTGTATTGTTTCAGGTAGCTAATGATAAGTATCCTTGCTAAAAAAAAATACAAGTACCTCCAAAACCTCTGAAGATGGGATTTTATCCCGAAAATATTTAGGAAACAGGTAAATAAACATCATTTTCATCACCTATTCCATTGCATTGTCAATTGCCTTCTAATTTCTATTTTAAAGACATATATATATATATATATATATTATATATAATATATATATATATATATATATATGGCGGAGAAATGAGGAACAAAAGAACAAAATTACCCCTTCTATAAAACATTTGTATGATAACCTGATAATTCATTAAAACGACTGATGATGCCGAGCTCAAAGCTCTAGCGAAGTATATCCTACACTCTTTTGTCTGAGTTTTGTTCTTTTGTTCCTCACATCTCCACCACATTCTGTCGGATTCATACAAATCCTCTTTCCATATATATATATATATAAATATGCTTCTAAAAAAACATCCAAAAGTCTTATTTCCTTCGCCGAAGAGCATAAGGCCCGGGTTTGTTATTATTCACTCAACGTCCCCTTACCTCATATGGTAGAGACTATCAGTATCATTGACAGGTTAAATTCGCAAGGATTGTCCCGTACTGTATCGTGGCCGAGGCAGTATGGTTTCTGACTATCCTGCTGAAGTCCCGGTTTCGATTTCTGTCGGAGGGAAATCGTTAGTATACATCGCTGATGAGACTTAATAAAGTTGAAACAGTCTGTACGATGTTCTACACACCGAATAATTCTTTACCGAAATTCACTGGTCATTATTATCTTCTATAATGATCGAATTTTATGCGATATACGCATTGTAATTGCCTTCAAGCAAAAATATGCATTATAATATATACTTTATTCAACAATGCTTCGAAAAAAAACCATCCAAAAATCATATATATATATATATATATATATATATATATATATATATAGAGAGAGAGAGAGAGAGAGAGAGAGAGAGAGAGGGAGGGTGACCAAAAAACAGGCCTAACTTTTTTAAAAAGCCTGTTTTTTGGATCACCCTATATAAGACCAGAAATGGTACTATATGATCTATATATGGCAGGATGAGAGGGTTAACATATTTTCAAAGGGTATTAGTCCAAAAGGGAATGCAGTAGTGTGAGTGAGGTTTTAACTAGCTTATTACGATGTCGCGGTCCGGCATGTTAGCGACTAACCACCATGGTCGACTCTCCCTGTTGTATACCCTTCTTTACTTACTCTTATTCTTCTTCTGGTGTTTCTGATGGAGCTCCTGATTGACACTACCACCCATTGTGATGTTCACAGAGTTATTTGGGTTTTTTAAGTTACAACATCAGTCAAAATTTTGCAAATCAGAAATCATTAATAACTTAAAATTGGTTAACTTTAAGACGTTTTGATAGCATTTTTGGCTTCCTTGCGCGAAAATACTTTTATAAATCAATCTTTAGGAGTAGGGACGCTCTAGAACTCATTTTACACACAAAAATAAATTACAAAAAGTCGTCATTTTTCGAGAACCCCATCCAAATTTGGAGAGCTAAAAATCGACATAACCCCGCCAATTTTTGGAACTGGAAGTTAAAATTTTGGGGATTGTCTAACTTTAACATAGTCCACACCTGGACAAAATTACAGAAAAATTTAAGTGCAAAATTTTAACGATTTTTTTGCAAAATATTGTAGCTTCGGTTCTGAGCAAAAACTAAACTATCTTTTTGGTAGAAATAATTTTCAATATATGTCTCTTCTAACATCTCTTCTAGCGTCTGGACTTCGTCTTGGTGGTCGGTCGCACTTAATTCATTTCTTCTTCTAGATAACTCTTGTTACCAAGACATTCACCAACCGCAAAACCGTGTTATTTTCGTAAACTTTTATTTACTTAACTAAACATTTCATGTAACTAAACATCTGACTAACATAGCGCGCATATGCAGGTGAGTTCCAGTTAAGGCAGGACATCTTCACTGCCTGATGTCCAAACTGAAACTGAGGACCCAACCAGGTCCCACGTGACTTCACGTATTTCGCGGGCTTTCTGTAATATTCCATTGAAAGTCCCGCCCGTGATATGAAAAGGGCAATCCCTTTAGAAATATAGGGGATTGACAATAATCTTATGCAACCGCATAGATTATGTAACATCCCGACCATATTAAGTGTTAAAGAGACTGTCTTTGATGCTTACTGTGAACAAGTTTTTTGAATTTCGTAATAGAGCAAGTGAAATTACTTACTACGGTGTTGCGGTCCAGCATATTGGCCATGGTTGAATCTCCTGATCGTATTAAGGCTTAGAGAGTCCTTAAGGATTATTATGGGTGTGGGCTGAAAATGATTTTTTGTTTTGTTTTGTTTTACGACAACCTCAGTGGGTCATTTAATGCCGATAAAGTTTTGAAATAAATCAATTCTTAATGGATAATACAATTTTGTTTATCAACTCATGTTTTTCTATTTAACCCATAGATGGGACGCTAACAGGTACTACCACTCCGGGTCAGAGTGGACCTGGAAGCTATGGTGATGAAGGGGTGCTCCACATTCCCCAAACATCCAGAACTGGAACCTCACCATCAGATAGAGTTTGACGTCATTCCCAGGACATGTAGACCCTCAGCCACCGCCTTCTAGCACCCATATGATAAAAAGGGGTTGGGGCTTGCCATAAGGGCAATAGGGTTGGGACAATCATATAGGTGCCTGGGCTTGACGTGACCAACCGATTGATCGGAGGGGGCCTCTCCGACCGACCGTTTAGCCCAAGAAAATCCTAAAGTGGAATATTGCAAGTCGTGGACTGCACAACCACCTGGGTTCTATCCTTAAGCATCACGAATCGCCACCTACGGCCAACATGTGGCCCCATTGGGGGAGTCTTACCCCTCTGCAGAGGTGCAGTCGGTGCATTCTAACGCCCCAGCCGACAGGGTGGAAAATGCTTTTTCGGATTTCCAATGGATGATTCCGTTTCTGTTCAAAGTGATTATGAAATCATCTGATAATAATTACGATGTTTATTTTGATGCTGTTTATGATTATGATAACGATGATGGTGATAATGATGCTGATGACAAAGATGTCTGGTGGTAGATGTAGTGAACGAACGCATTCGGAGGAGAATCGTCTGCCGATAAGTTAAGATGAGGGGAGGGTCTTCAGTACAAACGGAAGTCTGTGAAATGTCGAACGATAAGATTTTAAAAAGAACCGACCAATATTTCTTTTCTTTTCTTTTTCTTTCTTTCTTTGATTCTCTTTTATCTTTCTTTCTTTCTTTCTTTCTTTCTTTCTTTCTTGTCCGTTTCTTTCTTACCTTTTCTTTCCCTCGTTTTTTCTTTTCTTACCTGTATTTCTTTTTCTTTATCTATTTCTTATCTATATGTTTTTTTCTGTTTTCTTTCTCTCTTAATTTCATTTCTTTATTTCTTTCACTTTCTTTTCTTTCATTCTTCCTTTTTGTTTATGCTTTTCTTTTTCTTTTTATGTCTTTTTTCTATCTTCATTTTTACCTGTTTGTCTTTCTCTTTCTTTCTTTCTTTTTTTTTTTTCTTTCTTTCTTCTTTCTTTTTCTTTCTTTCTTTCTTTCTTTCTTTCTTTCTTTCTTTCTTTCTTTCTTTCTTTCTTTCTTTCTTTTTCGCTTTCTTTCTTCTTTCTTTTTTTCTTTCTTTTCTTCTTTTTTCTTTCTTTCTTTTTCGCTTTCTTTCTTCTTTTTCTTTTTCGCTTTCTTTCTTTCTTTCTTTCTATTTCTCTTCTTTCTTTCTTTCTTTCTTTCTTTCTTTCTTTTTCACTTTCTTCTTTCTTTCTTTCTTTTCTCTTTTCTTTCTTTCTTTCTTTCTTTCGCTTTCTTTCATTCTTTTTTTTTTGTTTTTGCCTTTCCTTTCTTTTATTTCTTTCTTTTCGTGTCTTTCTCCACCCTCTCTCTTTCTCTTTCCCTCTCTCTCGCTTTCTTTCTTTGTTTTGCTTTCTCTCTCTCTCTCTCTCTCTGTCTCTCTCTCTCTCTCTCTCGTTCTCTCTGTCTTTATTTATTTATTTCTCTCTCTCTCTCTCTTATTCTTTTTGTTTTTCTTTCTTAATTTCTTTTTTCGTCTCTTTTTCTTTTTCTCTTTGTTTTCCTTTCTTTTTTCTTTCTTTCTTTCTTTCTTTCATATCTATTCCTCTTTTCTCTTTTTCTTTCTTTCTTTTTTCTTTCTTTCTTTCTATCTTTCTTTTCTCGGGTGTCTACTTTCTGGTTCGATGCCACCGGACGATGGCGTTTAGAGAGATAAGAACATTTTGTTATTCTAATTTCACACGTTTCAGCTGCTTCTCCATCCATTCACACACATGCGAACACTGACAAACACACACACACACACACACACACACACACACACAACACACACACAGGTACACATATACGAACGCATAATCGAATACATACTCACACACATGCATATATACGAATACACACACATACACGAATACACCCTCCTATACACGCTTAAACCACGAACACCTACGTATACAAACACGCCCACACGTCCCCTCATATATACGAACATACACTTTACATTTCCACATACATTTACAAACACAAAGCACACACCTATATACGAACTCACCCACATATATGCACACTACGAAAACACACACACATAACGAACACCCACGCACATATACAAACACATACATACGAACACACCCACACATATATGAACACTAACATCCATATACAGAGATACTGATAGGTACGCGTCCTACGTCCCAGTCGCACGAAAATAAAAAAGTACGCAGAAAAATCATATTCATGCGTCCCAGTGTTTTTCTTTTTTCTTTCCTCACCATTTCAAGTTAACTGTAAATACATTTCAATAGTTTCTTAGAAACAAATTACACAGGATAGATTACAAGGTAGAGGTTGGTCGGATTTAGTTGTTTCCCCAGATCATGAATAAAAACCCTACAATTTATTAAGAAAATTGGGACCTATTAAATTTCCTAGGGACTCATTCAAAGCAAATATGTTCGTCCCAGGACCCACTAAATCAAAAAGCTATCAGCATCACTACACATATATACGAAAACACACTCACTTATGCGACCACCTCTAGACACTATACACACATATTCGAACACACACACAAAAGATCTTAAACACTCACACATATGGCACACATGCAGGAATACACTCACATACAGGAACATCCATAAACACCCACACCCGTATACACACACATACAGATATTCCCTCACACATGTAGACACAAACAACGCATTAAAATGGTTGCATTAATTTGTACAATCTGACAGAATTTCTACCTTTGAATTTATGGCATGTCAACCCTTATTGAGTAATTTAATGCCAAAGTCAGTCTTTTTTTTTTTCAATTTTGAAGTAACTAATAATAATAATCCTTTTGTAAACAATTATAGCCTCTGTCTTTTTTTTTTCTTTTAATTTTGAAATAACAAGTAATAATAATTATTTATAAACATTTATAGTAATTATTCTTAATACTAATAATCTATAAATAATTATAAGGTTTCAAGTAACTAATAATAATACTTAATATTGTGCATGTAGAGAGAGAGAGAGAGAGAGAGAGAGAGAGAGAGAGAGAGAGAGAGAGAGAGAGAGAGAGAGAGACGTGCACTCAAATCATTCTCCCCTCTCTCACATACTGCTGTATACTGGATCATATAGTATTCAGTATACTAGTACATTCAACTACAGTTTGCACCAGACATAGAGGTACTCGCAATAGGGTGCTAAAAACATCTAGCCGTAATCTTCGCAGTCTGAGTAATCACACCGATGTGTATAAATAGTCCTGGACCAGCGCATTCACTCTCTACGGAAGGTAAACTAGGCTAGTCCACAACACATACGCACACACAGACACGTTTGCGCACGTGCACATCGGCCTTCAACACGTATGTGTCGCACAATGATCTGTGAGGAGCTGATGGTAGGTATGGCACCCGCCCTCAGACGCTAAAACAATCTCCTTAGTCTAACGCTTGTGAAAAGGGGATAGACTCCCTCACTGTCTGGCTTACCGACTTTAGGCTTCCCCGAAGACTTTATAGTTCGATCCTGGTCAGAGGTACTTGCTGTGTCTAGCTACACCGAAGAGACGTAAAACGTCGAAACACGGTGTCTGTGGATGACTTTATATATATATATATATACTAGCAAATATATGCACCCTCCGGGTGCAAGTATTTCAGTTAAATTTTATAATAAAATATCATATTAAATTAGAAAGGCTAATGAAACTGAATAAGAATGTAGATAAAAAGATTTTGAACAGAGGGGGTATGATTGAAAAATAGAACAACTTTGAAACTAACTCTTCCATCATTTTCCGTTACTCCCGTCTTTCATTGGTAAATTTTCCTAATTAAACTGTTTAGTTAAAATAGGAAGTAAAGAATAAAATTACAGTTATTTCTTCTTGTTAAGGGATTTCTTTTAAGATTTTATTGAAGAGATTTTTGCTCATATTCAATAAGATAAAACCAAACAATTAGAAATCAATAATACTAAGCATATATTTATTAAAATCAATTTTTTAAGATCAATATGCAAATTAGCCTTCCCATTCATACTGTAAACCTCTATTTTGTTGTATATATAAATACAATTGCATGTTATTAGTATGTAGATATGGTCAACAGTGTAAGTAATGTAAAACAATTTTATTAATAATTGAGGTTTAAATATAAATAAAATCATGGAGAATGTGATGTAAATAACAAAGGGAATTGTGACTTGAATAGTAATATAGTTTCGGTTACAGACAGACAAACACACAATCTCCATTATAATAAGATATATATATAATTTTCAAAATTAGGTACGACTTCAATTAAGCCCATATTCTCCCAAAAATTGTCGGCTAAATAAAGCCATATCAAAACACATCTTTTGTTTGTTTACTTCTTATACTGTCGTGTAGTAAGTCACCATAAGTGGAATCTAACCGACTTCTAAACAAAACGAAAAATCTGGGAAGGGCTAGCTGGTGTAACGGTTAGAGTCCCCGCCTGTCAGGGTTCGAATCACACACAAAGCAGTCTCCCTGTCTATAGCTCTGCTGATGAGGCCTAATAGGCCGAAATGTACATACAGAGATTTATTTTTCTCGATTTGTTTAGCCTTACATTTGAATAGGTATGCCCGCCTAATTCATTAATTATCAATTAATTAATTTTCAAAATTAGGCACGACTTCAATTAAGCACATACTCTCCCAAAGATTGTCGGCTAAATAAAGCCATATCAAAACACATCGTTTATTTGTTTACTTCTCACCCCCCCCCCCACACACACATATATATATATATATATATATATATGAGTATATATAAAAAAGATATGAAAACACCACAAAATGCTGTTAAAGTGAAAACATTTTATAACTTAGCTGTATTGAACAATATTTCGATTTTATGAAAATCATCTTCAGAGCTTGTTTATACTCTGTGTTGTCAAGAGCGGAGACAAAAGTCATATGAGTTCAAAGCAAAAACCTTGTCGTTGCAAAAAGAAAAAAGTTATACAATAATTTCGAATGTGAGCCGCATTTTCCTCGGTCATCAGATTATGTATATCTTATTGTAACAGTTTTTTTTAAAAAGGAAGATATAATGACAAGATTTGACACTAGACGAATTTTCTTATTCAAAACGGGATGAGTATTAGGCTGTTGACGTTTAGTTTTCAACAGATTTAGAGAAAAAGAATTTTTATTTTTGTAATTAATATTGTAAATTTTCTGTTTTTTGTTTTTCTTATATATAAAGTAAAAAAGTATTTTTATTTTTTGGAAAATGTGAAAAATTTAAAATTTGTTCGGAAGTATATAACGGAAAATGTCATGTGAAGGGGATTTTATGGTTTCTGACTACGATTGTCGCTAAATAAGGGGATATATTAAAAAAAGCCCTGTCTTTGGGGTATGTATCAACTTAAAATGAATTGATCGGAAAGAATATAACTGGTTAAACAATTTACAAAGCTATAATCCATTTGGAGTGAATTTGAAACTCACAAAGCTAATAGAGAAACTCATTAGCCAGAGACACAACGCGTCGGGATTATGGGAAAATTTTACCCCTCTGTAGAGGTGCAGTCGGCATATTCTACTTGCCCAGCCGACAGGGCTCATAAAGCAGTGTTTGCCAAGTTACTTTTGCATATCATTACTAAGTGCTTCATTATTGATATTTACGAATATTCAATATCTATAATCATAGGATGACGCATGCATGAACGTGAATAGGCGGAGAACGAAATGTTAACAAATATATATATATATATACCCAGCCACCTATATATATATATATATATATGTATATATAAGTAAAATCGTCGGGGCGGGCTAATGTCGGTATCAGCCAATCAGCGAGGGAGTCTATCCGCTTTTCACTAGAGCTAGACCAAGGATATTGTTTTTTGCGTCTGAGGTGGAGTGCCACACCTACCATCAGCTCCTTACTTTACCGCACAGATCCCTGTGCTACTCATACCCTGAATTGGTAAGGACCGGGGTCGAACTAGGAACCTTGTGGTTTCTAGCCGAACGCTCTACCGACTGAGCTAACCCGGTCCCTATCTGAAAACGGAGATTATAGACTTTATATATTTTCTCTGTGTTATCAGCACTGGGTCACCCGGAAAAGAGGGACAAAAACGGACCCCAGCCACGGGACTGGGGGACATAAACAGAGAGCAATCACAAAATCAAAGCGTCTCGCCGGTCGAAAGGGCGCCCACATTTCATCCGTAGGGTGATAATTACCCCCTTTCACATTATCGCTTATTCGTTGTCGGATTTACAGTTTGGTAGTTAGCAAGTGGGGTGGCTTATGCATAAGATTGGTCATTAGTAAATCTTATTATAATGGAGATTGTGTGTTTTTCTGTCTGTAACCGAAACTATATTTCTATACAAGTCATAATTCCCTTAATTATTTACGTCAAATTCTCCATGATTTCATTCTTTTAAACATTGAGTTATTAATAAAAATTGTTTTACATTATTAATACTGTTGACCATATCTACGTACTAATAACATGCAATTGTATTTATATATACAACGAAATAACGGTTTACAGTTTGAACGAGAAGGCTAATTTGCATATTGATATTTAAAATTTTATTTTAATAAATATGTGCTTGGTATTATTGATTTCTAATTGTTTGGTTTTATCTTAAGAAATATAAACAAAAATCTCGTGGATAAATCTTAAAAGAAATTTATTTACAAGAAGAAATAACTGTAATATTATCCTTTACTTCCTATTTTAACTAAATAGTTAAATTAGGAAAATTTACCAATGAAACAAGGGAGTAATGGAAAATGATGGAATAGTTAGTTTCAAAGTTGTTCTATTTTTCGATTATACCCCCTCTGTTCAAAATCTTTTTATCTGCATTCTTAGTCAGTTCCATTAGCCTTTCTAATTTGATATGATATTTTATTATATTAAAACTTAAATACTTGCACCCGGAGGGTGCATATATTTGCTAGTTATATTAATGATCTTGTTGCGGAAATATAAAAGTTACTCCTCTTAGCTTCTAATAACTTTTGGTAGAGGCATGTAGGGACCCGGTTTGTTTGGTGAGTGTTTAGTTGAAGAGTTGATCCGAGTTATGGGTCCCCACAATTTATATGTATAAGACTACGGAAATGTAATTTCCATAGGTAACAAAAGAAGAAGACAAAATTGATAAAGGAAACAAACTTTATATTCATTAATTTACAATTGGTATATTCAATTGTTCTTTCAGCGATGTTGCAGACTGTATGTGTCTGTACATAGTTGTGTGTGACAAGTGTGACATGTATTTTTTATTGTTTGTGCGATTGGTTGTGTCAACATTGTAGCAGTTTTGTCTGTGATTGAAACTTGTGATTGAAATTTGTTTTTGTTGAGAGAGAGAGAGAGAGAGAGAGAGAGAGAGAGAGAGAGAGAGAGAGAGAGAGAGAGAGAGAGAAAAAAAATTTGGAAACGAATTTACGAGACCAACCTGATATAACATTTGTGTCTTCGGGCAGCGACGTCTCCCCATTGTGTCGATGTTGGGGGAGAACTTTCGCTCCTACTGTCGAATTAGAGGGCATTCGCCCCAACTCTGTCAAGTCGGGAAGAGCGTAAGCTCTCACTGTCTCTCTGGTCTTTCAGCTAAAAGGGTATTTTTTATAATTCTCTTTTTGTCATTGTCTATTGTGATCATTAAGCTAAACTATTCATCAAATATCAGGTGATTTGCAATGATGCAATATCGAATGATTTTGGTACATTCCGATGGTGTACATATTTTCCCATGGAATTTAAACCATTGTTTCTAGAATATTTCTAAACTAATATTCATTCGATTCTCTTTTGTTTACCTAATTCTAAACTCATGACATACCATTGTAAAACTAGTTATTTAAGAAAACTTAATTATTTTAGGGAGAATAAGTGCTTAATTGGAGTCGTACCTAATTTTGAAAATTAATAATGAATTAGGCGGGAATACCTATTAAATGTATGGCTAAACAAATCGAGAAACCCAAAAATTATCGGCAAAAAGCCATTCCAAACAAACCGTGTTTACAACTTATCATATCGTCGTGTAATAAAAGTCACTAGAAGAGGAATATTAACCTACTCTAAACAAATCGTAAAAATCTAAGAAGTCCGTTTGGTGTAGAGGTTATGGGATCGGCCTGTCAGCTTGGCAGTCCGGTTTCAAATCACGCACAGGGCGGTCTTCCGATCTATAGCTCTGCTGATGAGGCCTAATAGGCCGAAATGTACATACAGAGATTGATTTTTCTCGATTTGTTTAGCCATACATTTAATAGGTATTCCCGCCTAATTCATTATTAATTAATTAATTTTCAAAATTAGGTACGACTCCAATTAAGCACTTATTCTCCCAAAAATTATCGGCAAAAAGCCATTCAAAACAAACCGTGTTTAATTATTTTAATTTGATCAATTCCACATGCTGTAAAAATATAGGGGCCAATCCCTATAGGCACGCTTAGCGTAACGGCCACCGATATCGCTGATTCGAGTGCTCGTCCTGGACGAGATTGTTTGCGTTTCAATGCAATTCAACCCCACCTCCCCCCAGCTATAGGTTAATAGTAGGACATTAGGGATGTCCAATCTGACGTGTAAAATGCCTATATCTAAATGTACCCTCCCTAAAAATGTACTCCTCCCTATATCTAAATGTACTCCTCCCTATATCTAAATGTACCCTCCCTATATCTAAATGTACCCCTCCCTATATCTAAATGTACTCCTCCCTATATCTAAATGTACCCCTCCCTATATCTAAATGTACTCCCCCTATATCTAAATGTACTCCTCCCTATATCTAAATGTACTCCTCCTATATCTAAATGTACCCCTCCCTATATCTAAATGTACCCTCCCTCCCTATATCTAAATGTACCCCTCCCTATATCTAAATGTACCCTTCCTATATCTAAATGTACCCCTCCCTATATCTAAATGTACTCCTCTATATCTAAATGTACCCCTCCCTATATCTAAATGTACCCTCCCTATATCTAAATGTACTCCTCCCTATATCTAAATGTACCCCCTCCCTATATCTAAATGTACCCCTCCTATATCTAAATGTACTCCTCCCTATATCTAAATGTACTCCCTATACTAAATGTACCCTCCCTATATCTAAATGTACCCCTCCCTATATCTAAATGTACTCCTCCCTATATCTAATGTACCCCCCTATATCTAAATGTATCTCCTCCCTATATCTAAATGTACCCTCCCTATATCTAAATGTATAAATGTACTCCTCCCTATATCTAAATGTACCCCTCCCTATATCTATATCTAAATGTACCCCTCCCTATATCTAAATGTACTCCTCCCTATATCTAAATGTACCCCTCCCTATATCTAAATGTACTCCTCACTATATCTAAATGTACCCCTCCCTATATCTAAATGTACCCCTCCCTATATCTAAATGTACTCTTCCCTATATCTAAATGTACCCCTCCCTATATCTAACACAATGTAACTTGAATAACATTCAATATTTTTTCAAAATGTTTGGACAATTCAAAAGGAGAAACATTTTTAAAAAAACCTTAATGATTCTTTTTTAAATTTTGGCTTACGGTAATAATGAAAATTATTAACGATAACAATGTTTACATTTTCGTACCATTAAATCAATTGAAATTTAACGTAGCCAAAAACAAGTTACGAGTAGAGTCTTTTTTTCTTTTTTTAATTCTATGAAAAATTAATTAAGAGTCAAATTTTCACGAGAATATTGATACTTATTCCCCTGTTGATGAAATCATGTCTAAAATAGGTTTTTCCTAAAATATATTAGGGGAAATATTTTTTACGAGGTCTCTACGGTATTTAATTTTATGGCTAAATCGTAACTCAAATTTTGGCTCTCAACACAAAGAAAACAAAAACTGACCAAGTGGCAGCTCGTAACGCTAAAAACTCGTAATTCAAGCTACCACTGAACTTTGATATTACCTTATTCTTTTCTTTTTTTTTTACTCTGGCATCTGGCAAATACATAACCATCTCAGCTGGTCGTCTACTATTACTACACAAGCAATACATGCTTAAACTTCTGACCTTATTCTTGCCATTAGAGCGACCATAGTTAACAACCATCAGATGTCTATCGGGCCTCTTAAATAAATAATTAAAAACTACGTTTTGTAAGTTTTGAGGTACACTTCGCGGAGAACCGTCCCGGCCTCCTGTCTCAAAAATCGCTAGCCGGTGGCTGCTGAAAAAAAAATCCAGCTACGATTGAAGTCCGTAGCCGAAGCAAAAAAACAAAAAAAAAAAAAAAAAAAAAAAAAACAACCAGTTTAGGGCATTTTTCCCGAAAACCCAACCCCAATCCCAACCCTATCCTTAAACCCTAACCCCCTAGTTAAAATTAACAGTTTTATTACAAAATGTGTGGGTTCTGTTTTTTTCTGGGTATACAGGGTGACCCAGATAAAACAAAGCCCGAATTATTTATTTATTTTCCCATTAAACTAACCCTAAACCCCAACCCAATCCTAGTTTTTTTTTTCAATCGTAGCTGGGTTTTTTTCAGCAGGCACCGGCTAGCGAATTTTGAGGCAGGAGGCCGGGACGGTTCTCCGCGAAGAGTACGAATTTTGAAAGGAAGAGTATTCGAATAAGATAAGAATAAAAACAAGAGTGAAAAATTCGTGAAAATAGTTTAGTTAGAAGCAGCCGGAAAACGCGTCTCGCGTGAGAATAAAAAAAGATTAGATGACCCAGCCAACAGGGTAAGGGGATACAAAGTAGAGGGGTAGACGTGTGGCTGAGGGAGGGTAGCTTGCCTTAATGTCAGCTTGGGTAAGAAGACTTTCAACTTGTACTTTTTCAATTCAGTAGTCCCCCTACCTCACCCCCACCCCACACTGGACCAGTTTTGCTATTTGTCGATCCCATGCTCTGTCTATGTAATTTCTGGGGTGCTAAACTAACTCCCGACTTTCTTCTCTCTCTCTCTCTCTCTTCTCTCTCTCTCTCTCTCTCTCTCTCTCGATCTTTCATATAATTAATACTCCTGCCTTATGTTAGTTGCTATATATATATATATATATATATATATATATATATATGTGTGTGTGTGTGTGTGTGTGTGTGTGTGTGTGTGTACATGTATATATACATGTATATATATAAAAAATGTTGTTCTGGTTCCAACGGGAGAAAATTTAATATTTTATAAAAAGAAGAAGGTCTGCAAAATGTATTATGTTCTCAGAAAATTTTTTGAATTCTTTTTATCTTACATACGCGACACGTGTTTCTGATCTGTTGTCTTCTTCAGGCATTGAGTTATTAATTTGGCAGAATATGTCCGATATTTGATAGGTTGTGTGTGTTTCTACAATTTTTCTATTATAATGTATATTTATATATGTATATTTATATATATATATATGTATAATTTATATATATATGTATGTATATGTATATATATATGTATATGTATATATATATGTATATATATATATATATATGTATATATATATATATATGTATATATATATATATGTATATATATATATGTATATGTATATATATATGTATATATATAATGTATATATATATATATATATATATATATATATATATATATATATATATATATATATATATATATATATATTTAGTAAATGATAAAAAAACTCTAAACTTGTAATTATATATATATATATGTATAATGTATATATATATAATGTATATGTATATATATATATGTGTGTATATATATATATATATGTATATATATATATGTATATATATAATGTATATGTATATATATATATATGTATATATATATGTATATATATAATGTATATATATATATATATATATATATATATATATATATATATATTTAGTAAATGAAGAAAAAACTCTAAACTTGCTTCATTACAATAATTTATTTCAACCGTATTAATACGGCATCTTCAGGTAATCACAAGAACATGACTCTTACTGGGAATTTCCCAAAGTAACATCTCTTTTATATCTATCAATTTAGGGGAGGGAGGGTTGGTGTCTTAGTTTGAAATTATTGTAATGCAGCAAGTTTAGAGTTTTTCCTTCATTTACTAAATAGCTCTGTCCTTCTACTCACTGGTATTAGGCACATTGAGCTCGCCTTATGGTCTACCTGCATCAGCTTGGTTAAACCACACGTGGAAAGATCCTAACTACGGAATATATATATATATATATATATATATATATATATATATATATATATATTATTATAATGGAGATTGTGTGTTTTTCTGTCTGTAACCGAAACTATATTACTATACAAGTCACAATTCCTTTAGTTATTTACATCATATTCTCCATGATTTTATTTTTATTTAAACCTCAATTATTAATAAAATTGTTTTGCATTACTTACACTGTTGACCATATTTACATACTAATAACATGCAATTGTATTTATATATACAACAAAATAGAGGTTTATAGTATGAATGGGAAGGCTAATTTGCATATTGATCTTAAAAAATGATTTTAATAAATATATGCTTAGTATTATTGATTTCTAATTGTTTGGTTTTATCTTATTGAATATGAGCAAAAATCTCGGGGATAAATCTTAAAAGAAATCCCCTAACAAGAAGAAATAACTGTAATATTATTCTTTACTTCCTATTTTAACTAAACAGTTAAATTAGGAAGATTTAACAATGAAAGACGGGAGTAACGGAAAATGATGGAAGAGTTAGTTTCAAAGTTGTTCTATTTTTCAATCATACCCCCTCTGTTCAAAATCTTTTTATCTACATTCTTATTCAGTTTCATTAGCCTTTCTAATTTAATATGATATTTTATAATAAAATTTAACTAAAATACTTGCACCCGGAGGGTGCATATATTTGCTAGTATATATATATATATATATATATATATATATATATATATTACTGTTGTAAATAGACCTCTTAACAGATTCATTATAAGGAGAAAAATAAGAACTAAATATTTTTCTTCTTTGTTATACTATAGAAGTGAGGTAAAAGGAGAGTAAAAGGAGAGTTGTCAACTGACATGTTTCGATCCTCACTCAACAGAGCTAAATATCGAGGATTATAAAAATAAAATAGAATAGGTCAAGTACAAAAAAAAAAAGGCAAAAAAAGAATAAGACAATTTCTCTTTTCTTCTTTCTTTCTCCTTTTCCACACCTCAAAACAGAGGGAGACGATCTAAATGTTGATGACATTCAAACCGAGTAAGCCCTCCCTTTTGCTTGCAAAGAGAAGGCTTACTGGTTAGAATATATAATGTCTCCAATATTTTGAGGTGATAGAATGAGTGTGATCTGCTCTCAATCGAGAACCAGTCAACACTAAATAAGTTGGCACAATTAGGATTATTTATTAGATGCTCGCCTATAGAGGAACCATACGTGTTTCTCAGTGCATCATTAGAACCGTCTTCTATAGTATAACAAAGAAGAAAAATATTTAGTTCTTATTTTTCTCCTTATAATGAATTTGTTAAGAGGTCTTTTTACAGCAGTAATAAAATTTTGTACCCCCCCAAAAATTTTATATATATATATATTATATATATATGAA
Organism: Doryteuthis pealeii; assembly: GCA_023376005.1. Lineage (NCBI taxonomy): Eukaryota > Metazoa > Mollusca > Cephalopoda > Myopsida > Loliginidae > Doryteuthis > Doryteuthis pealeii. The sequence continues at coordinate 50,405,598 of CM042175.1, forward strand.
TTTAACATTTTGAAAAAACAATTAGTAATTATTATCTGCTGACAGAATCTGTTTCGACGCCTTAGTAGAAGGGTCATCATCAACGAGCAAAAAAAATTATGAAAGGAAGAAGGGATAAAAAAAACCGTTGGAAGAGAATAGGGGGTACAAACACACGCTGGAATGCTTGAATTTTTTAAAATGCGCATACTATTCTCTTCCAACGGTTTTTTTTATCCCTTCTTCCTTTCATAAATTTTTTTGCTCGTTGATGATGACCCTTCTACTAAGGCGTCGAAACAGATTCTGTCAGCAGATAATAATTACTAATTGTTTTTTCAAAATGTTCAATTCATTCTGTCGGATTAATTTCCATTTATTTACACACACACACATATATATATATATATATATATATATTTGGAGAATATATGCTTAATTGAAGTCGTATTAATAATTAATTAATTAGGCAGGCATACCTATTTAAATGGAAGGCTAAACAAATCGAGAAAAATCAATCTGTATGTACATTTCGGCCTATTAGGCCACATCAGCAGAGCTATATATAGGAAGACCGCCTTGTGCGTGATTCTAAACCCGACTGTTAAGCTAACAGGCGAGCATCATAACCCCTACACCAACCGGACTTTTAGGCTACGGGCCCAAAAGCCAAAAAGGCTCTAGTTTTTTTTAATTTAATTTGTAATTTTGATGGTGAGAAAAAAAGCGGCTAAATGAATGCCTATAGACTCCTGAATATCATACTATTTTTCTGATGCGTAAATGTTGCACATATTAAAGTTTTCCGTGTGTACCACCAATTTTCCCCGTGAAATTTACCCCCCCCCCTTACTATATTTAACATAATAAAACTTGCATAAAGGTTAATATTATCTTGAATTTTTTTATTCACTCGAAAGAAGAAGCTTACAAAAATAATGAAAATCATAAACGAAAAACAATGTTTACATTTTTTCACCGTTAAATCAATTGAAATTTAACGTAGCCAAGAACAAGTTATAACTAAGGTTTTTATTTAAAATTCTATGAAATATAAATTAATGGTCCAATTTTCATGAAAATTTCCATAATTACTTACTTTTGGATGAATATATGTCTGAAATAGTTTTTTTCTAAAATATATTAGGGGAAATATTTTTTTATGAAGTCTACTCCCCCCCCTATATTATTTTATGTAATATGAAAACATGAACCGTCAAAAACGATTTTTACTTTTTTTCAATAAAGATAAGAGTCTAGATAATTATATCAGAACATTTTTATAAGTCTCAATGGCAAAGATTTTTAATAAAAGAACCATAAATACAGACTTCTGTTAAAAAATCATATCAATAAAGAAACTGGCCGTGTTGTAAATAAACCGACTGTTTTTCTTATTGTTCACGATAATGATGAGTAATTTTTCCCCAACTGGATAATTTGATCTTTGAATGCAATCTTTCTTTGTAACAGCTCTTTATGTTCGTTATTTCTTTTTTGCGAGATTTAAAAACAAAATTTCAAAAAAATATTTACGTTTCTTCCTTCAACATGACCTAAACTGATCACGCAACCTATTTTGGAAATATACAGTATCGATATTTTTTATGTATAACTTAAAAGTACAGTTTTTGATAAATTTTGATATTCCTCATAGTTAGTTTTCCCCTATCCTCCAAAACATACAAGTAAGACGAACAAGACATACTGGGCATTGCTGGAGAAGCAAGGACTGACTCATAGGTGGCTTTCTTCTGTGGACACCTACACAGGGACACACTAGAGTGGGCCGATCAGCAAACACCTACAACAATCAGCGCTGTGTAGATTCCGGATGCCGTGTGGAAAACTTACCAAGGGCGTTGACCGATAGGGACACAAAAACACATATCTATGTACGCTATGTTGATAATATACTTATTTTAGTATATAATATTGTTGAAATAAAAAAATTACTATAAACATTTCAAACTAACTCTGTCCTCAAATTTACTAAAAACGTAAATGATAAAATACTATCTATCTATACATAGGGCAATCGGGGTTTACGTATGTATGTATGTATCTATGTCCGGACGAAACTTCGAAAATAAAACACTTAACGACAGAGTAAATATATATACACATTAAATATCACCAACGCTTAGTTTTCTATCAATCTATACATATATAAAGGGCACTTGTATGTATATGTATGTCCGGATGAAACTTCGAAAATAAAACAATTAACGACAAAGTAAATATATATACACATTAAATATCACCAACGCTTGGTTTTCTATTAATCTATACATATATAAAGGGCACTTGTATGTATATGTATGTCCGGATGAAACTTCGAAAATAAAACACTTAACGACAAAGTAAATATATATACACATTAAATATCACCAACGCTTGGTTTTCTATCAATCTATACATATATAAAGGGCACTTGTATGTATATGTATGTCCGGATGAAACTTCGAAAATAAAACAATTAACGACAGAGTAAATATATATATACACATTAAATATTACCAGGGCTTGCCTTTTGTGCAAATATTATGAAGATTTGATTTAAAAAAGATTTAAAAATTACAATATACATAGAAGTAGCATTGAAATTCTAATGAAAAATCTCCAACATTTATAAATCTTAGAAGTAAATAAATCAACACACCAGGAGTTTTTTGCCACTCTCTACCCATTTGATACTTGGTAGCCGTTTCTAATACATACATAAAGTTCAATTGGTGTATGCAGGTATGTATGTATGTATGTATGTCCGGAGGAAACTAAAACAATTAACGACCAAGTATATATATATATATATATATATATATATATATATATATATATATATATGGGAGATTATGTGCTTAATTGAAGTCATACCTAATTTGAAAATTAATTAGGTATAATTAAATGAAATAGGCGTGCATATCGGTTTAAATGTAAGGCGTAAACAAACCGAGAAAAAGTCAATCTCTGTATTGTACATACAGAGATTGACTTTTTCTCGGTTTGTTTACGCCTTACATTTAAACCGATATGCACGCCTATTTCAGCCTAGAGAGATTGACTTTTTGTACATTTCAGCCTACAGAGATTGACTTTTTCTCGATTTGTTTACGCCTTACATTTAAACCGATATGCACGTCTAATTCATTTAATTATACCTAATTAATTTTCAAATTAGGTATGACTTCAATTAAGCACATAATCTCCCAAAAATTGTCGGCTATCGCCATCTCAAACGGATTGTTTGTCCACTTCATATATATATATATATATATATATATATATATATATATTATATATATATATATAAGTATCACCATTTCTTGCATTTTGTACAAAAATAATGAAGATCTTATTTATATTCGAAGAAATTAAATAAATAAAATATACATAGAAATAGCATTGAAATTAAAATATACATAGAAATAGCATTGAAATTCTACTTTAAAAATGTCCAGCATTTGTAAAAGTAAACAAATCAATACATCACTTTTTTTTGTCCCCACTTCTACCCAGTCGACGATGGGTAGCCGCTTCTAGTTATTTCTATGCATAGGTCTGACGTAGATATAATCGACTCTTTTCATTCAGAACTTTCCGAATTTAGTCATCGGACAGCCCTTCTCCTTCTTTTGCTCTGCCCCATGGCTCTCAACTTACTCTGTAATCATTCTACCCTTTCTCTAAGGATTTTGACTTCCCAATTATTTTTTTATCAACTCAGTCAATAACTCGACCACATATAGACTCTTACTCATGATACACACTCTCATTCGTCCCCTTTCTAATTACAAATATTCCCTTCATTAACGACCACTTTCTTCTTTTCTACTGTCCCAGTCGTTTATTATATCTCCGTCGTTCAATCATTCACCCGGCAGACCAACACCGGGTAAACTTTATTGTTCGCTACGATATTCATCGCACGGTCTTAATTTGGAAAAATATTATTGTTCAACACCAATTGCCATCAACAAAACGTTTGGTATCCTCTGGATCGAATTTGATCTCCCAAACACCGGCATCTGCAAATAAGAACAGGAACGTCAACAATAAGAATAAAATTAATAAAAAAAAACTACTGGAAGGAAAAAAATATTAAAAAGCAGAAGAAACTAATCAGGCCGTATGCAAAATAATTCTGGTGAGTTTTTTAAAAAACTTTATTACTTTTTATTTCATTTCAGAAGAAACCCAGTAGAGTATTCTTGAAAGACTTGAAATAATATAATCGTGCGCAAATTGGTTGTATTAAGAAGAGCTGACCCTTTCTTCTCTTAGAACATTAAAGAGCTACAATCTGTGACAAATAATGCCTGAGTTATATTTACAACTCTCATTTCGTTAACTAAGCACACGTAGAGGCACGTAGTGTAATAGTTATCGTCGTAGGAAATAGACACGGCGAAACGAGTTCAAATCATGGACGTAGCTGTTTACATTTTCACATTGTGCTGATAATTTCTCTCTATATCTATCTATCTATCTCTCTCTCTCTATATATATATCATTTTAACTCTTTCTCTCATTTTCTACCAATCTCTCTATCTCTCTCTTTCTAGTGTTCTCTCTCATTTTCTCTCTCTTCTCTCTCTCTCTCTCTCTCTCTCTCTCTTGCTATATATCTCTCTCTCTGTCTATCTACTTATCTATCAAGCTAGCTACCTAGCTATCTTTCTCACTCTCTCTCTCTTTCTCCCCCTCTCTCTCTCTCTCTCTCTCTCTCTATCTATCTGTATATATCACTCTTTCTCTCACTTTCCATCAACCTCTCTCTATCTATCTCTTTCTCGTGTTCTCTCTCTCTCTCTCTCTCTCTTGCTATATATCTCTCGCTTGCTCTCTCTCTCTCTCTCTCTCTCTCTCTCTCTCTCTCTATCTATCTATCTATCTATCTATCAACCTAGCTACCTAGCTATCTTTCTCACTCACTCCCTCTCCTCATATCTCTCTCCCCCTCCCTCTCTCTCTCTTTCATTCTCTCTCTATCTCTATATATAATTTTCTCTCTTTCTCTCACTTTCTATCAACCTCTCTATTTCTCTCTTTCTCGTGCTCTCTCTCTCTCTCTTCCTCTAGCTATGGGCAAATAGTAGCACAGACAGGGCTCTTTAACCTTGGTATGGCAACTGGCAGAGGAGAGAAGAAAATCTTAATTCCAATCAAAAGAAGTCTCTTCGAGTTAGTCAAAATTGCATTGATAGCGTCCCCTCCTCATCTTCCTATTCACCTAGTAATCACAAGGTCCCGGGTTCGATACCGGTCCCGCCAAAGCTGCGCATGAGTACCACATGTTGGGTAAGCTGATCAGTGCGGTTAAACATCTGATAACTCACGACAGGCCTGGGGCTCTACCCCAGCAAAACAATCTCCCTGATCTAGTCCTAGCAAAAAGGAGATAGACTCCCTCACTGTTCAGCTGATACCGAAAATAGGCCACTCGGCAGACTTTACTCCTACTACTAACTTATTTTCTTGCAGTGCTTATGCCATACAAGTACGAGGGGTTCCTCGTTGGATGCCCTGTACTTGCGACCTTGTGTCCTATCCTACCGGCTTGGGTAAATACCTACAAGTACGTATGGGTGGTCCCTGTCCCCCCCCGTTGTGTAATGGTTAACGACTAGGACAAGCAGACCATTATTAGTGAGTTCGATTCTCACTGAGTGCCCAATACATATGACCTTGTGCAAAACTGAATAATGTATAATTCGGTAATTTAGGGCACCTTGTCATTGTGTATTGATAATGAGCTAGACTAGCCGATCATTGTTAGAGGATTTGATTCTCACCGAGTGCCCAATATATCTGATGGAGTGATGGTACCTGTTAGGGTCCCATCTTTGGGCTAAATAGAAAAAAAAACTTTTTAATAAAGTTGAGCTTTAAAAGAATTTCGCTACCCATCACGAATGAATAAAATAAAATGTCTTCGGCATAAAATAACCCAATAAGGGTTGGCATGCCATAAAATCCAACCAATCAACCATACATCTGACCTTGTGCCAAACTAATATAAATTTAGTAAAGACTTAAAGGCTAGGGTTGCTGCTAAGTTCTTGAACCAACTAACAATGTAATTAACTATTTATTCTAATATTTTACTGAATTTTAATTTTGATTTTAAAGGGTTGAATTAAGTTAAGAAAAGATATTGATGTTTTGTTCCTCTGTGGAAAGAATGTTCTGAATTGCTGGTACATTTTATACCTCTAGGTAATTCCCTGCTTGGTAAGACTGAGGACTTATCACCTGTACATCACATATCTTATTATAATGGAGATGATGTGTGTCTATCAGTAACTCAAACTAAATCCCCATTGATGTAAAAACTTACTAAAACATAGGATAGGTCTCAATGGAATCGTCAATATATAGAATAAAGAACAATTATTTCATATATCAATATTAATTGTTATCTATTCTATATATTGAGAATTTTGGTAATTATGATGTAAGCAGTGACGTAGTTTTGGTTACAGACAAATATAGATCGAATCTCTATTATCAATAGATGTCTGTAACCGATACTACGTCATCATCGACGCAACAATTTCCTTAGTTACTTAGGTTATATTCTGAATTCCGCGATTCCATAGACCTATTCTATGTTTTACTCAGTAAGTTCTTACTGCTATAAACTAGCAGTAAAACCCATTATATCGTTATTATAGCTGAGCTAGTTGAAATTTTTCTTTTTCACATGAAATCTCTCTCTCCCCCCCCTCTCTCTCTCTCTCTCTCTCTCTCTCTCTCTCTCTCTCTCTCTCTCCACTCATGAAAGCTATATTTATCTCCTCTAAACATCAAATCATTATGTAAAAAAAAAATCGGCCTTCATTGTGTTGTGGAATTTAAATTCTCATTATGCAAACTAAATTAGCATTTTATCTATCAACAATGTCTTTATTCAAGTCTAGCTTAGATAGAATGACCTCAAAACAGTCCATGTTATCAAGGCATTTACCCGCCCCGCGGCTGAGGCGTTAGAATACACGACTGCACCAATGGGGCCACCTGTTGGCCGTGGGTGGTGACCCGTGATGCCTAAGGAT
>CM042175.1:50417634-50420134 GCA_023376005.1 Doryteuthis pealeii
TTATTATACGTCCGATCAGTAAACACATTCGTTATGGTGACTATAGTTGTAGCTAGAAAGAAATAAAAAGAAAGAAAGGTAAATATAATGTAACAAGAAAGAAAGAGAGGCAAATAGTAGAAGGAGTCTATGCCCTTTTCACTAGCGTTATATCAGAGAATTTAGTCACTTAAAGTTCTAGATTACCTAAGTTTGGATTCAAATCAATGCATCTCTCTCTCTCTCTCTCTCTCTCTCTCTCTCTCTCTCTCTCTCTCTTTAAGTGCATGTAAATGTGAATGAAACAAAGAAAGAAAAGCAGCAAATAGGAGACAACAAAGAAAGAAAGAAAGAAAGAAAGAAAGAAGAAAAGAAAGAAAGACAAATATAATGTGACAAAGAATGGCAAATAGAAAGAAAGAAAGAAAGAAAGAAAGAAAGATATACAGACAGAGAGAAAGAACGAGAAAGAAGTATTACAAAGAAAGAAAGAAAGAAAAAAGAAAGAAAGAAAGAAAGAGAGGCAAATAGAAAGAAAGAAAGAAAATATTCTAAGTATGAATCATTCCCTTATAAAAGAAGATCGATATTTTCGCTAGAGTAGAGGAAGGTTTTCTGAATGCTAATCAAGAAAAATTATTCGCGGAAAAAATCTATTAATTATGGAGATTCGCTTCCGGTTTTTGTCTGTAACAAAAACTACGTCACTGCTTACGTCACACTGCCTAAAATCGTCATAAATAGAATACGCTCAAAATTTGAGCATGCAATGTTAGACAGTCCTCATTGGGTTTTTTAAACAAGTTTTAATAAATACATACCTGGTATTATCTATCTATATATAGTTTGTTTTATCTTAATATATATTTAAAGTTATCAGAACTAAGTTCCGATTTCAATTTTTTCATTTTTCACTTCTTTAATAAATTTATTTTATTTTTTACTCCTTTAATAAATTTATTTTATTTTTTACTTCTTTAATAAATTTGATGATTTTATTTTACTTATGATACTAACTCTGATATTAAATGTTCAACTCCCATCCTCTCAGGTAATATTAATTTTACGTCGCCCAGAGGGCGTTTTTTATTTTGCTAGTAGAACTAATTGTTAAACTGACTTTGGCATAAAATAAACCTCCAGTTGACAAACTATAAAACCAAATAGCCAACAAATTATGGAGATCTGGGAAATTGGAGACACCTCTTTAGCTGACATTACTCCCAGGTTCACCATTTTCCATATATAAAAAGTCAAGTCGTCGGGCGACCTAAAGTCGGTATCAGCCAGTCAGCGAGGGAGTCTATCCCCTTTTCACTAGCGCTTAACCAAGGTGATTGTTTTTGCTTTTGAGACGGGGCGTCACACCTACCATCAGCTCCTTACTTTACCGCACAGATCCCTGTGGTACTCATACGCTGATTTGGCGAGGACCGGTATCGAACTAGGAACCTTGTATTTTCTAGCCGAACGCTCTACCGACTGAGCTATTTGGTGACCAAAATTGTTAATTTGACTTCGGTATAAAATAGCCCAACAAGGGTTGACATGCCGTAAAACCAAATAATTAACAAATTCTCGAGTTGTTGAGAATGTGGAGTCATCTATTTGTTGCCATTACTCCCAGGTCCACTCTGTAACATATATAATCGGTTATTAAACAGATTTCGGCATAAAATAACCCAACCAGGGTTGACATGCCGTAAAAACAACCAACCAACAAATTATAGAGATCTTGGAAATGTTGAGTCACCTATTTGTTGCCATTACTCCCAGGTCCACTCTGTAACATATATAATCGGTTATTAAACAGATTTAGGCATAAAATAACCCAACCAGGGTTGACATGCCGTAAAAACAACCAACAAATTATGGAGATCTGGGAAAGGTGGAGTCAACTTTTGGTTGTCATTACTCCCAGCTCAACTGTGTTCTATAATAATGAGGGACCATAATTTTTTTTAACTTACCAGGGCCTAAAATAACCCAAAAAGGGTTGACATGCCATAAAACCAACCAACCGACCAACTAATCTATTAAGCTGTTAGGTTGTCTATATCCTTAATATAACATGTAGGATGTGCGTGGTGTAATGGTTAAAGTCATAGGAAATGGACTCGTCACTTCGAGTTCAAATCCTGGACGTGGTAATTGCATTTCACTTAGCGTTAATACCCTTGGGAAAGGTATGAATTCTACTCTCCCTCCAGCTATGGGTAAATAGTAGGGCAGATTGGGCTCTTTAACCTTGGTTAGGCAACCGGTCTAGGAGTAGGAAAACTCTGAATTCAAGCCTGCTGAACTCCGCTTAAGAAATTGGCCTTGTGTCACATCCTGCTCGTGCGGAGGGGTTGGTAAATATGTATATCCTTAATATAACAGTTTGTAACTAAACCCTTATTGTACGGTTGAAAATCGGTACTCTGACTACTAATTCTCAGCTTTATACTCGTGACCATCTAAATGGCATTGTTGTTGCTGATAATTGCAGGATAAGTAATTTGTTTGCAAATATAGTTGA